>JBBDGP010001338.1:1582500-2235000 GCA_037952835.1 Lithobates septentrionalis
ATGAGCTTTTTTGGCACGCTTGTCACAAAAAACCTGACTGAGGTTGCAACACTTGCCCACTCTACTAAAAATGTTCTTACTGTTGTGCTACACCCATCAAATAGACAGGAAGGGAGCCAGGCTTAGCACAGGCAGTGGCAAAACTTAGGTATTCAGGCCTGTATCTATATATTGGCGTTATAATATTTTAGGCCTGCAAGTGAATTTTATTTTATTCTCTCATGCATGCTTCCATCCTGCTTTTAAAAATGCTTTTCAGGTACAAAAATCACAGTCAGCCTAGGTTCATACTTTGTGCGTGTCAGGAATGCACGCTTTCTTGACACACTGCCCTTTAGCAGATTTGAGATTTTAATTATTAAAATGGTTCTGTAGGCACTGTCTGCATTAAGGTAAAAAACCTTGCACTGTCTGTGCCCCCCCCCCCCCCTCCCCTACACTTACCCGACACCACTCTCGTCTCGATCCAGCGCTGTCCCCACCAACAGCCCAGCTCTGCTCTTTTCCTAAATTCACAGGCTTTACTTAAAGCAGAGGGAGCCATAGGCTCCTGCTGCGGTCAGTCAGTCAATTCCTGGGAGGCGGGGCCAAGTCACGCCATGTGTCTGAGGACACATATGGCCTGTCTTAGGAGCATGCCCGTACAAATGTCCCCATAGCAAGAAGCTTGCTATGGGGTCTTTTAAAGAAGAGGGAGGAGCCAAGATCACCAGTAGAGGACAGTAAAACAGGAAGCGCAGGCTATAAAAAAAATACCACTGCACAGAGCAGGCAAGTATAACAAGGTTACTTAAAAAAAAATAAAGAATAAAAACCAAACACACCTTTACAATAATTTTATTGGCACCCTCACTCATTTGCTATTGTGTGATTCAGCAAAACACGACTTTGCAAAAGGATCTGGGACTTGTTTTTCACGTTTCTTGCGTGTAGGGCAGCTCCTTTAAATGAACTGGCTGCCCTACACAAGATGAGTGGAAATGTACTCACACTCCATTGGATACACAAAGTGTGAACCTAGCCATAAACCACATTCACACAGGTGGTCCAATCAGGGCCCTGTCAGTTTTTCAGCCAGAACTGATCCATGCATGTCTATAGGTAGACGGAAATAACTGGACTTGCATCGATTTACATCCGTTTACCTTCATGTCTGGCGAAAAAAAAGCTTGCAATTTTTTCAAAAAAATGTAATCCCTAAATTAAATGACAGATTGGAGGTAGTCTGATGTAAACGGACGCAAGCTCTAACCACCATTAGATGTAATATAGGTCCAGAAAGCTTAGGTTTTTTTTTTTTTTTTTTTTTTTTTTTAAAGGTGCTAATAAAAACATTGTATAGGGATAGATGTTACAAAAGCGACATCCCACCTGTTCAGCAAGGCAGCCATTGTGCAAGGGCTTGGTAAAATTTGTTGACAAGGCATCATAATTTCTGTTACATGCACTTTAACGTGTATCCACCAACTTCTATGGACCTCCAATGCATTGCACTTCACTAAAACGTGAAAAAACAGAAGAAGCACTGCTGCATTCTTTAACCACTTCAATACCAGGCACTTAGACACCTTCCCGCCCAGCCCAATTTTCAGCTTTCAGCGCTGTCACAATTTGAATGACAATTGCGCGGTCATGCTACACTATACCCAAACAAATTTTTTATCATTTTGTTCCCACAAATAGAGCTTTCTTTTGGTGGTATTTGATCACCTCTGGGGTTTTTATTTTTTGCGCAACAAATAAAAAAAGACCGAAAATTTTGAAAAAAAAAACACGTTTTTCTTTGTTTCTGTTAAAATTTTTTGTAAATGAGTACGTTTTCTTCTTCAATGACGGGCACTGATATGGCTGCACTGACGGGCACTGATACGGCGGCACTGATGGGCACCGATAAGGTGGCACCAATGAGGTGGCACTGACGGGCACTGATGATGGGCACTGATAGGCGGCACTGATGCGCACTGATAGGTGGCACTAATGGGCACTGATAGGTGGCACTGGTAGGTGGCACTGATGGGCACTGATAGGTGGCACGATGGGCACTGATAGGCGGCACTGTTGGGCACTCGTAGGTGGCATTGATGGGCACTCGTAGGTGGCATTGATGGGTAGTTATGGGTGGCACTGATAGTTGGCACAGATAGGCACGGATGGGCACTGACAGGTGGCACCGATGGACACTGATGGGTGGCACTAATGATACTAATTGATGGCAGTGATGCCCCTAAGTGCGGCATTGCTGGGCATCACTGCAACATAATTGTGCCAATCAGTGCCCATTTGTGGGCACTGATTGGCACAGATTTGGCACTGACTGGGCACATGTGGATGGCCATGGGGTACATACCTGGCCATCCACATGTTTCCCTTCCCTGGTGGTCCTAGTGGCGATCCCTGGTGGTCCAGTGTGGTGATCTGCGGGGGGGCTGCGCTGATAAACAATCAGCGCAGACCCCCCCTGCCAGGAGAGCCGCCGATCGGCTCTCCTCTACTTGCGTCTGTCAGACGCGAGTGAGGAAGAGCCGATCAACGGCTCTTCCTATTGACAGCGTGATCAGCCGTGATTGGACACGGCTGATCACGTGGTAAAGAGCCTCCGCCGGAGGCTCTTTACCAAGATCGGTGTAGCGGTGTGTCAGAATGACACACCGGTCCACCGATCGCCGCGATGCGCGCCCCCGGGGGCGCGCTGCGGCATGTTATCCTGAAGGACGTCATATGACGCCCAGTCAGGATAACTGAACCACCGCCCGGCCGTCAATCCGCTATAGGCCGGGCGGGAAGTGGTTAAAAAAAGAGATTTTTTTTGTAGATTTATACTTGCCTAGGTGGACGCAGCATCAGACCGATGCTGCAACTGTCCCCCACCGTCTTTGCACAGAGAACCGAGCCAACGAACATCACCGATGACTCGGTTCTCTCACCAAGCGGAGAGCTGCTAACTGTCAATCAGCAGCTCTCCTGCTCCGCTCCTGCATGCTAACTGGAGCACTGAGCTGTGGAGGGGCGGCTCGCTGAGAGGCTAAGACTGCCATCAGTCCAGGCAGCCGGCGGATCCAGACTTCCGATGTCGGGATGACACGCTGCCTGGACCGATTCCAGTGACGTCAGAGGAGAGTGGACTTCAGACTGCTCTCCGCTGAAAACGGGTCACAGGAGTGCAATACGCATTGCAGTCCTGTGACCCATAGGAGAAGCCCAGCCTAAAAAGCTCAGGCTGGACTTCTCCTTTAAGAGAGTTGGACAATTCCATCTTAGCGTGTTGCAACACGTGTGTTAAAATGCAATATTAGGAGAAAAGAAAAAAAAAAGAAAAATGCGCCACTAAGTGTAATAGACTATATACAGTTTAATAAAGCCCCCATAATGGGCTACTCACAGGATATAGGTAGTAAACAGACTCATCAATGTGGGTATACTTGGGGTGGTCTGTCAATCTGTATCTCAAGCGCTGAACAGCGGCGTTTGTCACGCTGCGAGGGAGACGGGTGCTGTGGCCGGAAGGAAGCCTTTGCGCCTATATTGTACTTGTGATTATTTTGGACTTCAATTTGTGTGTTTGCCTTTGCGCCTATACCCTATTCTATAGAAAATGCAATATTGTAAATGGTCCTCCAAACGTTGAAATTCCATCTGCCATTTTGCAGAGCTGCTTTCAATGTGAATTAAAAAGATGGAAGGCATTTTGATAAATGGCATCTAAGCCTACTTCAATATTCTGCAAGAATTACTTATATTCTTTACAGTGTATCAAGACCTAAGAATATACAAATATTAGCTATCGATCTCAACTTTTCAGAGTATAATATGGGTGTTCCTTAACAAGTATGTTCAGACCAGCAGCACAGTTACTACCTGCAGAAAGATATAAAGCATGCCTCAGACATGCAGGCCTTAAACGGCTGACCTTTTCTCCTGCCTCAACAGTAAATCAAGGCGGACAAAGAGCCTTTTTCAGAAGAGGAAACCACATGTAAAAACACACGTTTCATGTAATTCATATGCACAGGCCTCTGCATTCCCTATTAGGAAAGTGTTTCATAAGCACCACACTCTGACCTCCCTCCCTCTATTTATTAAATGCTGTCTGTCTTTCTCCAGGAGCAGACTCCATTTTACCTCACTTGCCACATAACTTCAAAACAGCTGCTGCCAAAAGATGGAGAGGCCAAAAGGATTCATCTTAAAATAAGATTGGATTTCCTGCATCCCCCCTCGCAACATGACAAGATCAACCAGCACACTTTTCAAGAACAGTCCGTTAACACCGCCGAAGAAAAAGTGTTGCAAGCTCCAATAAAATTTAATCAACATATAAAAAAGCACAGCGATCCTCAGATATTGCTTATGTCTGCAAGTCCAGCCAAACACCGTATTGGTAACCATACACATCAATGGGATTATTCAATAAAACAGCGGACAGAGCATTGATGAGCAAAGAGCAGCTTCGATCAGAAACCAGAGCTCTGGTTACTGTCAAATCTATTAGGCCCCATATACACCTCTGAGTGTCCATATGGCAAGTCGTAGGTTTTCCAGATCAATAACTCACTGAATATGGACAAATGTTTATAAAATCCATCTCTTCTGCTGTACAGATGTGATGAATAGGTTCATGGTAGGCCAACAGACCACGGCGTTACTACACCACACTACTACATAGCAAATAGGAAAAATCAATGCTCATGTCCAAAGACTAAGAAATGTCAGACTTTTAAAAAGGGCCATTAAAAAACAAAAAAAAAATATATTTTTCATTAAAAACTTTATATCATTAGGTGCATTTTGTTTTACAACCTAATAAAGAGCCTCTGGACGCTTTGGATTTTCTCACTCTATACATATATATTTTTATTTTTTATATTATTTTTTTTTATGCATTATATATAGATTTGGATGGTTTGAGACTCACCTAGTTACTTGCATACATAACTAGCTTGACCTGCTGATGCTCTCCATCCTCTTGAATTATGTATTTTTCCCATTGTGCGTGGCTTTGTTTTGGTCCCGAGTGTTTTTTGTTTAATACTGCTTTAAGTGCCAAAAGAGTTTTGTGTTCTTGGTTCCAGGATTTGTCCATCTCTGTGTTGGACCACAATCTATATCTTTTATTAATGGTTATACACATTTCTAAATCAGATCCACTGACTAAAAGGTTAAGCCAAACAAGGTGCATGCCACTTTGTGGACCCCACTCATCTACTGATCACCAAGGATGAGCTCCGGCTTGTTCGCACAGCCCACGTGTAGAGCCCGCCAGGAAGTCGGCACTGCTCTGCGCTAATCACAGGCAGTGAGACATTTCCCGATCTCTGCAGCCACGCATCGGGACAATGTCTCACCGCCTATGATGAGCGCAGTGCCGACTTCCTGGCGGGCTCTACACGTGGCTGTGCGAACACGCCGGAGCTCATCCTTACTGATCACTACACTCCCAGCACCTGACAGGAGAGACACTCCTCTCTCATACAGCAGCACCTCTGAAAACCCCACCCCTCTGACGTCCATTCACAGAAGGCTTTGTATTTTGTGAATGAGTTCACATAATACAAAGCACTCCGACTGGGAAGGGGGGGGCGGGGGCGCTGCATACGACTCTGTAGTTTCAGGAGATAATACCAGAAGGTCCATCTTCAGAGCGTCAGAAATATAGCGATAGCTGCACTCCGGGCACACAGGAAAAAAAAAAAAAAAAGAATGTAATTTAAAAAAGGAGTTATAAATAAATGGCCATTTTTTGCAGGTATACAAAATAAAAAAATAAATGTGCATTTAAATTTTTTTGTTTTATTAGCCTGGAAAGCTTTGCACCCGCGATCAGCAGATCACCGATACCATGCAGGTCTCCTGAAGACTGTCGGTGTGAGTTTTGTCTGTACATCATACAGGCAAGCAATTTCACACTGACAGGAAGAATTAATGGACTATGAGAGCGCTCAACAGCACCCTGGTAGTTCATTGAGAACTACAAGCCGACAGGCTGTTGGTACTTGTAGTTTTCACATTCAAAGAACACCATGAATGAATGAAGTGGGCGGAGCCGGTGCTACAGTAACATGTTACACCCCGACGCTTACAAAAGAAGAAAAACAAAAGGCATCCACCACATAAGTATTGATAAGTTTCAAAATATAACATTTTGACTTCAATACAGCTTTATTGACAACCTCTACTGACAAAAACTGTTGAGCACCTTCTTGAAATGATAGTTGCCCTGGTAACTGTACTAATCCGTTGACCGAAATATATCTGATTTACAGATCAGGAAAGAATGCAAAAAAGTCAAGTAAAAACACCTGATCAGCTTCTTCTACTTGACTCCATAATTATCAAAGCCATTAGACTAGGATTAGCCAGTCAGTTTAAAAAAAGAAGTCAGGTTATTTATTTAGGTTTAAATTACACTTGCGATAGGGAAAAAAAAAAAAAATAATAGGGAAAAAAAAAAAAAAAAAAAAAAATAGGGAAGAAAAAGAAGCCTCCTGACCGCCTGTCAAACGTTCTCTGAAAAGTGATCCACCATGGATCACTCTTCAGAAGGTAATACTTGTGTAAACAAGTCCGAAAGATTTACTTTCGTTTTATTAGGCATTTTATAGCCTATCAATGAAAAAAAAAAAAAAAAAAAACGTACACGTAGCTGATGGCTATTTGAAATCATATGCAGGATTCATCAAAACCTTTTTTTCTTTTACAGATCCACTAAAGTTGTGTACTCTATCAAATATGGACAAAACAAATGTCATCTCTTGTTGAGGGAACACACAGTTCCTAAAATGTCTAAATAAAGGAAATCAGATTACTATATACTCTCTAGGTCAAAGAAGGGCAAGACATTTGGCACTAGCATCAATGCAAAAGAAAACAAATACCATGAGAATATTCACAGACTTAAGCCCCAAACAGGCCGAATGTCGGGAGACAGACCGTTTAAAAAAAAAAAAAAAAAAAAGAAGAAACGGCCGACATTCAGCCCATGTGTATGCCACCCAATCCGACAGAAGGCAGCCTTTTGGCCAACTGCTGTCAAACACGATGGAATAGCAGCAGCCGACCGGCTCCTGATCAGAGCTCTCAATCAATGGCGGAGAGCGCTGACCGGAGTGTCATGGCCGGGGGGCCGTCCCGCTGTCAGAACACAACATCTCAGCGGTGGAGATCGCTATGCTAACTTGGCATAGTTAATACAGCGGCTCTGACTGACAGTTTTTTTTTTTCATTCAACCTGCAAAAACTCAGTGTGTACCAGGCCTAAAAGGCAGTTCCACCCAAAAGTGAAGCTTCCAATTATCTGTCCCCCCACCCCTCCCGGAAGGTGCCAAATGTGGCACAGGAGGGGGGGGGCAGATAAGTGGAAGTTCCACTTTTGGGTGGAACTGCCTTTTAGGCCTGGTACACACTGAGTATTTGCAGGATTGGAAGGAGTGATAGCGCAGTGCACATGCGCAGCAGGGAAGGAGTGATAGCGCAGTGCACATGCGCAGCAGGGAAGGAGTGATAGCGCAGTGCACATGCGCAGCAGGGAAGGAGTGATAGCGCAGTGCACATGCGCAGCAGGGAAGGAGTGATAGCGCAGTGCACATGCGCAGCAGGGAAGGAGTGATAGCGCAGTGCACATGCGCAGCAGGGAAGGAGTGATAGCGCAGTGCACATGCGCAGCAGGGAACCAGCTGTGAAGCCGAAAGCTTTCAACGATGGTCTCCCTTACCAGGAATGGCTGCAGTAGCACCCAACAGCCGATCCGAAAACCAGCTGGAGTGCCGACATCGCAGGAACCCTGGACAGGTAAGTTTCCGAATATTAAAAGTTAGCAACTACAGTATTTGTAGCTGCGATCTTAAATTTTTCACGTTGGGGGGGGTGGGGGTGCGACACCACTTTAAGGCTCAGTTCACTCGGCTGTGACCCCAAAGTTGTGGCACTTCCAGTATGACCTTGCATTGCGACTTGATGCAACTTCAATGTGACCTTCATGAGACTTCGGCAACTCACAACAATACAGTGCGACACATTACTGAACTTACAAACTCCCCCTGAAGTCGCAGCCAAAGTCACAAAGATAAGAAGGGAATAACTTCCTTGCAATATTTGTGATTTTAACATTGCAGTTTATGACGCTCATGTTGCAAGGAAGATGTAGAAAAGTAGTGCAGGAACTATTCATTTTATTTATTTTTTTTGCTGTGACTTGTCGCAGCAATTAGGACGGCACCTATTGAAATGGATGTGATTTGACTTGTCATGCGACGTTGTGTTGCGTGCCGCAGGAAGCCATATGAGGAGTCACAGCAGTGTGAACCAGGACTAAAGCGGAACTTTATCCATTACCGTTTGATAACAATTTAACAAAAGAACATACATTCTAAAATTAAAATTATGCTACCAAAATTAGTGTGTGCTGTAAATTGCCTCCAGCATTGCTCCTGTTTCTTCTTGCTGAAGGCTGCCATTTTGTTGGAAACTCTCCCCCTCTCCTTGGTCTCAAAAAACAATGTCACTTTCCTATTACAGGTACTTGTATAGCACCGTCAATTTATGCAGTGCTTTACATATACAGTATATTGTATACTTCTCTTCAGTTAAAATATGTATACATATTTATACATATTTTACATATTAAAATATGTATACATATACATATATATACAGCCTTGATTGCATGTCCTGGCTCAGTTAGAGAAGAAGGCTGACAGAAGCTTTGCAGTGCTGAAGTTCACAGGCTGTTGATAAGAGAAGACATTCTCCTTGTAAGTTTAACTCTTTAGCTTCCCAGAAAGCAGAGTTTGTCCTGTCACCTCTCCTGCTTTTCTTTTATCCCCCTTCAGCTACAGTAAATCTTAAGGCTGTCAGTTGATTGGGCCTCTAGTGGCTCCGATTTCAGCACAGTGCAGAGAATAAAGAGCAACAGAGCATGTGCAGAGCAGGGTGAGCCACTGCATTATTGGATTTTAACCCCTTTGTGACCAGAGTCAAAACAAACCTTAAAGAGGGAGTCCACCTAAACCGCCTAAAAAAAAAAAAAATTAAAAGCCAGCAGCTACAAATACTGCAGCTGCTGACTTTTAATACATGGCCACTTACCTGTCCCAGGGTCCAGCGCTGTCGGCAGCCGACGCCGAGAACCCGTTCGGTTCTCGGCAGCTGCCGCCGCCATCCTGGGTGTGGGAATCAGGAAGTGAAGCGTTGCGGCTTCACTTCCCGATTCCCTACTGCGCATGCGCGAGTCGCGCTGCGCATCGTAACTGGTCCCCGCTAACTCCTGGGACCTGTGTGTTTCCCAGGAGACAGCGCGGAGGGACAGGAAGAGGCATAGACTCCCATGGGAGTCTATGCCGGAAGTGGGTGCAAATACCTATCTTAGACAGGTATCTGCACCCCCCTGAAAAAGGTGCCAAATTTGACACCGGAGGGGGGGAGGGTTCCGAAAAGCGGAAGTTCCATTTTTGTGTGGAACTCCGCTTTAAACACCCAAGCCCAATTTTGCAACTCTGACATACGGTGGTATAGCCGTACATATCGCAACTACTTAGTGTATCCAGGTAGATTATACCTTGTTTTTTCTTCAGGACAGATTGGGCTTACATTTGGTGGGACACGGTATTGGATTTATCTGTCTTTTGTTTTTTTTTAATCAAAGAAAAACTGGACCAAAAAAAAAAAAAAAAAAAAAAAAAAAAGTTTTTTTTTTCATTTTGTTGTATAGTTTGATGCCATTACAATGACCCATCACCACCATAAAAACAAAATTCTCCTATTCCTAACGATCGCAGCGATACCACACAGATGTGTGATTTGTTCTTTGTGCCCATTTGTCATACCTAAAAACACACCGACACTAAATCTAAAAACTTTTTTCTCCCATCTAAAACACACTGAAATCTTCACTGCCATTTAAGCCAGGTACACACTATAAGAAAATCGGGCAATCGATCGGACAGTTTTCCTCGATGTTTCACAGCAAGCCGGGACGGAGGATAGAAATAATGTATGAAAAGTCTCATATGACAAAGGCTTTCTTGTTATTTATTGTTTCTGATCATGCGCAGCCTCTCTTACCTGATATTTATCGTCCGAAAACAGTACACGTTAAATAAAAATAGTTTGCTCTGTTCCCGTATGGGAAAAATTTGGAGGTTTGTCCATTCAGAAATATTTGTTTGGAATCAGCCATTAAAAGTTGTATACACACCATCAGAAAATGGTACGATCGTTCCTCGTGTGTACGAGCCATAACTAATATTTCACTGCCACCCACACCTACACTCACTAAGCTAGATAAAGCCTTATTGCAGGGATCTTCAAACTACGGCCCTCCAGTTGCTGCGGAACAACACGTCCCATGAGGCATTGTATATAGGACATTCACAGACATGGCTAGGCATGATGGGAATTGTAGTTCCTGAACAACTGGAGGTCCATAGTTTGGAGACCCCTGCCTTATTGTGTTACTAAACACAGGACCCTGCATTCACTATATCTGGTCTCCCACAGTACTGCAATCGTTTCAGTAAATAGAAACTGCTAAATACCTTTTTCATTAGGAGTATATAGCAATCTCGGTGTACAGCAGAGCACCGGTTAAAGCTTGTAGGAGTTCTCATTCTCCCCTGCTTGTCCTATGAGGCTGCATGACCCCTGACCCTCTGTCTGGACAGTGCATCTGATCAACACAGAGCCAAAAGGAAAAAAAAAAAAACAAAAACACACACACACACAAACAAACACAAACACTTCTACCAATATACACCAAACTGAGCATATGCAGCTTGCCCCAAAGGCTCTGCTCTATCAGGAGATGGTTTGGGGACTGTGGAAGAAGGGGAGGATAGGAGAAGACAGGATCAAACCGGCTTTTTACACAATGCACAGGATTAACCCTTTAGGCTCCACAGCAAGTATAACAAGCATGCTTTACTACATATACAAGCTGATTTTACTGTCTTGGGTTTAGTAACACTTAAAAGATTAAAGGGTAAGTTCACCTTTACAGAAAATCTGTAAGGTGAACTTACACTGGATACCCCCCCCTCCCCTATCCCCTATCCCCCCCCCCCCCCATCCCACTCTACCTGAGGCCGGCGATCGACCGCTAGGAGACATCGGTTTGCCGCTTCACCGGCCCGGGGATTTGAAATCCCCACGGCTTAACCTCCTAAATGTATGTATAGGGGGCATTTTAATTAGTCGGCACCGACCAATCAGAAAACGCCTAGCCCATTCTGTCAGTGGTGGAGAAGAGAAAGCCCCCCTTAACATTCCACTTTAATATCTAATAGAGATCATCACAGGAAGCCATGTGGTTTTCTTTTTTTTTTTGCTTGCTTTAATAAAACCAATAAATTGCAACACAAAAAAAAAAAAAAAAAAAAAAAACACAACCACACACAACTGACAGATATGCTAAGCCAGGGTTCGACAAACCCCGGGCGCCAGGTCGCATTTGCGACTAGAATTAGCGACCTGGCGCCTGGGGCGGCACAGCTGGGGTATCCTGTGTCCGTTCGACACCCCCCCCCTCCTGGAACGATCGCGTCGGGCCGCGCCGGTAATTGAGGCCGCTGCTTTGCGGCCTACTGCAGTCCTATGGTTCCTTCTGCAATCGGGCGCCCTCTGGTGGTGGCCGTTGGTATGACAAGACATCCACCAATGCTAAATGGAGCTTCCCCTGCCTGTTTTCACTGCCCGCTCATCTGCTTCCCTTTACTCAGAACCCCCAAATATTATATATATTTTTTATTCTAACACCCTAGAGAATAAAATGGCGGTCATTGCAATACTTTGTCACACCGTATTTGCGCAGCGGACTTACAAGCGCACTTTTTTGGGAAAAAATACATTTTTTAATTAAAAAAATAAGAAAAAACAGTAAAGTTAGCCCAATTTCTTTTATATTGTGAAAGATAATGTTACGCCGAGTAAATTGATTCCCAACATGTCACGCTTCATAATTTCGTCCGCTCGTGGAATGGTGACAAACTTTTACCCTTTAAAATCTCCATAGGCGACGTTTAAAAAATTCTACAGGTTGCATGTTTTGAGTTACAGAGGAGGTCTAGGACTAGAATTATTGCTCTCGCTCTAACGACCGTGGCGATACCTCACGTGTGGTTTGAACACCGCTTTCATATGCGGGCGCTACTCACATATGCGTTCGCTTCTGCAAGCGAGCTCGGCGGGACGGGGCGCGTGTAAAAAAAATTATTTTTTTTCTTATATATTTTACTTTTTATTTTTTACACTGTTTTTAAAAAAAATAAAATAAAATTGTCACTTTTATTTCTATTACAAGGAATGTAAAAATCCTTTGTATTAGGAAAAAAAGCATGACAGGACCTCTTAAATATAAGATCTGGGGTCAAAAAGACCTCAGATCTCATATTTACACTAAAATGCATTAAAAAAAATAAAAAAAATTGTCATTTGAAAAAAAAAAATAATAAAATGTCCCTTTAAGAGCTATGGGTGGAAGTGACGATTTGACGTCGCTTCCGCCCTGCAATGACTTGGAGATGGGCGGGGGGGGGGGCCCATCTTCCTCTCACTCGTCTCCATGTCATGCCAGGGACAGATCCGGATCGCCTCCGCCGTTACCGACGGCCACAGTAAGCGGTGAAGGGCACCGGAGCGCGGCGGTAGGGGGGGGGCCCTCTCCTGCCGCCAATAAAAGTGATCTCGCTGCGAATCTGCTGCAGAGACCACTTTTATCTGAAAGAGAACCGCCGGCTCTTGAAGAAGATACCGGGGTTATTGTAGCTAGCTGCTACCATAACAACGGTATTTCTCTTCAAAGACAGGACGTATATAGTCGTCCTGCGGGAAGGAAGTGGTTAATTAAAATGAATTTATTATTTGTCATCTCCCTGCTTGGCCCCTTTCACACGGGCTGTCTGATCAGGTTCGCCTGTCAGTTTTTCAGGCGGACCTGATTAGATCCTTAGCGGGAATATGGCGGTCTTGTGTCCCTGCATGGCAGGAAATAAAAGCAGTCACATTCGTTCTAGTCGTCTCTGTGTAAATTTAAGATTCGTTAATTTTTATATTGAAAATAAAGCTTTGTCGGTCGTTTAAAAAAAAAATAAAAAATAAAACCTGGCTCCTAACTTTTTTAGCTGGCTCCTAGATTCCAAGCAAATTTGTCAAGCCCTGTGCTAAGCTGTTGGCATAAAAGGAACTATGAATCCAAAACATGGTACAGAGGATGACATAATTGTCTAACACCCTTCTGACATAATTGATATTAAATTAAAAAACACACACAGGAAGACGCGGGGTTTTACTGTGTGGGCAATTGCCGGTGTGAGGTCTGGTGTTTATCACAGTGTACTTTTTTTGCCAACTTTATTTATCTTCACCTTTAAAACAACCAAACTAACAGTTTATTATAGTCAGATCAGGGAAATAAAAAAAAAAAAAAATCAATAAATGAGTTGAAACTAAAACACACATACTTTGCCTACACAAATAAATACCATACACACAATTTTTCAAGCATTTAGAACCAGCTTTCCAAAGCAAAAAGATTAAATCAATACGACCGACCAACAGTTTTGTTTCACTACACACCAAGTTACCCCAACCTACTCCTCATCTATGCAAATGAAAGCTGGTCAAAGGTGCCATGTGTATGGCCAGCAATTGTCTTCAGCTCAAATTTCGAACAATTCCTATTGAATTGGCTACAATAGGAGTCACAGGTAGCCACCCTGGCACCACCTGACTCAACAAAATAGATTTAGAAATTGCAGGAGCCGGGTAGAAAATGGTCAGCTGAGCAGCAACTACATCCAATCAAATGCAGTCATTGTTCATGTATTCACGCAGACGTATGTGTGTGTCGCAGCCCCTAAATATAGTTACTGACAGCTCAGATTCCACCATCAATTCTGTTCAGGAAGGATGGAGGAAAATTATTGGACTTCTTTTGTTCTCCTAAATTGAACTAGAAAAATCTATGCGTGTATGGCTAGCCTTAAAGTGTGATCTTTCATTGATGTTCAGGGTTATGGAGACCAATGAAGAGTCAGGAATGGCGAGTCACTCTTCTATTTCTTTGGAACTTCAAGTGGCAAGATCTCCCTTTCACAGTCTCTGGTACTGTTACCACCTGCCTTGACTTTTTGGGTGTTTCTATTGTTTTTTTGTTATACGCTACATAAAGTGAACGCAAAATCCAAAAACGGGAAAAGTGGGAACAATTTTTAAATGTCACAGCAGGTACGAAGACCTGGGAACAAACTCATGGCTACAGCTGCACGATTCTGGCCAAAATGAGAATCACGATTTTTTTTTTTGCTTAGAATAAAAAGATCATGATTCTCACGGCGTAAAATCGTTCACATTATACAAAAAAAAAAAAAAATTGTGCTAACTTTACTTTTTTTTTTTAATTACTCAAAGTGTATTTGCATTTGAATGACTGCTGTGCGAATACAGTGTGACATAAAATATTGCAACGACCACCATATATTGCAACAACCACTTCCTGGCGCGCTCTACACGTGGGCTGTGCGAACAAGCCGGAGCTCATCCTTAATCACAGGAGTGAGCTCTCAAACGATGCGCTCCGTTACAGGGGAAAGAGCATGTGAGGGGGTTTGAATCAGAGAAAGAGCAACTCCTCCTGTGATGGGAGGTGAACAGTAATGACTAGGCCTCACTTGGCATCATCCCGGGAGTATTCCAGTCAGGCTTCGGGAGGTATGCAATTGGCAGAGGCAGTTTTTTGGGGTTGTTTTTGGAAAGGTTGACCTAACCCTTTAACAATGAATCTAGCCTCTAAACCAGACCTTCACACTTCCCGTTCACATTCTCCCAGCATCATCACAGTGACTGCTGGAAGATACAGTTGGTACTCCTGATGACATCAATAGATGGTGGTTTGGGATCATGCGTGTTCTGGATTGCTGGGCATACAAGCATGTTTTTAGTGCATAATTGAGCTATGAGGTAAGGTTTTTCATTAAAAAAAAAAAAAAAAAAACACAGAAGAACAAAGCACAAGCTGCTATAGAATTTGCAAATAACAAAATGCAGGGCCTGCAAATGAACAAATTAGTACAATAGCTTTATTAACCAATATAATAATATGCATAACATCCATAAGACCCCCTTCACACTGAAGAGCTGCAAAAACTGCCGATAAAACGTTGTTCGCTTTTGAGGCGCAAGCGGTGCACTTTAAGGTCACGTGACCTTAATAAAAAAAAAAAACTGTTTTTGCGGCGCATTTTAAGTGCTTTTAAAGGCACTTTAGAAGCTCTGCTCATCATTTCAACGGGCAGGGGTGTTTTTGAGGTGCGTTTTAAAGCGCTCCAAACATGCCGCTTGCGGGACTTTTTTCACCGCTCCAGTGTGAAAACATCCATTGAAATGAATGGGAGTTCGTTTTAGGCGCTTTTCAGGTTCTATTTTTAGTGCAAAAGCGCCTGAAAACCGTCTCAGTGTGAAAGGGGTCTAAAGACTGCACTCTCAGGTCTTTTTAAAAGCAGGGGAAATATACAATTAAATCGGATATTCCACCCAGAAATGGAACTTCCACTTATCCGGTTACTCCCCCCCCCCCCCCCTCCGGTATCACATTTGGCTCCTTTCAGGGGGAAGCAGATACCTCAATACAGGTATTTGCTCCCACTTCCGGCAAAAGATCGCCGTAGTATCTTCTGCGATTTACGCCATGTCCGGCCCCTCCTATGTTCCCTGGGAAACACACAGGTCCCAGATAACAGCAGGGACCAGTCAGGACGCGCAGCACGACTCGCACATGCGCAGTAGGGAACAAGGCTGTGAAGCCGCAAGGCTTTACTTCCCAATTCCCTTAAGCTGCCAGCACTATCCACCCGGAGCCAAGGGACGGGTCAGATTCAAGTGAGGACATCGCAGGTGCCCTGGACAGGTGAGTGTCCTCATTTCCCTTACGCCATTGCCTGTAACCGGCAATGAAGGCGGTTCCCTAGTGTGCATTCGCAAAGCGCTTTCTGAATGGCCCGACAGCAGGGGGGAGGAAGAGGGGGGCCCCAACTTCCGAGGAACCTCGCCACAGCCAGGTCTCAGAAGTGGGGACGGGTACCCGTCAAAACCAGGTACCCGTTCCTCCCTCCCCCCTGAATGGTGCCAAATGTGGCACTGGAGAGGAAGGGGGGAAATCAGATAAGCAGAGCTTCCCCCTTTGGGTGGAGCTCCACTTTACATCGATAGGCAGATTTAAAACACTTTATGAAATTTAATTATGGGAAATTAAATATTCCACAAGACACCTTTTTGGCAGGCCCTGGAGCGATCATCCTAGGTTTTTGCTAGTAAAGTGGGTAAGAATCCATAACAAAAAATGGCAAGAGGACAATGCTAGTATGGTGTTCAAATGTATTATTAAAGCAGTATTAAACCAAAAAAAAAAAAATATTGCACCTTACCAATCCTTAGATGTAGTGGCTGCATTCTTTTTTTTAGGCTTTCCCCCCTACTCTATTTTTACCTGATGATGCAGCCAGTAACACACTTCCTGCCTTAGGCTTCCTTCACACCATGGCGTTCCGGACTGTGGGTGGAATCGCCGCAAAACACTGGACGTGCGTGCAATCCCGTTTACTTTCAACGGCACTCAAATCGCCCGACAAATCCTGGTAAAATCACGCAACCCAATTTGTGGGTTGCCTGTCGCCCAAAAGAAGTTCTGGAACTTCTTTTGGGCGACAGGCGTCCCACAATTTTACCGCGGTTCTTCGGGTGACAACCATGCCACGATTTGGTGCCATTGAAAATAACAGGGATCACAGGCGCAGCCCGCGTTTTGCGGCAATTTGGAATTGTGGACAGAATTGCAGAGATTTTGCCCACGATCCAAAATACCATGGCGTGAACAGAGCCTTATAGTGTCTCCGATCATCCAGAGGAGCAACAGGGACACCTTTGGACAGCAGCATTGTCAATCTGTAGAGAGGGTAACGTTAGATACAATTGACTAATCAAATTAAAGCCGAACTCCCGCTAACGGCTTTTTAAAGCGGGACTAACCCCTCCTCCTATCCTTTACAACCAAGGAAGCTGCCATCTTAGCCACTGATTGATCTGCAGTTGTCACGGTGCCATGCATACCATCAGTTATGACACCAGCCATTTGATGGCTTGACAGTTCAGTTGAGAGAACAAGCACCTGTGACAGTTGACATTCTGGAAAGCAGTTAAAAATCGATGGGTTTAGCTCTGCTTTAAGCAGTTACAGCAACAGTTTTTGTTTTTCCTTCTGGAACAAATGTTTTACATAAATGACCTTTGCAAGCATCGCTGGCAGTGTCAAAGGGTTTGTCTCAATCATCTGCCAACAGCCACTTTTGCTGGACAGCTTGGACTGTTAAAGGAAGTTGAAAAACAACACAACTACTGGCCAGATCAAGAGGTGAAAATGAAGCAGAAAAACTAGAAACAAAAAGGAAACTAAAACAGCCATCACATCTAAAGACGCGTACACACGGGCGGACTTTTTGACCGGACTGGTCCGACGGACTTTCAAAGGACTTTTGACGGACTTCCGGCTGACTTTAACGAACGGACTTGCCAACACATGATCAACCAAAGTCCGACGGATTCGTACGTGATGACGTACACCGGACTAAAATAAGGAAGTTCATAGCCAGTAGCCAATAGCTGCCCTAGCGTTGGTTTTTGTCTGTCGGACTAGCACACAGACGAGCGGATTTCTGGGTCCGGTGGAGTTATGACGTAAAGATTTGAAGCATGTTCCAAGTCCGTCAGACTTTCGACAGAAAAAGTCCGCTGAAGCACACACACGATCGGATTGTCTGCCGGACTCGGACAAAAGGTGCATCGGCGGTAAAGCGCCGCTATTTTTAGCGGCGCTTTACAGTTGTTTTAGCGGCGGTATTCGGCCGCTAGCGGGGCAGTTTTACCCCCGCTAGCGGCCAAGAAAGGGTTAAAAACCACCGCAAGGCGCCTCTGCAAAGGCACTTTTTTGGCGGTATAGCCGCGGTGCCCCATTGATTTCAATGGGCAAGAGCGGTGTATACACCGTTCCTTCACCGCTCCAAAGATGCTGCTAGCAGGACTTTTTTCAGCGCACTGATCCAGTGTGAAAGCCCTCGGGACTTTCACACTGGAGACACAGCAGCGGTTGTTTCGGGTCGGTTTGCAGGTGCTATTTTTAGCGCAATAGCGCCTGCAAAACGACCCAGTGTGAAAGGGGTCTAAGGACTGGTAAACTGCAATATATAGACAGGTTTAATACTGCACTACAATGAAGATATTATGAAGCTTAAAATAGTGATTGGTGTGTGGAAGGTGCTTTTGTGAAGGTGAATATCAGTTGTTAGCAAGTGGATAAATCCGTAATAAAAAACTATGGTTTGAATGAAGTTGGTGCAAAAGTATATAACAAATCTGTCATAGGTACGAGGATCATACGTGAACAAGGGTATATAAATTATATATAGCACAGGGATGAATAAATATTAATGATTGGTATACTGAATTATACCCTTCTCTATCAACACAGAGAGCCTGTGTACAGATGAAGGAAAGAAAATAATTATTCAGGAGCAGTTCCAGAGATATAGATATGAATCTCTAGAGTAGGGGTAGGCAACCCGGGGCCCTCCAGCTGTTGCAGAACTACAAGTCCCATCATGCCTCTGGGAGTAATTGTAACTGGCAGCCTTGCAATGTCTCATGGGAAATGTAGTTCCACAACAGCTGGAGGGCCCCAGGTTGGCTACCCCTGCTCTATAATATACATTACTGGTTGATCTATGGCTGGTGAAAAAGGCCTTAGTCAACACAGACATAAATAACTGATCAGTGTCAAAGCGGCCTAAATCAGTGGTTTATCTAGAACTGGTGATGGTATGGAGCTGTATACATTGGTGGTTGATCTATGGCTGGTGACAGTGTGGAGGTATATACATTGGTGGCTGATCTAGGATTGGTGATGGTATGGAGGTGTACACATTGGTGGTTGATCTATGACTAGTGATGGTATAGAGGAGTATACATTTGGTGGTTGTGATGGTATAAAAGGAGTTTACATTGGTGGTAGATCTATGACTGGTGAGGGTATAGAGGAGTATACATTGGTGGTAGATCTAAGACTGGTGAGGGTATAGAGGAGTATACATTGGTGGTAGATCTAAGACTGGTGAGGGTATAGGAGGAGTATACATTGGTGGTAGATCTATGACTGATGATGGTATAGAGCAGTGGTCATCAACCCTGTCCTCAGGGCCCACTAACAGGCCAGGTTTTATGTATTACCTTGGAGAGATGCAGACTAGAATACTGCAATAACTGAGCAAAAAATGATATCACCTGTGATGTATTTCAGTGGTATAGGAGGAGTATACATTTGGTGGTAGATCTATGACTGGTGATGGTATAGAGGAGTATACATTGGCGGTTGATCCATATGTGATAATGGTATGGGTGTGTATAAATCAGTGTCCCCTCTATGGCCTGTGATGGTATGGAGGAGTATACATCAGTGGTTGTTACAGCTGGCGATAGTTGGTATGGACATTTATTGATCAGTGGTCGCACTATTGGCTGGTGATGGTATGGAGGAGTATGCACCAGTGGTTGATCTATAACTGGTGATAGTAAGAGATATATTTGGATGGACATACAAGACCTAGTATAGAAATTACTACATGTATCTGATATAGCTGTGTATAGTTCAGTGTGTGATCCGGAGATGTAATAAAGGTCAGGATGGAGGGGTCTGGTGTAAGTCTGTGGTGGATCTATGGGTGCTGTTGGGGTAAACATAAATAGAACACCTGACATAGAAAAGAATATATATCTGGTATAGTTATGCATCAGTGTGTGCTGTGGAGGTGTATATATTAGGATGCATGGGGTCTGGTGTATATCATATATAAATGAAAAGAAGAGTAGAAAATGTTGGGACTTTATATGAGGACATTACAATGTACCTCCATCCCGACATTTGGCTATATAAGAAAAAAGGTTTGGGACTTTATGTGAAGCATGCAGCCAGGGAGGCAACATAATACTTATGATGTTTGATGGACAAACCATATCTATGACCATATATCTTGCATAATACCAGAGTACATAGAATATGATTTAGTAAAACAAGTAAACTTTAATTCCATAACATAGTAATAAAGTAACATAGTGGCATAGCAGCATAATATAATCACAGTGGTAAAATAATGAAAACACCAGACTCATTGTTGCGTGTCTCCACAGTAACAACATGATAAAAATTGTTAGAGTCCAAAAAAAATTATATAAATAATGTATACAAACAGTATGAAAGGTATCTAATATCTCGACGCGTTTCATGGCTATGTTGCCACTCTTCAGGAGCAGATGCGATGTAAACGTCCATGAAAGGTAAATATTAGATTGGGTATTATATAGAGAGAACAGTACAGGAACAAATCCCCCGCTCGTACTTAGACCAACCATGAGTCTGGGCACAGGCAGACGGGACATCTGTGTCATGGGGGTCACTGCCTCAGTTCCTGGGCTGACGATTTGCCCGGCCGGCACTTGTCCCGTCTGCCTGTGCCCAGACTCATGGTTGGTCTACGTATGAGTGGGGGATTTGTTCCTGTACTATCCTCTCTATATAATACCCAATCTAATATTTACCTTAATACCTTTATAGACATCTACATCACATCTTCTCCTGAACAGTGGCAACATAGCCACGAAACGTATCCGCCCGGCCCTTGTCCCGTCTGCCTGTGCCCAGACTCATGGTTGGTCTGCAAGTATGATCGAGGGATTTAATCCTGTACTATTCCCTCTATATAATACCTTTATAGACATCTACATCGCACCTATCTATATATAGATATAGAGAGAGATCTCTATCTATCCATACTGGACATATGTATGAACATCAATATATATATATATATATATATATATATATATATATATATATATATATATATACACACACACACACACACACCATACCCTGAGCTGTGTGTGTGTGTATATATATTTATTGATGTTCATACATATATCCAGTATGGATGGATAGAGATTTCTCTTTCTATACATTATAATTATATATATATATATATATATATATATATATATATATATATATATATAGATAGATATAGATAGATATAGATCAGGGTGTGATGTATTAAATAATATCTGACTATACAGAAGTGGGTGATGTTGGGATGAACATACACATATCTGGTATGGCTGTATACAGATGATGGGTGTGATATATTATTATTATAATTATTGGTACTTATATAGCGCCATCAATTTACGCAGCGCAACACATATACATTGTACATTCACATCAGTCCCTACCCTCAAGGAGCTTACACTCTAAGGTCCCTAAATCACATTCATATACTGGGGAAAATTTAGACAGAATCTGATTAACCTCCCAGCATGTCTTTACAGTTATATTATAGATCAGGATGGAGGGCCTGACACACACATTATATATATATATATATATATATATATATATATATATATATATAGTATATATGTGGGTGATGGGCACACAATGGCCGGTATATAGGTGACTATAGATCTGGTAAGGTGTGTGTACAGATGATGGGGATTATAGTGCACTGTCTGTATGATGGGGGGGGGGTATTAGTGATAAAGGTGAGGATGATGATGATGGGTTGTATATAGATGTCGGGTGTGATATAGATTTGTCGGGTGTGATATAGATTTGTCGGGTGATGATGATGGGGTGATGATATAGATTTGTCGGATGATAATATAGAGATGTCGGGTGATGATATAGAGATGTCGGGTGTGCCGGGCCATGGAGAGGTATTTTTGGGCCTACGTCTGTCTCTCAGGCCTGTCTGTAGTATCTTACCTCCGTCCTTCGGTGCGGGTGTCTCCCCCAGTCTCCGGGGTGTCTTGCTCCCCCCCGGCGGGGGTTCTTCTCCTCCTCCCCTCCTCTCCCGGCCGTCGTGCTCCCCCGTCACACTCCGGACACTAGGCCGCAAATCCCCGATCTTTCCTAGGCGCGGCTCCCCGGGCCGCCCTTCCCCAGCGCGGACTGGCCGGTCATGAGGGGGCGGGGGAGGTGACCTCGGAGCGGCCCCCCCACCCCAGGGAGACCGTCTAAGGCCCCCGTCAGATGGTAGAAGCGATATTTTACGTCACAAATTACCGAAAAGAACCGATATTTTACGTCAGAGAGGGGCGGCCAGTGAGGTGGACTGATGGAGAGGGGGGTGTTGTAGGGTGACTGCTCTGCGGGCTCGGCTCCGGAACCACCAGGCCGACTTAATCCGGATTGGCTCGGTTCGGATTATCGGGGGTAATGGGTTTAATTAGTGTAAACACGATAGTGAAACCGCTGGATTTCTCGCGAGATCCGGAGCACGGGGCGCGTCCACGAGGAGGGGAAAAACGCGCCAAAACCGGGTCGGCGGGGGGCGCGCGTTGGCGGCGGGAGCGCGCCGAGCTTTCCCGTCGCACGAGGGAGGAGAAAGGCAAAGGGCCATTGGCCGAGGCGAGACATGTGGGAGGATTGTGCGAGCCACGCCCTAAGAAGAGAAGTCTTGAGAAGGGGCGAGAGGCGATTCGGTAGCGCCTCCGTGCGTGGGTGGGGCGACTGGGTCAACGCCCTCCGTGTTACGGAGGAGAAAAGGGGAAGGATCAAGGGGTGATTGGCTGCGGGCAGACATGTGGGAGGCGATTGCCTGTTCTGTCTGCGAAGGGCGTCGTCGAGGGAGGTCCTTAGTTGAGTTAAAGTTACCATTGGCTAATAAAGAATATTAGAGACTACGCCCACTTCTTCATTTTACAGTATTGGCCAACTTGCATTGGTGGGGTGAGAAAGGCATTTTGGGAAAGCTTTATAGACACTTGTGACCACATGACCTCATTGTGGTTGTGAATGACGCCCTACCACAGTCTATGTCTATGTTATCTCCATCACTGAGCTTTACCATGTTAGTGCCATTTGGCTCTGACTAAATGAACTTGTGTCTTTTTTTTGTTTCAAGCAGACTAATTATATCACTAAAAGTCATTTTCCATTTTATTTCTTACATGTGCAGCTTTTAACTACGTAAAAAAACAGTAATAAATTTGCGCTTACTCAGTGGTGTAAGCAGCCAACACAACAAATAGAAAATTTGCTAAAAACGACAAGTGTAACAAAGTGTAGCGCTACAAAAAAATGAAATACAAATAATGAAAACAATTCAAAAAATAAAATCTCTAGTGTCTATTTAGAAGTCCATCAAATGTAATAGTGAATCACAGTCCATATATAAGTGAGGCCATCATGATCACCATGTGTGGAAAATGGAAATCGTGAAAATACCGCCACCAGAGTAGATGGAGGCCTACCAGAAAGTTCAGACCCAAAATAGCATATGGTCAATGGGTCAAACCGGCTCGTATTGTCCACCGACAATGAAAGGAAAGTCTCGATGACCAGCAAAAGATGAGGTCTTAAGAACCTTCGCAGGAGTGTCGTATATATAAGCATGTGAAGATCTTCACATGCTTATATATACGACACTCCTGCGAAGGTTCTTAAGGGTTACATCGGGCCCCTTAGTGATCACCAGTGCTAATAAAAATTTAAGTAAAAATTTAATTTTTTTATTTTTTGCTAAATAAACAAATAAAGACCAAAAATTTTGAAAAAAACAAAACAAAAAAAAAAACGTTTTCATAGTTTGTTATAAAATTGCAGAAACAGATCATTTTTCTCCTTTACTGATGTGCGCTGATGAGGCTGCATTGATGGGCACTGATAGGCGGCACTGGTGGGCACTGATAGGCAGCACTGATGAGGCAGCACTGGTGGGCACTGATGAGGCTGCATTGATGGGCACTGATGAGGCAGCACTGGTGGACACTGATGAGGCAGCACTGGTGGGCACTGATGAGGAGGCACTAACTGGCAGCACTGGTGGGCACTGATGAGGCAGCACTGGTGGGCACTGATGAGGAGGCACTAACTGGCAGCACCGGTGGACACTGATGAGGCAGCACTGGTGGGCACTGATGAGGAGGCACTAACTGGCAGCACTGGTGGGCACAGATTGGCAGCATTGGTGGGCACAGATTGGCAGCATTGGTGGGCACAGATTGACAGCACTGGTGGGCACTGTTTGAACTGCACTGATAATCAGGACACTAATAATCAGTGCCCAGATTTTTAGTGTATATTTCCCTTTTAGAGAAGCTGGTTATTGACGCTCTTCTATTCTCCTCATGCTCCCCTCCTCCACACGCCTCTCCCGCCATTTTACCTGCTCTGACATGGTTCCCGCCGGGTACACACACACCTCCTGACTTCAACTGTCAATCATCACTTAAAACAAAAAAACGTGCGCTCATAATTAATGTAAGGGAGAAACTGGTATTGAAGCACTCCCAATATATACCAATAATTCAAAGATATAAATGTGCAAAACGGATCATAGTGAAGCAATCCAGAATAAATACAATTAAATTAAATGCATAAATCAAACATAAATCAAAGTGCTGTCGGTGAATAATGTATAGTGAAATATGTGTTAGTATACTAAAAATCATATATCAATGCACTGCTTAGAACTTCCCGCACTGAATAAATGGTAAAAAGAACAAGTCCTTGAATAGACACAGACTTCTCAGCTATAAACGAAAAGGAGCTAGTCCATCAAATGGATGACAGAAGGAAAAGTCCCATAGGTAAATAACCACTTCATAAAAGTAAGGGAAGGCATCCACGATCCATCGGGTCAGAAGCCACACAGGTGAAAGGAGAAGGAGGAGGTGTGTAGACAAAAGCTCTCACTGAATCCAACAATATTAAAAGATGGACCCTTACCCTCAATGGTGGACCTCCCTTCTAGCGAGGTCTTACATGCAGGACATGTAGGACATCCTGTAATAAAGACCAGTCACTGAATTGCAAAGGCCTTTGCAATTCATGCATGCAGAGAGACAGCATCTCATTCTGAGGAACAGTCAATGACAGGGAGAAGAGTTGTGGAGAGACCTAGCTGATCCACCCACTGCAGGCTGCCTACAGAAAACTACAAGGGGGCGGAGACAAGACTAGTCATCCTGCATAAGGAGAGAAAGCAGCAGTGACTGGTCTTTATTACAGGATGTCCTACTCAGAGTGATGTCCTTCCCTCCCACAGACATAAGAAAACAGCCAGATCAACAATAACCCACTTCTATGGGTATCTCAAACAGTAATTTCAGTGGGCCTATCACCCCTCCTCAGGTGGACGAGTTGGTTTACGCCAGGTCGGAGACGCACGGGATACCAGCTGATTTGGATACAATCTATCTACAGTCCCCGCAGAGGGCTAAGTCTGCCTGCATGTAAGACCTCGCTAGAAGGGAGGTCCACCATTGAGGGTAAGGGTCCATCTTCTAATATTGTTGGATTCAGTGAGAGCTTTTGTCTACACACCCCCTCCTTCTCCTTTTACCTGTGTGGCTTCTGACCCGATGGATCGTGGATGTCTTCCCTTACTTTTATGAAGTGGTTATTTACCTATGGGACTTTTCCTTCTGTCATCCATTTGATGGACTAGCTCCTTTTCGTTTATAGCTGAGAAGTCTGTGTCTATTCAAGGACTTGTTCTTTTTACCATTTATTCAGTGCGGGAAGTTCTAAGCAGTGCATTGATATATGATTTTTAGTATACTAACACATATTTCACTATACATTATTCACCGACAGCACTTTGATTTATGTTTGATTTATGCATTTAATTTAATTGTATTTATTCTGGATTGCTTCACTATGATCCGTTTTGCACATTTATATCCTTGAATTATTGGTATATATTGGGAGTGCTTCAATACCAGTTTCTCCCTTACATTAATTATGAGCGCACGTTTTTTTGTTTTACTTGATTTATTTTACACAGATATTGGTGTTTTATTCGTGCAGCTATAAGTTTTGAATGCTATCATTGTTTCTTTAGCGCGGTTATATTTTATTTTTTATTTTATGTCAATCATCACTGCCAGGACATGCCCCCTCTCCACATGCCTACTGCATGCCCTCATACGTCACGCTCCCCTCCACCAAACACGGAGACTCGCCCCCCCCCCCCCCCCCCCCCCGTCACAGCTCCCTCGCTGTATTCGTGTGATTGTGCGGCCGCGCTTTCCCGCCTTTTGCTGTCAGAGTGTGCCTGGCAGCGATAAGCCCAGGCGGACGTCAGTCACTCGATTCTGGGCGCTGATTGGATGGAAGGCAGAAGGCGGTGCAGGCTGGCCGGTCACCTTGGAGGCGGGTGGGTTCATTTTTCTGTATTCGTTATTTTATTGCACATTAGAGATGACACAGGCGCATTTCATTCTTTTTGGATTAAATTGGGATTTGTTTTATTATTTGTTCCATTTTTTTTTTTTTTTTTATTCTTGTGATCCCTCTGTGGAGATTTTTCCCTCACTTCCTATCTTTTTGACAACAGGAGGGGGGGTGAGAGTGGTTGTCACCAGGACCAGAAGTGATAAGAACATTGGAGAGTTCAAATCTAGAGAGTCACCCCACACCACACACAATTCTCCCAGAATTCCCCTCACCGGAGTCCAGGTCACTCCCCCCCTACCAAAATGGTGTCATTGTCTTATAAAATGCCCTCCGGGGTCACATCTCTGGATATAATTCCTTTCTGTGTCTGGAGAGAATTACCCTCACTTCCTGTCCTGACAGGAAACAACAGCAGATCTACCCAATGGGGACACATGAAAGTCTTTGACCATCTCCTGTACTATGTCTACAGTCTCTAACCATCTCCTGTAGTATGTCTGCAGTCTCTGACCATCTCCTGTACTATGTCTGCAGTCTCTGACCATCTCCTGTACTATGTCTGCAGTCTCTGACCATCTCCTGTACTATGTCTGCAGTCTCTGACCATCTCCTGTAGTATGTCTGCAGTCTCTGACCATCTCCTGTAGAATGTCTGCAGTCTCCGACCATCTCCTGTACTATGTCTGCAGTCTCTGACCATCTCCTGTAGTATGTTTTCAGTCTCTGACCATCTCCTGTAATATGCCTGCAGTCTCTGATCATCTCCTGTAGTATGTCTGCAGTCTCTGACCATCTCCTGTAGTACAGTGGCTTGAAAAAGTATTTATACCCCTTGAAATTTTCCACATTTTGTCATGTTACAGCCAAAAACATAAATATATTTTATTGTGATTTTATGTGATAGACCAACACAAAGTGGCACATAAATGTGAGGTGGAAGGAAAATGATAAATGGTTGTCACAACTTTTTACAAATAAATATCTCAAAAGTGTGGCGTGCATTTGTATTCAGCCCCCTTTGCTCTGATACCCCTAACTAAAATCAAGTGGAACCAATTGCCTTCAGAAGTCCCCTAATTAGTAAATAGAGTCACCCTGTGTGTAATTTAATCTCAGTATAAATACAGCTGTTCTGTGAAGCCCTCAGAGGTTTGTTAGCGGACCTTAGTGACGAAAACAGCATCACGAAGGCCAAGGAACGTACCAGATAGGTCAGGGGTAAAGTTGTGGAGAAGTTTAAAGCAGGGTTAGATTATGAAAAAATTTCCCATGCTTTGAACATCTCACGGAGCACTGTTCAATCCATCATCCAAAAATGGAAAGAGTATGGCACAACTGCAGGCCTACCAAAACATGGCCGTCCACCTAAACTGACAAGCCGGGCAAGGAGAGCATTAATCAGAGAAGCAGCCAAGAGGCACATGGTAACTCTGGAGGAGCTGCAGAGATCCACAGCTCAGGTGGGAGAATCTTTTCACAGGACAACTGGACAACTATAATGGGGCGTACACACGGTCGGACTTTTTGTCTACAAAAGTCCGACAGCCTGTCCGACAGACTTCCGGCGGACTTTTGGCGAACTTGCGGCAGACTTTCTAAGGAACGGACTTGCCTACACACGACCACACAAAAGTCAGACGGATTGGTACGTGATGACGTACACCGGACTAAAATAAGGAAGTTCATAGCCAGTAGCCAATAGCTGCCCTAGCGTGGGTTTTTGTCCGTCGGACTAGCATACAGACGAGCGGATTTCGGGGTCCGGCGTAGTTACGACGTAAAGATTTGAAGCATGTTTCAAATCTAAAGTCCGTCGGATTTGAGGCTGAAAAAGTCCGCTGAAAGTCCGGAGAAGCCCACACACGATTGGATTACCAGCCAGCTTTAGTCCGTCGGCGTCCGTTGGACTTTTGTAGACGAAAAGTCCGACCGTGTGTACGCCCCATTAGTCCTATGGACAAACCTGGCCTTTATGGAAGAGTGGCAAGAAGAAAGGCATTGTTGAAAGAAAGCCATAAGAAGTCCCATTTGTAGTTTGCGAAAAGCCATGTGGGGGACACAAGAAACATGTAGAAGAAAGTGCTCTGGTCAGATGAGACCAAAATTGAACTTTTTAGCCTAATGCAGCGTACAAACGAGCGGAATTTCCATCAGAAAAATCTTGGATGGTTTTTCCGACGGAATTCCGCTCAAGCTTGGCTTGCATACACACAAAAGTTCGCTGAACTTTCGACCGTCAAGAACGCGGTGACATACAACACTACGACGAGCCGAGAAAATGAAGTTCAATGCTTCCGAGCATGCGTCGAATTGTTTCCGAGCATGCGTAGGAATTCTGCACGTCGGAATTGGTACAGACGATCAGAATTTCAGATCGGAACTTTTTCTGACCGAAAAATTGAGAACATGCTCTCAATCTTTTGCTGGCTGGAATTCCGCCAGCAAAAGTCTGATGGAGCATACACACGGTCACATTTTCAGACCAAAAGCTCTCATCAGACTTTTGCTGGCGGAATTTCCGCTTGTGTGTACGGGGCATTTAAGCAAAATGCGTGTGTGGTGGAAAACTAACACAGTACATGATCCTGAACACACCACCCCCACCGTGAAGCATGGTGGTGGCAGCATCATGTTGTGAGAATGCTTTTCTCCAGCAGGGACAGGGAAGCTGGTCAAAGTTGACGGGAAGATGGATGGAGCCAAATTGTCAGGGCTGGGCTCTGCCCTTCCTTCTCTGAGCTGGCCGCTCAGCTGTCGGCTAATTGCCAGCTCCCATCTCTCTCCACAGTTACCCAGCTGTTGATCCTGCTCGTCAGTCCAGCCTAATTAAGCCGCCCAGTCCAGAGGAGCTCTGCCTTCGCCTTGGTCACATCACAAGAAACTATCTCCTGCGTTCCTGTTTAAAGACTGGCTTTGCTGACATCCCTTCAGGCTACAGATCCTGCTTGCTGTTCCACTACTTTGATCCCTGACTCCTGGCTTGGCTGACGATCTATTCCGGTTACTGAACTTTGGCTATGTTTTGACTACATTTGTTCTTTTTACGTTTATTATTAAACAAGTGTGATTTAACTGTACTTCTGTCTCGGTCTGATTTCATGGTATCTGACACAAATACAGGGCAATCTTAGAAGAAAACAAGACTTGACTGGGGCAGAGGTTCACCTTTCAGCTTGACAACTGACCTAAACGTACAGCCAATGGAATGGTTTAGTTCAAAGCATATTCATGTGTTAGAATGGCCCAGTCAAAGTCCAGACCTAAATCCAATTGAGAATCTGTGGCAAGACTTGAAAATTGCTGTTCACAGACGCTCTCCATCCAATCTGACAGAGCTTGAGCTATTTTGCAGAGAAGAATGGGCAATAATTTCACTCTCTAGATGTGCAAAGCTGGTCATTTTGAAAACCATTTATCATTTTCCTTCCACTTCACAATTATGTGCCACTTTGTGTTGGTCTATCACATAAAATCCCAATAAAATACATTTGCATTTTTTAGTTGTAACATGACAAAATGTGGAAAATTTCAAAGGGTGAGAATCCTAAAATCTAAATAGCGTCCACCTGTGTGTAATTTATTCTCAGTATGAATACAGCTGTTCTGTGAAGCCCTCAGAGGTTTGTTAGAGAACCTTAGCGAACAAACAGCATCGTGAAGGCTAGGGAACACTCCAGACAGGTCAGGAATAAAGTTGTGGAAAAGTTTAAAGCAGGGTTAGGTGATAAGAAAATATCCTAAGCTTTGAACATCTCACGGAGCACTGTTCAATCCATCAGGGTATGGCACAACTGCAAACCTACCAAGACATGGCCATCCACCTAAACTGACAGGCCAGGCAAAGGGAGCATTAATCAGAGAAGCAGCCAAGAGGCCCATGGTAACACGTGGAAGAAGGTGCTCTGGTCAAATGAGACCAAAATTGAACTTTTTGGCCTAAAAGCAAAATGCTAGGTGTGGCCGGAAACTAACAGTGCACATCACCCTGAACACACCATCACCACTGTAAAACATAAGGGGAATACCAAGAAACTGAACTTCAAAAGAGCCAACTTCCCTAAACTACAAACTCTGCTAGAAGGCATAAACTGGGATAACATTTTAGGAACAATGAACACGGAGGAGAGATGGGTTTGCTTTAAGAGCATATTAAATAAAGGCATTAGCCAATGCATGCCATTGCTAATAAATTTAAAAGAGCAAACAAAAGTCCTGGGTGGCTTAACTCCAATGTAAAAAGGCATATAAAAGCAAAGGAGAAGGCCTTCAAAAAATACAAGGTTAAGGGATCATCATCAGCATTCAGACTTTATATGGAAAGCAACAAGAAATGTAAGGGTGCAATTAGGGCTGCTTAGATAGAACATGAAAGACACATAGCGGAGGAAAGGAAAAAAAAATCCCAAGAAATTCTTTAAGTATGTAAACAGTAAAAAAGGGACGACAGACCATATTGGCCCCATAAAGAATGAGGAAGGTCACCTGGTTACAAAGGATGAGGAGATGGCGAAGGTATTGAATTTATCCTTTTCCTCGGTCTTCACGAGGGAATCGGGGGGGCTTCAGTAACCAAAACTGCAGTGTTTATCCTCATGACACAACACAGGAAGCACCTCCATGGTTAACAGAGGACAGAATTAAAATGAGACTTGAGAAACTTAACATTAATAAATCACCAAGACCAGATGGCTTGCACCCGAGGGTAATTAAGGAACTCAGTCAAATAATCGCGAGACCATTGTTCCTAATTTTTACTGACAGTCTACTGACTGGAATGGTACCAGCTGATTGGAGAAAAGCCAATGTAGCACCAATATTTAAAAAGGGCCCAAAATACATCCCCGAGAATTACAGACCAGTTAGCCTAACATCAATAGTATGGGAGATCTTGGAGGGGATGATAAGGGACTATATACAAGATTTTAGTAATGAAAATGGTATCATTAGCAGTAATCAGCATGGATTCATGAAGAATCGTTCTTGCCAAACTAATCTAATAAACTTCCATGAGGAGGTGAGGTGCCATGTAGATAAAGGAAGGCCCGTAGACGTGGTGTATCTGGATTTTGCAAAAGCATTTGTCACAGTTCCCCATAAATGTTTACTGTACAAAATAGGGTCCGTTGGCATGGACCTTAGAGTGAGTACATGGATTGAAAACCGGCTAAAAGGGCGAGTTCAGAGGGTGGTGATACATGGGGAGTACTCGGAATTGCCAGGGGTGGGTAGTGGGGTACCCCAGGGTTCTGTACTGGGACCAATCCTAATTAATTTGTTCATAAACGACCGGAAGGATGGGGTAAACAGTCCAATCTCTCTATTTGCGGAAGATACTAAGCTAAGCTAAGCAGGGCAATAACTTCTCTGCAGGATGTGGAAACCTTGCAAAAAGATCTGAACAAATTAATGGGGTGGGCAACTACATGGCAAATCAGGTTTAATGTAGAAAAACTTAAAATAATGCATTTGAGTGGCAAAAATATGAATGCAATCTATACACTGGGGGGAGAACCTCTGGGGAAATCTAGGATGGAAAAGGACCTGGGGGTCCTAGTGCATAATAGGCTCAGCAATGGCATGCAATGCCAAGCTGCTGCTAACAAAGCAAGCAGAATATTGGCATGCATTAAAAATGGGATCGCCTCCAGAGATAAAACAATAATTCTCCTGCTCTACAAAACTCTGGTCCGGCCGCACCTAGAGTATGCTGTCCAGTTCTGGGCACCAGTCCTCAGGAAGGATGTACTGGAAATGGAGCGAGTACAAAGAAGGGCAACAAAGCTAATAAAGGGTCTGGAGGATGTTAGTTATGAGGAAAGGTTGCAAGCACTGAACCTATTCTCTCTGGAGAAGAGACGCTTGAGAGGGGATATGATTTCAATTTACAAACACCGTACTGGTGACCCCACAATAGGGATAAAACTTTTTCGGGGAAGGGAGTTTAACAAGACACGTGGCCACTCAATAAAATTAGAAGAAAAGAAGTTTAACCTTAAACTACGTAAAGGGTTCTTTACTGTAAGAGCGGCAAGGATATGGAATTACCTTCCACAGGCGGTGGTATCAGCGGGGAGCACTGATAGTTTCAAAAAACTATTAGTTAAGCACTTGAACGGCCACAACATACAGGGATATACAATGTAATACTGACATATAATCACACACATAGGTTAGACTTGATGGACTTTTTTTTCAACCTCACCTACTATGTAACTATGTTGTGGGGATGCTTTCCTTCAGCAGGGACAGGGAAGCTGGTTAGAGTTGATGGGAAGATGAATGGAGCCAAATACAGGGCAATCTTAAAAGAAATGCTGTTATGCAGCGTACTCACGAGTGCACTTTTCTATCGGACTGTGGGCTTCATCGGACCTTCAGCAGACTTTTCCAGTCGAAAATCTGACAGACTTTAGATTTGGAACATGCTTCAAATCTTTACGTCGTAACTCCGCCGGACCCAGAAATCCGCTCGTCTGTATGCTAGTCCGACGGACAAAAACCGACGCTAGGGCAGCTATTGGCTATCAACTTCCTTATTTTAGTCCGGTGTACGTCATCACGTACAAATCCGTCTGACTTGGGTGTGATCGTGTGTAGGTAAGTCAGTTCGGTAAAAAGTCCGTCTCAAGTGCGCAGGAAGGTCCGTCGGACCAGTCCGGTCGAAAAGTCCGCCCGTGTGTACGCGGCCTCAGAGTCTGCAAAAGACTTGAGACTGGGGCGGAGGTTCACCTTCCAGCAGGACAACAACCCTAAACATACAATGGAATGGTTTGGATCAAAGCATATTCATGTGTTAGAATGGCCCAGTCAAAGTCCAGACCTAAGTCCAATTGAGAATCTGTGAGAATCTTGACAATTGCTCCATCCAATCTGACAGGACTTGAGCTATTTTGCAGAGAAGAATGGGCAATAATTTCACTCTCTAGATGTGCAAAGCTGGTAGAGACATCCCCAAAAAGACTTGCAGCTGTAATTGCAGTGAAAGGTGTTTCTACAAAGTATTGACTTAGGGGGGCTGAATACAAATGCACGCCACACTTTTCAGATATTTATTTGTAAAAAATTTTGAAAACCATTTATAGTTTTCCTTCAACTTCACAATTATGTGTCACTTTGTTTTGGTCTATCACAAAAAATCCCAATAAAATACATTTACGCTTTTGCAGGGCTTTTTTTCAGGGGGAACTTGGTGGAACTCAGTTCCACCACCTCTGGCTCAGACCCTTTGGTGCCTGCTCACCACAATCACTTGTAAACACAGAAGTCTGGTTTCTGTGTTTACAACTGACAGCTCTGCAGTCTGTGCGCAAATCCCATGAACTCTGCACTCTGTATGTAATGCAATCCTAATATTTAATGCCCCTTTAAGACCCTTCTACTGTTTGTGAAATATGACCACACCAACTATTTGATGTGATTTAGAGGGTGTGTGTGGGGGGAGGGGTTTTGGGGGGTCGTGGTTGAGTTCCAGCACCTATTGTGTGAGAAAAAAAGCCCTGCATTTTTGGTTGTAACATGACATAATGTGGAAAAGGGGTATGAATACTTTTTCAAGGTACTGTATGTCTGTAGTCCCTGACCATCTCCTGTACTATATCTGCAGTCTCTGACTTTCTCCTGTAGTATGTCTGCAGCCACTGACCATTTCCTGTACCATGTCTGCAGTCTCTGACCGTCTACTGTGCTATGTCTGGAGTCTCTGACCATCTCCTGTACTATGTCTGCAGCCTCTGATCATCTTCTGTTCTATGTCTGCAGTCTCTGACCATCTCTTGTAACACGTTTGCAGTCTCTGACCGCCTACTGTAGTATGTCTTCAGTCTCTGAAATCTCCTGTACTACGTCTGCAGCCTCTGATTGTCTCCTGTTCTATGTCTGCAGTCTCTGACCATCTCTTGTATCACGTTTGCAGTCTCTGACCGTCTACTGTAGTATGTCTTCAGTCTCTGAAATCTCCTGTACTACGTCTGCAGCCTCTGATTGTCTCCTGTAGTATGTCTGCAGCCTCTGACCATCTCCTGTACAATGTCTGCAGTCTCTGACCATCTCTTGTATCATGTCCGCACTGTTTCTGACCATCTCTAGTATCATGTCCACACTGTTTCTGACCATCGCTTATATCATGTCTGCAGTCTCTGACCATCTCCTGTAATATGTCTGCAGTCTCTGACCCTCTCTTGTATCATGCCTGCATTCTCTGACCATCTCTCGTATCATGTCTGCAGTCTCTGAACACACAGTCTCTGACAATTTCCTGTATCATGTCCCCACAGTCTCTGACCATCTCTTGTACCATGTCCACGCAGTCTCTGACCATCTCTCATATCCTGTCCTCACAGTCTCTGATCTTTTACCAGGCCATAGATAGAAAGATATCAGATGGCCACTATGGGAGGTTCATAGTGATCTCTGACCACGACATAGCCAGGAAGGGATCACGCAGCCCCTATGATAGGTTCATAGTGATCTCTGACCAGGACATAGATAGGAAGGGATCACATGGACCCTATGGTAGGTTCAGGGCAAGTACAAATGGGGGGGTGCCCTGGATGGAGAGTGGGAGGGGGTGGCGGGTTGTTAGCAGGCAGGAGTATCACTATTCTATGCTCCATGTTGCCACTACAGCCAGCAACAAAAGAGAGCAGAAGATGCGCCCTTCCTGATTGTCGAACTTCTCTCTAAGACAGCAGTCACGCCCCTTTTTAGAAAAGGAAAACTCCCTCTCCTTGAGTTCCTGTTAGTGTGGCTGATTGAGTCAGGGCTTTCACAGTAAGAGCTCCAGTACAGGTGGGCGGAGCAGGAAGAGGTCAGTACTCTGCAGTCCCGATTAATGCTTCATGGCCAGCACACACAGCAGCTCTCCCTGGGGCAGAAAGAAGATCTCAGAGAAGAAATGTCAGACTGCTTCTTCTACACATGTGAGTCCTGACCTTCTCTGCCTTCCACCCTGCACTATGCTGTCTGTAAACCTGCCCTGCAAGTCCACAATTGATTCCTCTCTTGTTCTTATTTTTCCAGAGTCTTAGTGGAGCAAAGATTGGCATGGTCTCTGGAGAATGGATGGAAGGATCATCATTGTCGTGTTGGCGATCCATCTGAGCCCTGTAACATTTCAAATTTATTCAGATGAATGTTCAGGGGATGATGTGGAAAGGGAAAATCCGGAGGAGAAATATACATCCACTTCTGTTGTGTCATCAATGTTGGGCTTGTTAGGACAGATGGGGAGGCAGGGGGGGAATTGAGAGAAGGAGAAAGGTTAGGATTATATCAGAGGGTCCTAAGTTACCAGAGACTTACCAATGGGATCACCATGGCAATTTGCAATACAAAGTTTCTTTTGCTTTTGGGCGATTTAATCCTAACTCAACATCAGGAGGACTTGCGTATAAACAAGACTTGCAAAATATCATACCGGAATCCCTCCAGTCATTTGTGGATGAAACTATATATATGAATGCAACGGGTTATTGGTTAGGGAAAAATTCCAATCTATCCAAACCTTTGGAAGCAAAGGATGTAGGATATGGGTTTTTGGTGAGGAATTTAAAGAAGGGAAGTATGTTTTTGTGTGTTTATGTGTGTGGCATATATTGGCATAACCAAATTGATAGATGCCAGGAGGCTGACACTTATGCCGCGTACACACGACCGTACTTTACGGCAGACTTGGTCCGGTGAACCGGAGTCCGTCGGACAATTCGATCGTGTGTGGGCTGCAGCTGACTTTTTTTCTCAAAAGTTCGACGGACCTAGAAATGGAACATGTTTCAAATCTGTCCGACGGACTTGAGTCCGGTCGAAAAGTCAGCTCGTCTGTATGCTAGTCCGACGGACAAAAAACGACGCTAGGGCAGCTATTGGCTACTAGCTATGAACTTCCTTGTTTTAGTCCGGTCGTACGTCATCACGTACAAATCCGTCGGACTTTGGTTGATCGTGTGTAGGCAAGTCCGTTCATTCGGAAAGTCCATCGTAAAGTCCGTAGAAAAGTCCGCCGGACGAAGTCTGCCGTAAAGTCCGCTCGTGTGTACGCGGCATTAGGCATAGTAAGATGTCTGTTGGCCAAATTAGGAGCTCCAGGTGGCACATGAACAGGGTGAAAATTTCCTTGTGGGGGCGGTATCTCAGTCTTATGGGGCGTACACACGGTCGGACTTTTCGTCTACAAAAGTCCAACGGACGCCGACGGACTAAAGCTGGCTGGTAATCCGATCGTGTGTGGGCTTCTCCGGACTTTCAGCTGACTTTTTAAGCCTCAAATCCAACGGACTTTAGATTTGAAACATGCTTCAAATCTTTACGTCGTAACTACGACGGACCCCGAAATCCACTCGTCTATGTGCTAGTCCGACGGACAAATACCCACGCTAGGGCAGCTATTGGCTACTGGCTATGAACTTCCTTTTTTTAGTCCGGTGTACGTCATCACGTACGAATCCGTCGGACTTTTGTGTGGTCGTGTGTAGGCAAGTCCGTTCGTTAGAAAGTCTGCCGCAAGTCCGCCGCAAGTCCGCCGCAAGTCTGTCGGACAGGCTGTCGGACTTTTGTAGACGAAAAGTCCGACCGTGTGTACGCCCCATTACAGTCCTACAGAGTCCTACTGAGAGGTTCTCGGTTACCGGACATGTAGGACACCAGAACTGTAAAAAATAAGTGTAGCGCTAAATATTCCTATCAAAGTGACCAAAAAACAATGTGTATATGTATATATGTGAATCCAAAACACCTCAAGTGCATGGGCAAAGTAAATACATGAAAATATAAGGTAAATATGTGACAGCAAAATAAAATACAAAATATTATGGAATAATAGCAGCGAAAAAAAAACAAAAGTCCACATGTGAGGTGAATATGTGACAGCAAAATATATTTCAGAATAATGAAATTCCACATGTGAGGTATCCAATAATTGGGGAACTTTCTCCTCAATCTTCAATCAAAGAAGAAGTACCAAAAGGCATGAAAGGCATTCAATTTAAAAAGGTGGGTACCCTTACCAGATCAGTTGGACGTACATACCATACGGCAGTGCGTCAGGCTTTAAGACACTAAATCTCCAATAGTGAGGTGATGCCGGGACTGGACGGTATCCTGCAAGCCGCAGACTCCAATGGACACAAGATGAAAAGATGGTCCCTGAAAAGAATTCCAAGGCTGTCGGTCGCAACAACCGTTCCTAAAAGGAGATGGTCCAGGGATGGTCATCAACACTCGAGCATGGGAAAAAGGAAAAAAGGAGAACTCCACATGGTGCAGGTCAACCAAAATGGGATTTATTGGAATAAAATACCATATATATAAAAATATAAAAAGTGATCACAAAAATAGATAAAATGGCAATGTGGGAAGCTAGAGGTGCTAGCCCTACGCGTTTCATTTAAAAAGTCTTCAACAGGGGCATAACCTAGCCTCCCCACATTGCTCTTACTTATAGACTGTACATCAATTACAAATTCAAAAAGGATCCGCCCCCCGCAGAACCGGAAGTAAACTTGCGTCACAAGCGTCACATATACAGTTGCAATAAAAAGTATGTGAACCCTTTTGGAATGATATGGATTTCTGCACAAATTGGTCATAAAATGTGATCTGATCTTCATCTAAGTCACAACAATAGACAATCACAGTCTGCTTAAACTAATAACACACAAAGAATTAAATGTTACCATGTTTTTATTGAACACACCATGTAAACATTCACAGTGCAGATGGAAAAAGTATGTGAACCCTTAGATTTAATAACTGGTTAAACCTCCTTTGGCAGCAATAACTTCAACCAAACGTTTCCTATAGTTGCAGATCAGACGTGCACAATGGTCAGGAGTAATTCTTGACCATTCCTCTTTACAGAACTGTTTCAGTTCAGCAATATTCTTGGGATGTCTGGTGTGAATCGCTTCCTTGAGGTCATGCCACAGCATCTCAATCGGGTTGAGGTCAGGACTCTGACTGGGCCACTTCAGAAGGCGTATTTTCTTCTGTTTAAGCCATTCTGTTGTTGATTTACTTCTATGTTTAAGCAGACTGTGATTGTCTATTGTTGTGACTTAGATAAAGATCAGATCACATTTTATGACCAATTTGTGCAGAAATCCATATAATTCCAAAAGGGTTCACATACTTTTTATTGCAACTGTATGTGTGTATATAACTGTACAATGTTCATCTAATGGCAAAAATGCTAACAATTAAGGTACAAAGAATATTTAATTATTGCACCAAGTGGAATGGACGTATAAAGTGCAGACACGTCCGCGGTCACAAGGAGGAGATCGTCATGATAATCAACCTTCTCTAGCAAGTTAATGGTAGCTCGAGTGTCTTTAAGATATGAAGGCACTTGCTTGACCAGTGGCTGGAGATAGAAATCTATATACTTTCCAATCCTTGAGGTAACAGAATCTATCCCACTCACTATCGTACGACCAGAGGGTTTTTATAGAATTCTTGTGTACCTTCGGAAGGTAATAAATGATGGGTATCCGAGGGGCCACAGGGACAAGGAACTCTCTCTCTTTTTGGTTAAGAATATTGAGAGAGAAACCCTCATCTACTAATGCTATGAGGGCTCATTTGTACTCAACAGTAGGGTCATTGGGAAGGACCTTTTATGTAGTTTGGTCATCGAGCAACCTATTCATTTCAATGATGTAATCTTTCTTATCCAAAACCACTATCCCGCCGCCTTTATCGGCGGGGCGGATAATAAGATCTTTTCTGTCACATAGGGCTTTTATACCTGCCGTGATAGCTGGGTCCTGATGTAAACTCTTATTAGGGAGTTTATTCAAATTCTGGAGAACTAAATCTTTAAAAACATTAATAGAATGGGATGTATTATTCGGGGGATTGAAAAGAAACGGGTTAGAGAGGCCAGAGTGTAGAATGCCACTCTGTGTTGTACATCTAGAATCAACTGGAGGGGTTGACAAAAAATGCCTCTGTATGTATTTATTTGTTGAGTTTCCTTGGGGGAACAAATTTGAGTCCTTTATTTAAAATATATTTCTCTTGATCAGTAAGGACTGTTTTACTCAAGTTAAAGATGCTTGCACCTACTGTGACCTTTTTCTTTTTCCTCCATTGTAGACACCACCCCCCTCTGCATCCTCTTTTGTTTTTGGACTTCAGGGGGGGGGGGGGTTGTAGATGGGTTTGTGAAAACCCGAAGGTTGGGAGGGACCAGAATGGTTATGATAATATGATGTTCTAATACGCTCCTCATCTTCCCTATATTCATAATGGGGTCGATCATAATGTACTTCACGAGGACCCTCATCTCGAAGCACAGTGTAACGTTTATTGGTATGAAGGGGAGTACTATAACCGTAGCCATCCCCCTCATAACCAAGTCTGGTATCGTGTCGGGGTCTCTGAGATCCACGTGATGGTTCCCTATAATAGGGCTCTCTGGCCCTACTCCCTGGATTCCCTTCACCCCTACTATTAGGTCGCCTACCCCTATTACCAGAAGGATATCTGCCATGTTAGGAGTCTCCTGGGTGACCCCTAAAAGTAGAAGGGTGTCTCCCTCGGTTAGACTCCCTCGGGCAATGATCATTCTGAGGTCCAGCCCTAGGGGCAGGGGCATTGTTGACATTCTCAACCAGAACTGGACATGGGGAGATATGCCTGGTTGATGTCTCACCTGAGAGGTTGGAACCCTGCACAGATAATGCCAGTGACTACACACAAAGGCATGCTCTGTTACAGAAAGGGGAACCACTACAAATAGATCTAAGCTCTTCCCAAATGCTGGCTACCAGGGTACACTATGCCTTCACCACATGGCACTTCAATGTTTCACAGTGGTTGATAAGATCCTATTACCCTCTATGTGCTGAATATACACTGAATCAAGTGCGGTCATTGTACCAGTGGCTTACTCCCAGGGATGTGCGGACACAGAATGAGGTTCATTCAGGACTCTTATTTCTGAGGAGTAACCGAAAGAGGAGGGATGTATTCAGCACCATATTGGGGGGAATAGGAGCTGGGATGGGTGTTATTAATGGAGTGGACATCAGTATCCTGAGGAACAAACTCTCAGCCATAGCTTCAGACAGTAAGCAGAGCTTTGTTACTCGGTGAGAGATTAATGACATCCTTAACCACTTGAGCCACGGACCATTATGCTGCCTAAGGACCAGAGGTCTTTTTCCAATTTGGCACTGCGTCGCTTTAACTGCTAATTGCGCGGTCATGCAATGCTGTACCCAAACGAAATTTGCGTCCTTTTCTTCCCACAAATAGAGCTTTCTTTTGATGGTATTTGATCACCTCTGCGGTTTTTATTTTTTGCGCTATAAATGGAAAAAGACCGAAAATTTTGAAAAAAAATGATATTTTCTACTTTTTGTTATAAAAAAATCCAATAAACTCAATTTTAGTCATACATTTAGGCCAAAATGTATTCGGCCACATGTTTTTGGTAAAAAAAATGTCAATAAGCGTATATTTATTGGTTTGCGCAAAAGTTATAGCGTCTACAAACTAGGGTACATTTTCTGTAATTTACACAGCTTTTAGTTTATGACTGCCTATGTCATTTCTTGAGGTGCTAAAATGGCAGGGCAGTACAAAACCCCCCCAAATGACCCCATTTTGGAAAGTAGACACCCCAAGGAAATTGCTGAGAGGCATGTTGAACCCATTGAATATTTATTTTTTTTGTCCCAAGTGATTGAATAATGACAAAAAAAAAAAATATTTACAAAAAGTTGTCACTAAATGATATATTGCTCACACAGGCCATGGGCCTATGTGGAATTGCACCCCAAAATACATTCTGCTGCTTCTCCTGAATATGGGGATACCACATGTGTGGGACTTTTTGGGAGCCTAGCCGCGTACGGGGCCCCGAAATCCAATCACCGCCTTCAGGATTTCTAAGGGCGTAAATTTATGATTTCACTCTTTACTGCCTATCACAGTTTCGGAGGCCATGGAATGCCCAGGTGGCACAAAACCCCCCCAAATGACCCCATTTTGGAAAGTAGACACCCCAAGCTATTTCCAGAGAGGCATATTGAGTCCATGGAATATTTTATATTTTGACACAAGTTGCGGGAAAGTGACACATTTTTTTTTTGCACAAAGTTGTCACTAAATGATATATTGCTCACACAGGCCATGGGCATATGTGGAATTGCACCCCAAAATACATTTAGCTACTTCTCCTGAGTACGGGGATACCACATGTGTGGGACTTTTTGGGAGCCTAGCCGTGTACGGGACCCCGAAAACCAATCACCGCCTTCAGGATTTCTAAGGGTGAAAATTTTTGATTTCACTCTTCACTGCCTATCACAGTTTCGGAGGCCATGGAATGCCCAGGTGGCACAAAACCCCCCCAAATGACCCCATTTTGGAAAGTAGACACCCCAAGCTATTTGCTGAGAGGCATGGTGAGTATTTTGCAGCTCTCATTTGTTTTTGAAAATGAAGAAAGACAAGAAAAAACTTTTTTTTTTTTCTTTTTTCAATTTTCAAAACTTTGTGACAAAAAGTGAGGTCTGCAAAATACTCACTATACCTCTCATCAAATAGCTTGGGGTGTCTACTTTCCAAAATGGGGTCATTTGGGGGGGTTTGTGCCACCTGGGCATTCCATGGTCTCCGAAACTGTGATAAGCAGTCAAGAGAGAAATCAAAAATTCACGCCCTTAGAAAGCCTGAAGGCGGTGCTTGGTTTTCGGGGTCCCGTACGCGGCTAGGCTCCCAAAAAGTCTCACACATGTGGTATCCCCGTACTCAGGAGAAGCAGCAGAATGTATTTTGGGGTGTAATTTCACATATTCCCATGGCATGTTTGAGCAATATATCATTTAGTGACAATTTTGTGCAAAAAAAAAAAAAATTGTCTCTTTCTCGCAACTTGTGTCGCAATATAAAATATTCCATGGACTCGACATGCCTCTCAGCAAATAGCTTGGGGTGTCTACTTTCCAAAATGGGGTCATTTGGGGGGGTTTTGAACTGTCCTGGCATTTTATGCACAACATTTAGAAGCTTATGTCACACATCACCCACTCTTCTAACCACTTGAAGACAAAGCCCTTTCTGACACTTATTGCTTACATGAAAAAGTTTTTTTTTTTTGCAAGAAAATTACTTTGAACCCCCAAACATTATATATTTTTTTAAAGCAAATGCCCTACAGATTAAAATGGTGGGTGTTTCATTTTTTTTTTCACACAGTATTTGAGCAGCGATTTTTCAAACGCATTTTTTGGGGAAAAAACACACTTTTTTAAATTTTAATGCACTAAAACACACTATATTGCCCAAATGTTTGATGAAATAAAAAAGATGATCTTAGGCCGAGTACATGGATACCAAACATGACATGCTTTACAATTGCGCACAAACGTGCAGTGGCAACAAAATAAATACATTTTTAAAAGCCTTTAAAAGCCTTTACAGGTTACCACTTTAGATTTACAGAGGAGGTCTACTGCAAAAATTACTGCCCTCGATCTAACCTTCGCGGTGATACCTCACATGCATGGTGCAATTGCTGTTTACGTTTGACGACAGACCGCCGCTTGCGTTCGCCTTAGTGCGAGAGCAGGGGGCGACAGGGGTGCTTTTTTTTTTTTTTTTTTTTTTTTTCTTTATTATTTTTTTGCTTTTTTATCTTATTTTTAAACTGTTCCTTTCATTTTTATTTTTTTTTTAATCATTTTTATTGTTATCTCGGGGAATGTAAATATCCCCTATGATAGCAATAGGTAGTGACAGGTACTCTTTTTTGAAAAAATTGGGGTCTATTAGACCCTAGATCTCTCCTCTGCCCTCAAAGCATCTGACCACACCAAGATCGGTGTGATAAAATGCTTCCCCAATTTCCCAATGGCGCTATTTACATCCAGCGAAATCTAAGTCATAAAATGCTCGTAGCTTCCGGTTTCTTAGGCCATAGAGATGTTTGGAGCCACTCTGGTCTCTGATCAGCTCTATGGTCAGCTGGCTGAATCACCGGCTGCATTTTCAGGTTCCCTGTTGAGACAGGAGAACCAGAGAAAAACACGGAAGACGGTGGGGGGGGGGGGCATTCCCTCCCACGGCTTGTAAAAGCAGTCTAGAGGCTAATTAGCCGCTAGGATTGCTTTTACATGAAAGCCGACCGCTGGCTGAAAAGAATGATACCAAGATGATACCTAAACCTGCAGGCATCATTCTGGTATAACCACTCAAAGTTGTGAATGGCGTACCTGAAGACAAAAAAATGGTTAACAATAAAGCACAGTAAACGGTAAAGTATAAAAAATTGCATACCTGAAAAGCAAACATGATAAAACATAATAACAATAAAACATTGCAGAATAGAATACAGTAAAAAAGAGCAGAACAATAGAGAGAATAGAGAGAGAGAGAACAATAAAACGACAACTATTTTTTTTTATTTTATATATATATATATTTTTTTTTTTTTACACTTTTTTTGTAACCAACTTTTATAACTGTAACCGGTTCCAGGTTCGGGTCTCTCAAAATGCGATGGCATCTTGGGAGACCCTGTGAAAGTGTGCCTAGTCTGTGCAATGCTGTACCCTATGCTAATACTCAACTAGTGAATGGTAGCGTTCAAAACATTCACCAATGCAAAGACCAGGATTGTCAGGACAGGAGGGACAATAATAGCGGGTGTCACGCCTATATCCGCGCTAGCTGCAGACACAATATCTTTTTTGGGGGCGTTCGCTGGGTAGGGGTACTCGGGAGGACATAAAGAAAATGCCTCTCATGCAGCCGACTGCATTTGGTTGTGGATGTGAATGGGGGAAGTACGGGCGCTGCAGAAGCGGTGGGTTCCCAATTAGGATTGGCGAATGCAGTAGGAAGGGCACTATGGGCACGACGGGCCTGTGTTTGTCTTTTTGGTGGCAGCGGGACACTACTTGTGCTTGCCACCTCACCAGCTTGAACTGCACTTATGGGACTCGCCAAGTCACCAAGTGTTACTGCAGTGCTGGTTTGACTACGACCGGGGTGTACTAGGCCGCTGGCGCTTGCCAGTTCACCAAAACGCTACCAAAAAATCTGTTGGCGATCGCAGGGATCAGGCCTGACTCTGCGAACGCTGCAGTTATGCGTTTTAGTCTTTTGTAAGTGACAGTGATCGATCGATACTGCACTTGGGTGGGCTGGGCTGGGCCGGGCGGAGGGGCAAAACGCAGGTGCTAGCAGGTATCTGGGCTGATCCCGCTAACACTGCGTTTGTGAGAACCCTAAACTGCTGGGGATGCTAGTATAGATCTGATCGGATCAGATATTGATCCGTTCAGATACTATACCACTAAGGGTGGTGTACAGTGCGTGCGTGGGTGTTAGCGGTACTGGCGCTAACCTGACGCTGCCTGGGGCTGGTGCTTGCCAGTTCACCAAAATACTACCAAAAAAACTGTTAGCGATCGCAGGGATCAGGCCTGACTCTGCGAACGCTGCAGTTATGCATTTAGTGTTTTGTAAGTGACAGTGATCGATCGATACTGCACTTGGGTGGGCTGGGCCGGGCGGAGGGGCAAAACGCAGGTGATAGCAGGTATCTGGGCTGATTCCGCTAACACTGCGTTTTTGGGAACCCTAAACTGCTGGGGACACTAGTATAGATCTGATCGGATCAGATATTGATCCGTTCAGATACTATACCACTAAGGGAGGCGTATGCTGCGTGTGTGGGTGTTAGCGGTACTGGCGCTAACCTGACCCTGCCTGGGGCTGGTGCTTGCCAGTTCACCAAAATACTACCAAAAAAACTGTTAGCGATCGCAGGGATCAGGCCTGACTCTGCGAACGCTGCAGTCATGCGTTTAGTCTTTTGTAAGTGACTGTGATCGATCGATACTGCACTTGGGTGGGCTGGGCCGGGCGGAGGGGCAAAACGCAGGTGCTAGCAGGTATCTGGGCTGATTCCGCTAACACTGCGTTTTTGGGAACCCTAAACTGCTGGGGACGCTAGTATAGATCTGATCGGATCAGATATTGATGCGTTCAGATACTATACCACTAAGGGAGGTGTATGCTGCGTGCGTGGGTGTTAGCGGTACTGGCGCTAATCTGACGCTGCCTGGGGCGACGCATATCACCGCCGGGCGATCAGGGGGCTAAACCTTTATTCGGTAATAAACGGCGGGTGCCCTGACACTATAAAAAATAAACAAACTAACCAGCGTCAACCGTAACGGTTATACGGTGATCAGTGGTGAAAGGGTTAACTAGGGGGCAATCAAGGGGTTAAAACATTTATTCGGTAGTATATGGGGGTCCCTGACGCTATAAAACGCTGACGGCGAACCTAAATATTTATGTCCCTAACTAGCGTCACCAGCGACACTAATACAGCGATCAGAAAAATGATCGCTTAGTGACACTGGTGACAGGGGGTGATCAAGGGGTTAAAACTTTATTAGGGGGGGTTAGGGGGGTACCCTAGACCTAAAGGGGGGTAACAGTAACTGTCCCAACACAGTAACTGTCACAAACTGACACTATGCAGTAATCAGAAAAAAAACAAAAAAAAAAAAACTGCTGGTGTCAGTTTGTGACAGGGGGGGGGGGGTGATTGGGGGGGATCGGGGGCGATCGGGGGGGGGGGGGGATCGGGGTGTTTTGTGTGCCTGGCATGTTCTACTGTGTGTGTGTGTGTTGGTGCACTCACATTGATGTCTTCTCTCCTCGGGCCGGAACGGAAATTACCGAGCCGAGAGATGACATCATTTCCTTTGCTGCTGTTTAGCATACAGCAGCAAAGGAATGATTCGATTGGCCGGCGGCGATCGCGAGGGGGGGGCCACGAACGGATGGTCTCCCCCTCACCACCGATCGCCGCTGGACAAACGATGACCGCCTCGGGCACCGGGGGGGGGTCCAATCGGACCCCCCACCCGCGGAAGGCAAATCACGTACCATGTACGTGATTTTGCCTGTCCGTGCCACTTTGCCGACGTACATCGGCGTGAGGCGGTCGTCAAGTGGTTAAAGTGGTGTTCCACCCACACATTTTTTTTTAAGTCAGCAGCTACAAACACTGTAGCTGCTGACTTTTAATGAGGACACTTACCCGTCCAGGGAGCCCACAATATCGGCACTGAGGCCGTTTCGTCCATCGTATCGGGTGCAGGCACCGCCATTCTAATTAAGGGAAACTGGCAGTGGAGCCTTGCGGCTTCACTGCATGTTTTCTACTGCGCATGTGCGAGTTGCGCAGCGCTTTGTGAATGGCCGGTTGTCTTCTGGGACACACACATGTCCCAGAAGACATCGGGGGGCTCACTGAAGAAGAGGCTATGACTTCCTGCGCCGCGGCCCGGATGGATTGGAAGTACAGGCTGCACTTCATAAAAAGGTAAGTTAGAAGAAAATTTTTTTTACCTAGCCAAAAACGAATTGTGGAGAGGTGGTCTTTCATTTATGACTGGTCAATCAATCGACAGAAATGTATCTGTAAAGTACAATACAGACGGGTATCCAAGGCTCAGGCGATTCTGCAGACCAAATGGGAACCCCAGTGAGGGGTTCGTTTTAGAGACGAATAGTAGATGGAATGGTTTCTCATTCAGACTGTTCCTCCAGCTCCTCAGCCATCACAGGTCCTGTCTCCTGTACACCGGGCATTACACAACGTCTGTATATTCAGTGGTATCAATTGGCTTACTGACTGGGGATTCTACCTTGTTTCATCTGAGGTCAAATTACCCACATGTGATCAGAGAGGGTGGAAGCTGAAGGCAGGTTGATTTTTCCCTGTCGGAGGCATGACCATGATGTCCTTTGTATGCCAGGTCAGTACACATGGTGAACGAGAAATGTTGGGAAGATGCTTCACCCTGTTTTCTGGATGGGGAGAATATTGCCAAGAAGGAAACACTGTGTATTATTTGGGACATAGGAGAGTTTGTTTCTTTGTCCTAAAGGATACCAATGTAACGTTAATCATGGAATTAGGAAGTTCTGTGATCCTAACAATAGCTAGAGGAGCATGGTGTACCCTTGCCAATGTCTCTGAAATCCAGACACAGGGGTGGAATTATGTGGTACCGCATATTGCCAATCTGTCTGTGGATGTCAACTATAACCACCCTGTTAGTCTGAGAGCCCTGAATCTGGATATGGGAAGGAAGATACAGGAATGGTTAACAGATTGGGATAGAGATGAGAACCTTATGAGGATGCTGCAGCAACAGAGAGCTAATGCTACTATAGTTATCTACCATAATAAGAATAAAAAAAAGCAGGTAGTGCATCAACTAGAGAATGATGTTAGAGGCTATTGGTGGGAGGTAATATTCGGACATTCCAGTAAGGCCAACGGTATTTTTGAATTATTTGATACATCCCATTGTGGTATTACTCATTATTGCTGCAGTTTCGTCATTGGTTCGAGTTGTTATGTGTTGTTGGACTCGACATTTATATAGGAAGGTCTCGCATTTATCTACAGTATGCAAGTTAAGGGACGTATTGACGGTAAGGTCTCTTCGTACAAGTTATAGGCTTTGCTGCCAATTCAGAGTCCTGAAGTACCGCTGACATGCCAAAATTGCAGTAGAAAAGGCCATATTGAGCAAGCCTGCCTAATCCCGACCAGTATATACAATGAAGGGTTATAGGAGATGGGGGTGGGATGCTTAATTTGGTGGTTCGAATATATATGTATATATTATGGTAATGGGTTGATTTGTGTGATAGTGTAGTTTGACATATGTGTATTTTGGGTTAGTAACATAGATGAGTAAGGCACTCCTCGAGGTTCTGTATCTGAAAGATGGTTAATATGTGGCTCTGAATGTGTAATGGTGAATGGTGAGTGAATGAACACCCCTTGCCTGTATTGCACCATCGTGAAGATACCAGAAAGGAGAAGACACTGAATGGCGCTGTCGCTGAAGAATAGTGGTGGTGTGTCACTCAGGGGCAAAGCAGCACATGTTGGGGAGCACAACACAGTTATGGACTGTTCCATAGGAGCAGTTTCTAAAGAAGGGTGATATGCACCCTTCAGGTGCAAATCGGCATATGTTGGAAGGCAACATGGTTTAATATCATATTTCTGGAGTTTTATTTCCTAGTTGATACAGCCAGGTGGCCTAAGTTGGAAGTTGCAAGTTGACCCAGCAGGGTGTTCCTAACAAGGAGTCATGAATGGGAATTCATCGCAGGCCTCCGGAGGTGAGGGATAGGAGTAGAGGAAGACCCCCCAGGAGAGGTGCACATTCAAATGTCCTCTTACATAACAATAAAAAAGCCATCTGTCACTGAAGATGACCTGGGTCAAATAGCGATGATTCATGGACGAATACTGCCCCTAGTGGACACTACAGCATGCTTCCTGGAGGATGGACAGATATTAAGAAGGACTGCCTCTTATCGATTTGGATTTGTCAGAATCCGAGATGGGCTGGCAATGGGGTTTTGTGGGTGGGGTCTAAATGTTGTTTAAAAGTGCTCACCGGCTGAAATAAAATCCTCTACTCCATTGAGCTCAGCCAAGACAGCATCTCGAGGACGACCTTACGTAACATATCATTAACTTCTTCAGATCCGGCTACAGTGCGGACCTACTTTGCCGGGAGTATGTCAATAGATGTCCTCCCGTGCTGCCCGAGTGGCCTGCGTGCCCCTTGCATGGCGCGCGCGGCGCATCCTGTGACCAGTGAGTCTATGAGACTCGGTTGATCACAGATCGGGGTAAGGGGTCGATCCCGCGGGGACGGGGGCGCTTTTAAAAGAATGTTATTTTTTCTTATTTATTAAATTTTATTTTTATTTTTTTATTTAAAAAAAACCCCAAAAAACTCTGATCACTTTTATTGCTGTCAGAAGGAATGTAAACATCCCTTGTGACAGTAATAGGTGTTGACACATACTCTTTATGGAGGGATCAGGGGTCTAAAAGTCCCCAAATCCCTCCTTTGCACTTAAAAGTATTCAGATCCCCAAAAACGGCGATTCTGAATACTGTAATTTTTTTTTTTAAATTGACGTCATTGGCAGTCGAGTAAACCGGAAGTGCCGTGTTTTTACATAGGAGACTCGATCTAAGGGCACTTTTACTGGGGCAGGGGGACATCGGCGGTAAAGCACCGCTATTTTTAGCGGTGCTTTTCGACCACTGGCGGGACACTTTTAACCCCGCTAGTGGCCAATGAAGGGGTTAATAGCACCTGCAAAGTGCCGCTGCCGAAGTACTTTGCAGGCGCTTCGGCGGCGCTGCCCATAAGCCATTTCCAGCTTCGTTCCAGTCTTAGCATAGGCAGTGGGATGGGAGGCCCGGGAAGAGCGGCGGAAATTGGCAGGAGGGTGTCCCCTCCTGCTCCTTTAGAAAAACAGCTTTTTTTTTAGCCACATCGGTTGTTATCACTAAAAACCAACCGCTGCAAAAAAACGTGCAGGCATCACCCCGGTTTAACCCCTTTAAGCCACAAACGCAAATTTGCGTACAGTCGGCGCTAAGGGGTTATTAAGATTTAATGTGTATGTGGAATACATCTATGTAGCACCTCAGAAGTCCCAGTATATTCCTAACCTATTAAAACTCAAAAAAGTATCAACAGCAATGCATGTGATTGCGTAATAGAGCCAACTCCGGTAAAGTAATAAAAAAAAAGTCCCTAATTTCAGTGTATGCGTTTGGGGGGGGGGAAATAGTCTCTTTCACTTACCTTATTCCATGTTTCAGCCAGCTCCAGTGCTCTCTTCCTCCACACAAAGCCTTGACATCATCACATACCATAGAGGGACATTAAAAGGTAAGTTCACATTTACAGAAAAATTTGTAAGGTGAACTTACACTGGACCCCCTCTTCAACCCCCCCCCAGTGTCTCTGACTTGGTGATCACCCGCTAGCAGACCCTGTATAGCCGCCTCACTGTCCGGGGCTTAGAAATCCCCCCACAGCTTAAGCTCCTAAACGTACCCCGTAAGGAAGTACGTATAGGAGCATTCTAATTGGTCGGCGCCGGCCAATCAGAACCCGCTTAGCCCAGCCTGTTGCCACAGGCGAAGAGGAGAGAAAGCCACAGAGACTTCAAATCCCCCGACTGGTAAAGCGGCGATGCGATCGGTCGGAACGGGTGATCGCCGAACTGCAGGCTAGCAGAACCAGGTGTAATGGGAAGGGAGTCTAGTGTAAGTTCACCTTACAGATTTTCTGTAAAGGTGAACTTACACTTTAATCCTGTATAATATGATGAGGAGGCTGGAGTGTGACCACAGCCAGTAACTTACACAGAAGCTGAGGGGGAGCCCCCCAGTGATGTCGAATCTGACCCCAGACAGCCACCCGCAGCTCCTGGATGGCAACAGATTTGTGTGTGACTATCTTGGTTACTCGGGGAGCCACAGTCTGGTCTGAATAATGTGTCCGGGTTTCAGTCCGCCTGAAACCCAGACACAAGTTTCAAAACCCGGTGGCAACCCTAGTAGCCCTCCATGTTAGACAGAAGCGATCATTAGATCAGCTTCGGTTTAAGAGGGCTGCTGGAAAACCTTGTTCAATCAGCAGCTTACAGCCAATGCGGAATACATTAATTCGTGTATTCTGACAGTGGGGAGTCCCCACTGTCGGAATACAATGTCCCATCAGGGGGGATTCCTGCATCCAAATGCCTTGCGTAGATGCAAGAACCTGTCAGCTTGCAATCTGAACAAAAAGGAAAACTGCACGAGTACCAACTTAAAGCATGACTTCACTTTTTATAACATGTTACATGTTACACCAGTATTCAGGGTGTAACATGTTCTAGTTGCCCCCCCCCCCCTTCAAGCAGAGTTTCTTCTTCCCTCACCCGTGGTCACATTTTAAAAGCAACCTAGCTGTGCAGGGCTCCACTGACCGCAGCAGACAGACTTGCAGTTTAAGGCTGGGTTCAGGCTAGTGCGAAGTTGGATGCAGGGATTTGCACAGCAGGAGATTGTGACCGCGTCTCTATGGAGCCGGTTTACATATCTCCGAACCCCTGTGCGTCTTTTGGTCCATTTCAGGTCCGAATTCAACCAAAAAATTTGGGCTGAAATTGGACCTGAAATGGTGAATGAGGACACACCAGACTCCTGCTGTGAGCCACTGCGTGCTCATATGTGAACCCAGCTTTAATGAACTGTAAGCACACTGATCAGCACACCTGTAGTTCATTCACATTGCCTAAAGCTGTGCAATGACTGCCTGTATGGAGGTATGGGCACAGAGCTTTAGGAAGTGTGTGCAGGAGCCTAAGACCTGTTTCACACTGAAGCGCCTGTGCCTTTAGCGATAAAGCGCTGCTCGTTTTGGTGGCGATTTAGCGCTGTTTTAGCTGCGCTTTTCGGCCTCTAGCGAGTCGGTTTTTACCTTAAAAACAAGGTAAAGAATCCAATTTGCTGCGCTTTTAAAGCGCTTTGGAAGCGCTGCCCATTCATTGCAATTGGGCAGGGCATTTTGGGAGCGCTATATACAGCGCTCCCAACCCACCCCAAAGATGCTGCTTGCAGGACTTTTCATAATGTCCCGCAAGCGCACCACCCCATTGTGAAAAGATGCACTGCAATGAATAGGAGGCGCTTTTCAGACGCTTTTCTGAGGCCATTTCTAGCACTAACGCACCTGAAAACCGCCTCAGTGTGAAAGGGGTCTTACTCGGCACCTATGATCTGCTGATCACAGGTGCAATACTTTGCAGGTTCCTGTTTTAAAAAATAATAAATGCACATTTTTTACCGGCAAAAATATGTGAATTTTTTTTTAATTAAAGGTAAACCAGTGCTACTTCTTTGACGCTCACCTAAAAAGTATTTCTACTTTTGCAGCCATATTGGGATGACTGCATATAATTCTGGAATGAGGACCGGGGGAAGGGGAAGGGATCTACGGTATTGGGTTACCGGAGGGAGAAAGAGGTTACCTATAGCAATTAATGGTCAGTACATGAAATAATAATATCAAAGGTAACAATTAATTAATCCATAGTAAAGTCACCTGGGTGCGGTGGAACATACAAATGTAAGGTTAATGCACTATAAAAAGCATAAGACTCCAAGTCAAGGTTTGCTAAAAAATGAACTGACAGACACGACAAAAAACACACACAAAAAACACTACGGCACAGACACTGTCCGGACTAATATATGTTGCTCGGCAACAAGGCGGTCAGATTAAGTCATGGCAGTCAATTGCATACCGGTGCTAGATATGGGCCAGTGTGGAATTTAGTGGGATATGCTGCCGAGAAACATATAGGTGGAGCGGGGAGGGGGGAGGAGAACCAGGAAAGGGGATTGGGTTGTAGCCAAGGGGATGGCTGGGCTAGTCCTGCAATGGGAAATGACCTGTTGAAGTAGAGTGCACTCTAGGTGATCCACAGCAAGGGGCTAGAAGTATAGTCACGATGAAATCCAATCATGCAGTGTATGCAGTGGTAATTAGTCCAGATTGCTTAGTGTGAGACTTGGTATTCACCAATCGTTAACAGTCTTCAGGACTACACATAGAATGCTATGGGGTGCGGTGTGGGGTGCTCCAGTATGCGTATGGCAAAGGTAGAAACCAGTGGTATGCTTACAGCTGTATAATGTCCCCGGCATGGGTGAATTATGGTTTGCTCATACTTTACCCTCCGCGAAGAATCCTGAAAGCTGGTTCACAGGCCATGCTGAGAAGAACTAGCGAGATCCCAAGGACTGCCGGAACGGCACAGTGGCAGCAGCCGTAAGTCACCTTGGTGGTATCCTGGCGTTCCCTGCGTTGATAGAGATTCCGTGCTAAGCGCAGGTCGCATGGGCAGCTCGAGGCTGTGTCAGCTTGTGCTGTGTGCTGGATGGTGCCTCGCAGCTGTGCAGCTCCTCTCGCTCTGTCCGCTCAGTAAGCAGTGTTAGTGCCGGAGATGACGTCAACGCGTTTCGCTGTTGCGTGGTAGCGTAGCTTCTTCCTGGACGTTTGATTGGTGAGGCCAGCACACACCTTTTTATTGTGACGTGCTGGCTTCTGTGTGGCCAATCAGCTGTGTGGTTAACTCAAATACAATGTTTCCTAATATGGGACAATATAAAACGTGTGATTCATTCACTATTAGCAAACCGGCGTGTGGGGTGTTGTAGCTAGAACACAAAGTTTACGGCTGAAGCCGTCACTTTTGTGGAGTCTTTTGCGAATCATATAGCACGGATGTGCATGAATTTAATAGGAAATACATTAATATAAAGTGCATATCATTAATTCCCAAGGGAAAGAAAGGAAGAGACATGGGGTAGGGACAGAGAACACAATTCACATGACCTTAAGGGCAGCTCTAAAAAATCATTTTACAGGGGTTTGATATCGTTTGTGTAATTAGAACATTGATCACACCGCATAATTTTACTTCTCCTTCCAGGTAGGAATTCATGATCTATTCTATTTGTATTTATTTATAGTTTAAGAAATTGCATTTTAGAGAATTTTTGGTTGGTTATTACCATATTTTAGATGGTATAGGTAACTGGGTCCAAAAGGTACCCGAATGTCGCTTATGGGCTTAAAAAGGTAACCAGAACGGATAGTCAGACAAGCCAGAAAGTCAGGAGGCAGGAATCAGCGTAGTGGAACAGCAAGCAGGATCTAGAACCAGAAGGAACGTCAGCCAAGCAAGTCCTTAACAGGAATGCAGGAGAAGGTCTCTGTGATGTTGACCAGGCGAAGGCAGAGATCATCTGGGCTGGACGGCTTAAGTAAGCAGGACTGAAAAGCAGGAAATCATCAACAGGTAAGTCACTGTGGAAAGATTGGAGCTGGCAATTAACCGACAGCTGAGCGGCCAGCTCAGAGAAGGAAGGGCTGAGCCCAGTCCTGACACAATTTCATGTGGCGGTGGCTAGAGGACTGGAGTCGTTGGAAGTGGTTCAAAGATTGATATTTCCACAGTGGGCGCAATTTTTGGACTTTTTCTCAGACTTTTATTTAGAAGCTTGTTTTACTCTTCACAGTTGAACTTGTTGTATGTATTGTCCAGTTTTTGCCTCTGAGGGAAAGAGAAACTCAAAAAACTTTGGAAACCTGGGCATTTACAATGCTATATTAAGGACATCTGGACAGATATTATAAAATGTTGATGATTTTATCACCATCCATATGTTATCCATATGTAAGCATATTGATGTCTATAAGCATCTTTGACATACAGTGGGGCAAAAAAGTATTTAGTCAGCCACCAATTGTGCATGTTCTCCCACCTTAAAAAGCTGAGAGAGGCCTGTAATTGTCATCATAGGTATACCTCAACTATGAGAGACCAAATGTGGAAACAAATCCAGACAATCACATTGTCTGATTTTTGAAAGAATTTATTTGCAAATTATGGTGGAAAATAAGTATTTGGTCACCTACAAACAAGCAAGATTTCTGGCTCTCACAGACCTGTATCTTCTTCTTTAAGAGGCTGCTCTGTCCTCCACTCATTACCTGTATGGCACCTGTTTGAACTTGTTATCAGTATAAAAGACACCTGTCCACAACCTCAAACAGTCACACACCAAACTCCACTATGGTGAAGACCAAAGAGCTGTCGAAGGACACCAGAAACAAAATTGTAGACCTGCACAAGGCTTGGAAGACTGAATCTGCAATAGGCAAGCAGCTTGGTGTGAAGAAATCAACTGTGGGAGCAATAATTAGAAAATGGAAGACATACAAGACCACTGATAATCTCCCTCGATCTGGGGCTCCACTCAAGATCTCACCCCGTGAGGTCAAAATGATTACAAGAACAGTGAGCAAAAATCCCAGAACCACACGGGGGGACCTAGTGAATGACCTGCAGAGAGCTGGGACCAACGTAACAAAGACTACCATCAGTAACACACTACGCCGAGAGGGACTCCGATCCTGCAGTGCCAGATGTGTCCCCCTGCTTAAGCCAGTACATGTCCGGGCCCATCTGAGGTTTGCTCGAGAGCATTTGGAAGATCCAGAAGAGGATTGGGAGAATGTCATATGGTCAGATGAAACCAAAGTAGAACTGTTTGGTAGAAACACAACTCATCGTGTTTGGAGGAGAGAGAATCCTGAGTTGCAACCAAAGAACACCATACCTACTGTGAAGCATGGGGGTGGCAACATCATGCTTTGGGGCTGTGTCTCTGCAAAGGGAACAGGACGACTGATCCGTGTACATGAAAGAATGAATGGGGCCATGTATCGTGAGATTTTGAGTGCAAACCACCTCCCATCAGCAAGTGCATTGAAGATGAAACGTGGCTGGGTCTTTCAGCGTGACAATGATGTCAAACACACCGCCCAGGCAACGAAGGAGTGGCTTTGTAAGAAGCATTTTAAGGTCCTGGAGTGGCCTAGCCAGTCTCCAGATCTCAACCCCATAGAAAACCTTTGGAGAGAGTTGAAAGTCCGTGTTGCCCAGCGACAGCCCCAAAACATCACTGCTCTAGAGGAGATCTGCATGGAGGAATGGGCCAACATACCAGCAATAGTGTGTGACAACCTTGTGAAGACTTACAGAAAATGTTTGACCTCTGTCATTGCCAACAAAGGATATATAACAAAGTATTGAGATAAACTTTTGATATTGACCAAATACTTATTTTCCACCATAATTTGCAAATAAATTCTTTCAAAAATCAGACAATGTGATTGTCTGGATTTGTTTCCACATTTTGTCTCTCATAGTTGAGGTATACCTATGATGACAATTACAGGCCTCTCTCGTCTTTTTAAGTGGGAGAACTTGCACAATTGGTGGCTGAATAAATACATTTTTGCCCCACTGTATGTTCAGCTTATGTTTCTTTTTATTTGCTCCTTTTTTTTTTTTTTTAAATTGTTTATTTATATGCAGAACCCAGTCCCAATGGACCAACAAGTTACACAAAACCACATTCATCACAAATCGGTACAGAGTGATATAAAAGCAACAAACATACATTGCGCATTGTGGTTTCACATCTCCATTAATCCTTCCATCAATACCTTATATTACAAGTTAGAGACCGCTGCTATTAAGAATATGTACTCCTTGTTACTCAGTTGGGTTTGTAGAGTATTACTGCCCACTGGTTCGGTTCTCTTTTCTTTAATATAAAAACTAAAAGAAAACATATAGAAAAGAATAAGAAAATAGCAAGAAATATGAAGAGAAAGAGGGGGGGAAGGGGGAAAGAGATGGGGTAGAGATATAGGGATTGGAGGTAGGAGGGGTTAAGAGGGGTTAAACCCCCCCACCCCCCGCGGGCACGGAGTCTCTCGTGTTCTAAGTTTTTCTGGGGATGATATTTCCGCTGGGGAGTATCAGTGGTGTGTTGTGAGTTTTGCGGTCATGGGGCCTCATCAGTCCTTCTCAGTGCTTGGCCCTCAGACGAGTAAATAAACATGGTCCACAATTGTCAAGTTTTAGAGAACGTTTCTTCTCTATGTTGTGCCGTCAGAATAAGGTCTTCCATTTGTCTTATTTCCTCCACTTTCCCTAACCACATGTCAGCGGGGTGGGAGATTTCCAACAGAGCGGGATGCAGGCTTTAGCTGCGTCCAGTAGGTGTTGTATCACCGAATTCTTATAAATTTTGTCGGGAGTGTCTGTGGCGTGTAGTAAAAAGAGTGCAGGGTCATCGGTTATTGTCCTGTCAGTAAAAAGTTGTACTGTTTCTCGCACCACTTTCCAAAAGTGTGCTAATTTGGGGCAAGTCCAAAAGATGTGCAAGAGAGTTCCTTTTTCCCTCAGACACCTCCAGCAGTTATCCGATGTTGCAGGAAAAAATTTATGTAGTAATTCTGGGGTTCTGTACCATCGGGAGAGTATTTTGTAGTTTGTTTCTTGGATCTTGGCGCAAATCGAAGATTTGTGCGTGAATCCAAGAATACGTTGCCTCTTTGTGTTGTCAAACCTACAATCTAGTTCTATTTCCCATTTCAACAGTCCCGGGGGTACAAAGTATATCTGAGTTTTTCTCAGATCTGAGTGCTGACACTGTGGAGAGCAGACCTCTGTTGCAGCGGCTCTGTTACAGCGGCTTGTTACAGCGGCTTGCGAAGCAGCTTCGGCCACCTGGCCTCCCATCCCTGGGTCCCGACCATCCCTGACTCCCCTCACTAGCCCCCCTCCTACCTGCTCCTCTACTCACTCACCGCTCATCTTCACGCCATAGCCAGCCGCCCAGCCGCCCAGGACACTCAGCGGCTCCAGCCAGCCCCCCCTGCAGTCGCTCCAGCCCCCCTTCCCCCTTGTCCGCACCGACCACTGTCACCCGGACCCCTTAGGCTAGCCGGCCGGCCGCCAGGCCACTCCACTGGCCGGCCAGCCCCCCGCTCCATACACCGGGACCCCCTCCCCTCCCATCCGCACTCACCACCCCGGACGCTGCCTCAGTCAGCCGGCCGGCCGCTCAGGAAATTCCGCGGCTCCGGCCTAGCTTCGGCTGCTAGCCGGCAGCACTCTTCACTCCTCCTACCACCGCCCGGTCGCCCGATCGGCGGGCCGCCCCCCCCTTCCCTGCTGGATCATCCTCACCGGATCCCCCGCTACCTTCTGTGGACAGTCCGGGCATCATCGCAGGACAGCCCGCGGCTTGGGCCTAGCCGGCGGCCATCTTGGTACCCCCATCACCTTCCAGCCGCAGCTCGGGCCCAGCCGGCGGCCATATTGGTACACTCAGACCTACTGTGCAGCTACTGTAGGACCCGGTGCAGCATCGCAGGACACCCCCACTCCTGTGGCCACTAGTGTCCAGCCTCATCACCCCTGAGTGACCCGCTATCCAGGTCCCTCCTTCAGTTGCCCCCGCCCCCCCCCCCGGGACACCACCGCAGCCGCAGTCTAACCACCTCATTCTAGCCGCTAGATTCGGTGGGACAGACCACGGCTGCGACCCAGTTCCAGCAGCCAGCCACCCACACCCCCCCCATTATTGTCTTACAGAGCACGGGCCACTCCACACCTGAAATCACCCATCCTGCGACCACTGGACCTCACCGCAGGGGCTCTGGTTATCCACCGGAGGCCACTCAACTTAATCATCATAGACGCAGCCACCGCACCACCTACCGGTAAGTAGCATCAGATCCCCCCCCCTTCGTCCGCTGGACCATCCATTCAGGTAAGCCCAGGAGTACGTTAGCAGTTGATCCAGGGATCCCGATCGCCCCTCGGGGGGTCAGGAAGGAATTTTTTCCTCTGCTGCACCATTGGCACTCGCAGGCAGGGGTTTTTCGCCTTCCTCTGGATCAACGACAGGGGGTAGGTTAGCCGTACCTCCTCAAGCACCTCCGCACCAACCCCAGCCCGTCACCACACCGCTCCAGTAGCAGTGGTAGTCATCGGACCCCTCCATCCACCTGCAAGCGCATCACCACCACATCAGTGCCACCATCAGAACACCCTTCCTACAAGCAACGCCGTCTTCCTCATCATGTGAAACTTCAAATACACAGCAGACACCCTCCACAGGCTGAGAAACACTGCCGTAACTTTACCGACCGCCACTCAAAAGAGATTAAAAAAAGAACAATTACTAAGGATCAACCCTCAATCAACCAGGAAATGCAGGGAGACACCGACCCAACCGCAACAACTAACATGCGCCCTGATCAACACCAGATCTGCAGTCAAGCACAGGCTGGAAATCCACGACTTCATCATCGAAAATAACATTGATTGTCTCTTCATTACAGAAAGCTGGCTAACACCTGACTGCAACACCATCCTAACTGAACTGGTGCCCGAGAACTACAGTATCCTAACCGAGCATAGAATCGGAAAAAAAGGAGGAGGCCTAGCAGTGATTTTCAAATCACATCTTGGGTTCACCAAACCAAACTTACAAAACCCAGTGCCTTTCATGGAAACACTCTCACTGCATCTTCAAACAACACCTCAGGACACCGTTCACATACTACTATGCTACAGACCACCAGGACCAAAGACCAATCTCCTTACGCCGCTCACTGAATTCTTCTCAATACACACCTTGAAAACCAAAAACCTTCTGGTACTTGGTGATTTTAACCTCTGGGCAAATTCTGCCCAAGACGCCATCGCAACCGCCTGCGTCAGCCAAATGGAAGAACTTGGCCTTCAACAACTGATAAATTCTCCCACCCATGGGTCAGGACACACTTTAGATCTCATCTTCAAACAGAATATGGACATCAAAGTACTTGACAACACTCCACTACCATGGACGGACCACCATGCTATTAAATTTATAATCACCACTAAAGGCATCCTCCAAAAACAGAAACACGCAACAGCAACTCACTGGAATAGATCTCAGAAGAAACTTCACTCCGATCTCTTCAAAACTACATTATCAAGCAAAATTCTTTTGCTAAACTCAAATCTCTCAACCGAACAAACACTCAACTTCCTAAACAATACATTACTACAAGCAGCAGACTCCGTGGCACCAAAACGCAGAACTCTTATCCGCAAAAAAAACTCCAATTGGTTTAATGGTACTCTCACCCTACTCAAGCAAGAACGCAGAAGAGCTGAGAGAGCATGGAGAAGAAATCCCACCAAGGAAAACCATGCTAACTACAAAACACACACTGTGAAATACCACAAGGCAATCTTCAAAGCCAAAAAAGAACATTTCTCAAACACCATCTCATCCGCCTTAAACCGCCCACGTGAACTTTTCAAAATAGTTGCTCAGTCAATGAACCCGACCTGCTTAGAGCCCCCATCAAACGATACTCAAGAATTCTGCAATGAGTTATCAGACTTCTTCATCGACAAGATCGACTTCATTCGAAAATCAATCCATCAAAAAATAACAACCAACCTCACTCAACCAAAGCAAAAAGAGGATAGCGTTACGAACTTCACTCAACCGCCAAATTTCTTTCTGTCCCCAATCACCACGGACATGACTAAAAACATCATCAGAAGCCTTCGAGACAGCACATCACCGAACGACATCATTCCCACTAAACTGTTTAAAGAATGTGCCGACATCCTGGCCGGTACCCTAACACATCTCATAAATCAATCATTCAAAGAAGGGATTGTGCCAACCTCCCTCAAGCAAGGCATCGTCAAACCCCTGCTAAAGAAACCCAATCTCGACCCCAAGGACCCTAACTGCCGCAGACCAATAACCAGCCTCAACACCATCTCCAAGATTCTAGAGAAAGCAGTAGTACAGCAGCTACAACACCACCTGGATTCACACCAACTCCTGGACCCTCTGCAATCAGGCTTTCGCCCAGGTCATGGCACAGAAACAGCACTTCTGAAGATATGGGACGACGCCCTTGAAGCAGCAGACGACGGAGAACCGAGTCTCATGGTACTGTTAGACCTCAGCGCAGCATTCGATACAGTGGACCACAATACTTTACTTGTCCGCCTCGCTGAAGTTGCAGGAGCTACAGATTCTGCTCTAAAATGGTTTACATCCTTCTTAGAGAATCGCTCCCAGACAGTGAAACTAGGAACCTTCACCTCGGAAACCCGGGCAGTCTCCTGTGGAGTCCCTCAAGGCTCACCCTTGTCACCAATACTATTCAACATCTACATCCGCCCACTTCTCAATATCATCAGGAAAACCGATCTCTGCTTCCACTCATACGCTGACGACACCCAACTCTACCTTCGCATCAATGGGCAAAAAGACCTTCATCAGCAATTACAGAAATGCCTCACTTTAATAGATGACTGGATGACAAGTAGCTCCCTCAAACTCAACGGTTCAAAAACAGAACTTCTTCTCCTTCAAGCTAACAAAAATTCCACAACAAAGACTCCGTGGACACCTCCCACCATCCTTGGACAGACCATCTCTCCAAGCACCAAAGCCAAGAGCCTCGGAGTCATTTTCGACTCAGGAATGACAATGGATGCACAAATAGGATCAGTGGTGAGCGGATCCCACCATCTCCTCCGCCAACTACGCAGACTAATCCCCTTCATCCCAGAAGAGGACAAAGCGGCAGTTGTGGGAACAATCATCAATTCCCGACTCGACTACGCAAATTCCCTCTACGTAGGACTTCCCCAATATCAGCTTGCGCGCTTACAACTCATCCAAAACACGGCGGCAAGACTGTTAACAGGAAAAAAAACCTGGGAATCCATCTCCCCATCCCTAAAGAGCCTACACTGGCTAACCGTGAAGAATCGGATCACATTCAAGACCCTCTGCCTCACCCACAAATGTATACAAGGAAATGCTCCGCTATATCTCCGGGAGAAAATAAAACACTACACACCGAATCGCAGTCTTCGATCAGCCAACCAAAACCTCCTTATCATTCCCAAATACCGCTACAAAGCAAAGGGAGAACGAAGATTCGCAGTCCAAGGACCCCGACTATGGAATGCTCTTCCTACCAACATCCGCATGGAAGAAAACCACCAGGCCTTCAGGAAAAAACTAAAGACCTTCCTCTTCTAACAAGCCGACAACAGAGATTGTTATCCTAGCGCCTTGAGGCGATTCAGTTCGCATTTGCTGCGCTTTACAAATCATTCATTCATTCATTCATTCAAAGTCTGTGGGAGGGGTATTTATGAGATTATAGGCCACTGATAACGTGTGTGGTAGAGTACCTTCCTCAGTGAGGAGTGATTCCAGAGTTGTGGAGATTATTTGCTCTTTTTATTCTAATATTAATAAAGATGTAATACTTTTATCCACATGGTTGACCTATCGGGATATACAGAGGTGAGCTGTGGATGGGGGGGGGGGGGGGTACAGCTGTGAACCGTGGATGGAGAGGGGAGAAAAGAGATGAGCTGTGGATGGGGCAATACAAATGTGAGCTGTGGATTGGGGGGGGACAGAGGTGAACTGTGGAGGGGGGATACAAAGTTGAGCTGTGGACTGGGAGGGGGGCTACAGAGGTGAGCTGTGGATGGGGGATACAGAGGTAAACTGTGGTTGGGGGATACAGAGGTGAGCTGTGGATGGGAGGATACAGAGGTGAGCTGTGGATGGTGGAATACAGAGGTGAACTGTGGATGGGGGGGGGGGGTTACAGAGGTGAGTTGTGGATGAGAGGTAGAGAGGTGAGCTGTGAATGGGGGGAAGGGGAGGGGGTACAGAGGTGAACTGTGGATGGGGGAAACAGAGGTTAGCTGTGAATAGGGGGATACAGAGGTGAACTGTGGATGGGGGGATATAGAGGTGAGCTGTGGATGGGGGAATACAGAGGTGAACTGTGGATGGGGGGGGGGGGAGGTTACAGAACTTAGTTGTGGACAATAGATTGAGAGGTGAGCTGTGAATGGGGGGGAAGGGGACGGGGTACAGAAGTGAACTGTGGATGGGGGATACAGAGGTGAACTGTGGATGGGGGAATACAGAGGTGAACTGTGGATGGGGGGCAGGGTTACAGAGGTGAGTTGTGGACGAGGGATAGAGAGGTGAGCTGTGGATGGGTGGGGGGATACAGAGATAGACTGTGGATGGGGGGGCTACAGAGGTGAGATGTGGATTAAGGATACAGAGGTGAACGGTGGATGGGGGATACAGAGGTGAGCTGTGGATAGGGGGTATGTTACAGAGGTGAGATGTGGACGAGGAATAGAGTGGTGAGCTGGGGGGGGGGGGCTACAGAGGTGAGCTGTGGATTGGGGAATGCAAAGGTGAGCTGTGGATGGGGGTGGGCTACAGAGGTGAGCTGTGGATGGGGGAATACAAAGGTGAGCTGGGGGGGGGGGCTACAGAGGTGAGCTGTGGATGGGGGGATACAGAGGTGAGCTGTGGATGTGGGAATACAGATGTGAACTGTGGATGGGGGAGAGGGTTACAGAGGTGAGTTGTGGATGTGGGATAGAGAGGTGAGCTGTAGATGGGTGGGGGGGGGGGGTACAGAAGTGAACTGTGGATAGGGGATACAGAGGTGAACGGTGGATGGGGGATACAAAGTTGAGCTGTGGATTGGGGGGGCTGCAGAGGTGAGCTGCGGATGGGGGATACAGAGGTGAACTGTGGATGGGGGGATACAGAGGTGAGCTGTGGATGGGGGAATACAGAGGTGAGCTGTGGATGGGGGGAGGGTTACAGAGGTGAGTTGTGCACGAGGGATAGGGAGGTGAGCTGTGGATGGGTGGGGGGATACAGAGATGAACTGTGGATGGGGGGGCTACAGAGGTGAGATGTGGATGAAGGATACAGAGGTGAATGGTGGATGGGGGATACAGAGGTGAGCTGCGGATAGGGGGTATGTTACAGAGGTGAGATGTGGACGAGGCATAGAGTGGTGAGCTGGGGGGGGGGGCTACAGAGGTGAGCTGTGGATTGGGGAATGCAAAGGTGAGCTGCCGATTGGGGATACAAAGTTGAGCTGTGGATTGGGGGGGGCTACAGAGGTGAGCTGTGGATGGGGGATACAGAGGTGAACTGTGGATGGGGGGATACAGAGGTGAGCTGTCGATGGGGGAATACAGAGGTGAGCTGTGGATGGGGGGGAGGGTTACAGAGGTGAGTTGTGCACGAGGGATAGAGAGGTGAGCTGTGGATGGGTGGGGGGATACAGAGATGAACTGTGGATGGGGGGGCTACAGAGGTGAGATGTGGATGAAGGATACAGAGGTGAATGGTGGATGGGGGATACAGAGGTGAGCTGCGGATAGGGGGTATGTTACAGAGGTGAGATGTGGATGAGGCATAGAGTGGTGAGCTGGGGGGGGGGGGCTACAGAGGTGAGCTGTGGATTGGGGAATGCAAAGGTGAGCTGTGGATGTGGGTGGGCTACAGAGGTGAGCTGTGGATGGGGGAATACAAAGGTGAGCTGGGGGGCGGGGGCTACAGAGGTGAGCTGTGGATGGGGGGATACAGAGGTGAGCTCTGGATGGGGGGATACAGAGGTGAGCTCTGGATGGGGGGATACAGAGGTGAGCTGTGGATGTGGGAATACAGATGTGAACTGTGGATGGGGGGGAGGGTTACAGAGGTGAGTTGTGGATGAGGGATAGAGAGGTGAGCTGTAGATGGGTGGGGGGGTACAGAGGTGAACTGTGGATAGGGGATTCAGAGGTGAACTGTGGATGGGGGATACAAAGTTGAGCTGTGGATTGGGGGGGGGGGGCTACAGAGGTGAGCTGCGGATGGGGGATACAGAGGTAAACTGTGGATGAGGGATACAGAGGTGAGCTGTGGATGGGGGGATACAGAGGTGAGCTGTGGATGGTGGAATACTGAGATGAACTGTGGATGGGGTGGAGGTTACAGAGGTGAGTTGTGGATGAGAGATAGAGAGGTGAGCTGTGAATGGGGGGAAGGGGAGGGGGTACAGAGGTGAACTGTGGATGGGGGATACAGAAGTGAGCTGTGGATGGGGGGATACAGAGGTGAACTGTGGATGGGGGGATACAGAGGTGAGCTGTGGATGGGGGTATACAGAGGTGAGCTGTGGATGGGGGGATACAGAGGTGAGCTGTGGATGGGGGGGGAGGTTACAGAGGTGAGTAGTGGACGAGAGATTGAGAGGTGAGCTGTGAATGGGGGGAAGGGGAGGGGGTACAGAGGTGAACTGTGGATGGGGGATACAGAGGTGAACTTGTGGATGGGGGGATACAGAGGTGAGCTGTGGATGGGGGAATACAGAGGTGAACTGTGGATGGGGGAAGGGTTACAGAGGTGAGTTGTGGATGAGGGATAGAGAGGTGAGCTGTGGCAGGGTGGGGGGATACAGAGATGAACTGTGGATGGGGGGGGCTACAGAGGTGAGATGTGGATGAAGGATACAGAGGTGAACGGTGGATGGGGGATACAGAGGTGAGCCGTGGATAGGGGAATGCAAAGGGGAGCTGTGGATGGGGGTGGGCTACAGAGGTGAGCTGTGGATGGGGGAATACAAAGGTGAGCTGGGGGGGGGGGGGGCTACAGAGGTGAGCTGTAAATGGGGGGATACAGAGGTGAGCTCTGGATGGGGGGATACAGAGGTGAGCTGTGGATGTAGGAATACAGATGTGAACTGTGGATGGAGGGGAGGGTTACAGAGGTGAGTTGTGGATGAGGGATAGAGAGGTGAGCTGTAGATGGGTGTGGGGGGGGGGGTACAGAGGTGAACTGTGGATAGGGGATACAGAGGTGAACGGTGGGTGGGGGATACAGAGGTTAGCTGTGGATGGGGAATACAGAGGCGAGCTGTGAATGGAGGGATATAGAGATGAGCTGTGGATGGGGGAGTACAGCGGTGAGCTGTGTGGATGGGGGGGGATACAGAGATGAGCTGCGGATAAGGGGGAAGGGGTACAGAGGTGAGCTGTGAACGGGGGGAGGTATAGAGGTGAGCTGTGGACAGGGGGTGGTATAGAGATGAGCTGTGGATGGGGAAGTACAGAGGTGAGCTGTGGACAGAGGGGGGTATAGAGGTGAGCTGTGAATGGGGGGTGGTAAAGAGGTGGGCTGTGGATGGGGGGGTACTGAGGTGAGCTGTGGACGGGGGGAGGTCTAGAGGTGAGCTGTGGATAGGGGGTACAGAGGTGAGCTGCGGATGGGGGGTACAGAGGTGAGGTGTGGATGGGAGGATACAGAGGTGAGCTGTGGAGGGGGGTGGTATAGAGACGAGCTGTGGACAGGGGGTGGTATAGAGGTGAGCTGTGGAAGGGGGGTACAGAGGTGAACTGTGGACGCGGGATACAGAGGTGAGCTGTGGCTAGGGAGGTACAGAGAGGGTAAGCTGTGGATGGGGGGGGGGTTACAGAGGTGAACTGTGGACAAGGGATACAGAGGTGAGCTGTGGATAGGGAGGTACACAGAGGTGAACTGTGCACGGGGGATACAGAGGTGAACTGTGGATGGGGGTAGGGGGGGGGTACAGGAGTGAACTGTGGAGGGGCAGTGGTAGGTACAGAGGTGAACTGTGGAAGGGGGATACAGAGGTGAGCTGTAGATGGGGGGAGGGGGGGTTACAGGGTGCCTTGTGGCTGGGGGATACAGGAGTGAGCTGTGGATGAGGGTGCAGAGATAAGCAAAGATGTGTGCATAGGTAAGCAATAGATGGTTACTTTGGGTAAGTACTGCCCCTTGTGCTGATTTTTTCTATGGCCTGTGTGAAGCAAACCCCTCAGCACTGCACAGTACTGCAAGCGATACACAGGGTGACGAGGCCTTGCAGCTTACGCATGCATTTGCAAATGTGTGCTAACTAAACCCCTGTTTTTAACGCATGTTGGACAGGTTCATTCGGTTGGTAAGCAGACTGGTTGGTGAATTGAGCTGGGAATTTTCTCTGGGTTTTGTCTTTCATGTAACCTTTAGCAACCAATAAGTGGTAATGGTGCACAATAACCTATAGCAACCAATCAGTGAGCAGTAATAAAGTGCAGTAACCTCTAGAAACCAGTGAGCGGTAATGATGTGCAGTAACCTCTAGAAACCAATCAGTGAGGGGTAATGTGCAGTAACCTCTAGCAACCAGTCAGTGAGGCTGGACCAGTTCTTTTTGTTTACATTATTAAAGTTTTTTTCGATTATTATTAGGGCAGACGGTACAGTTGCAATACAATTGAATACATAAGTCTATGTGTGTGTTTGTTTTTTGGGATGTTGGGGTGGAGAGCAAATTTGCATGGGGGGGCAAAAAATGTTTGCCCAGGCCCCAATCAGTATCAAAGACGGCCCTGGTCCTATGCATGTGGTGCTGCTAAAGTACCGTACACTCACAAACACCTTTTTTTTTTTACACAATAGTAAATCACTGGTCTTTACAATTAGAAGAGGCCAACAAGGAACACGGATAGCAGACTTGGGTGAGTGAAAGACAGATTTGGAAAGGGGCTTCTTTATATATATATATATATATATATATATATATATATATATATATATATATAAAATATAATATATATAGTTATTAGGGAGGGGAGCTTGAAATTTTTTTTACAATCAGATTTTATTTTTAAAGTTTTCATAACAAAAAAAAAAATTATATCTATCTATCTATCTATCTATCTATCTATATATATATATATATATATATATACACAGTGGCTTGCGAAAGTATTCGGCCCCCTTGAACTTTTCAACCTTTTGCCACATTTCAGGCTTCAAACATAAAGATATAAAATTTTAATTTTTTGTGAAGAATCACCAACAAGTGGGACACAATTGTGAAGTGGAACGAAATCTATTGGATATATTAAACTTTTTTAGCAATTAAAAAACTGAAAAGTGGTGCGTGCAAAATTATTCGGCCCCTTTACTTTCAGTGCAGAAAACTCACTCCAGAAGTTCAGCGAGGATCTCTGAATGATCCAATGTTGTCCTAAATGACTGATGGTGATAAATAGAATCCACCTGTGTGTAATCAAGTCTCTGTATAAATGCACCTGCTCTGTGATAGTCTCAGGGTTCTGTTGAAAGCGCAGAGAGCATCATGAAGACCAAGGAACACACCAGGCAGGTCCGTGATACTGTTGTGGAGAAGTTTAAAGTCGGATTTGGATACAAAAAGATTTCCCAAGCTTTAAACATCCCAAGGAGCACTGTGCAAGCGATCATTTTGAAATGGAAGGAGTATCAGACCACTGCAAATCTACCAAGACCTGGCTGTCCCTCTAAACTTTCAGCTCAGACAAGGAGAAGACTGATCAGAGATGCAGCCAAGAGGCCCATGATCACTCTGGATGAACTGCAGAGAACTACAGCTGAGGTGGGAGAGTCTGTCCATAGGACAACAATCAGTCGTACACTGCACAAATCTGGCCTTTATGGAAGAGTGGCAAGAAGAAAGCCATTTCTCAAAGATATCCATAAAAAGTCTCGTCTAAAGTTTGCCACAAGCCACCTGGGAGACACACCAAACATGTGGAAGAAGGTGCTCTAGTCCGATGAAACCAAAATCAAACTTTTTGGCCACAATGCAAAACGATATGTTTGGCATAAAAGCAACACAGCTCATCACACTCAACACACCATCCCCACAGTGAAACATGGTGGTGGCAGCATCATGGTTTGGGCCTGCTTTTCTTCAGCAGGGACAGGGAAGATGGTTAAAATTGAGGGGAAGATGGATGCAGCCAAATACAGGACCATACTGGATGAAAACCTGTTGGAGTCTGCAAAAGACCTGAAACTGGGACGGAGATTTATCTTCCAACAAGACAATGATGCCAAACATACAGCAAAATCTACAAAGCAATGGTTCACAAATAAACGTATCCAGGTGTTAGAATGGCCAAGTCAAAGTCCAGACCTGAATCCAATCGAGAATCTGTGGAAAGAGCTGAAAACTGCTGTTCACAAACGCTCTCCATCCAACCTCACTGAGCTCGAGCTGTTTTGCAAGGAAGAATGGGCAAGAATTTCAGTCTCTCAATGTGCAAAACTGATAGAGACATACCCCAAGCGACTTGCAGCTGTAATCGCAGCAAAAGGTGGCTCTACAAAGTATTAACACAAGGGGGCCGAATAATTTTGCTCGCCCCACTTTTCATTTTTTTATTAGTTAAAAAAGTTTCAAAAATCCAAAAGATTTCGTTCCACTTCACAATTGTGTCCCACTTGTTGGTGATTCTTCACAAAAAATAAAAATCTTATATCTATATGTTTGAAGCCTGAAATGTGGCAAAAGGTTTAAAAGTTCAAGGGGGCCGAATACTTTCGCAAGCCACTGTATATATATATATATATATATATATAGAGAGATAGATATAGAGAGATAGATATAGAGAGAGAGAGACACACACACAGAAGACTATAACAAAGAAAAGGTAAGCAGAGATCTATTATATTAAAAAATATTCTAGAGCAACCAGTATACTGTAGTATTAACATTATATACTGTATATTAAAATAAAGTAAAAAAAACAAAAAACAAAAAAAAAAAAACTCTCTGTGACAAGCCAACCCAGTCTACCAAAGGCATACCCATGGTGCCTTGAAAAAGAATTCATACCCCTTGACACTTTCCACATTTTATCATGTTACAACCAAAAACATAAATGTATTTTCTTTCTCGGACATCACGGGACACAGAGCCACAGTAATTACTGATGGGTTATATGGGTATCACTAGGTATTGGACACTGGTCACACCCTAATCAGGAAGTTCAACCCCCTATATAATCCCTCCCCTTCCAGGGACACCTCCGTTTTTACGCCAGTGTCTTAGGTGTTGGATGTGCAAAGATGTCCTGTGCTGAAGCTCCAAAGGGAATATCCTATATCCTATACTGGGGCAAGCCAGGCGAACCGGATCCATTCAAAGTGTCTTTCATGGCCGATTTGGATGGTACCCGGGCCTCGTGTCCGAAGAAACGAGGTTTTACCTGTAACGCTTCTCTTTTTAGAGAGCGGGACCCCGCAGAGCAGAAAATGGCTTTAAACTTCCTAATTTCTGGCTGGGTGCTTTACAGGGCCAGAACTGCAGGATCCCCCTACTCGTAGGGGGCCCCGTCTCTGACGGTTTTTACAAACAGAGCCCACCATGAGAGGTGAAGATTGGGTCTGTGTATACAGCACCCTGCGGCTGGATAAGGTAAGTGGAGATTCCACAGAATTTTTAAATCTCCTTTAAGGTAAATGCATGCTATGCCTATTGTGACCACCGGGGGCTGCCAAGAGCACAAACCTTCTCATGCTTGATTCTGTCTCAGCGTTCGCTGCACAGGCTCTTCCGATGGCTCCAGGTAAGATGGTGGGGTTTTTTCTCAGCTGGGATGTTCCCCCCAGGCTAGGGGCAGGCTTAGGTATGCTGTAAGGTGGTTTTAAACCGCACTGTCACCACCGCCGAAGCCGCCATTGCGGTGCAGGGCCCATCACTGCTGGCCTCCTCCTTCTTCCCCCACCCCCAGCCTTCCTTCAGGATTGTCAGGAAGGGTCGGCTCGCGCGGGAAGCGCTCGTTTTTCAAAAAACGAGGGGGGCGGGGCGTCAGCACAGCGTCAGCGTGCTCAGACGCCCACAGTGCCAGAAAGCACGGCTATTTAAAGCCCACTGTACAGGTGCTCTGAGCCTTGGAGGGACACAGAGCTGACAGTCGCATGTAAGGTGGGACACAGGCATTCTCCTAGGCTGCATTTACTAAGGTAACACCGGACTGGGCATTTGGTAGCAAGGCTTTGCCGGACTACATCGCTCAGCAGTCAGTGTTCATTTTTGGATACCTCACACCTTGTTGCTTTGCACTATGGGTAGAAGAGGTTCAAGTGCCCCCAGAACCAGAGACACTAGGGGATCTCGTTCAGGTTCTGAGGACCCCCTGTCTGCTACACCCTCTCCTCCTGAGGGGCCAGGGACGGCTGGACAGGGAGAGCCGTTGGGGTCAGGGGCTACACCTGCTTCCGGCACTTCAGCCCCTGTATACATTACACAAGAGGTTTTTTCCTCAACCATTTCTGGGTTAGAGGAAAGATTAATGGCCGTGATTACATCTTCACTCAGTGGAAGAAAACGTACTAGGCCTTCCTTTGTTTCCCAAGACCCTCACACAGATGAGCTCTGGGATAAAGGAGACGAATCCCTTTCAGAGGATCGGGATGGGACAGATGATTCCTCTTCAGAGGAATCAGGTGGAGAGGGACCCTCTGCGACTTCCCAAGAGGAGAAAGTCTTAGGCTCGATTCACACCTATGCATGTTGCTTTTGAGCGTTTTTGGAGGTTTTTTTTTCATGCTTGCCACGTTTTTGAGCCGCGTTTTTGCCGCGATTTTGCCGCGATTTGCGTTTTTTTTTTTTTTTTTACATTTTTTTTTTACAGTCTTAAAAAAAATTTAAAAAAAAACAAAAAAAAACAAAACAGCAAAAACGCATCAAAAACGCACCAAAAACGCTGCAAAAACGGTGCACTTGCGTTTTTGATGCTTGTCCATTGAATTCTATTACATGCAAAACGCTGCATTTTGCATGAAAAAAGTCCCTGACCCTTTCCAAAAATGCAGAGAAACAAAAAGGCATTGATGTGAACATGTTCTATAGGAACCCATGTTAAAAAATTCCCGTGCATTTCTGCAAAATGCAAAATGCATCAAAAAACGCGCTAGTGTGAATGGAGCCTTAGTGCAGATCCTCACTGGATTGGTCCGCTCCACATTTAAGTTGCCCGTACCTGAAACTGTTAAAGAATCCTCTTCTGCTTTGGGGTCACTGAAACCTTTCCAAGCAGCACAGCCTTTTCCTGTTTATAATTTACTTGAAAAGCTCCTTTATTCTGAGTGGGATCACCCAGATAAGCGATTTCTTCCGCCGAAAAAGTTTTCTACACTTTATCCTATGGAAGAAAAATTTATTAAGAGGTAGGGAATGCCGGCCATTGATGCGGCCATTTCCTCTATAAATAGTAGTCTGACTTGTCCTGTAGACAATGCTCAGATGCTCAAGGATCCTGTGGATAAAAAGATGGAATTCTTATTGAAAGATGTTTTTTCCTTAGCAGGATCAGTGGCCCAACCTGCAGTAGCAGCGATTGGAGTCTGTCAATACTTAAGAGAGCATGTTAAGCAGGTCATCAAAGTATTACCTGAACAGCAGGCCCAGGGGTTTGCTAAGCTTCCTGCGGCCTTATGTTACGTTGTTGACGCCATCAGAGATTCTATCGTGCAAACCTCCCGTCTTTCACTGGGGTTGGTGCATATACGTAGAATCCTATGGTTGAAGAATTGGTCAGCCGAAGCACCATTTAAGAAGCCTCTGGCTGGGTTTCCCTTTCGTGGTGAAAGGTTGTTTGGAGAAGACTTGGATAACTATATCAAGAGAATCTCTTGTGGGAAAAGCACTCTCTTACCTGTTAAGAAGAAGAGTAAGTGGCCCTCTTTAAAACGGACTCTTTCCCCAGCGCCAGGGGCATCAGCCTCCAGGCAGTCACGACGGCCTCCTCCGTCTGGGGCAAGGAACAAGAGTCAACCCCAGGGACAGAAGAAGTCCTGAGGGAAGAAGTCTTCTAGACAAGACACTAAGGCCTCTTCATGAAGGGGCGCCCCCACTTGCTCGAGTGGGGGGGAAGACTGCTGCAGTTCTCAAGGCTCTGGCAGGAGGACTTCCAGGACAGAGGGGTAATCTCCACGGTAACCTTAGGGTACAGGCTGGAGTTCCAAGAATTTCCCTCTCCTCGTTTCCTCAGATCAGGTGTCCCCAGAGAACCAGAGAAGAAGCAGTCGCTCCTTCTAGCGATAGAGCGACTTTTGTCGCAAGAGGTCATTATGGTGGTTCCCACAAAGGATCAAAGATTGGGCTTCTATTCCAGCCTTTTTATGGTCCAAAAACCAAATGGGGGTGTCAGACCCATTTTGGATTTAAGAGATCTGAATCAATTCCTAAGGATACAGTCTTTCCGTTTGGAATCAATTCAGACAGTAGTCTCCACCCTGCAGGGAGGAGAATATTTGACATCAATAGGCATCAAAGATGCAGGCCTACCTGTGCCCATTTTTCCTGCTCAGCAGAAGTGTCTGCAGGCAAAGATCACTGCTCTAAGGGAGCCGATTCTGACAGTCAGGACCAAGAAGGGTCCTTCTGTCCGCCTTTGTATGAGGCTGCTGGGGAAGAGGGTGTCTTCATTCGAAGCAGTTCCCTATGCTCAGTTCCAGTCAGGACTGTTGCAACACAGTATTCTGTCGGCCTGGAACAAGAAGGTTCAGGCATTAGACTTTCCAATGCACCTGTCGCATGCGGTGCGTCAGAGCCTCAATTGGTGACTCATACCCAAAAACCTGCAGAAGGGGAAATCCTTTCTACCGGTTGCCTGGGATCCTCTTGCAGGCGGGACGGATGCGTTGGTGATTCCGTGGCATCGGTTCTCACTGATTTATGCATGCCTTCCTATTCTGTTACTGCCACGGCTCCTTCGCAGGATCAGGCAGGAAAGGAAGTCGGTACTTCTGGTGGCCCCCGTTTGGCCCAGAAAGACTTGTTAGGCAGAAATAGCAAGAATGACGATGGGTTCCCGGTGGACCCTACCGCTACGCCTAGACCTGTTATCTCAGGGTCCAGTGTTCCATCCTGCCTTACAAACCCTAGATTTGACGGGTTGGCTATTGAGACCCACGTTCTGAAAAGTCGTGGGCTTTCAGGTCCTGTCATATCTACCTTGATCAATGCAAGGAAGCCAGCTTCCAGAATGATTTATCATAGAGTCTGGAAGGCTTATGTATCCTGGTGTGAATCCAGGGGTTGGCATCCCAGGAAATATGTCATAGGTAGAATTCTTGATTTTCTACAATTAGGATTAGAGATGAAGCTGGCCTTGAGTACCATCAAGAGCCAGGTCTCGGCCTTATCAGTATTGTTTCAACGGCCGCTTGCTTCGCATTCTTTAGTCCGAAACTTTATGCAGGGGGTGATGCGTCTTAATCCTCCGGTTAGGGCGCCCCTAAACCCCTGGGACTTGAACTTGGTTCTATCGGTGTTACAGAAACAGCCTTTTGAACCAATACGTCAGATTCCTTTGGTCTTGCTGACGAGGAAACTAATTTTTCTGGTAGCTATCTCTTCTGCTAGAAGAGTATCAGAAATAGCAGCTCTTTCCTGTAAAGAGCCTTACTTGATTATACACAAGGATAGAGTGGTACTGCGCCCTCATCCTAGTTTTTTTACCGAAGGTGGTTTCAGATTTTCATCTAAACCAAGACATTGTTCTGCCTTCCTTTTTTCCAGATCCCTGTTCTTCGGAAGAAAGGTCACTACATTCGTTGGATGTAGTAAGAGCAGTCAAGACCTATCTGGAAGCAACTGCTCAGATTCGCAAGACGGATGTCTTGTTCGTGCTGCCAGAGGGTCCCAATAGAGGACAGGCAGCGTCAAAAGCGACCATTTCTAAATGGATTCGACAATTGATTATTCAAGCTTACGGCTTGAAATGGAAAGTTCCTCCGTTTCAGATCAAGGCACATTCCACAAGGGCTATTGGTGTTTCTTGGGCAGTGCATCACCAGGCCTCTATGGCTCAAATCTGCAAGGCCGCAACCTGGTCTTCAGTTCATACATTCACCAGATTCTATCAGGTGGATGTGAGAAGGCATGAGGATATCGCCTTTGGGCGTAGTGTGCTGCAGACAGCGGTACAGGGTCCTCAGGTCTGATAGCACCCTACTGGGTTGTGATTCCCCCCCCCCCTCAGTTGGCATTGCTTTGGGACATCCCATCAGTAATTACTGTGGCTCTGTGTCACGTGATGTCCGAGAAAGAAAATAGGATTTTTTATACTGATTACCTGTAAAATCCTTTTCTTTCTATGAACATCCCGGGACACAGAGGTCCTGCCCCTCTTCTAATACACTTATATTGCTTTGCTACAAAACTGAGGTATCCCTGGAAGGGGAGGGATTATATAGGGGGTTGAACTTCCTGATTAGGGTGTGACCAGTGTCCAATACCTAGTGATATCCATATAACCCATCAGTAATTACTGTGGCTCTGTGTCCCGTGATGTCCATCGAAAGAAAAGGATTTTACAGGTAAGCTGTTATAAAAAATCCTATTTTATTGTGAATTTATGTGATAGACCAACACAAAGTTGCACATAATTGTAAGGTGGAAGGAAAATGATAAATAGTTTATTTTTTTTTACAAATCAATATCTGAAAAGTGTGGTGTGCATTTGTATTCCGCCTCCTTTAATCTGATGTCCCTAAGTAAAATCTAGTGGAACCAATTACATTCAGAAGTCACCTAATTAGTAAATAGTGTCAGCCTGTGTGGAATGTAATCACAGCTGTTCTGTGAAGCCCTCAGAGGTTTGTTAGAGAACATTAGTGAACAAACAGCATCATAAAGGCCAAGGAACACACCGGACAGGTCAGGGATAACGTTGTGGAGAAGTTTAAAGCAGGGTTAGGTTATAAAAAATATCACAAGCTTTGAACATCTCACAGAGTACTGTTCATTCCATCATCCTAAAGAGTATGACACAATTGCAAACCTACCAAGACACGGCCATCCACCTAAACTGACAGGCCGGGCAAGGAGAGAATTAATCAGAAAAGCAGCCAAGAGGCCCATGGTAACTCTGGAAGTGCTGCAGAGATCCACAGCTCAGGTGGGAGAATCTGTCCACAGGACAACTATTAGTTGTGCACTCCGCAAATCTGACCTTAATGGAAGAGTGGCAAGAAGAAAGCCATTGTTAAAAGAAAACCATAAGAAGTCCCATTTGCAGGTTGCGAAAAGCCATGTGGGGGACACAGCAAACGTGGAAGAAGGTGCTCTGGTTAGATGAGACCAAAATTGAACTTTCGCGTCTAAAAGCAAAACGCTGTTTGTGGCGGAAAACTAACACTGCACATCACCCTGAACACACCATCCCCACCGTGAAACATGGTGGTGGCAGCATATTGTGGGGAGGCTTTTCTTCAGCAGGGACAGGAAAGCTGGACAGAGTTGATGGGAAGATGGATGGAGCCAAATACAGTGCAATGTTAAAAGAAAACCCTCAGAAAACCTGAGTCTGCAAAAGACTTGAGACTGGGGCGGAAGTTCACCTTCCAGCAGGACAACGACTTTAAACATACAGCCAGAGCTGAAATGGTTTAGATCAAAGCATATTCACGTGTTAGAATGGTCCAATCAAAGCCCAGACCTAAATCCAATTGAGAATCTGTGGCAAGAATTGAAAATTGCTGTTCACAGACGCTCTCCATCGAATCTGACAGAGCTTGAGTTGTTTTGCAAAAAAGAATGGGCAAAAATGTCACTCTCTAGATGTGCAAAGCTGGGTGGAGACATACCTAAAAAGACTTGCAGCTGTGGTTCTACAAAGTAAATTTACATTTTTGGTTGAAACATGACAAAATGTGGAAAATTTCCAGTTGTATGAATACTTTTTCAAGGCACCGTAGCCTTTATTTAAAGTTAAAGTTAGAGTCGGAACATGATGCAGCTATCCATTTTTTCCATATTTTTGCTAACTTTTCAGAGGCGCTGCATTAAGCATAAATATTTTTCTTAAACATTACATGTCTATTCACTTCCCAAATCCAGTCCCCAAGGGAAGGAGGATTGGGTAATTTTAACTTGGTAATGTCATACGCATGTCAAGACCTATTTGTAAGTGCATTCCTGTAACATGTTATCATTTAGGAATAAAATATTACCATACAAAAATATGAACATAAAGATCGTGATGAAGTCATCATTTCTCCTTTCCAACACCTCATTGTGCAAGTAGCCTCAGGCATTACCACAAGGTATCCTATAACTCTATTCTTGGTGACACATTGCATATATGATGAGCAAGGAGAAAGACAGCACTCAGAGGGCAGGATTACCAGGATCGGAATTCAAATTTCAAGGTACCAGTGTAAACCTAACTGTAAACGTGTACTCTAAAACTGGGTGACATTTAAGCTGCCAAATTTCTTTGTATCATAAACTAATGCAAGGTGAACTATGCTTAAAGCTGAACTTTCTTTTCACTAGAACTGAATGGAATGATCAATCCCATCATAAATCATACCTCTGTACCATATTGCTCTGTTGCCTGCAAACCTCCTGATATTCTGGGTTTAGTTGTTGCTTTGTGTCATGTGACACCCTGTATATCCTGCTGTGCAAGAACTCACAATACCCTATTGTGCAAGAACTCTGTCCCTTCCACAGCCACTTCCTGCATTGACCAGAGTCTACTACACTCTCCTTTGTAGTCTTTCAGACTGTGCAAATTATGTAACTTTCTTCACAGCTCTGATGGTGGGTGGAATTAAATACATCCTAACTAGCATTCAGGCCCACCTAGTCACTCCTACGGGAGGAGTCCAAACCTCCCAAGTTCTGCCTCACAGATCACAGCATTATTCAAGAAGGAAACCCCTTCATATACACACATACACAGCCTGCTCTGAAAGCTAGCTGTGCTGCTGCTGGGCAGGATTGAATGGATCATAATTACAATTCAATCCTGCCCAGTTAAATATGCTGACCAGTGTGAACAGGGAGAGCCCCACCCCACGCTGCCAGCCATCCTATGTAGCGGTGAGAGGACATGTGCTGTGTTGTACAGGCTAATGGATACACGCTGTTTTTATAGTTCTTCCTGTAAGCATTTATTGTTTGTGGGGGATATTATTTAATACAATTACAGTATTACGCTATATGGAGGGTTCCTTTGTTTTGCGTGATGCACTTCTGAGCCACTTTTTGAGGAACCTTCATGATCCACAGACACGTGTCTATCAAGCATTGTGTGGAGATATCAGGCTGATTGACTCATTCTTGTGGTGAGTGAATTACCAAAGAGTATATTTGTGCATGTGGTATATCGGTGACGGTATTCAGGAACTTAGTGATTTCCTGGTAAGATTTTGTTGGGATACGGATCATCCCACATACTTCATGGACTATTCTATGGACTTTATTTTTTTACTTACTGACTAATGTTTGTTTATAATTTATTGTTCATTGAATGCATTTACTGCACTGAATACTTTTGGGTATTTTTAAGCGCTGTTAATGCTGGGATTGTATTCATATTTTCCTTGCATATTTTCACAATTTTATTTTTATATAATAGCAGCTATCGTGCAAGAAGTTTTTGTCTGTTGAGCGCTGGGATCAGTTACACTTAGTGCGACTGAAATTTCTTGACCTCCTTTAAAACAGTGGTCATCAACCCTGTCCTCAGGGCCCAACTAACAGGCCAGGTTTTATGTATTACCTTGGGGAGATGCAGACTAGAATACTGCAATCACTGAGCAGCAAATGATATCACCTGTAATGGATTTTAGTTATCTTGCAAACCTGGCCTGTTAGTGGGCCCTGAGGACAGGGTTGATGACCACTGCTTTAAAACATAGGTCAGACAACCCTATTAACACTGAGCTGTTCACTTCAGCACCTACCTCCTGAGGAGCATAACAGATGCCTCTATAATGGAAAAGTAGTTGGAGCAGTTGGGATCTCATTGGTCTATCCATGAGCATGTAGCTTTATGTTACCTGATCTGCAGAGCTTAGATATGATATCTTGAATATGTATGTTAAAGGTAAGCACAAACTGCATTTACACAAAGAAAAATATAGGAACCAATTCATTTATGCAACCAGCCATCCCAAATAAAAAATAAAATAAATAAAGTTGTTTTGAAACTTAGAAAAATTTCAAAGAAACAGGCAATCCTTGCGTTAAATATGATAAATACTATGACATTTTATTTTGTAAAAGTTTTAAAAAGTCTTTAAATTATGTGAACCATTGTCACATGTTTACCTTCTGTACAGAGAATAAAGTTCAAAGTCCCTGGAACAAGAATGTGTTTAAAATTGCCGAGAGGCTGGTCAAGGGTCACAATACATATAATGTTACAGTGCGGGCAGATCCAGATTCCAGAGCGATTTATAAAAACTGCCCGTTTGCCATACCGACATAATCATGTGATCGATGAAACTGGTATTTTTCACCTTTTATTAATAGCAGACTCAATGTTTATCCATTCTCAAGTTCTGAGATTCTCAGTGGTGACTACGGTTCCAGACACTACAGGTTAACAAAGGAAAAGTAGCCGGTTTCCCCATTATTCTTTGCTCATCTTTAAAAAAAAAAATAATAATTTTCCTTGTCAACACTCCAGGATGACTTTCATCATACGCTATGGATTATATAATGGTGAAGACGAATTATTTTGTATTTTTCAGTTGCATGGCTTGTGATATTTACACTGGATCCAAACGCGATACATAGTCAGCTGTTTGCCTCGATTTACTTGGAGCCGTCGATCCACTATATTCTGAACTTTCTCCAAACCGGCTTTGGTGAACATATCTCCAAGCTCATCTGAAAAGAGAGTATGTTTCTTTGGTCATAAAAACAATGCCATAATAACATTAGGCCCAACGTATACGTTTTAAATAGACTTTGTCAGATTAAAAATTAAAGTAAAACTAAAAAGGCAAAACTTTTTTCATCATGGATAGACTAAAGAGAGGGTTTTACCTGTTTTTTTTTTTCGTATAATCTCTTTTTGTTAAAGAAGAAGAATTATGAGGCAAAAGAGGGTGTCCAGGGAAGCTTACTAGAATCTGGGGACCCTGGCTGGACACACAAGACACCAGTGACTCTCTTCTACATTTAGTCTCTGGCCCTATACCTTAGTTACCTTCTGTTTGAAGTCAAACCCTCCCCTCTGTTCTTGCTACTACCCCTGTTTGGGGGGTAGAAGTCTGTGTTATTATGACTTTTGGGACAATGGCCAGCATTGTGCCCTTCTCTTTCTTTTTCATTTAGTAACTATGCGTGGTGCTGGACGCCTGTGTGGACACACTCAGTCCAGTCTATTAAAGTGTTTGTTACCCTAAAAAAGTAAAAATAAAAAGCAGATCCTATTCCCTTAAAGCAGGTTATACAACACAGTGCTTGTGCTGTGTAATTTGGCTCCCCCGTATCACCTAAAAAATCTGGCTGATCCTGCCTGACTATACCCTCCCCCCTTTAAGCAGTTTGTCATGGCTGCTGAGCCTTGACACTGTGGGGTCAGTTTACGTGCCCCCTTTATCCGCAGCTCTGCTCTGTCACCCCCCCCCCCCCGCCTGTCTGCTCGTGTCAGTGCCCGCCCCCCTCCTGCTGCTATTATAACTACCATTAAAAAAAACTCCCATTCCTTCTGTAACATAATGATGTGTCTCTGTGCCTGTGTTATATAAAAAATATGCAGATTTTTACCTATATCAGAGCGTCTCCCGGTACTCACGTGACTCCTCAGCCCTCTCTCCTCCTCCCTGCAGCTGTCAGCCGGACAGAGGAGAGAGCCGAGGAGTCACTTGAGCGCCAGGAGAGGCTTTGATATAAGTACTGAAAGGTATAGGTCTGATATAGGTACAGATCAGCAGCTTTTTTATATATAACACAGGCACAGAGACACATATCATTATGTTACAGAGAGGATAAGAGGTTTTTATCATATTGGCTAACCAACCACTTTAACATACAGTATTCTTATGCCTGATTGCTTTATTTTTTTTTTCTTCTTTTTTGTTACTTGTTTAATGTAAGTTTTGTATTCCTTTTAGATTTTTCTGATTGTGCATATACATGGATGTACCTATTTGTTGCTTCGGTATGTACGGAATTTACAGGCTTTGATACTCCAGTGCTGTGGCAGTTCCTTTTGTATATACGGTTTGTTGGATAGTACTTTTTCACTGTATTGGCTTAACAATTATAATTTGTATGTACATCTTTTTTTTATTGAAAAACAGTACATAAAATAGAAACAGAGGGTTTATGTCCATTATTCCAATCGCCTGCCTGAGGGGAATCTGAGGGTGTCACCAGAACGAGTGTCCCCACTGGAAGATTTTCCCTCTATTACTGTTCTGGTGTCAAGCCAAAATTTGGGATTTTCTTTTACTTTCACTTTTAATATTAATGGTAAACAGGACAAATAGGGCGAATCTCATAAACGGGGCCGAGGTAGCAATAAAAACCCAACAGGTGCTCTAATCCCTCTCCATTAAAAAAAAATAAAAAAAAATAAATAAAACTCGACCTGTAGAAAAAAGAACTTATGGTTACTGGTCCTGCCACCTACACCGTCAATCTTTATGATGCAAAGCTATGATGCCTGGAAATGTTTCTGTATCAAACAGTTGGATGTTTAGTCCCCTCTGCACACTGTAGCTTCATCCGTTGGCCCTATAACCCCAGTTATACATGGCACAGATTTCAGCCAGTTCCCGATGGGCCAGCTGAAATTCAAGCTGTGCGTGGCCTTGTAGGCACTCTCCCACTCGAAAACCTTTGAATGAAGGGAGACTGGGTGGAGAACTGTCTAAACAAAACACTAAACAATGGCTGCGTACAATCAGGTGCAGCCACTATTCAGGTATTCTAACAGCTGCAGGAGCCAGCTTTCAAAAAAATAATAGCCATCAATGCTAAAAAAGAAAAGAGAATTGATGAATCAGATATCTTACTTAAAGGTATTCTTTTATTTTAGGTCCTTACCTGTTGTTAGGTACTATTTGTTCTATCTGTTGGTGCTATCTGTTGTTAGGTATAGTGCCATCAATTTACGCAGAGCTCTACACATATATTGCACATTTCTATCAGTCCTTGCCCTCAAGGAGCTTACAATCTAAGGTCCCTAGGTCAGATTCATACAACATACTAGGGCCAATTTAGACAGGAAGCAATTAACCTACCAGCATGTCTTTGGAGTGTGGGAAAAAGACAGAGTACTCGGAGGAGGCCCACGCAGGCACAGGGAGAACATGCAAACTCCAGGCATGTAATGCCATGGTGGTAATTTGAACGGACAACCCTAGTGCTGCTGGGCATGAGTGCTAATCACTTAGTCACTATGCTGCCCAATGTATGGAAAGCACAGGTCACCACAAAGTCCTGTAATGACATACAGTGGGTACGGAAAGTATTCAGACCCCCTTGAATTTTTCACTCTTTGTTATATTGCAGCCATTTGTTAAAATCATTTAAGTTCTTTTCTTTTCCTCATTAATGTACACACAGCACCTCATATTGACAGAAAAACACAGAATTGTTGACATTTTTGCAGATTTATTAAAAAAGAAAAACTTAAATATCACATGGTCCTAAGTATTCAGACCCTTTGCTGTGACACCCATATATTTAACTCAGGTGCTGTCCATTTCTTCTGATCATCCTTGAGATGGTTCTACACATTCGAGTCCAGCTGTGTTTGATTATACTGATTGGACTTGATTAGGAAAGCCACACACCTGTCTATAATGGGACCTTACAGCTCACAGTGCATGTCAGAGCAAATGTGATTCATGTGAGGTCAAAGGAACTGCCTGAAGAGCTCGGAGACAGAATTGTGGCAAGGCACAGATCTGTCCAAGGTTACAAAAAAATTCTGCTGCACTTAAGGTTCCTAAGAGCACAGTGGCCTCCATAATCCTTAAATGGAAGACATTTGGGACGACCAGAACCCTCCCTAGAGCTGGCCGTCCGGCCAAACTGAGCTATACGGGGAGAAGAGCCTTGGTGACAGAGGTAAAGAAGAACCCAAAGATCACTGTGGCTGAGCTCCAGAGATGCAGTCGGGAGATGGGAGAAAGTTGTAGTCAACCATCACTGCAGCCCTCCACCAGTTGGGGCTTTATGGCAGAGTGGCCCGATGGAAGCCTCTCCTCAGTGCAAGACACATGAAAGCCTGCATGGAGTTTGCTAAAAAAAGGACTCCAAGATGGTGAGAAATAAGATTCTCTGGTCTGATGAGACCAAGATAGAACTTTTTGGCCCTAATTCTAAGCGGTATGTGTGGAGAAAACCAGGTACTGCTCATCACCTGTCCAATATAGTCCCAACAGTGAAGCATGGTGGTGGCAGCATCATGCTGTGGGGGTGTTTTTCAGCTGCAGGGACAGGACGACTGGTTGCAATCGAGGGAAAGATGAATGCGGCCAAGTACAGGGATATCCTGGACGAAAACCTTCTCTGGAGTGCTCAGGACCTCAGACTGGGCCGAAGGTTTACCTTCCAACAAGACAATGACCCTAAGCACACAGCTAAAATAATGAAGAAATGGCTTCACAACAACTCCGTGACTGTTCTTGAATGGCCCAGCCAGAGCCCTGACTTAAACCCAATTGAGCATCTCTGGAGAGACCTAAAAATGGCTGTCCACCAGCGTTTACCATCCAACCTGACAGAACTGGAGAGGATCTGCAAAGAGGAATGGCAGAGGATCCCCAAATCTAGGTGTGAAAAACTTGTTGCATCTTTCCCAAAAAGACTCATGGCTGTATTAGATCAAAAGGGTGCTTCTACTAAATACTGAGCAAAGGGTCTGAATACTTAGGACCATGTGATATTTCAGTTTTTCTTTTTTAATAAATCTGCAAAAATGTCAACAATTCTGTGTTTTTCTGTCAATATGGGGTGCTGTGCATACATTAATGAGGAAAAAAATGAACTTAAATGATTTTAGCAAATGGCTGCAATATAACAAAGAGTGAAAAATGTATAGGGGTCTGAATACTTTCCATCCCCACTGTAGTTCAATTAAACCAGAGTGAGCAGAGTGGTACAAGGCATCTAGCACTTCCAGAGGTGTGGGATGCTGAAGACTTCTTAACTCTAAAACAGTGAAGATTGGTAGCCTGGATACCAGAACAGTTCCTTTTTTTTTCTTTCCAGGTTGTTGAGTGGATTTCAGTCAGCCATTATGTTGCAGGAGATTATTGTAAGAGAATGATTACAGCAACCCTCTTGGCAAACCATTCACTCTTATATGAGCACCTTTATAAGTCAGGAAACACAGTCTTACCTTGAGTAAAGAAGTAGACCCTTGTGCCATCTCCTCTTACATAGAAGTTTTCAGACAGACATCGTCCTGGAGGAAACGCATCATAAACAGTATCATAAGAATGTAACTACACACTGAGAAATGCAATTTTACTCCTAGGAATAAACTACTGCATATGCAGAGAGCAAAAAAGACCCACGTTCAATACTAGCTCCACTGCATTGCATCTCATTGCATTAATCCATGACCAAAAATCATCACTTCTCTTTTTGTAATAAATCAACGTCAACTTGCCTTGTTGCGCGACTCATGGACCCCACCCTCTGAGTCATGGTACAAGTGCAAAATTACAGCAGAGATCCACAATTAGACCAGTGCAGGTCATATATTCATCTTCTCTGGGTGCAAAGCCAGGAAGTGGGGATCTTGGAACTCCAGGAAGGAAGACTTGGCAGGACAGAAATAGAGTGGCTACCAACCCTTTTTTGCTTTAGAAGCCAATACACCCCTGGCTCTCCCACTTCTTCTATAACTTCATTGACAATGCCTATTGTGACTTCTGCTTTCAATGCATGCCTGCCTGTTCTGGGCTGGTCTAAGGAGCAACTACAACTTGCATTTAAATACTGTTGCCCTGCCCATTCAAGGCAAAAGTGACAGTGTGTGTAAAGGTTAACCCTGACCCCTTTATACTGACCTCAGTGCTGAGAATTACCCAGTGCTTCCTGGTATGGGTGACCTCCTCCCATGTAGCGATTCACCACTAGGTCCGATCTGATGGAGGGGGTGATGTCACTGCTCCATCCAACACCAAATATTTGGGTGAAAAGGAATCATGGGGGGGGGGGGGGCGGTGTAAAGTAGTCAGGGGTTGGTCTTTAAGCTCGCTGTCACTTTACCCTAAATAGATGAGGTGATGGCGTCTCTTTAAGCATTTCCCACACAGCGTCATAAGATGTTGCAGACTTTGAGTGGAGTGCAGTTACAGGCATCATTCAGATATCTTCTTTTAGAGCCTGCATTTCCCTTAACCGTAAGAACATTCATAGCGACCTCTCCCCCGCCCTCCGGTGCTTCTACCAACTCACCCGTGCGATCGGTGAGCTGGAGAAGGAACTGACCAGCACCAGATGTTGACAATAGAGATTTCCGGTGGGCCAGATGGCCCCCGAAGCCTCTATGATCGTTCGGAGGCTGGGCGCGATGTTATGTGTCACGCCCAACCACTGCATTTGAAAAAATAATTTACAATTTTTTGGGGATTTCAGGCTTCCCATCCCAGGAGGTGAGATCTGGGGACTTATAGACCCCAGATCTCGCTGTGAAATTAATTAAAAAAAAAAAAAAAAATATATATCTTTTAAAGTGCCTCTGTCCCCGGGTGCTCGTTTGCAGAAGCGAACGCATACGTAGGTCGCGCCCGCATATGTAAACGGAGTTCAAACCACACATGTGAGGTATCGCCGCAAATGTTAGAGTGAGAGCAATAATGCTAGTGCAACATCTCCTGTGTAACTCTAAACAGGTAACCTGTAAAAATGTTTACGTCACCTATGGGGATTTTGAAGTACCAAAGTTTGGCGCCATGCCATAAGTGTGCGCAATTTTAAAGTGTGACATGTTAGTTATATATTTACTCGGCGTATCATCTTTCACATTATGTAAAAAAATTGGGCTAACTTTACTGTTTTTTTTTTAAATGGATGAAACTGTTTTTTTTCCCAAATGACCACCATTTTATTTCCTAGGGTCTCTGCTAAAAAATCATATATAATGTTTGGGGGTTCTGAATAATTTTCTAGCAAAAAAAAAAATAAAAAACTGAATTTTTCCGTCATACTTGCCTGTAAAATGCTTTTCTTTGAGTACATCATGGGACACAGAGTCAGGCTAATATTCATTACCTAATGGGTTATACGCCATCACCAGGTGAATGGACACTGGTAGACCAAAGGTCTTCAGACAGGAAGTGATCCCCTATATAACCCATCCCACACAGGAAGCACTTCAGTTTTGTAGGACTGAATCCTCAAAAAAAAAAAAAAAAAAAAAGAAGAAGAAGGAGGGGAGGGATCTCTGTGTCCCATGATGTACTCAAAGAAAAGGATTTTACAGGTAACTATGACAAAAAAAATCCTATTTTCTTTTTCATACATCGTTGGACACAGAGTCAGGCTAATATTCATTACTTACTGGGACGTCCCAGAGAAATAGCCTTGAGAGGAGGGAGACACCCTGCCAAACAATAGCCATCAGAGCTTATACAGCAGCCCACAGTACACTGCGGCCGAAAGCTGAATCCTCGGCTCCTTGAACATCCACTTGATAAAATTTTGTGAACATATGCACTGAAGACCAGGTAGCAGCTTTACAAATCTGAGCCACAGATACCTGATGGCTAAAAGCCCAGGAGGTTTCTACACCCCTGGTAGAATGAGCTCTCACCCTAAAAGGAGGAGCTTTATGTTTCAGAACATAGGCCTGAATGATCAATTGACAGACCCAATTGGCAATGGAAGCCTTGGAAGCTGCCTGCCCCTTCTTGGGTCCTTTTGGTAAAACAAAAAAGGAGTCTGAACCCCAGATCTAGACAAATAAACCTTGACTGCCTGGACAACGTCCAATGAGTGCAGTCGTCTCTCTTCCGCCGAGCGAGGCTGAGAGAAAAAAGAAGGCAAAATAATGTCCTGATTTAAATGAAAGGTCGACACCACTTTTGGCAAAAAGGATGGAACAAGTCGTAACACGACCCTGTTGTGGTGAAGTTATCCACTATGGTTCCATGCACGAAACCTTTTATGCAGGGGGTAACTCGCTTGCTTCCCCCATTAGGTCACCTATGTGTCCTTGGGACTTGAACTTGGTGTTGTCTGTGTTACAGAAATACCATTTGAACCTATCAAGTAAATTCCATTAGACTTGCTGTCACGCAAGCTAGCCTTCCTGATGGCCATCACCTCGGCTAGAAGGGTGTCGAAGTTGGCGGGCGGCCCTTTCGTGCAGGGAACCATACTTGATCCTTCACCGCAACAGGGTCATGTTACGACTTGTTCCATCCTTTTTGCCAAAAGTGGTGTCGACCTTTCATTTAAATCAGGACATTATTTTGCCTTCTTTTTTCTCTCAGCCTCGCTCGGCGGTGGAGAGACGACCGCACTTATTGGACATTGTCCAGGCAGTCAAGGTTTATTTGTCTAGATCTGCGGAGATCCGGGGATCAGACTCCTTTTTTGTTTTATCGGTGGAGGCTAGAAAGTCTCCCCTCAGGAGTGTGCCTACTAATGAGCGGACAGATTCCATCCGAAAGGACTGTATCAGTAGATACTTGTTCAGGGATCTTAGGTCCAAAATGGGCCATGTGTCCCAGTTTAGTTTCTGAACCGTAAACAGGCTTGAGTAAAACCCTGTGCCCCTTTTGGATACCGGAACCTCTACAATCACTCCTTGATGCACTAGATGATGTAGTGCCTGAAGCAATAGGTTTCTTTTTGGAGGATCCGAGGGAATTCTGGATCTAAGAAACCTCTGAGGGGGAACCCCCCACAACTCTAGCTTGTAACCACGAGATATAATTGAGGTGACCCACTTGTCCTGAATTATTGTTCTCCAAATGTCTGCAAAGTGCAGCAGCCTTCCCCCCACTCGATGGAGTGGGGGCGTCCCCTCAAAAGGAGGGCTTGGTGCTGGGTTTGAAGAATCTTGGACCCAGGGCTTTTTCTGGCCCTGCGGCTTGCCCCTGGCCCTAGCACCCTGTTGGAGGCGGGACCGCCTTGATGCTGAGACATTGAAGGAAGCAGTCCCTGAGGTTTTAAAAGAGGGACGCCTGGTGCTTTTCTTCACAGGAAGTAGAGAACGCTTCCCTCCGGAGATCTTTTGGATATATTTGTCCAAATGATCACCAAATAAAACGTTCCCCATGAAAAGGAAAACTTGCCAATAACTTTTTCCAAGGAAACTCGGCTTACCAGTTCTTAAGCCATAAGAGTCTGCACATATGTACAGACGAGAGAGCCAAATGAGAAAGCTGCTGTATTGAATCCTTTAAGGCGTCAATAGCAAACCACAGCGCTCGAGAAATATCTGTCTTACTTTCAGGCAGATCATCCTCCTGCTTAGGCCTATCAGGCCGTTTGACCTGATCCTTTATGGACTGGCAGATACTAATTGCTGCAACAGCTGGCTGAATAGCTGAACTGGCCAAAGAAAAGGAAGCCTTTAATAACGACTCCAATTTCTTGTCAACAATTTCCTGTGCGTTATCTATCGGACAAGTGAAGTTCTTGCTTAAGGAAGAGACTGCTGCTTCTACTGCTGGCATGCTCCATTTTTTAATGAACTTTTCATCCATGAGATATAAAAGGGAACACCTCTTCTTAGAACAAAAATCTTGTCTGGATGTTCCCAATCAGCATACAGAGCCTGCTGTGTCCCACAGCTGCTGTCTGGAAGCATCGCATGCTTGGCCTATACAGCTTAAATAAGCTGGGTGTGCGCTGGAACGTTCCGTGCGTGCGAGCGCATGTGCGTGGTCCCTGCACAATGGGCGTGGCTGTATTCGCATATGACGCAAATTCTTGTGCGCCCAGATAAAGGCTACTGCGCATGTGCTGCATGGCCGCCAAACAAACAACTGCTAAGTCCAGCGGCACTTTTGCATATGCACATGTGCTATGGCCGCCAAACAACTGCTGAAAACAGGGGCACTCTTGCGAACGCACGTGTGCCATGGTGAACCAAGGTGAAATGGCCCACCGTCGCGGGCCATCATACAGGTAAGAAACAACCAGACAGAACAGTTTGTGAGACTAGAGACCTGGAGCTCAGAGAGCTCAAACAAACCGTGCCATCGACCTTGCAGACACTGGTAAAAACTGAAGTGCTTCCTGTGTGGGAGGGGTTATATAGGGGATTGCTTGCTGTCTGAAGATCTTTGGTCTACCAATGTCCATTCACCTGGTGATGGAGTATAACCCAGTAGGTAATGAATATTAGCCTGACTCTGTGCCCCATGATGTATGAAAAATAAATGATGATTTTTACATGTAGGAGAGAAGTGTCAGTATTGGCCTGGTAGGCAAGTAGTTAAATATACTTTTTTTTTCTTAAAGGAATACAGTACATAACAGCATTTGCTGCATTTTATATCCTCCTGAATCTAGAGTTAAAGGTTTTACTCCTAGATCATTGGATATAGCGCTTCAAAAATACCCCTACAGAGATTTTACAATCTTGGCACCTGTGGGAGACCAGTAATACCTTTCTTAAAACGTAGCTGGGCCATGTCAAAACGGCCATAGTCCCGCAACAGTATGCAGCCACCAGGTTTCAGAAGCCTACTTAAACGTGAAATGGCCTCTTCCATCCTGCAGAGAGAAAAAAAGATGGAAATTAAATGTAGCAAAAAAGGGTGTGGAGTGAATTGGCTGTGGCAGTTTCAATTGATACAGCTTCACATTTGAAAAACATGTTCTATTTTGCTTTAACCACTTAAGGACTAGCTTCGTTTTGAGATTTTGGTGTTTACAATTTTAAAACAGTTTTTTTTTTGCTAGAAAGTTACTTAGAACCCCCAAACATTATATGTTGTTTTTTTTTTCTAACACCCTAGAGAATAAAATGGTGGTCATTGTAATACTTTTTTTCACACCGTATTTGCGCAGCTGTCTTACAAGCGCACTTTTTTTGGAAAAAAAAAATCACTTTTTTGAATAAAAAAATAAGACAGCAGTAAAGTTAGCCCAATTTTTTTTTTATACTAAGAAAGATAATGTTACGCCAAGTAAGTTGATACCCAACATGTCACGCTTCAAAATTGCGCCCGCTCGTGGAATGGTGTCAAACTTTTACCCTTAAAAAACTCCATAGGCGACGTTTAAGGGGGTTGTAAAGGTATACATTTTTTCACCTTAATGCATTCTATGCATTAAGGTGAAAAAACTTTTGATAATACCGCCGCCCCCAGCCCCCCCGTTTTACTTACCTGACACCTCGAAACTCGGCCGCTCGTTCCCGACCTCCATTCAGCCGATCAGCCTGGTCGCTGATTGGCTATAGTGGATGGATTGAAAGCAGCGCAGCCATTGGCTCGCGCTGCTGTCAATCACATCCAATGACGCGGCGCGCCGGGGTTCGGGGCAGGTTCGGGGCCACTCTGTGCAGAACGAGCTGCACAGTGAAGGTAAGTATAACATGTTTGTTATTTTTAAAGAAGAAAAAATTTACCTTTACAACCCCTTTAAAAAATTCTACAGGTTGCATGTTTTGAGTTACAGAGGCTAGAGGCTAGGGCTAAAATTATTGCTCTTGCTCTAACGATTGCGGCGATACCTCACATGTTTGGTTTGACCACCGTTTTCATATGCGGGCGCTACTCAAGTATGCATTCGCTTCTGCGCGCGAGCTCGTCGGGTCGGGGCGCTTTTAAAAAAAAAATTTTTTCTTATTTATTTTACTTGATTTTATTTATTTTTTTTTACTTTAAAAAAAAAAAAAAAAAAAAACTGGGTCACTTTTATTCCTATTACAAGGAATGTAAACATCCCTTGTAATAGAAAAAAGCATGACAGGTCCTCTTAAATATGAGATCTGGGGTCAAAAAGTCCTCAGATCTCATATTTGGACTTAAATGCAATAAAAAAAAAATTGTCATTTGAAAAAATGACTTTGAAAAAATGGCCCTTTAAGACGTATGGGCGGAAGTGACGTTGCTTCCGCCCTGCAATGGTATAGAGATGGGTGGGGGCCATCTTCCCCTCACTCGACTCCATACCCGGCCACGGACAGGTCCCGATCGCCTCTGTTGCTGCTGACGGCTCCGATAAGCAGCAGAGGGCACGGGAGAGGGGTGGCACGCGACCAAACACGACCGGCTCCTGAAGAGATGGATACCTCGGTTGTAGCAGCAGCTGCTGCCGTTACCGAGATAACCATCTTTAAAGTACCGACGTATATGTACAGGGGCCGGTCGGCAAGTGGTTAAAAAGAGACGTATGGGGGTTTTTTTTGCCCCATCATACTTACCTAGGTGGATGCAGCATTGGTCCGATTCTGCATCTGTCCCCCGGCGCCTCTACACTGAGAACCGAGCGATCAAACATCGCTGATGGCTCGGTTCTCACAGACCCCCGAGCATAGAGCTGCTGACTGCCAATCAGCATCTCTCCTCTCTGCTCCTACATGCTCACTGGATCGCCGAGCTGTGGAGAGGGGCGAGCGGCTCGCTGAGAGGCTGAGACGGGTGTCAGTCCAGGCACCTGGCGGATCCAGACTTTATTGTCGGGATGACGCGGTCGGTGCCTGGACTGATTCCTGTGATGTCAGCAGAGAGCGGACTTCAGTCCGCACTTTGCTGAAAATGGGTCACAGGAGTGCAAAATGAATTGCACTCCTGTGACCCATAGGAGAAGCCCAGCCAAACGAGCTCAGGCTGGACTTGTTTTGACTGCAGCACAGCATACACTCCCCACACCTGTAAGATGCCAATGAATGGAGGAAAGTGCTGACAAAAACCAATTGTGCATGCGTGGAAGTTGCAGTATTGCAAGCTACCCAATTGTCAAGTGAAAAAGATACCAGTAAAGGAAGAAGCATCAGAGAAGAAGGCAGCACAGGTGATGGAGCGGGAACAGACAGCACAGAGCCGTCATCGATGGAACACGGCAAACACATTATTGCAAATGCCGGCAAAATGTCCCCAAGTCCTGCTCTAAAGAGACAGTGGAGGAGAATTACTAAAACTGGGAGCACTCAGAATCTGGTGCAGCTGTGCATGGGAGCCAATCTGCTTCTAACATCAGCTTGTTCATTTAAGCTTTGACAATAAAAACCTGGAAGCTTATTGGTTTCTATGCAGGGCAGCACCAGATTTTGCATTTTCCAGTTTTAGTAAATCTTCCCCCTTGTCACCATACCTTTATGGGGCAAAATGATAGCGTCTTTATAAAGAGCTCCTCTGACTCCAATACGCTAACCTTATCTGTGCTCCTTCCAAGTGGTGACATCACTCCCAAGATCACATGACATTTGGGACTAGCAGTTGGCTGCTAGACCCAAGCACTGTCACAGAGCAGAAGATCACATGCTCCTCCATACCAGGAAGTGCCGAGTACTGTCTATGGCTACAGAGGAAAAAGGAGTGGCGAGGGTGCGCTGATAACCAGAGTGGGTCAGAGGAAGAGACATTGTTAGTCTGCTCTGCATTGGCAAAGTGTCAGTGTCTCTTTAAGGCTACATATTGTGAAAGAGTACTATGCATGATTTAGCAGGAATATTTAAATTAGACAAGTTTCCTGCTGAGTCTATTAAAGTAACTGAAGAAGTACAATATAGACACCTAGTGGTGTCTTCATATACATTCAGATGCCTTCAACATACAAACCAATATCCTCCACAAATCCTTCACCACTCCTTTAATAGTAGTATAAAATATAATGTTATTAGCCATTCACATATTTACTGGCGGATAATCATTGGCACCACTTCCCTATAAAACATTCCAAAACCAGACTTGCATTGAAAACAGATTTTTATTGTGCTTAGCTCCATAAACCTAACTGTGCAATGTACACTTTGGCATCTTAATCCTATTTTCAATGCATGTCTGGTTTTGGATAGTATTATAGGCCAACCAGCTCCACTCCAGGCTATTTAACCACTTGACAACTGGGCACTTAAACCCCCTTCCTAACCAGACCAATTTACAGCTTTCGGTGCTCTCACATTTTGAATGACAATTACTCAGTCATGCAACACTGTACCCATATAAAATTTTTGTCCTTTTTTTTTTCATACAAATAGAGCTTTCTTTTGGTGGTATTTAATCACCACTGTTTTTTTTTTTAATTTTTTGCGCTATAAATCAAAAAAGACTGAAAATTCTGTAAAAAAAAATCTTTGTTTCTGTTAAAATTTATTGCAGAGTACTGCAGAGTATTGCACATTATTGCAGAGTATTGCACAATATTGCAGAGTACTGCACATTATTGCAGAGTATGGGCACAGAGCAGTGCTGTGGGCACTACAGATCCAACCCAGCTAAAAATGATCTCTCCCCCTCTCCCCTCGCACTGTACAGATCGGTACAGAGAGGGGAGGGAGGAACCGGCGTCATGACACGACGCCGGTTTGTTTACAAGTGATCGCTCCGTCATTTGACAGAGCGATCACGTGGTAAACGGCCGCTACAAGCGGCCATTTACCGTGATGCGCCGGGTCTTCCGAACCCGGCGGTCACGGATGTTTGCGGGAGCGCGCCCCAGTGAGCAACATTCTGGGAGGACATCCCACGGCTATGGCCCGGTCGGCAAGTGGCTAAGAGTCTCATCACTATAAGGGGCAGTCTTACTGGCCAATAAATGTTTACAGGGTCATTCCTTTAAAGAGGAAGTACAGTCACCAGCTCTCTGCTCTCGGAGCTCTGAGAGCTGAGCGATCAGCGGTGTTTGATCGCTCGGTTCTCAGTCTTAGAGCCAGAGGGGGACAGATGCTGTATCCATGTAGGCAAGTATGATTCTTAAACAAAGGCTTTTTGAACAATGTACTTCAATATGACATTTCCTACTAAGTGAAGAGAGGCCCCCCGGTGCTCACAGGTGAGTCGGCATCAGCTGTGTTTCAAAAGTGAAATCACGCAGCAGTCACATGTGAAGCAAGAAAATGGGATAGGCTGCATTTCCACACAAACGCATCAATTCAATCACTTTATTGAAGAATCATAAAAGCACTACATGGCTGTTCCATGTAGTGCTTTTATGACTCTTCAATAAAGTGATTGAATTGATACTTTTGTGTGGGAGTGCAGCCTATACCATTTTCTTGCTTCACATATGACACTTCCTACATTTCTTTTTTTGTAGCATTAATTTATATAAAAAGTTCTTTTGATTGTTGTACCTTAATGCTAAATTCTTTGTTCCTATAATCACATAGCACTGTTATGTATTGTATCACATTCTATTGCCACTTCATTTATGATCCATATACATTTGATTTCTCTGTATTTTTTTTCTACATTGTCATTTTGAGAACAAAATTTTGCTTTGTATACAGATGTTTAATTTTGTTTTTTGATTCAGTGCTTGTCTTATCTTTCTGACTGCTTTTGGTATATCTGTACAAATTGTTTAATTGCGTAACTGCATCAATTATGCTAATTTGCTCTTGGGTGGAGTTTGTAGGACTATAAATGCTTTACCATTTCCGTCCTAAATATGCTATGACGAAGGCTCTCGCCAAAACAAGTCAGATTTTTAGTTTTATTTTTACTCTTATGTAGTCAATAAATATGCATACGGATTACAGTGTTGCTGGCTCTATCTTTTTGCTCATTCCCCCTCTACAACATGTTAGTGATAAGCATAACTGTACAAGGAAAAATGTATCTGCACCCATGATATATCAGCTTCTCCTAATCTGTTCTGTGTAAGCAATTCTGTTGCTCAGCATGATGTAGCTGGTGAGGATGGTGGTGGACACATATGATTTACCGTATATACTCGAGTATAAGTCGAGTTTTTCAGCACATTTTTTTGTGCTGAAAGTGCCCCCCTCGACTTATACTCGAGTCAAGCACTTTTCTGCAGCAAAAAATTTCATTTTCCGAACCGACTTTGGGGCCATGTATCTCAGGGCCACTAGGTGCTAGAAACTCGAAATTTGGTGTGCAAACCCAGTGTGCAAACCCAGTGGAACTGGTACCATAACATATCCAAAGCTGGGGTTCATAGGACCGAGATACGGGGCCCCAAAGCCGGTTCGGAAAATTTCATTCTCTGCTTCAGAAAAGTGCTTGACATTTTCTGAACCGATATTTGGGGCCCTGTATCTCGATGACACTTGGTGCTAGAAACCCCAGCTTTGGATATATTATGGTGCTAGTTCCACTGAGTTTGCATATCAAATTTGGGGTTCCTAGCACTAAGTGGCCCCGAAATACGGGGCCCCAAAGTCAGTCAACTGTGTCCATCTGCAGCAATGTCATTTCGGGACCATTTGGGTTCAGAGACCCCAAATTTTGGCTGCAGCTAGGGGGCATCTAGAAACCCTTAACTACCGAGTTTGAAGTTCGGGGGACCTATGGCTGCAAATGGGCACAGTGAGGCATGCAAATGGGCACAGTGAGGCTGCAAATGGGCATTGTTGACCCTCTTTTCCACTTACAGTAGCTGTGCATTTCTCACCCTCGTCTTATACTCGGGTCACTACGGTTTTCCCATTTTTTTGTGGTAAATTAGGGCCTCGACTTACTCGGAACGACTTATACTCGAGTATATACGGTACAAGCTTTATTTGAATATTCAAAACAGAGCAGAAAATTAATGTGAACAGTTTTTTTCCAAAATATTTTTCCAATCCGTGGAGTTTCCCCACTGGAAATTGCCACTGCAGGTTGTTGATGCCAAGTGGGTAACAGTGAAATAGAACAGCGACTGTGCCAAAAATAAGAACAGGGCCTGCATGAATGTCAGCAGATTCTGCTGACCAATCTGCTTCCCTCCTACTTACAAAGGACCCAAACCATGCCAGGAAATGCAATCCCAGCACCTGTTTACTCATCAAAGTTGGTAACATGCAGGCTATTCTGATGGGGTACTGCTTGGAAGCCAAGAAACATGCTTCTAAAGCTATCTAGAAGGAGCAGCTAGATTAAGTCTGAAATGAACCTGAAGAAAGATACTAAGCAAAAATCCTCACTTCCCTGTGCAAAGGATATAGCTTTTGGGGAAGGAGCACCTCCTCGTCTGTCAAGTGTCATCCTCCTAGGGGAAGATCCTGAAGTCTGCTGTATCCCCCAATGAGCATTAAAAGAAATTAAATTGGTTTGCCAAATCCTTTTTTTTGTAAGAACCATGGAGAGTGCCATCGCTGACCTCGCCTGAGAATAATAGTTACCTAGCTGTTAATACTTGGAGTTTCATACGAAGAATAAGTGCTCATCTAGGGCAGACCTAGGCAAATTGCGACCCTGGGTCCACATCTGGCCCTTTGGCTGTACCAATCCAGCCCTCAATGCCTCTATTGTCATGATGCCTCTCTAATGCCCCGTACACACGGTCGGATTTTCCGAAGGAAAATGTGTGATAGGACCTTGTTGTCGGAAATTCCGACCGTGTGTAGGCTCCATCACACATTTTCCATCAAATTTTCCAACACACAAAGTTTGAGAGCAGGATATAAAATTTTCCGACAACAAAATCCGTTGTCGGAAATTCCGATCGTGTGTACACAAATCCGATGGACAAAGTGCCACGCATGCTCAGAATAAATAAAGAGATGAAAGCTATTGGCTACTGCCCTGTTTATAGTCCCGACGTACGTGTTTTACGTTACCGCGTTCAGAACGATCGGATTTTCCAACAACTTTGTGTGACCGTGTGTATGCAAGACAAGTTTGAGCCAACATCCGTCTGAAAAAATCCTAGGATTTTGTTGTCGGAATGTCCGAACAAAGTCCGACCGTGTGTACGGGGCATAAGACTGTCAGTTTCTTCACTGAGGAAGCTGATAGGATCAGAGGGGCACGCTGACAGATGTCTGTGTGGAGAGCTGCAAGAACTGGAAGGAGAGAGCCTGAGGAGCTGATTGGTGCAGAGGGGAGGCTCAGTTCTGGTGGGAGAGCATAGTCTAGGACAGTGATGGCAAACCTTGGCACCCCAGATGTTTTGGAACTACATGTCCCATGATGCTCAACTACACTGCAGAGTGCATGAGCATCATAGGAAATGTAGTTCCAAAACATCTGGGGTGCCAAGGTTCGCCATCACTGGTCTGGAGATGCCCTAACAATCTCCCGCTACTCTGCTATCCAGCCAAATTCTTCATGTGCTTGCGCCTGCACGCTGCAAACCCCGAGAGCTGTGCACCTCTTCTTCACTCCAGGTCAGGATCTGCAGAAATCCCCTCTGTACCAATCTCAGGCTCTCTCCTTCCAGTCACAGTGCTTTTCAGAGGGCATTTGACAGGCAGTGAAGAAGTGTTATATCACCCTGTCACCACCTGATTTAACCCTATAATGCCACACTGCTGTGCTGAAATTGTATGCATTGCACACAGTTGCAGTGAGACCCTATTGAAATCAATGGGCGAGTTTGATAAGCAGAGCTAGAGTTAAAAATGCCACGGCATGTGAACAGCCCAGACTGTTACTTTATAGTTTGCGTTGGAGGCAAAACCGTGGCTCAGCTGCCTGTTTTTAGCACTCTCTGACCGCCCATCTGAAAGACACCTATTTCATAAGCTGTTGTACCTATTATTCTAGAGTCAGGTGTTTTCTATGTGACCTTCCCAGGTCCAAAATAAACATTGAGGAGAATTAAAGTGTTACTGAACCACCAGCAGTAAAAATCAGTCTGTTTATGCAGTAAATCATACCTGTTATACTCACTGTGGAACCTAATGGGTTAATCCTGCACATTGTGTAAAATGGCCATTTGAGCTCTCCTCCTTCCACTGTCCCCTAATAATTTCCTGATAAAACAGAGTCAGGCTGCACATGCTCAGTTTGGTGTGTATTGCTAGAGTCTAGAGAGGTTTTTCTTTCTTGGGAGAAATCATGTGATCAGTACAGGGCCAATCAGCACTGTCCAGACAGAGGGTCAGGGGTCTTGCAGTCTCATAGGACAGTCAGAAAACTCCTCCTTCAAGCTTTAACCAGTGCTTGGCTGGACACTTATAGAAGTCACAAGACTGCTATATACTGCTGATGATAATAGGTAATTTAGCAGTTTATATTTAATAAAATAATTGCATTGCCGTGTACTGTGGAAGACCAGGTATAGTGAATGCAGGGTCCTGGGTTTAGTAACACTAAGTTCGGCCCTCCACAACAGTCTCAGTTTCTTATGTGGCTCCTTCAGAAAATAAATTGCCCACCCTTGCTTTACTTTTCTGATAAGCATACTTACTCCTGGTCAGTGACTCAAAGTAGTGAAGTCGGAGGGTCTGCATAACAGCCAGGCAACTAGATCTTCTAGAAAAAAAGTCAACAATGACAGCTTTTCTATGATCTCCAGTTACTAAACCAGCATAATGAACTGCATGATCAGGAACTGTGTGTCACCTGTCTGGCTGTGCATTGTGGAAAATGTGTGTAAATCACAAGACTTGCTAGACTGGCGGACTTTCAGCTATGTATTTAGCAATTCGATTTTTATTTTAAAAAAAACCCTAAAAAAAAAAAAAAAAAATGATCTGGTGAGGAGTTCACTTTAAATACTTCAATTGAAGCTGTTCTTGTTACACGATGTGGTCAGGACAATCCATTTTATAGAAAGGTACATATTAAAATCATTGGCTGCAAACTCAGCAGAAAGTCCACAGCTGCAGTTATCCATCTAAGTCCCTGGTGCAGAAATAGTTTGCCATTTTACAGGCCACTCACTTGCTTGGAAGGATGGCTGAAAGGACAAAGATGAGAACAATGACATCTAAGCTCTCCTCAGGAATGGGGTACTGCAAATTCTCATCCGATAGGTCGTGGACAAAGGCGAAGCATCGTGATGGATCATAATGAGGATTAGTCTGTAAAAGTTGGAACGGAAACTATTACTATCATGCACTATATTCCACATTTCTTTCATGCATAAATATATGTAGAACCACTTGACCTCCGGAAGATTTACCCCCCCTTTCTTTCATGACCAGGCCATTTTTTGCTTTATGGAACTGCATTACTGACAATTGTGCAGTCAACGCTGTACATAAATAACATATACAGTATATAATTTCTTCCCACAGAGCTTTCTTTTGGTGGTATTTGATCACCTCTGGGGTTTTTTTAAATTTATTTTATTATTATTTATTGAAAACAAAAAAAGACTGACAATTTTGAAAAAAAGAGAAAAAAATATTTTTAAAATTTCTGCTATAAAAACATATCTGATAAAAATCTAAAAAAAAAAAATCTAATTTCTTTTTAAAATTTTATAATTTCTTTATAAAATTTAGGCCAATATGTATTCTGCTACACATCTTTGGTAAAAAAATCCTAATTAATGTACACTGATTGGTTTGCACAAAAGTTATGGCGTCTACAAACTACTGGATATATACTGGAATTTTTTTTTTTATACTAGTAATGGTGGTGATCAGCAACTTATAGTGGGTGCAATATTGTGGCAGACAATTTGACACTTTGTGGGAACCAGCGACAAGAATACACTGATCAGTGCTAAAAATATGCACTGTCACTGTACTAACGACACTTGCTGGGAAGGCGTTAAACATCTAGGGAGATCAAAGGGTTAAATGCGTGCCTAACCAGTGTTTTTATGTACTATGTGTAGTGCTTTTACTAAGGGATGCGATGGATTTTTTTTCCCTTTGCAGGGAAAGATCCATCACATCCCTGCTGAGAGAACAGAGCTCTGACTGGTTTACATAGGCAGAGCTCCATTCTGTGTCTCTCCTCGCCGATCAGTGGATGCAGGCAGACATCCATTGGACGGCACCCGCTGATCGGCTTGTGCTGTGTCTAATCATAGCACAGCTGCGGTGCACACGGCCTACCCGGAAATGTACCTAGTACATGATCCAATGCAGTAGAGCCGCTCTGCTGTCGTATAACTGAGTTATGCAGTCAGAAAGTAGATAATCAATCATGCTTTGTTGATTAATACTTTTATGATTGGAAAATCACTTTGGGAGGATGGTCGGTGCCCTGCCTCAACCCCGGTTGAGACGGTTATATCGCACACCCTAACAGATCCCATTGCTGGTAACTCTTCTTGACTTTTGGGCTATTGTGTAAGTAGCTTTTCTATTCAAAGTAGACAATTTGGACATTTCTGATGCAATTTTCTCTGTTGGCCGGAGGTTCCACATGTATCAATATTTATGATATTCCTTTGTTTTTCTCAGTTAAATTATGCATCTCACCCCTGATGACTGGCAAGAAGCCAAGAAACGCGTCGGGTTCTCAAACTAAGGATGCCCTATCAAGCCTAAATCTATTCCTGACATTTATCAATTTTTTAATCGAGTTTTTTCATTTCATGAGATTTTGTGATTTTGATTGGCGATTTTAATTCATGTATTTCTGTTATGAATTGCATATATGTATGTCCATTGATTTGTTTACACTACTGAGTCTTCAATGATTGTTACTGCCAAATATGCTTATATATTAAGTCATGCGACTTTGTCTGTATCTATACTACTTTATTGGTACTGTATGCATCAAAATCATGGACTTGGCTATAAATTAAATCCAATCATTTTACCTAATCACATGCATTCATTATTATACTTTCAATTGACATGCTTCATTTAAAGTCCCACTTGCCCCTCTCTTTTTCTTGTATATATGGACCCGGGATGGAAGCATGCCATTGATATTAAGTTATGCGACTGGTCACTCTCTTTGTTTATATGATTGGAAAAGGTTTTGCATCTGAGGTTGTCACCAGACAGTACTGTCAAAGCACTGAGGGCTGTGCGACCAATTTTAAAAAAAAAAATCAATTCTTGATCCTATAACAATTATAGAGGTTTACCAATATGTTAAACTCTGGACACAAAAAAGATCACTTTTGTCTCTTGCACATATTCGGGGATGTGCATGTCAAGCAAAAAAAAAAAAGATTTATTTGCATAGGAAGACTTATGAATCCCCAATTCACTTTTTTTTTTTTTTTCAATAAGGTTTATTCAGTTTTAACAAGGAGTTAACATGCAATAATTTTGCCCATGCAGGGGCTAGCTTTGACATTTATACCAGGGGTTGGCTTGCATGATAGCAAAGGAAGGCTAAAATAAGGCAATGTAAGAAAACCGAGAACAGAAACAACAGCAGTAAATAGGCATAGTCAATAAGCCTTAAAGGCCAGAGGGTCCTGGATAGGTTCCCCACAACAACGGGGTGGGGAACCTATCCGCCAATACCTCTACAGTGGTGCAAAATACAGCCTATACAAATCCAAAAAAGGAAGAGAATCGATCAGAAATATGAGGGAAATTAGGCAAGAAGGTGACGCTGCAGGGCAAGGGATCACACACCTGAAAATTGGGAATCGGAGATAAGACAAGGAAAAAGGGGAAAAAGCACCAGAAGGCCACAGGCCAAGAAAAAGGGGGAGGGAAGGGCACGGGAGCCCCAATTTACTTTTATCAGGTATTTCAAATCATACTTCCTTAAAGGGTAAACACTTTTGTGGGAAAAAAAAAATAGCAAATAAGAAATAATACAGAGCATATGATTAACAAAAGGAAAGGATTGCGCTCAGTGCGTGAAAAATTAGTGAAAAAAATTAGTGAAAAAAATGAATGGTCCTGCTGCTATGCACTATAACCCGGATATAAGGGCACACAAACATAAATAATTATAGAGAGTGCAGCGTTGGACTAATAAATAGTGATAAATTCTATTAAAAATACAGTAACAAAAACCATGTCTTTCGTGATATATATAAGGTGCTCTTAGAGTGTTAGGTCAAAAAGCACATATGCAACAACAAAAAAACTAAGCAAAAGTGAATAAATTCAATTTTCCATGCAGATTCAGAAATGAGTTTCCATCATTCAACATTTACCCAACAGTAGAAGTGAGAACTTATTAGAAGCTTGTATAGTATATGGGGTGCTCATACAATTATTCTACCAATATATAGGGTGCTCATATAATTACTTCAAAAATACTAAACAGCAAAAATATATAAATGTGAATAAATCATAAAAGTCCAGATATATTGTAGATACTCTATATAGGTGCAGGGATGGATCTTCAACATACACCCTCCATGCAGGTGTGGGGATGAATCCTTACATGCAGTGTTGCCCACCACCAGGTAGTAAAATTGAAGGCTTACCAAAAAGCCTGTGACCGCCCTTATTCAGGGGGGTCCAAACAGGCTTAGTAGACGAAATCAAATCACTCTGGGGGTAGTTCAAAGGACACCGCTGAGTGGGTACGTTGGACTCCTTCATGGACAGCCAGCCAGCAACAGCTACAGAAGCCTCATACAATCCTGTCGCAGGATCACCTCTCATAGGACCGCTTGTAATGACTCCAGCACATCCAGCATAAAAATGTTTTAGGTGCCCAGAAAGGAAACAAAAAGGAAAAGAAGGCCCCCCGCTGGTGCAGATAACTTTCGGCTATTTATTCCATAATTCAGGTAAGTAAAGTACAAAAAAACTTTTAAAATCAATTAAAAACCGAAAAACGACACTATCGCCGTTTAAACAGAAGGTGCGCATGCGCATGTTGTGACCCTACGGCAGTTTCGTCACAACATTGAACGCATCGTGCATGCGCACCTTCTGTTTAAACGGCGATAGTGTCGTTTTTCGGTTTTTAATTGATTTTAAAAGTTTTTTGTACTTTACTTACCTGAATTATGGAATAAATAGCCGAAAGTTATCTGCCCCGCTAGCGGTCGAGAAAGGGTTAAAAACCACCGCAAAGCGCCTCTGCAGTATAGCCGCGCTGTCCCATTGATTTCAATGGACAGGAGTGGTGAAGGAGCGGTATACACTCCACTCCTTCACCGCTCCAAAGATGCTGCTAGCAGGACTTTTTTTCCCGTCCTGCTAGCGCAACACTCCAGTGTGAAAGCCCTTGGGGCTTTCACACTGGACACAAAGCAGCGGCACTTTCGGGTTGGTTTGCAGGCGCTATTATTAGCGCAATGGCGCCTGAAAACCACCCCAGTGTAAAAGGGGCCTAAGGCCCCTTTCACACTTATACGACTTGTCCCACGATTTTGTACTGCAAAATCGTATGACAAGTCATTCTCCATGATTTTCAATGACTACCATTCATATTGGCACGACTTTAAGTCGTGCCAACTTCAAAGTAGTCCCTGCACTACTTTGGTCCAACTTCCATACGATTTGTACTCCATAGACCTCAATGTTAAACCCTCAAGAAGCATGCAAATCGTACCTGAATAATATAGACACGATTTCAGTTCGACTTTGTAAGCACAAGCTGAAAATGGTTAATGCCAAAGTTGTGGCAAAGTCGTACAAAGTAGTACTGCTCCCAAATCGCGGCAAAATCACAGTAAAATCGCGGTAAAATTGCCTTAGGACCCTTTCACATTACTGCGACCTCAAAGTTGCGCAATTTCGCCACTATTTCAGGGAATGCACCAAAGTAGTGTAGAGACTACTTTGAAGTCGTACTAATATGAATGGTTGTCATTGGAAATCATGGGGAACGACTTGTCATGCTACTTTGCAGTCCCAAATCATGGGACAAGTTGTACAAGAGTGAAAGGGGCCTAAGATTTCAGGCATCCCTTGCAACAAAAACGTTATTTTTTGAGAGATATTTTCAATAGGAACACATCTAAAGTAATGCAGGCCCAGCAGATTTCCTCATTAGTGCCCTGTAGCTCCACACCTGACAGTTAATTATGAAACCACTCCCATTAGACCTACTCAGAACAGAGGCACAGAGACATGGATTTCTTCAGAATAACAAAAAGGTTATTGCAACAAAGTTTGTAATAATCCTTGCAATGTACATAGATCACCCAGAGGGGAATGTTTTTTCTCAACAAAAGTGGAGTTACGCTTTAAACTAAATCTCTCCAAAACCGAGCTGATAATACCCCCCCCCATGACTTTTCCAGCAAAATCAATAATGCATTCATCAATCCCTCCCCTCACCCCAGGGTACTAGGTATAATCCTAGACTCTGACTTGTCCTTTCAGCCCCAAATCCAATTGTTGTCAAAAGCTTGTAGATTTCACCTTCATAACAGCTCTAAAATGTGCCCCTTTTTACTAATGAATCCACCAAGCTCCTCATTCACTCCCTTGTTATCTCTCGTCTTGACTATTGCAACTCTCTCCTCATAGGCCTACCTCTCCATAGGCTATCCCCTCTTCAGTCTATCATGAATGCTGCTGCCTGACTCATGTACCTTACCAGCCGCTTAGTGTCTGCCACCCCTCCCTGCCAATCCCTACACTGGCTTCCAATCGCCCACCAAATTAAATTCAAAAGACTAACTACAACACACAAAGCCATTCACAACTCCGCCCCGAGTTACATCATGAATCCTGTCTCCAAATATCACCCAAACTGTCCTCTCCACCCCTCTCAAGACCTCCTGCTCTCAAGCTCCCTTGTCTCCTCCTCCCATGCTCGTCTTTAGTGCCAGAAACCATGAATCAGACTGAGACAGAAGTACAGTTAAATCACACTCTTTTAAAATAAAAAAAAAGGTAAACAGAGTGAACTTAGTCAAAACAGAGTTCAGAAACGGATAGTCAGACAAGCCAAAACGTCAGGGAGCCAGAGATGAGTGTAGTAGAACAGCAAGCAGGATCTGGAGCCAGAAGGAATGTCAGCCAAGCAAGTCTTTAACAGGAACACAGGAGAGCGTCGACATGTGACCAAGGTGAAGGCAGAGATCATCTGGACTGGACGGCTTAAGTAGGCAGGACTGACGAGCAGCATATCATCAACAGGTGAGTCACTGTGGAGAGATAGGAGCTGGCAATTAGCCGACAGCTGAGCAGCCAGCTTTGAGAAGGAAGGGCTGATCCCAGCCCTGACATCTAGGACTTCTCCAGAGCCTCTTCCATCTTCTGGAACTCTCTACCTCAATCTAGCCGACTATCTCCTACTCTGGCTGCCTTTAGGCGATCCCTGAAAACTCATCTCCTCAGGGAAGCCTAACAAGCCTCCAACAAATGTTTTATCACTTCCATCAGCTCATCCCCCACAGTTATAACCTTTTGTACGACTTGCCCCACCATCTTAGATTGTAAGCTCTTTTGAGCAGGGCCCTTAACCCTCTTGTATTTTATTGTATTGTAACTGTATTGTCTACTTTTTTATATTGTAAAGTGCTGCGTAAACTGTTGGCGCCATATAAATTCTGTATAACAACAATCTATATCAGTCTTTCTTCACCAGGGTTCTGTATAACCTTGAGGTTCTACCAAAGGTTGCCAGAGGATCCTTGAGGAATGAGCTCATGGATGACTCACAGATACGTTTTTATGGACACCAATGATCTTTACAGACATCTGCATATGGGATTGTTCCCACAAACCACTAAGGAGCATTCCGCCCACTGACCATCACACGTATGTACATGGAGCTGTAAATATACTATTAGCAGGGACTCCAAAATCATGTGGACCTCCCACAGACTGTTCTTTTCCTAAAATTCCTTACACCTGATAAGAGTAAAATTTATCTACGCTTTCCAAGATGCTTTAAAGAGGATTGTAAATGCTCCATTTATTTTTTTTTTGTATATACAGTATCTCACAAAAGTCAGTACACCCCTCACATTTTTCTAAATATTTTATTCTATCTTTTCATGTGACAACACTGAAGAAATGACACTTTGCTACAATGTAAAGTAGTGAGTGTAGAGCTTGTATAACAGTCTAAATTTGCTGTCCCCTCAAAATAACTCAACACACAGCCATTAATGTCTAAACCGCTGGCAACAAAAGTGAGTACACTCCTAAGTGAAAATGTCCAAATTGGGCCCAAAGTGTCAATATTTTGTGTGGCCTCCATTATTTTCCAGCACTGACTTAACCCTCTTGGCAATGGAGTTTATCAGAGCTTCACAGGTTGCCACTGGAGTCCTCCTCCACTCCTCCATGATGACATCACAGAGCTGGTGGATGTTAGAGACCTTGTGCACCTCCATTTCCTGTTTGAGGATGCCCCACAGATGCTCAATGGGGTTTAGGTCTGGATACATGCTTGGCCAGTCTATCACCTTTACCCTCATCTTCTTTAGCAAGGCAGTGGTTGTCTTGGAGGTGTATTTGGGGTTGTTATGTTGGAACACTGCCTTGCGGCCCAGTCTCCAAAGGGAGGGGATCATGCTCTGCTTCAGTATGTCACAGTACATGTTGGCATTCATGGCTCCCTCAATGAACTGTAGTTCCCCAGTTCCGGCAGCACTCATCCAGCCCCAGACCATGACACTCCTACCACCATGCTTGACTGTAGGCAAGACACACTTGTTTTTTGTACTCCTCATCTGGTTGCTGCCACACATGCTTGACACCATCTGAACCAAATAAGTTAAATAAGTTTATCTTGGTCTCATCAGACCACAGGACATGGTTCCAGTAATCCACGTCCTTAGTCTGCTTGTCTTCAGCAAACTGTTTGTGGGCTTTCTTGTGTATCATCTTTAAAAAAGGCTTCCTTCTGGGATGACAGCCATGCAGACCAATTTGATACAGTGTGTGGTGTATGGTCTGAGCACTGACAGGCTGACCCCCCACCCCTTCAACCTCTGCAGCAATGCTGGCAGCACTCATACATCTATTTCCCAAAGACAACCTCTGGATATGCCGCTAAGCACGTACACTTAATTTCTTTGGCCGACCACGGCGAGGCCTGTTCTCTGTGGAACCTGTCCTGTTAAACCGCTGTATGGTCTTGGCCACTGTGCTGCAGCTCAGTTTCAGGGTCTTGGCAATCTTCTTATAGCCTAGGCCATCTTTATGAAGAACAACAATATATATTTTTTTCAGATTCTCAGAGAGTTCTTTGCTATGAGGTGCCATGTTTAACTCCCAGTGACCAGTATGAGAGAGTGAGAGCGATAACACCAAATTGAACGCACCTGCTCCCCCTTTACACCTGAGAACTTGTAACACTTACGAGTCACATGACACTAGGGAGGGAAAATGGCTAATTGGGCCCAATTTGGACATTTTCACTTAGGGGTGTACTCACTTTTGTTGCCAGCCGTTTAGACATTAATGGCTGTGTGTTGAGTTATTTTGAGGGGACAGAAAATGTACACTGTTATACAAGCTGTACCCTCATTACTTTACATCGTAGCAAAATGTCATTTCTTCAGTGTTGTCACATGAAAAGATATAATAAAATATTTACAAAAAATGTGAGGGGTGTACTCACTTTTGTGAGATACTGTAACAAACATGTCATACTTACCTGCTCTGTGCAATGGTTCTGCACAGAGCAGCCCCTATCCTCCTCTTCTTGGGTCCCCTGCTGGCGCTCCTGGCCACCCCCCCCCCCCACCTCCTGCCCCCATAGGAAGCTGCTTGCTATAGGGGCACTTGTGCATGCTTGCTCCTTTGAATGTCCATTGACACAGACTGTGGCTCGGCCTCACTCCCAACTCCCTTCTCACTGGCTGTAATTGACAGCAGCCAATGTCTCCCACTGCTGTCTCTTGAGCCAATAAGGAGGGAAAGAACCAAGAGAGCCTCTGCTTTTGTGCACATCACTGAATCGAGATCAGGCTCAAGTATAAGGAAAGGTAAGTATAATGAAAAGCCTGCATTAATTTTTAAAGCTCTGACAGTTTATGCAGTGCGTTACTTCTATAACCCTTTCATACCTAAGCCTATTTCTGACATTTGGTGTTTACAAGTTAAAATCCATATTTTTTGCTAGAAAATTACTTAGAATCCCCCATTTATATACAGTGCCTTGCGAAAGTATTCGGCCCCCTTGAACTTTTCAACCTTTTGCCACATTTCAGGCTTCAAACATAAAGATATAAAATTTTAATTTTTTGTCAAGAATCACCAACAAGTGGGACACAATTGTGAAGGAACGAAATCTATTGGATTGTTGAAACTTTTTTAACTAATAAAAAAATGAAAAGTGGGGCGTGCAAAATTATTCGGCCCCCTTGCGTTAATACTTTGTAGAGCCACCTTTTGCTGCGATTACAGCTGCAAGTCGCTTGGGGTATGTCTCTATCAGTTTTGCACATTGAGAGACTGAAATTCTTGCCCATTCTTCCTTGCAAAACAGCTCGAGCTCAGTGAGGTTGGATGGAGAGCGTTTGTGAACAGCAGTTTTCAGCTCTTTCCACAGATTCTCGATTGGATTCAGGTCTGGACTTTAACTTGGCCATTCTAACACATGGATACGTTTATTTGTGAACCATTCCTTTGTAGATTTTGCTGTATGTTTGGGATCATTGTCTTGTTGGAAGATAAATCTCCGTCCCAGTTTCAGGTCTTTTGCAGACTCCAACAGGTTTTCATCCAGAATGGTCCTGTATTTGGCTGCATCCATCTTCCCCTCAATTTTAACCATCTTCCCTGTCCCTGCTGAGGAAAAGCAGACCCAAACCATGATGCTGCCACCACCATGTTTGACAGTGGGGATGGTGTGTTGAGTGTGATGAGCTGTGTTGCTTTTACGCCAAACATATCGTTTTGCATTGTGGCCAAAAAGTTTGATTTTGGTTTCATCGGACCAGAGCACCTTCTTCCACATGTTTGGTGTGTCTCCCAGGTGGCTTGTGGCAAACTTTAGACGAGACTTTTTATGGATATCTTTGAGAAATGGCTTTCTTCTTGCCACTCTTCCATAAAGGCCAGATTTGTGCAGTGTATGACTGATTGTTGTCCTATGGACAGACTCTCCCACCTCAGCTGTAGTTCTCTGCAGTTCATCCAGAGTGATCATGGGCCTCTTGGCTGCATCTCTGATCCGTCTTCTCCTTGTCTGAGCTGAAAGTTTAGAGGGACAGCCAGGTCTTAGTAGATTTGCAGTGGTCTGATACTCCTTCCATTTCAAAATGATCGCTTGCACAGTGCTCCTTGGGATGTTTAAAGCTTGGGAAATCTTTTTGTATCCAAATCCGGCTTTAAACTTCTCCACAACAGTATTAGGGACCTGCCTGGTGTGTTCCTTAGTCTTCATGATGCTCTCTGTGCTTTCAACAGAACCCTGAGACTATCACAGAGCAGGTGCATTTATACAGAGACTTGATTACACACAGGTGGATTCTATTTATCACCATCAGTCATTTAGGACAACATTGGATCATTCAGAGATCCTCGCTGAACTTCTGGAGTGAGTTTTCTGCACTGAAAGTAAAGGGGCCGAATAATTTTGCACGCACCACTTTTCAGTTTTTTATTTGTTAAAAAAGTTTAAAATATCCAATAGATTTCATTCCACTTCACAATTGTGTCCCACTTGTTGGTGATTCTTCACAAAAAATTTAAATTTTATATCTTTATGTTTGAAGCCTGAAATGTGGCAAAAGGTTGAAAAGTTCAAGGGGGCCGAATACTTTTGCAAGGCACTATATATATATATATATATATATATATATATATATATATATATATATATATATATATATATATATATATATATATATATATATATATATATATATATATATATACACACACACATATACACACACACATATATATATAAAATATATTTTTTTGCGATTGTTGCAATATTTTATGTCACACGGTATTTGTGCAGTGGTGTTTTAAACTCAACTTTTTGGGAAAAGGGATGCTTTCATGAATTTTTAAAAAAACAAAACTGTAAAGTTAGCCCAATTTTTTTGTATAATGTGAAAGATGATGTTACGCCGAGTAAATAGATACCAAACATGTCACACGCTTTATAATTGCACGCACTCGTGGAATGGCGACAAAGTACAGTACCTAAAAATCTCCATAGGCGACTCTTTAAATTTGTTTTACAGTTACCAGGTTAGAGCTACAGAGGCGGTAACTAGAATTATTGCTCTCGCTCTGACGATCGCAGCGATAACTAACGTGTGTGATTTGAGCACCGATTACATATGCGGGCGCGACTTCCGTATGCGTTTTCTTTGCTACATGAGCTCACGGGGGCGCTTATAAAAATAAATAAGAATTTTATTTTTTTTATTATTAAATTGTGTTTAAAAATAAAAATAAAAATCACTTTTAGTGCTGTCACAAGAAATGTAAACATCCCTTGTAACAGTAATAGGTGGTGACAGGTGCTCTTTATGGAGGGATCGAGGGTCTAAAAGATCTCCAATCCCTCCTTTGCACTTCAAAGTATTCAGATCACCGAAAATGACTCTGAATACTGTATAATTTTTTTAAATCAGGCTCCATGGGCAGCCGAGTAAACCGGAAGTGACGTTGTGACCTCACTTCCATGTTTACATTCAGGAGAGTTGAACAAAGCTGTTTACAGTCTGTGGCTAGGCGCTGGAAGTGCCGGATCGCATCTCCTGGTGGGACGGGAGGCCTGGTCAGAGCGGCGCGGGGGTCCCCTCCGGGATAACAATAGAGCGGCTTTTAGCCGCATCGGTTGTTATCCCTGGAAAGCAGATCGCCCGCTCTAAAAACTGGTACCGGGATAATGCCTGCAGCTGCGAGCATCATCCCGGTATAACCCCCGAAAGCCGAGGCCGCATTTGTGCGCACGCTCGGCGCGAAGGGGATAATGTACATTCACATCAGTTCCTGCTCTCAAGGAGCTTACAATCCAAGGTCCTCAACTCACATTCATATATACACATACAAGGGCCAATTTAGATAGGAGCCATTAACCTACCAGCATGTCTTTGGAATGCAAACTTGATGCAGCTAGTGACGTAGTTGGGATTCGAACGGGCAAACCTAGTGCTGCTCAGCAAAAGTGCTAATCACTGAGCCACTGTGCTGACATGCACTAATCACAATGTTATCTAGATGCTCTCTTTATACTAAACCCTTCCTATCCTTTTAGATGAGTTTCAAGCACAGGAGGAGTTACCCTGACACATGCCCATCTGGCCTAGACCACTTGCTTTACCTTGCACTCAACACCATGTTGATCATCCACCAGACACAGAACATAGGCTCAGCATGGAAGAACACCTCAGAGAACTCAGCACACAGAACAGAAAGAAACATGGAAGTCCTCAGCCAAGAGTTACAGTATATTAAAAAACTCAGATACTAGAAAACACATAGAATGATCTCTAACGGCAGAACCTAATTCCTACTTATACAGTCCATTCAGTGGTGTATTTTGGTTTTGTGCTGCCCTAGGAAAGACTAAAATTGGACACCCCCTCATTTAAATTTGTCCCACACCTTCCTGTCTGTCGACACCCACCACCATCCAATCCCACCAAAAACAGGTGGTCTGATTCCATCCAACCACCCCATAGAGAAGAGCAAGCGGTGTCTGAGTCCACATAGCAGACAGATCCCCCGCTGAGCAGGCGGATCTGCTTTACAGAACCCGTGTGAAAGGGCTCTTACTATGTTTTTGGTTTTATTTAACTTTTTTTTTTTTTTTTATAAATTTGTTTATTTTTTTTGTACATGTACAATTTTTATTATTTTATTTTTTTACATTTCTTTTTTTGGAGAGACATCAGGGGTCTAAACAGACCTCTAATGTCTCTTTTTTGAGACAGAGAAAGGGACTGAAGACAGTCCCTTTCTCTGCAGGCTGAGCTGCACTGTGGATGAATGAATAGGAGTCTGTATAGAGACTCCTATTCAGTCATAAAATGAAATATAGTAAACAGTTACATAGTTAGGTTGAAAAAAAGACACAAGACATTCCATCAAGTTCAACCATATTACCATTACCATATTTAATATCATATTTCATTCACAAACTGACAAATAGTAAACACGGTTCACTTTGAATACAGAAGCGTTCTGTACTGTGATTGCTGTCTGTTTTCTTTCAGGAAAGGGGCTGCATCCGGCAGGAGGGTAAGGTGGGAGAGCCGGCCAGCGGCTGCATTAAATGGGGCCCTGGCAATCAGGGAGGTGGGGGGGTGCTAAAGGTAGGTCGGAGGAGCAGATGGAGATCTATGTGGACAAACCGATCCCTCTATAGATGCCCTGCAGCTCCCAAAGTCGGCGGGAGGGCAGAGGAGGGAAGCCGACAGCTGCAGGGCATCGGGTTTGCTGGGGTCAGTGCAGCAGGGTGAAGTGGCAGGAAGAGGGAGCCTGGGGGTGGCGCTGCCCCCCTGAAAACTGCTGCCCATGGCAAATGCCCTCTTTGTCTTGCGGTAGATGAGCCCCTGAGCCCATTACATGTGAACTTATTTCTACAAAATATTTCAGAAGTCAATCTGCCTTATGTTTGGTGTCGAGGTGCAAAGCCCTCAGGATTTTACAGTTCTCTCAAAGCATTCCTTTGCGAAAAACAAAAGAAGTGACCAGTCATAGCCTCTTCTCTTTATTAGATAGCTCATGGTTTCTCAACCAGGGTTCCATGGAACTCCAGGGTTCCTCCAGAGGTTGCTGCCGGTTCCTTGAGCAAGGAGCAGTTTCTGGCTCTCAGATAAGTTCCCACCGACAACATCACTGGTCTTTTTAGATATCTATATGGGGGTAATTCTTCCCACTCCCCATCACACTAAATGTATCATCAGTTGTACATATAGTAATTTTTAGTAGGGGTTCCCAGAGACCGGAAATTCATTTCAAGGGTTCATCCCTGTGTTGGAAAGGGGGAGATAGCTAAAAAACCTTCCCAAAATAAGCTAGTAGTAGTTTTTTGCATTTAACTGGACTTATTCAGTAATGGATGAGTGGTGAAATGCCTTCAACAAGTGGCTTCCTTAGTTCTGAGTGTCGGGAACCTTTCCAGGTATCTATAGGCATATGGGTAATTTATACATTTTAATTCAAGCGCCATGGTATCATGAAAGGTGTCAAGGCTCATGTCCAAGAACATGACAGAAAGTGTGAAAATCTGTCATGACATTTCTGCGGTGAGTGGGTCAGTCTGACAGTATGCAATGATGAATCACAATAAGAAAAAAAAAAACAGCATAAAATTTACCAAGAAAACATTAGATACTGTACATATGCAGCTACACAATCTAATCCTGCAAATCACACTTTAAATTCCAATAGATGGATGTATCTGCATCAAAATGAAAGGCAAAGAAATCTGCATGAGCATTGCGGTGTACCTTACTGACTGTTAATATCTGCTGACATTATGTCCTTTTTTCCTCACATATGCAGCATAACAAATACAAGGTGCGTCTAAAAAGTTTGGTGAATGGTCCGATATCTCAACAGCAACATGGGCCAGGTGCCCACGCATGGACATGGCTATCCAGAGACACGCCGAGGAGCGCCACCTATCGTGAAGTACACTTGTCCATTAGGGTAAACCTGCTGCGGGCAGTCTAACGTAGTCAGTGTGAGAGGTAGGGTCACAGTGCAATGGAGCAACGAGTGAACATCAAGTTCTGCAACAAATTGTGGAAAACTGAGACGCATGAAATATTGAGGCAAGTGTACGGGACAGAAGCCATGAGCAGAAAATTTGTTTCACTGGTTCAATCGCTTTAGTGATGGGAAGGAAATGATTGAGGATGAGCCATGTTTGGGACAGTTGTCGACAAGCAGAACCCCAGACATGATGGAGCGAGTGCGATAAATGCTGGCACGAGATCGGCAACTGACTCTACTATTGATGTGACCAGGATCCATCCTTTCTGTGAACGATCGTCACAGGGGATGAGACCTGGTGCTACCAGTTCGATCCGGAATCCAAGCAGAAATCGATGGAATGGTGTTCACCGTCTTCCCTGCGACCCAAAAAAAGTCGCCTGCAAAAGTAGCCTGAAGAGCGTCATTGAAAGACGCACATTTTGCAAACATGGCGCCAATCCAAGAATGTGTGACAGTGGTTCGATCGATTCCTAAAGAGACCTTTGTCGACAGTTTCCAGAAACGTTATGAATGTTGCCAAAAGTGTGTTGTGAAGGATGGCGATTATTTTGAAGGCCAATAAAGGTAATTTACTTGCATCTTCTGTTTGTTTTCTGATACCATTCACCAAACTTTTTAGATACACCTTGTAAAATTCCTTCACCATTAATTGTTCACGTCACACATTTACATCTAAACTGAACATATAACATGATCCCAAGTTTTCTTGGGAATTCCGAAAATACCTACTGATTATGTGGTCCCTTTGGCCTCCAATACTCATAAGGCTGCATTCACACCTGAGCAGAAATCTTCAGGCGTTTTTGCAGAGTTTTTGTACAGGCGCTTTGAGGTCAAAAAGTCACCAATGTAAAAATCAGTAAAACGCCTAAAAATCTGCCTAAAAAGAAGCTTGTGTACTTTGAGCTTCAGGCATTTTTCTTCAGGCGACAGAATGCTCAGATGTGAACAGGTGCCATTTAAAAGAATAGGATTTTGCTTGTTGGGCGTTTTGGAACTTTTGAGATGAGCGTTTTACAAGCTGAAAAAAGTGTTAATGCAGCCTAAAAACACCTCCTGCACTCCTTGAGCATTTGCATGCGTTTACCAAAAACATGTTAACCACTTCAGCCCCGGAAGATTTTACCCCCTTCCTGACCAGAGCACTTTTTGCGATTCGGCACTGTATCGCTTTAACTGACACTTACGCAGTCGTGTGACATTGCACCGAAACAAAATTGACGTCCTTTTTTCCCACAAATAGAGCTTTCTTTGGGTGGGATTTGATCACCTCTGCATTTTTTTTATTTTTTGCGCTATAAACAAAAAAAAGAGCGACAATTTTGAAAAAAAAATGCAATATTTTTTACTATTTGCTATAATAAATATCCCCCCAAAATATATAAAAAGATGTTTTTTTTCCTCAGTTTAGGCCGATATGTATTCTTCTACGTATTTTTGGAAAAGAAAACAAAAAAGAAAAAAAAAAAAAAATCGCAATAAGCGTATATTGGTTGGCGCAAAAGTTATAGAGTCTACAAAATAGGGGATAGTTTTATGGCATTTTTATTATTAATAATGGCAGCGATCTATGACATTATGGCGGACACATCAGACACTATTTTGGGACCATTGTCATTTATACAGCGATCAGGGCTATAAAAATGCACTGATTACTGTGTAACTGACACTGGCAGGGAAGGGCTTAAACACTAGGAGGCGATGAAGGGGTTAAGCGTGTCCTAGGGAGTGATTCTAACTGGGGGGGGGGTACCTAAGACATGACAGCAATCACTGCTCCCGATCACAGTGAGCAGTGGATCTCTGCCATGACACAAGGCAGAATGAGGAAATGCCTTGTTTACATCTCCCTGTTCTATCTCTCTACACCGCAATCGCGGGCTGCCGGAGAGCATTGAGTTCCCGGGACCCGGGGGCACGCTCCCGCGGTGCGTGCCCAAAAGGAAGCAAATTTAAAGGGACGTACCTGTATGCCCATTTGCCTGCTTGTGCCATTCTGCATTCTGTGTGCGGCGGTCGGCAAGCAGTTAAATTAACATAGAGTACCATTCCCCAATAAGGACACATTTCAGTATAAACCGGATAGAGCCTCTTGCCCTTCCCCACGCCAAAATGGAAAACCAGTTTTGGCTGGATTTGAGCTTTAAGCTGCTGGATAGTACAGCTAATGCTCCAAGGTATAATGTCGTTTGGTGAAGTTTTTTTGCAAATAAAAATTTTAATTCCATGGCATTTTTCCCACTGACCATTTTAAAAAGTTTATTTATGTCCAGGTAAAGCAATGGGGGGAGATTTATAAAAACTGCAGCACACAGAATGTAGTGCAGCTCTGCATAGTAACCAATCAGCTTCCAGGTTTTATTGTCAAATCTTAAAGCATTTGTTACCCTAACATATCATATTCCTGATATGTGCCTGCTGTACCATGTACTTGTATAAGAAAGTGTCCTATTCTATTTGTATTGATTCCTTTGTTTGAAATCCCTGGTGTTCCTGCTAGTCCCTTTGCTGTCCTATTAAAAACTGACCACACTAAGTAGGAGAGCACACTGTGGTCAGTTCTCTAGCTATGCTGGGAACTCAGCCTGCTCTCCTCTCCTCCAATGATCAGACTTGTTCTGAGACACCCCCCCCCCCCCCCCGCTGCACAGCCATTTACTGGGAAGCTCAGTGCACTGCTGCTTCTCCTCCTCCCAGCTCTTTTGCAGCTGAGAACAGAGGGTATGTGATCACTTATAAGAAAGGGAAAAAATGTATTTATAATTTTTTTTTATATCTATATGTCTTTCATTTCAGTTTTAAACTGAATGGGTTGTTGGGATCACTTACAATCACTTTATTTGAACAAGCTGAAGTTAGAGGCCGATTGGTTACTATGCACAGCTGCTCCAGTTCTAGTTAATCTCCCCAATGTGTTTACTGCCATCCACCTACCTTCACAAGTTCCACAGCAGTGCTAGAGAAATCACAGCAGTATACAAACAGGCCAGGGTCACTGAAGAAAGAAAGAAAAAATCGTCAGAAATAAAAAGGTGTCCATCTGCTCCCTGACCACTATGCACAGTTGCTAGCTGTAAAACTCAGCTGTCCCTGGCAGTTCTGGTCCCCACAAATGGTTCCTGATCACATGACCACTATTTCAGCAATGACATAGTGATCACATGTAAGCTAAAGGCTTCATTCACAAAAAAAAATTTCAGGATGCACTGCAGCCTCTAAATGACAGTGAGCCTCTGTTTCATATTGTAGTTATTTAATGCAATTATAGTATAAAAAGTCATAAATGGATTTTTTTTTTGTTTTGTCTACTTGTCAGACTAAAGTTGACAAAAAAAAGTTTCTATGAAAAGAATGTACCAACTCAAATATGTCATTAACCACTTGCCACCCAAACCAATTCTGGCATTTCTCTCCTACATGTAAAAATCATCATTTGTTTGCTAGAAAATTACTCAGAACCCCCAAACATTACAATATATTTATATATATATACATATATATACATATATATATATATATATATATACACACACACATATATATATATAATAATTTAGCAGAGACCCTAGGGAATAAAATGGCGGTTGTTGCAATTTTTTATGTCACACAGTAATTGCGAACACTCGTGGAATGGTTTCAAACTCCGTAGGCTACGCTTTAAAAACATTTACAGGTTACCAGTTACAGAAGAGGTCTTGTGCTAGAATTATTGCTCTCGCTCTAATGTTCGTGGCAATACCTCACGTGTGTGGTTTGAACGCCATTTACATATGCGGGCGTGACCTACGTATGTGTTCGCTTCTGCATGCAAGCACGAGGGAATGGGGGCACTTTCAATTTTTTTTTCATACTTTCCCTTTAACCGCTTGCCGACCGGCGCACGCCGATGTACGTCGGCAGAGCGGCACGGCTGAGCAAATGGGCGTACCTGTACGTCCATTTGAATTTCCCGCCGTGCCCGTGCGTGCGCGCCGCCCGGAGCTCCGTGAGTCGGGTCGCGGGTCCCGCGGACTCGATCGCCGCGGGAGACCCGCGATCGCCTCACGGAGCGGATGAACGGGGAGATGCCGTTGTAAACAGCATCTCCCCGTTCTGCCTAGTGACAAGTGTCACTGGATCTCTGCTCCCTGTCATCGGAGCAGAGATCAGTGACGTCAGCCACACAGCCCATCCCCCTACAGTTAGTAATCACTCCCTAGGACACACTTAACCCCTCCCCGCCCCCTAGTGGTTAACCCCTTCACTGCCAGTGTCATTTACACAGTAATCAGTGCATTTTTAATCGCACTGATCGCTGTATAAATGACAATGGTCCCAAAAATGTGTCAAAAATGTCTGACATGTCCGCCATAACGTCGCAGTCACAATAAAAATAGCTGATCGCCGCCATTACTAGTAAAAAAAAAAATTATTAATAAAAATGCCATAAAACTATCCCCTATTTAGTAAACACTATAACGTTTGCGCAAACCAATTAATAAACGCTTATTGCGATTTTTTTTACCAAAAATATGTAGAAGAATACGATCGGCCTAAACTGAAGAAAAAAAATGTTTTTTTTTATATATTTTTGGGGGATATTTATTATAGCAAAATGTAAAAAATAATGTGTTTTTTTCAAAATTGTCGCTCTTATTTTGTTTATAGCGCAAAAAATAAAAATCGCAGAGGCGATCAAATACCACCAAAAGAAAGCTCTATTTGTGGGAAAAAAAGGACGTCAATTTTCTTTGGGAGCCACGTCGCACGACCGCGCAATTGTCAGTTAAAGCGACGCAGTGCCGAATTGCAAATAACGCTCTGGTCAGGAAGGGGGTAAATCCTTCCGGGGCTGAAGTGGTTAATTAATTTATTTTGATCACTTTGAATAGGAATTTGGGATGACAGGTTCTCTTTATGGAGAGATATGGGGTCTTTAAGTCCCCACAATGATAGATATATATATATATATATATATATATATATATACACATACACACACACACATACATACATACATACATACATATATATATATATCTCAGGCTTTCCAGCTAAAAAAAAGAAAAACAGCATTATGTATATGTGCCGCAGCCTGTCACGACGTCGCTTCTAGCTTCCGAGGGTCAAAGAGCTGGCCGGGGACCATCTAGTCCCCGGCAAGCTCTATGGCAAACCATCACCGCTGGCGGATTCATTGTCCGGCTCCCCAATCGCAGGCGCGAGCCCGGAGAAGCACCGGAGGGCAGCGGAAAAGGGGGGGTGGGATGGGACGTCCCCTCTCGCTGCCTGTAAAAGCAATCAAGTGGCTAAACAGCCGGTATATGGCTTTTACATTGCAGGGAATCGCCTGCTGAAAAAAAACAGATATCTGGTTGATGGCTGTAGCTGCAGGCATCATCCATGAATCTCCATTTCAAGTCAACGACGACATATGACGTCCACCCGAGGGAAGTGTTTAAAATAAACTGTACAATTATTTAGGTAGGCAGAATTGTCACAAATATTAAATCTGCTAAAATCGGCTTGGGGATCTAGGCTTTAATGATATCTGGCCACAAAATATTTAAATGAATGCTACATACAATTTACTTACTTATTTGTCTGCAATATTGGGAAGACAGTATTCCCGACACCACATCCCACCTATGATTGAAAAAGAAAAAAAGAGCGGGTTACATATCATAGAGAGATAGGTAGGCTGAGGGAAAAGGACACCTTGATCCACAAAGAACATTTCGTTACACCAACCTGATCAGATGATCACGTCAGAACCTGAGCCAGTGCAATCAACAAGAACTGAGACTGAGTAATCAGGTGATCTGTGTTGCATGAACAATTCATATTATATATGTCTGACAGTGAAGGACAATGCAACTTAGCTGTGTAGGTGGTTTGTAAAATGGATAATGCTTACTACAGGTTTAACAGATCACTTGATTACAAAGGACAAGCGTTAAAGTAAACCCATCTTGAGTGCAGTAAAGGGGGTGCCATTGTTGACATCCTTTTGAAAATGCTAACTGACTGGCTGTTATTTAGACCAATGTCTTTAGTACTGTCTGTATCACTGAGCTAGAAGTTGCATTAGCAGTCCCTATCTATATGCCTCTTTTGGGTTTGCAACTTTTTGAAATATTGAAGCAAAAGTGTCAGCATGTCAGAAGAGAGCTCAGTAATGGCAGCCTCCAGGTATCTCTCCCTAATGATGGTATCCCCGAAGGGATAAGTGTTTGGATAAGTGTTTGGGAAAAAACAACAGGAAAGGCGCCTCTTAGTAAACTGTATATTTAATGGTATATAAGCATTAAAAACACTCACATTAAAGACTTAGATAGTCCGGCATGGGAAGTTCAGTATAGCCATACAGGGTTGCGTCCTATGTCCACAGTCTTATTCCTCTATTGCTGACGGCTGATCCGTGTGGTAAAAGCTTCCGGTATCTGTGTCAGTCCAGAAAGAGGCTTGGGCACCGCCGAATAGTCAATTGGGAGGCTGGGACGCTGGAACGCACATCCGAAGTATGTGCTGTACTGCCGTAAGGCGACGCGTTTCAGAGCATGCGCACTCGGTCGCGCTCCTTTCTCAAGCTAGGGAATACAGGAAACTGCAGCCTATTTAAGTGCTCTAATGGCACCGCCACCTAATGGATGTAGTTGCAATTACAGGTGATATTACAAGAGAAGGGACCAAACGGAAAGATATATATACATGTTAAAATTAGATATTATGTGCCTATTGATTGTTGGTATAAAACATTAGTATATATGTAATGATATTATTGTGTTTACTATCACTGCTTATGGCAAATATCTGAATTAATAGATCCATCTATTTCAATTAACTGTAGTGGTGCTCAGCTAGATGTTTTTGTAATAACCTAAATGCACTTAATAAACCCTGTATATATGCAATATATACAAATGATTAGTATTATTATGGGCACATTTATGCACAATAGCACTATCTAATGGAATAATATTTATAATAAATTAATTAAAAATTATTATTGTGATAATAAAAATGGATAAAATGGGTTAAAATTGGAGCATATATGTATACTATGTATATGTATGGATATAAAATAATACTTTATGTTAAAATGAACCCCAACTACTAGTTGGGGAGGGGCTATTGGATATATATTGTTGGATAATTGGCAAGTTTATGGCAGAGTTCTTACTTCATAGACATATAATGTTAATCTCTCTAGGTCAGTATTACTATAGGATGGTAGATATCTCTAATTCTTCGTTAATTCCACCAGGATTTAGGGCGTCTAAAGAATAAATCCAGAAAGTTTCTCTTTCACATAATCTGTGAAATCTCTCAGCTATGGGTAAATTTTTTGGCATTTGTTCAATAACCCATACTTCAAGGCCTTCAGTAGAATTGGCATGGTGTTCGCAGAAGTGGCGGGGGACACTATGTTTGTCCCTCCCACTTTCTATTTTTCTTCTATGTTCCCCGAATCTTTGCCTAAGTGGGCGTATCGTGCGCCCCACGTAGATAAGATTGCATGGGCAACTTAGGCCATAGACTACAAACTCTGAACCACAATTGTAGAAATTGTCAAGTAGATAAGTTTTCCCTTTTGTGGTGAATTGTTTTTTCCCATGTTTGACAAACATACACGTTTTGCACATGGCTTTTCTACATTGGAACATGCCCTTGAGAGGAATCATCTGGGCCTGTGCTGGTGCGATTTCCTTGATGGACTTTAATTTACTGGGTGCTATTTGATTTTTTATATTGGGGGCTTTTTTATAGGTGATTTTGGGATAACTGGGTAGGACTGGTTTAAGATATGGATCTTCAAGGAGGATGGGCCAATGTTTTCTAAATATTGCTTCCATTTTGGAGAATTTTGTATGAAACCTAGTAATGAAACGACGGTCGTTTCATTACTAGGTTTCATACAAAATTCTCCAAAATGGAAAACGTGTATGTGCAAAACGTGTATGTTTGTCAAACATGGGAAAAAACAATTCACCACAAAAGGGAAAACTTATCTACTTGACAATTTCTACAATTGTGGTTCAGAGTTTGTAGTCTATGGCCTAAGTTGCCCATGCAATCTTATCTACGTGGGGCGCACGATACGCCCACTTAGGCAAAGATTCGGGGAACATAGAAGAAAAATAGAAAGTGGGAGGGACAAACATAGTGTCCCCCGCCACTTCTGCGAACACCATGCCAATTCTACTGAAGGCCTTGAAGTATGGGTTATTGAACAAATGCCAAAAAATTTACCCATAGCTGAGAGATTTCACAGATTATGTGAAAGAGAAACTTTCTGGATTTATTCTTTAGACGCCCTAAATCCTGGTGGAATTAACGAAGAATTAGAGATATCTACCATCCTATAGTAATACTGACCTAGAGAGATTAACATTATATGTCTATGAAGTAAGAACTCTGCCATAAACTTGCCAATTATCCAACAATATATATCCAATAGCCCCTCCCCCACTAGTAGTTGGGGTTCATTTTAACATAAAGTATTATTTTATATCCATACATATACATAGTATACATATATGCTCCAATTTTAACCCATTTTATCCATTTTTATTATCACAATAATAATTTTTAATTAATTTATTATAAATATTATTCCATTAGATAGTGCTATTGTGCATAAATGTGCCCATAATAATACTAATCATTTGTATATATTGCATATATACAGGGTTTATTAAGTGCATTTAGGTTATTACAAAAACATCTAGCTGAGCACCACTACAGTTAATTGAAATAGATGGATCTATTAATTCAGATATTTGCCATAAGCAGTGATAGTAAACACAATAATATCATTACATATATACTAATGTTTTATACCAACAATCAATAGGCACATAATATCTAATTTTAACATGTATATATATCTTTCCGTTTGGTCCCTTCTCTTGTAATATCACCTGTAATTGCAACTACATCCATTAGGTGGCGGTGCCATTAGAGCACTTAAATAGGCTGCAGTTTCCTGTATTCCCTAGCTTGAGAAAGGAGCGCGACCGAGTGCGCATGCTCTGAAACGCGTCGCCTTACGGCAGTACAGCACATACTTCGGATGTGCGTTCCAGCGTCCCAGCCTCCCAATTGACTATTCGGCGGTGCCCAAGCCTCTTTCTGGACTGACACAGATACCGGAAGCTTTTACCACACGGATCAGCCGTCAGCAATAGAGGAATAAGACTGTGGACATAGGAGGATGCAACCCTGTATGGCTATACTGAACTTCCCATGCCGGACTATCTAAGTCTTTAATGTGAGTGTTTTTAATGCTTATATACCATTAAATATACAGTTTACTAAGAGGCGCCTTTCCTGTTGTTTTTTCCTTTGCATATCTGGAGCGGCTTCACCTCCCATCAAAAGGCTGCCCTACCTAAAGACTGTTTGCATCTCACAAAGAGCGCTATGCTCAAAAGGACATTTTTATAGCAACATTTGTATACAACACAAACCATGTAACCTGCGCTATTTTGTCTGTTTATTTGGATAAGTGTTTGGAACACTTGCCTGGTTGGTGGACATTAAAGCTGGAGAGTGCTGCAAGTCACATAAAGAATATTTATGAATCTATTACAGGTATTTATGTAGTACCAATATTTTATGCAGTGCTTTGCATATTGTACATTCATATCAATAAATGCCCGCAAGAGCTTACAATCTAAAGCAGTTTTTCTCAACTCCAGTCCTCAAGGCGCCCCAGCAGGTCATGTTTTCAGGCTTTCCATTATTTTGCACAGGTGATTTGATCAGTTTCACTGCCTTAGTAATTACCACAGCTGTTTCGTCTGAGGGAAATCCTGAAAAAACATGACCCGTTGGGGCGCCTTGAGGACTGGAGCTGAGATACACTGATCTAAAATTCCCCTCTCACATGCATACATACCAAGGACGATTTAGACAAGAAACAAATTTACTTAGCAGAAGGTGTTTGGAATGCGGGAGGAAGCCAGCATACCTGGAGAAAACCAAACGCAAGCAGGAGAACATGCAAACTCCATGCAGATAGTGTCCAGGTTGCAATTTGAACCAAGGACTCTAGGCCTGCAAGTCAGGAATGCCAACTACTAAGACACTGTATTGCACCATTGGACTGCAGTCTTTGGAACCGAGAAGGACATGGCAAGTGGTTAATGCCAAAGCGCCCAAAAAAATTAAAGCTGAATAACAGGCAGATGTAAAAGACATGAATTCATGCAGTTCTCTATTTATTAAAGAGGAACTCCAGTCATTTTTTCAACTTTCCATCTCTTAAATCTTCTACATAGTTAGTAAGGTTGAATAAAGACACCAGTCCATCCAGTTCAACCTGAGTGAGTGTGCGTGTCTACAATCATCCCTATTTATTTAAGGTACCCATATAGCGCCACCAATTCACGCAGCACTCCACACATACATCGTACACCCACATTGGTCCCTACCCTCAAGGAGCCCACAATCCAAGGTCCCCAACTGACATTCATATACTAGGGCCAATTTTGAACAGAAGCCAATTAACCTATCAGCATGTCTCTGGAGTGTGGGAGGAAACCGGAGTACCTGGAGGAAATCCACGCAGGCACAGGGAGAACATGCAAACTCCAGGCAGGTAGTGTCGTGGTTGGGAATCGAACCAGCAACTCTTTTTACTGCTAGGCGAGAGTGCTATCCACTACACCACTGTGCTGCCCTTGTTGTTTTAACTTTGGATAGTAAAACATTTTTTTTTCTGCCAGTAAATACCTTATAAAGCCCACTTCCTGTTTCCTGTCTGGTAAAAAGCCTAGGCTTATGACATCATGCACAGCTCTCTCTCTAATTCTTGTGAGAGTTTGCCAGGAAGGGAGGGGGTGAGTCATAAGAGGGCCAATGAGAGCTGCAGAGCTGGAGGTGTGCCTCTGTGTAAATCCAGGAAGTGAACAGGCAGCAGCTTCAGCTGCCCACAGTTAAAATGACTGCAGCTTCAGTGGAGAGAGATTTCTGCAGAATTTTTGGCAAGTACAGAACCACAGTATATATAAAATAATATGCAAAGTGGTTGGAGGGAAGCTTCAGAATGGCAAAGATGTTTTTATTACAAATTATGTGAGCAGACTACAGTTCCTCTCTAATATATCATTATATGTATGTACTGCATGCAAATGTCCTGATAAGAAACTAGCGGACAGGCGGAGAGAGAGAGGCGAGGGAGCAGGGGGATGGTTTCATCAGTCTGCTGCTGCTCCTTCACTGTTCAATCAGCAGGCTGGAGAGTGGACACCACTGTATTCCTTACTGCAAAATAGAAAGTGGTGTTATTTGCCGTGCTGGGCTATGTGTAAAAGCTTTGTAAATCTCAAGAACGAATGGGCAGCAGTTCAAATTCTTTGAACAGTAAAAAAAAAAAAAAAGCTTTATTTTGATGCATTTCATCTATGGATTTAGAGGTTTGTCTGTAGTTCAGTTGCTACATTGTAAAAGGAACGTCCATAGAACAAGAAACAGCTCACCAAAAACCAGAAGGCTTGTTATTCTTATGAATGAGAAGGTAACTGGAGCAAAAGTGGTCAAAATTCTGGCAAAAGTCCAAAAATGTACCTTTATTTCAATGACATAAAATCAACCAATATAAATTGTGTGTGTGTGGGAAATAAAAATTTTCATTGGATATTGCCAGAGTACTGTCCACTTTTCCTAACACAAAAAAAAAACCAAAAAAAAAAACCCAAGTCATCTGCAAGAGGCAGTCCATAAGTTTCTACACTTTACCTCCAAGATACGATAAGAAGCAGAGGATCCTGGGTAGTCACTGTCTACATCCAATCTTTCTTGCTCAGGGTCCTTTCTTTGACATTCAGCAGAATCTAGGGGACTCCTACCACTGGGGGACAGCTCAGGGAACTCTGTGAACAGCCACTGTCTGTCTTTGAAGAATCGGTTTTCATGGATGGTGTAAAAGCCATCCCAGAAGTTGCTAGCTTTGTTTTCATACTCTTCTGTGGGAAGAGAGAAAAATGACACAAAGACAAAGTAAACATTGACCTTCATTTTATTTACCGCCTGAGCCCACTGATCAATGGCAAGGCCCAGGAGAGACAAGAGGGTGCTGTCAGGCTAGACCTTTAGGCCTCGTTCACACCATGTGCAGAGACTTGTGTTTTTCTGCACCTGTCTCTGCAAGGGCACAAAGAAAACAATTGTTTTCTATGGGCCCTGTTCATAACACAACACTGGTATCCTGTGTGCATTTTCTCCATTCAGAAATATGCAACATGTAAAAGTCTGGACACCAACACTGTACCCCAACTCATTCACCCAAAAAAAACAAACAAACAAAAAAAAAAAACACACACACAGTTTTTGACAATTCCTTCATTAAAAATTTTAGGGGGCCCCCAGATCCTGCCCCCCCCCCCCATGTGAATGAGAAGGGGTACATTGTGTCAAAAGAAATAAAAACACACAGTTTGACAATTTGTTTATTAAGAAGGTTTTAAAAAATGTCCCCCTGAATTAGATCCCACATCAATCACGCCGCCCGCCGCACCGCTGGACCAGAAAAAAATATATAATATAAAACACCTCCGGCCCCGACAAGGGTTCCCACTGACTGCCTGCTCTGACAGTTCTTAAACAGCCAAGGGAGGAGTCACTCGGTGATGTCACAGGGTGGCCCGCCCCCCCTTGTGACGTCACCGGCCAGGAGCATGTTGGGTGGTGACGTCCACAAGGGGTCGGGCCAGAGGTTTTTTTTTTTTTTTCGGGTCTGGTGGTGCGGCTGGCGTCATGATTGATGTGGGATCTTCTTCGGGGGGACATTTTTTTTTCGTCTATCGCCAGCTTTAAATGTTTCCTACTCTAGTTCTGTTATCTCAGAAGCCACCATGTCACTGCCACTTACCTTGCTGCTCTAGTGATACAGGTTGGCAACTGTTTTCAAGAACCTTCTTTCTAGCTGCAGCTTCCTGCTCCTCAGACCACTGTACATTGTCCCTGAATATACATATAAAATAAGCCGTCAGTTTTCCAAATTTAACAGTTCAGCTTTAAGAAACCTCCTTCATTTATCTTATAGACTTTATATTACACCCCCTATATCCCACTTCTCACCATGCATTGTGCTGGAAGACCTGACTTGGATCCTTCAGGAGGCGATTCCCAAACTGAGGCCTCTTCTCCTCCATACCAGGACTAGATGCCATTGATGTCTTGGAAATAGTGAACCCTCTAGAGAAGATCCAATCAGCAGCAGAGAAAGTACATGGCCAATGGGGAATAAACCGATTAACTGTGAAAGTACGTCTCAGCAGGACATGGAAGAGCCTGGAACCTCCATGCTTGACCAAGGTGAGCATGTAAATAAAGGAGCTATTGGAAGACAAGATCAGTGCAAAATCAAGACCAATACAATTCCCAATGATGGTTACTTTGACAACAAACACAAAAACCTATCTTCAGTCTATGACTGTCTCCTGAGCAGTCTCATGTTGTGTGATTGTAGTCTACGAGTATCTCCTGAGCAGTCTCCTGTTATGTCTCTCCAGTCTATGAATGTCTCCTGTTATGTCTCTCCAGTCTATAAATGTCTCCTGTTATGTCTCTCCAGTCTATGAAGGTCTCCTGGTATGTGTCTCCAGTAAGGATGAGCTCCGGCGTGTTCGCACAGCCCACATGCAGAGCCCGCCAGGAAGTCGGCACTGTGCTGATCACAGGAAGTGAGACATTGTCCCCGATGCGCGGCTGCAGAGATCAGGAAATGTCTCACTGCCTGTGATTAGCGCAGCGCTGACTTCCTGGCGGGCTCTGCATGTGGGCTGTGTGAACACGCCGGAGCTCATCCTTAGTCTCCAGTCTATAACTGTCTCCTAAAACAAGGTCCCAGTCTTCAAAAAGTTCTCTGTCAGGTTCCCAGTCTCTTGTCATATGCCCATAGCCTTTGACTGCTTTCTGTAGCATTTCATTCACTGAATAAAGAGACATAAGTGGCCAAAGTTGAGGTCCTCTATATCAAATACACTATATTAACAAAAGTATTGGGACGCCTGCCTTTACACGCACATAAAGTTTAATGGCATACCAGTCTTAGTAAATAGGGTTCAATATTGGGTTGGCCCACCCTTTGGAGCTATAACAGCTTCATTTCCCCTGGGAAGGCCGTCCACAAGGTTTAGGAGTGTATCTATGGGAATGTTTGACCGTTCTTCCAGAAGTGCATTTGTGAGGTCAGGCACTGATGTGGATGAGAAGGCCTGGCTCGCAGTCTCCGCTCTAATTCATCCCAAAGATGTTCTATCGGGTTGAGGTCAGGACTCTGTGCAGGCCAGTCAACTTCCTCCACCCCAAACGCGCTCATCCATGTCTTTATGGACCTTGCTTTGTGTTCTGGTCCAAATCATTTGGTGGAGGGGAAATTATGGTGTGGGGTTGTTTTTCAGGGGTTGGGATCGGCCCCTTAGTTCCAGTGAAGGGAACTCTTAAGGCATCAGCATACCAAGACATTTTGGACAATTTCTTGCTCCCAACTTTGTGGGAACAGTTTGGGGACGGACCCTTCCTGTTCCAACATGACTGCTCACCAGTGTACAAAGCAAGGTCCATAAAGACATGGATGAGGGAGTTTGGGGTGAAGGAATTTGACTGGCCTGCACAGAGTCCTGACCTCAACCCGACAGAACACCTTTGGGATGAATTAGAGCGGAGACTGCGAGCCAGGCCTTCTCATCCAACATCATTGCCTTACCTCACAAATGCACTTCTGGAAGAATGGTCAAACATTCCCATAGACACACTCCTAAACCTTGTGGACGGCCTTCCCAGAAGAGTTGAAGCTGTTATAGCTGCAAAGGGTGGGCCAACTCCATATTGAACCCTACGGACTGAGACTGGGATGCCATTAATGTTTATGTGTGTGTAAAGGCAGGTGTCCCAATACTTTTGGTAATCCAGTGATGTCACCCACCACTAGAACAGTCACATTAGGTGACAATAACATGAATATTCTGCTCAGCCAACTGCAGAAGACTATACCTGGAGCCATGTATGGTATGGGTACACCTTGACATCACCCACACCTCCCTCTGACCAGGATCCCTGTGATCAGAGAGAAGTCCCATATAATGTGATGTCCCCACTGAGCAGACAGGCTGCCTACCAATGAATGAGGGTCTCTCCTGTATTGTACAGGATGGAGATCTATCAATCAGTAGAGATGGAGGGGGGAGAACATAACACAGAATACATCTGACCTGCACTCATCCACTTCTCCCAGCAGCTCCCACCGCACATGAGGACATGAGACTTCCACTGTACAGGAAGTGGAGGGGGCTGAGGGGGCGGGGACTACCGGGGGGAAAGCTGATTGGAGCGCTCAGCTTAGGGGAGGGAGGACAGGGCGGGGAGACAAAGATGATTGACAGCGCGTAGCTGAGAGGCGGAGAGACGCACATGATTGACCGCTCTCAACGGAGGGGGAGGGATAGTGGGCGGGGAGGAAAAGATGATTGATAGCGCCACGCTGAGGGGGGGGGGGGGGTGAGCGGAGAGACTCGGATGATTGAGCGCTCTCAGCGAAGGGGAGGGGTAGTGGGCGGAGAGACAAATATGATTGACAGCTGCCTCCTGCGGTGAGTGGGCGGGGGAGACACAGATGATTGACAGTTCTCTCCTTAGGCCAGTAGGAGCAGAAGAGTGAGCGCTCTGATCGAAGGGGAGGGGTAATGGGCGGGGAGATACAGATGATTGGCAGCTCCCTCCTGAGGTGAGTGGGCGGGGAGATACAGATGATTGGCAGCTCCCTCCTGAGGTGAGTGGGCGGGGAGATACAGATGATTGGCAGCTCCCTCCTGAGGTGAGTGGGCGGGGAGATACAGATGATTGGCAGCTCCCTCCTGAGGTGAGTGGGCGGGGAGATACAGATGATTGGCAGCTCCCTCCTGAGGTGAGTGGGCGGGGAGATACAGATGATTGGCAGCTCCCTCCTGAGGTGGGCTGAGGTGTCATTGTGCGTAGTTCCAGGTCCTATATGAAGGGAAGGAGATTCCAGGCAGGTCAGTACAGTGTGAGGAGAGTGCTGGAAGGACAGTTATCAGTGTAAGGCAGGCCATACACGGGTCACATTCCGAAATAATTTTCTTTTGAAAATCTTCTCTAAGAATTTTCCTTCGTATTTCGCACCATTAGTGGGGCTGCAGCAACAGACGATTTTCGTGCGGCAATCAAATTTGAGTAATCGGACATGTTGGAATTTTTTTTAAAAAAACGAACGATTTTCTAATCAATGATGGGAGAGTCGTGTGAGAAATGTAATGGAAAAAGAAATGCGCTGTGCAAGAAAAGAAAATTCCTGGAAAGAAAAGAAGATTCCCGGCCACGAAAATTCTTTTCTGTAGCAACATGAGGTGAAATTGAAGGCTTGGTTGGCCGATTTTCTAAATCAATGGCGGCATCATCGGATCACAAAACGCACAAATTTTTTGATTTTCAAAAGAAAATTCTTTCGAAATTTGATCATGTATGGCCAGCCTAAGGTGCATCGGCAGCGGGTGCTCGAAATTTTTTGGGGGAGCAAACATACTGAAAAAAACCCATCAATTGCAGCCTCACTGTGCCCATCAAATGCTGCCACTGTGCCCATTAAATGCTGCCACTGTGCCCCATCAAAAGTTGCCACTGTGATCTTCGGTGGCAGGTCAGGCAGCGGGTGATGGCAGCGAGCTGTGGGACCTTACAGCAGGTCAGACAGCGGCGAGCTGTGTCCTCCATGCGTCTCCTCCTGATAGACATCCATTAGCAGCACCTGTCCTTTCAGCCAATCAGGTGACGGGTAACAGACCCGCGCTTCCCGATTGGCGGAGAGGCGGTTCAGTGTTAGGAAAGCGAATATTCATTCACTTTCCTAACACACCTGGGTGGACTCCAAGCGCAATGCTTTGCGCTTCACGTTCACATTTTTTTGAAGCCTATTAGAGCCTATGGCTATAACCAGGTGCTTCAAAAATACATCCCCACCGCTGTAATTCAGGCGCCCGCTGTCCGAAAAGGGGCCGGACGTCTGAATAGGGGGTGGCGGCGGCCATGAATAGATTCATGCAATGCATGAATCTATCTATTATTCACAGAGGGGGGTGACTGGAGAGATGGGGCGGCGCCCGTGCGCCCTAATGGACAGGCCGCCCCTGGTAAGGTGTTTTCAGCTGAAAGGTTTAGTTTTGGATAGAGTGGAGAAGAGTTATCAGTGTCCCCTCAGAGGAGAGACCCCTCACTTCCTGTCTCTGTCAGGGTGAACAGACATCCCCACTATGGTACCACTCCAGTGCAGTGCTGAGGTCCTGTAGCCCCCCATGAAGAAAAGGCGGACGTGCGCTCTCCCTTGTGAACTACCTAAGTAGCAGAGGTCAAAGGCCTCGCTCTTTTACTGTTCCCCTTCCTGATAAAACTCCCAAGGCGACCGCCAGGTCAGGTGTGTAATGTACAGAGTGTAGGGTTTAGATGTGTAATGTACAGAGTGTGGGGGTCAGGTGTGTAATGTACAGAGTGTAGGGTTTAGATGTGTAATGTACAGAGTGTAGGGTTTAGATGTGTAATGTACAGAGTGTGGGGGTCAGGTGTGTAATGTACAGAGTGTAGGGTTTAGATGTGTAATGTACAGAGTGTGGGGGTCAGGTGTGTAATGTACAGAGTGTGGGGGTCAGGTGTGTAATGTACAGAGTGTGGGGGTCCCACTAAGTATAGATCCCCCTCCCTCAGTACAGACCCCCCCTCCACTAAGTATAGATCCCCTCCCTCAGTATGGACCCCCTCAGTATAGACCCCACACTAAATACAGACCCCTCCTCCATCAGTTTAGACCCCCCCTGCCGAAGAATAGACCCCCTCCCTCAGTACAGCCCCGCCACTAAGTACAGACCCCCTTCCTCAGTATGGACCCCCCACTACGTACAGACCTCCCCACAGTACTGACCCCCCTCCCTCAGTACAGACCCCCCCCACTACTGACCCCCTTCCACTTGTGCTAGTAGAAAGGTGGGGGTCGGGAATGTGCTGGGGGGGCGCTTTTTACCTTTTTCTTGATCACTGTCCAGTGTCCACGGAGATCCTAACCCAGACTGCAGTGCCGGCGGATTGGTGTCTTTGAGGCTGCCCCCACTGATTGCCTCGTCCGGCATGGTGGAGAGCGTTCGGCACGGAGGAGGAGAATGTTAACGTCTCCTTCACTTTGCATGATGGGCAGAGTGAGTCGCGGCTGTGAGGTCACGGTTGCTAGCCGCCAGGCGGCTATAGCAACCAATGGCCAGAGTTGGAGCTGGAGTTGGAGTGAGCGCCAGCGCTATGGCGGGGTTTGCTCGCTCTGTCAACTTCATTCTGGCACAGTGTATTGTCCCGGAATGAAGGTGCCCGGCACCCGGGACAGACCTGCTAATTGCGGGATTGTCCCGGGTAATCCGGGACACGTGGGCACCCTAATGGCAGGTGACTCAAGCCTTTAGACAAAGTGGAAATCCATTTAGAGCAGATTTAGAGCCATGCCATACTGGTGATTATGCCAGAGCTGGCATCAGCATAACCCAAATGTTGCTACTGCTTTCCCTTAGCCAAAGTTACACTCTAACAGGCTAAATGCAGAATTTCATGTTAGCAAGCAAGACACTTCACTGGCACTGATAGGGTGGCAGGAATGCCATAGGTGAAGGTGAAAATGAGCCCCCGAGGTTATGGCGTTTTTTTCAGCGACAGAATCGCCACTATGACATAGGCTTTACACTTTACAAATCTGCCTTTGTCTACCTTCCAGATTTTATGTGCTTTGATAATGGCAGGACAATCATCCCCTTTCCCTATGAGAAAACTGTCTATATATCATGTTAAAGTACAATTCTGTCTAAATCAGAGCTTGGCCCTGCCATCAAGGACCCTGATGGGCCATTTCTACCCAGTGCTGAGTTCTGATTTTTCAGCCAAGCTACTATTGGCACTGCCTTGTGTTGGCCATATACCTCTAAGGAATCCACTAGAACAGTGGTGGTCAACTTATGAACAGGGTTGCCAACCGCCAGTAAATTTACTGACAGTTTGTAAAAATCTGTGATTTTTTTACAACTGCCAGTAAATATCAGGGGCTGATTACTTCATGCTGTGTTGACTTTTTAAGCGTAAATCAAGCAAATTACATTGTTATAGGTATTGTCCGTGTTTCCATATCATGTTTATACTGTTGAAATATTCCCTGTGTTAGTTTTCAATAGGAGTTCTGTAATTTCTCAGGTTACCAGTAAAAAATGTGCTCCGCCAGTAAATTTTCCATGTTTTGTCAGTAAAAAAATTCTGCGGGAGGTTGGCATCCCTGCTTATGAGTTATAGGGGGCCTCAACTGTGGCCCTGACATCACCAAAGGGTTGCACCAGAGGTGGGGGACTCGAGTCACATGACTTGACTTGAGTCACCTGTTTGAGGACTTGCGACTTGCTTGACAAAATTAAATAAATGACTCAACTTGACCTTCTCTTGGGCCATTTGACTTGCAATGACTTGGCACCCCCCCCCCCCCCAAAATATTACCCACACACTCCGCCCACCACCGCCTCTGAGCCAATCAGCATTTGCCAAATGCCATTGGAGCTGTTCAGGGTAGCGGTAAGTTATGTCAGCCCCCTCATCAAGCGCACCTGTTGAACGTGTGTTCAGCCATGGTGGGGTGATAATGCGACCCCATCGCTCACAACTGAGCGAGAAAGTACTTTCCAATTTAATTTTTTGCAAATGCAATGCATTTTAAGTGGCTATTCTCATCACCATTCAAGTGTCCAGATGTTGGCATTGTGTCAAGTTCAAACTTTGAGCTTAGTTATTTTCCCCCTCAGCAAGGACTACATTTTTTCAGGCTTGTTGGACATTTAATTGCTGAGTGTTCTGCTCCTTGTCTGCTGTTTGGGCATTCAAAGTGTTTCTTTAATATGCCAAGAAAAAAAGCACTAAGCAGTTTTGTTAATGTTGAAAATAAAACAAAACCTTTCCTGAAAACTGACTTTTAACGGTGGAAATGGGGTAGATCAGTATTTTTACTTAATTTGTGACTTGACCAGAATAAATGACTTGACTTACTTGACTTCTAGCAGGGACTCGACTTGACTTGCTTGCTTTTCGCCACAGTAACTTGGGACTTGCTTGTGACTTGAAGGTTAAGACTTGAGACTTGCTTATGACTTGCACATGTGTGACTTACTCCCATGTGTGGGTTGCACATAATGTTCATTTTATGTAATACTACAGAAGACTGTGGAAATATCACAAGAGATGGTCAGAATCTGTGGACATGCTACGGCTGTGGTTGGGGACTGGAGACATTACACTGGTGCGCAGTCATGTTGGTACAGGAAGGGGTCATCCCCAAACAGATTTTCCTACAAAGTTGGGAGAAAGATATTGTCCAAAATGTCTTGGTACGCTGACGCCTTAAGTGTTCCCTTCATTGGAACTAAGGAGCCAAGCCTAACCCCTGAAAAACAACCCCACACCATAATCCCCCCTCCACCAAATGATTTGGACCAGTGCACAAAGCAAGGTCCATAAAGACATGGATGAGCGAGTTTGGGGTGGAGGAACTTGACTGGCCTGCACAGAGTCCTGACCTCAACCCGATAGAAAATCCTTGGGATGAATTTTATCGAAGATTGCTTTCCAGACCTTCACATCCAACATCAGTGCCTGACCTCACCAATGCACTTCTGGAAGAATTGTCAAACATTCCCATAGACACAATCCTAAACCTTGTGGACAGCCCTCCCAAAAGAGTTGAAGCTGTTATAGCTGCAAAGGGTGGGCCAACTCAATATTAAACCCTACGGACTAAGACTGGGATGCCATTAAAGTTCATGTGCGTGTAAAGGCAGGTGTCCCAATACTTTTGCTAATATGCGGTGTATATATATATATATATATATATATTTATGGTCGGAGCCCTATGTCCGATATGGACATAGAAAACACTTATAGTAAAGATAAGACTTACCATCGGAAATAGACCTAAAAGTGTGGACTTACCATATGAAATGGACCTGAAAGTGTGCCTTGGTCTCATGGCCGGTATGCCAAAATAAGGGGGCATACCCTGGTTTATGAAATGATTATTCTGTAAGAGAAATGAATGAAATGAATAGTTGAGAAATGCTATGAAATGGGGATGGGAGGGTGGGTATCGCGCACAGGAAACCGACAAGCACCACAGGTGAGCGGGCTGCTTAAATACCCCCGGGCTCCTCCCATAAATTCAGGCCACCATACTGGCCTTCCTACTTATGGTCGGAGCCCTATGTCCGATATGGACATAGAAAACACTTATAGTAAAGATAAGACTTACCATCGGAAATAGACCTAAAAGTGTGGACTTACCATATGAAATGGACCTGAAAGTGTGCCTTGGTCTCATGGCCGGTATGCCAAAATAAGGGGGCAAAAACATTCAGGTAGGGTTATAATTTTTATTGGTTTTCAGTTACTTATTGAGCCAATTTGGAGAATGCCTGTGCCATCTCAGTTTGTGGATTGGGGATGTACCGGGCGAAGCAGGCTGATTTCCACCTGCCTAGTCTTTTGATGATGTGATCTGGCACCCCGTGGCGGGACGCCGCGGAGGCTGCTCCGATGCGGAAAGAGTGTCCGGAATACTGACTGGGGATAAGGTGAAGATTGCGGAGAAGTATCCTTATGTGGCTCACAAACTGAGAGGCGTTTAAGGGTTTGACTGGAAATGGTAGAAGGGGACTGCTGTCTGGTTGCTCAGGCAGGAGAGATAGGAGTCGGTTGAGTACAGCGACTGGACACCAGCTGTTGTTGGTTCTGTAGAGGTGGATGTTCACTCCCGAGCCCGTTTGCTGGGTTTTAGAGACCTCGAGGTGCAGGATAAAGTGGTCTTGGTGTCGAAGCAAGTGTCGTCTGCATAGTACTTGGTCTGTGGGTTTGTTAGAGGTGAATTCGCCAGGCCGCAAGAACCCATAGTAAGCTAAATATATGGCTGCTTGTAAGACCGTGCTGGGGAGCAGGCCGAATGGCGAAGTAGCCAGAATATTTGACATGTCCCTAAAGATGGGCCCCGTAATGGGCAAGCGCTTAGTGCTGATGACTGGTTATTGTCTCTGTATTCCCCTTAGGATGGCTCGTATAGCGTGAGATGAGAACAGTGACGATTTCGTCGGGTCTTCAAGCGCCATGAAATGTTGAATGCCGGCTAGGTATAACCGGATGGTGTTGTAGGATAAGGCCAGCTGCGTGTGGCAGTGTGCCGTGAAGGCCAGTACCTGTTTGATATCTGTTGGTTCTTTGCGGCTGGACGTGAGGAATTTATTGAAAGCCTTCCAAGCTGTCTGGTAGGCTTTGAGTGTGTTGCGGGAGAGGGAATTATTTATGAGTTGCGTAGCTCCGTGTAGATGTTGCATTAGTCCAGGGTCAGTTGTGACCAGACGGGGATAGGGGCCGACATTGGATCGGCATCGGGAACCTGTTTGAAAAAGGAGGGATAATTGAAACGTGATAGTGCGTCAGCTGCTGAGTTGTATCTGCCGGGAATGAATTCACAGTGTATGTTGAACTGATGTTGTAAAGACAGTTGTACCAACCTGCGCAGGAAGGACATGACTGCTAGGGACTTGGACCTGCCTCTGTTGATGATGTCTGCCGTGGCCTGGTTGTCGGTGGTGAAGACTACGGTTTGTCCTGTCCAGTGGTGGCCCCAGAGTTGTGCGGCTGCCACTATGGGATAAAGCTCAAAGAGGGCAGATGTTTGGGAAAAGCCGGGTATCAACAGTATCTGTTGAGGCCAGGGTCCTGAAAACCAATGATGGCCAAAAATTGCCGCGAAACCTGTGGAGGCTGCAGCATCAGTCACCACCTGGGGTGAATGGATCGAAACCATAGGTATAAATAGAGATATGCCATTCCAGGCGGACAAGAATTCCTCCCACATTGATAGGTCCGCTATAGCTGCGGAGTCTAATTTCAAAATCTGATCAGGGTCTTGAGTTTCTGACAGAAATCTCAGCAGGCGTGACACAAATGTGCGGCCTTGTGGGATAATTCGCATAGCGAAGTTGAGCATACCCAGGAGAGACTGCAACTGTTTTTTGGTACAGCCCTTGGTGTGTGTAAACTCGTGAAGGACTGCCCTAATGCGTGTTAATTTGTCGGGGGGGAGACTGGCCTGCATTGCGCAGGTATCCAAACTGACCCCGAGAAAGGTGATGATGTTTGCTGGACCATCGACTTTGTGCTCGGCGATAGGAACGTTGAGGTTTCCAAAAATAACTCTAAGTTTGTCGAGATCTCCTGGGGGTTTGTTGGGCGGTTCTATCAGTAGGAAGTCATCCAGGTAATGGATGACTTCATGGCATTGGCCCTTGTGTAATAGTATCCAAACGAGGGACTGTGCGAACGTGTCGAAGAGCCACGGGCTACTCTTCGAACCGAAGGTGAGTTTCGTAGCAAAATAATATGCTTCCTTCCATTTGATGCCATGCCAGCACCAAAGGGATGGGTGGATGGGCAGGAGTTTGAAAGCATCTGAGATGTCGGCTTTGGAGAGCCAGGCGCCTGTGCCTGCTTTGATGATCGCTTGTATTGCCATGTCAACGGAGGAATATTTTAGGGAAAACTCTTCGGAGGGGATCAGGGAATTGAGACTGGGTATGTGCGAAGAATGAGGCGCAGACAAGTCGTACACCAAACGCAATTTATTAGAGAATTTGCCCTTGACAAGCCCAATAGGGCTGACTCTCCATGTGCTGAAAGGGGGGCAAGTGAAAGGGCCTATTACGTAGTCTCGGTCTACCTCTGCCTGTAAGAGCTGATCTATGGCCTGTTCGTCGATGGCTGCCGAACGAAGATTGGCGCATTCGTGTGTACTGTGGGGTAGTGCGATGAGGCCGGTGTGAAAGCCTACTGTGAAGCCTTGGATAAGGTAGGTGGCCAGGGAAGGGGTGGGGTGTGAAGTGAGATACAGTCCTAGCCATAAGATGTTGATTCGGCTTAGTCATGCCCTCTTGTGTTGCTTGACTTCACACAAATTCCTAGGGTGTGCTCTTTGGCATATAGTGCAGATGTGAAGTAGACGGCATTGGCTGAAGTTGCAGGACCCATAGTTGTAGTTGTTACAGATGGCTGCCCCTCCCACGGTTCGGACTGGGCGTCCGAGTTTGTCCACCTGAGGCGTTGGTTCAGGGATCGACTGGCCCTGTACTGTACCTGAGGTAGAGGGGAACTCGAAGGGCCGTCTGATCGCCGTATTGGCGCACCAGGTGGCAGTGTGGGTGGAAGACTGGCAAATTGCACACAGAGGTGAGCGTAAGCCGGCAAAGTGGCGGCAGAAGAGCTCTGTGTCCATGAGACTCCAATCTGTGGTGATCTGGTATTGTGCGAATCTGGCGGCGGCCTTGGCTGAGAAGGAACGATGGTAATCGTAGAAGGCGAAACCTCCATACTTGTGGCCCAAGTCTACCACAGTATGGAGGTATAAGTCCAGCTCTTCCCGCCTGCTAGGGGTGGCTGAGCACAGGACGTCTCTGAGCATGCCAAAGGCCAGGGTAAATTCGGGGACTGATAGCTTGCGGTTCAGCCTGGGGTCTTTGGCTTTAAGGACCACCGATATGTCACCCCAGGAGTAGGCCTTATTTTCTGCTAAATCATGCACGGAGATCAGGAGAGAGGCCAGGTTGACGTCCTTGCCGTCTAAAATGTCCTTCCTGATACTGGTTGGGACCAGATGGGAGGGGTAGACAATGGCGCTTGAGCCTGAGGTACCTGTAGGAAGAGGTGTCAAGGTCTGAATTGCCGTTGGGTCGGGGACAGCCGTGGCCGGTCGGGCCTCCAGAAGTGCCACCCTGGCTTGGACGTCTGCGACTGAGGTGGATAGAGATGACACCATCGTGTGTAACTGCGAAATGGCCGATGATATGGACTGGAGGGATGCCTGTTGGGTACTGGGTCCTGCTGCTGATGGGGGGAAGAGGAGTTTGAAGAGCTCGCCTTTCCTCGCTGTGGCGGGGAAGGGGACACCTCTGCGTCTGAGCTCTGCCGTCAATTTGGGGATAGTCCATCCCCTGAGGGATTGCACGCTGCCGCTTTCTGAAACCGGAGTAGGTGATAGAGGGGCCGTGAAGTCTTCACTGCCGGCCTGGGACATGGTTGCTCTGGTGAGGATCTCGAGCTTTATTTCCTGGTTGACTGTAACCTATTGGGGGTGAGATGAATTTCAAGTTTTTCTTTGATCCGCTGAGTCATACTTACCCGACTTATTCTCCCTTTCCCCCCTTTTTTTTTTTTTTTTTTTTTTTTTTTACCTGGAGGGATATCGTCCAACCTGGTGCAGGGTGGACCTACTGAACTTTGACTGACCTGAGGAAGATGAAAGGTGACAATTCGTGAAGGGATTGCTAAGTAACTTGGAGCAATGATTTGTATGGTGCTTGCAATTTGTGACAATAAAATGGTTCGAAATGTTTGCCTTGAATGTGAAATGAATGAACTGCATGACAGAGGTGCGACCTGGTCGTGTCACGATTTGTTCGACCGTGAGCCGGGCTCTGGAGCATGTATTGAATTGAGGCAACTGAAAATATTGGTGCTCCTGGTACGAATCGGTGCTTGTTTGATGCATCTGGATTCGAATAGGAGTGCAGTATTAAATGAAATGAGAGAAATGATTGTTTTGACCGAGGCTCGAATTGGTTGTGCCGTGTTAGCGACTGGCAACTAACCGAGCTCTGGTGTAGGTATGAAATGTGATCGGAACCAGTGATGCATGCCGTGACGAATCGGTGCGCCTCGGATGCGACTGGTTTCGAAACGGTGATGCGTTGTGAGAGTGAAATGGTAGAAATTGCATGACAGAGATATGGGTCAATCCCCGGTGTCTGCGATTCAGCTATGATCCGGATTTCTGGAGCATGTATAGAAATGAGGCCAATCCTGGGGCACGCCGAGATGAATTGGTGCATTTTCATGCGACTAAATTCATGTCGGAACGTGATACATGGAAATGAAATGATAACCATGACAGAGATACAATTGACTGATAACGTAACTCTGGAGCATGTATAGAAATGAGGCCAATCCTGGGGCACGCCGAGACGAATCGGTGCATTTTCATGCGACTGAATTCATGTCGGGACGTGATACATGGAAATGAAATGATAACCATGACAGAGGTACAAATGACTGATAAACGTAACTCTGGAGCATGTATAGAAATGAGGCCAATCCTGGGGCACGCCGAGACGAATCGGTGCATTTTCCATGCGACTAAATTCATGTCGGAACGTGATACATGGAAATGAAATGATAACCATGACAGAGGTACAATTGACTGATAATAACGTAACTCTGGAGCATGTATAGAAATGAGGCCGTAATAACTGGGGCACACCGGAACGAATCGGCGCATCTTTTGGTGCGATTGGATTCGAATCGGAGCGCGGTAGGTGACTGAAATGAGAAATGATTTGAAATGTCAGAAATGAGTTTTTAGAAATGTTTTCAGAAATGAGAAATGATTTGAAATGTCCGGAATGAGTTTTTTGAAATGTTTTCAGAAATGAGAAATGATTTGAAATGTCCGAAATGAGTCTTTTGAAATGTTTTCAGAAATGAGAAATGATTTGAAATGTCCGAATGAGTTTTTAGAAATGGGTTTGATAATTTGCAAGTTGCGACTGGCTATGGCTGTTTAGTAATACCGACATGCTAGAAATGAAGCGGCGTCAGCGTCGCTGTGCTATCGAATTGTGACATATCGAAAGTACGAGCGATATACATTGCAGTTTGTGCGATGCGGGTGAAACGAAATTTTGAACTCACGGTTTAGTGACATGATATGAAAAACGAAAAGTCCGACGGGACCTTACCTGCGACAGCCAAGCCAGACGCGTGGTACAACTATAACGAAAAACGCGGACTTCGAAAGTTTTGAGTACGGAGTATTGAATACGGGAACTGCGAGGCAAGAACTTGCGGACGCTGGTATGTCGAATAGTCAGCTTAGTGACGTATATTGCGCACAGGAAACCGACAAGCACCACAGGTGAGCGGGCTGCTTAAATACCCCCGGGCTCCTCCCATAAATTCAGGCCACCATACTGGCCTTCCTACATATATATATATATATATATATATATATATATATATATATATATATATATATATATATGCACATATATAATCTACACATAGTGTAATTGCTATATCAGCACCATACTTTCAGTGCCATGTACAGGCCCCATGCACACTGGGCTGGATGGTGCGCAGAGCAGAACGTTCATTTAGTGCCGTATGTGTCCAGGGACAAAATCCCAAAATTCAGACTGCTTGTGATCTAAGCATTTGTCCCTGAGCACATACTGCCCTAACATTCATACCACTAGGGGCGCCGTCCAGGCGCCATCAGCCTCTCATAGAGTTGGACATTCTGCGGGTAGCTGAGCTGGATGGTAAACTTGTGCCCTGGGCGGGACACAGCATGGGCGCGACACATGGGACATAGCATGGGCGGGACACAGCATGGGCAAAATATTACCCCCAAACAGAAACTTTTAAAGGGCCAGTTTACTTATAAGTAATATTTTAGGTAAAGGTGGAGCTGCGTGAGTCATGCCTTTAATACTCCAGCAATGACATCTCTGTAATTCTATTTATTGTTAGTAAATAATTCCCCTTTTTCCTTGTAAATGTCGTTGTGTAAGGTTTCCATATACTGAAGGGATTCAAATTAATAAACTCCTGTTGATCCTGCCAGTTTCTGATCTCCCTGAGGCCATCTTTAATAGTGTGACCGCAGCACCCAATGTACAGCATGGTTGTCACCCTCCAGACAGCTGTGCTTTTTCAATTTACTGCAGTCAGCGCCCCCTGCTGGTTGATAAACAGCGGCTCTGACCTTGTAGCAGGTGGGGGTGGGGCACCTTGTAAAATGTAACTGCCATTTCTGCTGGACAGCTGGGCCAGTTACAAGCAGAGAAAAAATAACAGATCTCCTGGCAGGATCAACCAATCATACAACTGTTACCGGGCAGACTCAGAAAAAGAAACACTGCTATGTGAATATTATTGACAGACACATCATAGATGTCATTTTGTATTTGGCCAGGAGCTCCACTTTAATACGTTTCCTAAAAGGCACACAGAGCTCCATGTCTGTACATAGTAGTGTCTGTAATTGTCACAATTCAAACTGAAAACTGTTTGGCTGCTGTGAGTGTTTTAATGCAAAAATATAAAATAATTTGATTGCTGATTGGCTGCTTAAGTTTATCGGGAATGTCAGATGTCCATATAAAGACAGATGATTGCTGATTGGCTGCTGTGAGTACATTGGAATGTCAGAGTTACAAGCAGTGATTAAAAATCTTCATGATACATAACAGTTAATTGGTAAAATAAACTCTAATATTTTCATTTCACTGATCAATGTTTACTGATTATTAAATGCTAATAGATCTGATCACTGCAGTCCATCCTATAAACAATCAATATATTGTTAACTTGTTGTTTTGTCAATAAAGTTTTCAATAAAAAAGAAATCAGTGGAGGATGCTTTGTCAGTTAGCACTATGATGTCATAGAGTGGGCAGAGCCAGTAGCTATAAATAGAGTTGTTGACAACAGAGCCAGTCAGTCTTGGACTTAGCTTTGCTGAACACACACAGAGAGATTTCTCCTGCAGGAAGTGTAATTAGGATTGCGATATACTAACCCGAGATATTATTCTTATTCAGATTGTGGTAGAAGCTGTACATTAGGTAGGTCTTGTTATAGTTTTCCATAAATGTATATTTATATCTGTATAAATCAGGCAGACCCTGGCACTACATACTGTTACAATTTCTAACATCTCCTTTACATATTCAAACGGATGTGATCAGCTCTCCATTCACACAGCTAACCAATGGGATAACAAACACTTTATTTATTTATTTTTTTAAACAAAGTGACAGTTAATTTCAGCCAACCAATGGGATAACAAACACTTTTTTTTTTAACAAAGTGACAGTTAATTGCAGCCTTAGGGACAGATCAGTTGTTAGGGAGATCCATTTATAGAACATTGGTTGGAGAAATGCCACACATTGGTGTAAGCTGGACAGGTTTTTTCCCCATCTTTTCTGTATCAGATGAATTGTTATGATCGGCATTGCCATCTAGTATACAGTATATTTTCTCATTGATGTATTTCAGAAAAAATATACTGCATTTTAGCCACTAGATGTAGCTGACAATCCTAGGAATTAAATCTATTATAGAAAATACAGGGAAAATTCATCCAGCCTGTAGAAACGTGACATTCATCCAACAAATGTCTTATAAATAGACCCCTTATCATCTAATGACATTGATATTAGTTGTAGTGGGTCACACATTGGCCGTCATCCGCTTACTCCCACATTTCCCATGTTAGAAATAAATATATATATTTATTAAGGTGGGTCCAGATCAATGTTTACTGATTAGCAAATGCTAATAGATCTGATCACTGCAGTCCATCTTATAAACAATCTATCAAAATATTGTTAACTTGTTGTTTTGTCAATAAAGTTTTCAATAAAAAAAAAAAGTCAGTGGAGAATGCTTTGGCAGTTAGCACTATGATGTCATAGAGTGGGCAGAGCCAGTAGCTATATATAGAGTTGTTGACAACAGAGCCAGTCAGTCTTGGACTTAGCTTTGGTGAACACACACAGAGAGATTTCTCCTGCAGGAAGTGTAATTAGGATTGCGATATACTAACCCGAGATATTATTCTTATACAGATTGTGATAGAAGCTGTACATTAGGTAGGTCTTGTTATATATATTTATGAAAAAAATATATCGGTATATATCTATATAAATCAGGCAGACCCAGTTTATCTAAAGGAGATTTTATAGATTGTAACGGATGTGATCAGCTTAATATTCTCCATTCACACAGCTAACCAATGGGATAACAAACCCTTTTTTTATTTTTTTTTCAAAATGACAGTTATTTCAGCCTTAGAGACGGAGATCAGTTGTTAGGGAGGATCTATTTATAGAACATTGGTTGGAGAAATTCCACACATTGGTGTAAACTGGACACATTTTCCCCATATAATTAGATTAATTGGTATGATGCCATCTAGTATACAGTATATTTTCTCATTGATGTATTTCAGGAAAAATATACTGCATTTTAGCCACTAGATGGAGCTGACACATTACAGAAAATACAGGGGAAATTCCTCCAGCCTGCAGCAATGTGACATTCATCCAACAAATGTCTTATAAATAGACCCCTTACTGTCCAATGACATTGACATTAGTTGTAATTCATTTTGTGCGATATTTAAGTAAAAACTGAAAAATGACCATTTGTTTTTTCTCTTTGCAGGTGCGGATTACTTTCAGAAGTTTTTATAAAGTTTTCAGATACAGATTGACAAGATGTTGCCCTACACCTACGCTATAAATGAGCTGCTTCAGGGCGCTCTGAGGCTTGTGGTAAGTATTTTTTTCCACTCTTTTCATATGTGACTGGTGATGTATAAAATTGTATTATGGCTCCTTTACACATGCAACAACCCTTGCCGTCCTTCTGAGAAGCGATCCATGGAGGGTTGCTTTTCAGAGGGTGGTTGACATGTGAATGCAGCAACCCTTGCCGTCCCTCTAAAAAGCGATCTATGGAGGGTTGCTTTTCAGAGTGTGGTTGACATGCAACCGGGAGGCGTTACCCACCTTCTTAGTGCCTGCTTTAAACTTAAAATCCCCCACCACTGCTCTGCAGTCACATGTGGTGGTTTTATGGAGACCTCATTCACCAAATGTGATGGGGAGTATTATTTCTGCAACCTTAACCACCTTTGCTGTGTAAGGGGGCGGTAAAACTGCAACTCAGTCGCCTATTTTTCCCACCCCCTGACTGCAAGTGTAAACAAGCTCTAAAGGTGGCCTTATACCTGTAGAATTACCTTCGAAGAGGTTGCAAACCCATTCATCACAGCATTTAATGGTACTTATATGACTAATTTTCTATGACACTTTGTTTGATGTACTGGTAGATCAATAGACTTCAAGTGATTATACTGGGATGGTTCCTGCAGCTTCAGGCATCCTGGTATTGTTTTTTAGAGCCAATGGTCGGCTCTATTGTAAAAGCGATCCATGCAGCTAACTAGCCTCTGGATTGCTTTTATAAGTAGTGGGAGGCGATGTTCACCACTTCCTGGTTACCCGGATGTAAACAGCACCATTTTTAAAATGAGAAAGCATCTGATAACACCGATCTTGTGATCGAATGCTTTTAAGGGCAGGAGGTATCTGGGATCCTATAGACCCCAGATCTCTCGATAAAGAGTACCTGTCACGTGCCGATTGCTGTCAAAATGGATGTTAACATTCCATGTGACAGCAATAAAAGTGCTAAAAAATTTTTTGAAAGCGACAGTATAGAAATAAATATTTAAAACAGCGATTGCCCCATACTTGAGGTATCACCTTGAGCGTCGGATCATGGGCAGTAGTTCTAGCACCAGACCTCCTCTGTAAATCTAAAGTGGTAACCTATAAACATATAAAAGTTGAAGTGGTTAATTTCAATATGTCTGGTAGTGCACATTAGAAACACTTTTGCCGATTTATCCGCATTAAAATTTAGCAACCGTTCCCGAAAGCGAACATATTTCGAAAAAAATTCTACAGGTATAAGGCCAGCTTTAGGATTGTAGTAAACCCTTTACCCCTGGACTCTGTGATGAGGCTGTGCTAGTTATCCCTGTTGGTGAGACAGACTTACTTTCTGTTGTGTCACCGGGGCAGGACGTGAGGGGAAATCTCCCATATGGAGACACAGGCAGCGCTAATAACCCAGAAGAGGTTTTTACATACAGTACAGCAGATGCTGGCAGAGCCCTGATGGGAGATGATTTATGATTTGTGGTGTATCTAAAGATATGTAAATAGATCCATTTTTTATATTGGGGGGGGGAGTAAATGTTTAATGAATACCTATTGGGAAGCCCCCCCGCTCACTTCCTCTCTTCCTGAGATGACGGGAAGTGAGAAGACATAAAAGATTAAAAAAAAACCTTGGAAAAGATTGAACTCTTTTCCCACTCTATCCAAAAAAATAAAGAAATTGGTGGAGTTTCACTTTAATATCTGTACTTTAACTTACCTTCTTTTTTTTTTCTTTATAGAGGCGCAGATTTGGTTCCGAGGACGAAAGGGCAAAATTAGTGGAACATAGGGAGGAAGAGGAAAGGCAAGAGGAGGACAGAATGAGGGAGGAGGCCAGGATAAAGAAGGAGGAGGAGAGGATAAGAGAGGACAGAATGAGGGAGGAGGCCAGGATAAAGAAGGAGGAGAGGATAAGAGAGGACAGAATGAGGGAGGAGGCCAGGATAAAGAAGGAGGAGGAGAGGATAAGAGAGGACAGAATGAGGGAGGAGGCCAGGATAAAGGAGGAGGAGAGGATAAGAAAGGACAGAAGGAGGGAGGAGGCCAGGATAAAGAAGGAGGAGAGGATAAGAGAGGACAGAATGAGGGAGGAGGCCAGGATAAAGAAGGAGGAGGAGAGGATAAGAGAGGACAGAATGAGGGAGGAGGCCAGGATAAAGAAGGAGGAGAGGATAAGAGAGTACAGAATGAGGGAGGAGGCCAGGATAAAGAAGGAGGAGAGGATAAGAGAGGACAGAATGAGGGAGGAGGCCAGGATAAAGAAGGAGGAGAGGATAAGAGAGGACATAATGAGGGAGGAGGCCAGGATAAAGAAGGAGGAGAGGATAAGAGAGGACAGAATGAGGGAGGCGGCCAGGATAAAGAAGGAGGAGAGGATAAGAGAGGACAGAATGAGGGAGGAGGCCAGGATAAAGAAGGAGGAGAGGATAAGAGAGGACAGAATGAGGGAGGAGGCCAGGATAAAGGAGGAGGAGAGGATAAGAAAGGAGGAGAGGATAAGAGAGGAAGACAGAAAAGAGAAGGACAGAACGAGGGAGGAGGCCAGGATAAAGGAGGAGAACATAAAAAAGGAGGAGGAGGCCAGGATAAAGGAAGAGGCCTTTGTGAGGGAGTGCGAAAGGATAATAGAGGAGGCCAAGATGAGGGAGAAGACCTGGATTAGACAGAAGGCCAGGATGAGGGAAGAGGCCAGGATAAAGGAGAACAGAAAAAAAGAGGAGGTCAGGATAAAGGAAAAGGCCATAGGGAGGGAGGCAAGGTCAAGAGAGCTGGGCAGGGAAAAGAAGGAGGCCAGGATAATAGAGGAGGCCAGGAAGAGGGAGGAGGCCTGCATTAGACAGAAGGCCAGGATGAGAAATGAGGCCAGGAAGAGGGAAGAGGCCAGGATGAGGGAGAAGGAGGCCAGGATGATGGAGGAGGAGGCCAGGATGATGGAGGAGGAGGCCAGGATGAGGGAGGAGGAGGCCAGGATGAGGGAGAAGGAGGCCAGGTTGATGGAGGAGGAGGCCAGGTTGATGGAGGAGGATGCCAGGTTGATGGAGGAGTTGGCCAGGATGAGGGAGGAGGCCAGGATGAGGGAAGAGGCCAGGATGAGGGAGAAGGAGGCCAGGATGATGGATGAGGAGGCCAGGATGATGGAGGAGGAGGCCAGGATGAGGGAGGAGGAGGCCAGGATGAGGGAGGAGGAGGCCAGGATGAGGGAGAAGGAGGCCAGGATGAGGGAGAAGGAGGCCAGGTTGATGGAGGAGGAGGCCAGGTTGATGGAGGAGGACGCCAGGTTGATGGAGGAGTTGGCCAGGATGAGGGAGGAGGCCAGGATGAGGGAAGAGGCCAGGATGAGGGAGAAGGAGGCCAGAATGAGGGAGGAGGCCAGGATGAGGGAAGAGGCCAGGAGGAGGGAAGAGGCCAGGAGGAGACAGGGGAGACAGGAGAGCAGGAGAATGCCGCAGACAGCGGAAGATAGGATGAGGTTGCAGTTCAATAAACCCAGAGAGAAGCTAGTGGTGGAGATCCGAAGAAATGTCACATACTACAAGTGGTGAAACCAGACAGGGAGAGGAATGCAGCAGAACTGGGGAAAAAATGAAGAAAGCAGAGGAGAGGAAACAAAGAGGGAAGAGGCCATGATAAGGGAGTTGGTGGTCAGGGTGAGAAAGTGGCAGTGTGGGGGTGGCGGGGCAAAAGAAGAGAGAGGATGAGGAGGAATAGGGTGAGGAGTGGAGTCTGATGTCTGAGGAGTGGGGGGGAACAGCAGTGTCTAATGGGGTGGGGGGAACAGCAGTGTCTGCTGGGGAGTGAGGAGTGGGGGGAACATCAGTGTCTACTGGGGGGTGAGGAGTGGGGGGAATAGCAGTGTCTGCTGGGGGGTGAGGAGTGGGAGGAACAGCAGTGTCTGATGGGGGCTGAGGAGTGGGGGGAACAGCAGTGTATGATTGGGGGTGAGGAGTGGGGAGAATAGCAGTGTCTGATGGGGGGAATAGCAGTGTCTGATGGGGGGTGAGAAGTGGGGTGGGGGGAACAGCAGTATCTGATGGGGGGTGAGGAGTGGAGTGGGGGGAACATTGGGGGTGAGGAGTGGGGGGAATAGCAGTGTCTGATGGGGGCTGAGGAGTGGGGGGAACAGCAGTGTCTGATGGGGGGTGAGGAGTGGGGGGAACAGCAGTGCCTGATGGGGGGAACAGCAGTATCTGATTCGGGGTGAGAAGTGGGGGGAAAAGCAGTGTCTGATTGGGGGTGAGGAGTGGGGGGAATAGCAGTGTCTGATGGGGGGTGAGGAGTGGGGGGAATAGCAGTGTCTGATGGGGGTGAGGAGTGGGAGGAACAGCAGTGTCTGATGGGGGGTGAGGAGTGGGGGGAACAGCAGTGTTTGCTGGGGGGTGAGGAGTGGGGGAACAGCAGTGTCTGCTGGGGGGTGAGGAGTGGGGGGGAACAGCAGTGTCTGCTGGGGGGTGATGAGAAGGGGAACAGCAGGATCTGATAAGGGAGCGAGGAGTGGGGGGCAACAGCTGTACCCTCACTTCTCATCCCCAGTCAGACGCTGCTGAACCCTCGGGGCTGTGCCATCTGAGGGGGGTGAGGAGAGGGGGGCAGTAGTGTCTGATGAGAAGGTGAGGAACAGTGAGGTGCAGAGCCGGGGATGCCCCCTAGTCATTGCCCTCATCAGACACTGCTGCACACCTCCCCATCTGATGCCACTGGGGGGGCAACAGCATCTGGGGGTGAGGAGCAGGGGGGCGGCATTGTCTTATGGGAGGGCAAGGAATGGGGGGATGGGGAGCAGGGGGTTACACCCTTTTATCAGACACAGCTGCTTCCGGGGGCAGTTCAGTCGTATCTGATAGGTGGTGAGGAGGGTGAGATGCATATACACTCAGGGCTGGTGTAATGATTGTTAAACAATGATGTCATTACACTGAATCTGCGAGAATGTCATCACTTGTGTGCAAAAGGAGTCTCTACTACTGACCTGCCAGGAAGGAAAGGGACTCATCAGATACACCTGTACATGCCCAAGAATAAAATGCAATAGTCCTGAGGTCCATGTGGGGCACTGGGAGCCCCAAATTGGGATTTTGTCATCTTTAGAACATGTATCAATGCTTCAGATGGGTTTTGCGTTTCTATACAAGTCTCAAAATCCACTTAACCACTTGAGCCCCGGACCATTATGCTGCCTAAGGACCAGAGGTCTTTTTCCAATTTGGCACTGCGTCGCTTTAACTGCTAATTGCGCAGTCATGCAATGCTGTACCCAAACGAAATTTGCGTCCTTTTCTTCCCACAAATAGAGCTTTCTTTTGATGGTATTTGATCACCTCTGCGGTTTTTATTTTTTGCGCTATAAATGGAAAAAGACCGAAAATTTTGAAAAAAAATGATATTTTCTACTTTTTGTTATTAAAAAAATCCAATAAACTCAATTTTAGTCATACATTTAGGCCAAAATGTATTCGGCCACATGTTTTTGGTAAAAAAAATGTCAATAAGCGTATATTTATTGGTTTGCGCAAAAGTTATAGCGTCTACAAACTAGGGTACATTTTCTGTAATTTACACAGCTTTTAGTTTATGACTGCCTATGTCATTTCTTGAGGTGCTAAAATGGCAGGGCAGTACAAAACCCCCCCAAATGACCCCATTGTGGAAAGTAGACACCCCAAGGAAATTGCTGAGAGGCATGTTGAACCCATTGAATATTTTTTTTTTTTGTCCCAAGTGATTGAATAATGACAAAAAAAAAAAAATATTTACAAAAAGTTGTCACTAAATGATATATTGCTCACACAGGCCATGGGCCTATGTGGAATTGCACCCCAAAATACATTCTGCTGCTTCTCCTGAATATGGGGATACCACATGTGTGGGACTTTTTGGGAGCCTAGCCGCGTACGGGGCCCCGAAATCCAATCGCCGCCTTCAGGATTTCTAAGGGCGTAAATTTATGATTTCACTCTTTACTGCCTATCACAGTTTCGGAGGCCATGGAATGCCCAGGTGGCACAAAACCCCCCCAAATTACCCCATTTTGGAAAGTAGACACCCCAAGCTATTTCCAGAGAGGCATATTGAGTCCATGGAATATTTTATATTTTGACACAAGTTGCGGGAAAGTGACACTTTTTTTTTTTTTTTGCACAAAGTTGTCACTAAATGATATATTGCTCACACAGGCCATGGGCATATGTGGAATTGCACCCCAAAATACATTTAGCTACTTCTCCTGAGTACGGGGATACCACATGTGTGGGGCTTTTTGGGAGCCTAGCCGTGTACGGGACCCCGAAAACCAATCACCGCCTTCAGGATTTCTAAGGGTGAAAATTTTTGATTTCACTCTTCACTGCCTATCACAGTTTCGGAGGCCATGGAATGCCCAGGTGGCACAAAACCCCCCCAAATGACCCCATTTTGGAAAGTAGACACCCCAAGCTATTTGCTGAGAGGCATGGTGAGTATTTTGCAGCTCTCATTTGTTTTTGAAAATGAAGAAAGACAAGAAAAAACTTTTTTTTTTTTCTTTTTTCAATTTTCAAAACTTTGTGACAAAAAGTGAGGTCTGCAAAATACTCACTATACCTCTCATCAAATAGCTTGGGGTGTCTACTTTCCAAAATGGGGTCATTTGGGGGGGGTTTGTGCCACCTGGGCATTCCATGGTCTCCGAAACTGTGATAAGCAGTCAAGAGAGAAATCAAAAATTCACGCCCTTAGAAAGGCTGAAGGCGGTGCTTGGTTTTCGGGGTTCCGTACGCGGCTAGGCTCCCAAAAAGTCTCACACATGTGGTATCCCCGTACTCAGGAGAAGCAACAGAATGTATTTTGGGGTATAATTTCACATATTCCCATAGCATGTTTGAGCAATATATCATTTAGTGACAATTTTGTGCAAAAAAAAAAAAAAATTGTCTCTTTCCCGCAACTTGTGTCGCAATATAAAATATTCCATGGACTCGACATGCCTCTCAGCAAATAGCTTGGGGTGTCTACTTTCCAAAATGGGGTCATTTGGGGGGGTTTTGAACTGTCCTGGCATTTTATGCACAACATTTAGAAGCTTATGTCACACATCACCCACTCTTCTAACCACTTGAAGACAAAGCCCTTTCTGACACTTATTGTTTACATGAAAAAGTTTTTTTTTTTTGCAAGAAAATTACTTTGAACCCCCAAACATTATATATTTTTTTAAAGCAAATGCCCTACAGATTAAAATGGTGGGTGTTTCATTTTTTTTTTTCACACAGTATTTGCGCAGCGATTTTTCAAACGCATTTTTTGGGGAAAAAACACACTTTTTTAAATTTTAATGCACTAAAACACACTATATTGCCCAAATGTTTGATGAAATAAAAAAGATGATCTTAGGCCGAGTACATGGATACCAAACATGACATGCTTTACAATTGCGCACAAACGTGCAGTGGCAACAAAATAAATACATTTTTAAAAGCCTTTAAAAGCCTTTACAGGTTACCACTTTAGATTTACAGAGGAGGTCTACTGCAAAAATTACTGCCCTCGATCTAACCTTCGCGGTGATACCTCACATGCATGGTGCAATTGCTGTTTACATTTGACGCCAGACCGCCGCTTGCGTTCGCCTTAGTGCGAGAGCAGGGGGCGACAGGGGTGCTTTTTTTTTTTTTTTTTTTTTCTTTGTTATTTTTTTGCTTTTTTATCTTATTTTTAAACTGTTCCTTTCATTTTTATTTTTTTTTAATCATTTTTATTGTTATCTCGGGGAATGTAAATATCCCCTATGATAGCAATAGGTAGTGACAGGTACTCTTTTTTGAAAAAATTGGGGTCTATTAGACCCTAGATCTCTCCTCTGCCCTCAAAGCATCTGACCACACCAAGATCGGTGTGATAAAATGCTTCCCCAATTTCCCAATGGCGCTATTTACATCCAGCGAAATCTAAGTCATAAAATGCTCGTAGCTTCCGGTTTCTTAGGCCATAGAGATGTTTGGAGCCACTCTGGTCTCTGATCAGCTCTATGGTCAGCTGGCTGAATCACCGGCTGCATTCTCAGGTTCCCTGTTGAGACAGGAGAGCCAGAGAAAAACACGGAAGACGGTGGGGGGGGGGGCATTCCCTCCCACGGCTTGTAAAAGCAGTCTAGAGGCTAATTAGCCGCTAGGATTGCTTTTACATGAAAGCCGACCGCTGGCTGAAAAGAATGATACCAAGATGATACCTAAACCTGCAGGCATCATTCTGGTATAACCACTCAGTATAGCCACTCACACAAAGTTGTGAATGGCGTACCTGAAGACAAAAAAATGGTTAACAATAAAGCACAGTAAACGGTAAAGTATAAAAAATTGCATACCTGAAAAGCAAACATGATAAAGCATAATAACAATAAAACATTGCAGAATAGAATACAGTAAAAAAGAGCAGAACAATAGAGAGAATAGAGAGAGAGAGAACAATAAAACGACAACTATTTTTTTTTATTTTATATATATATATTTTTTTTTATTTTTTTTTTTACACTTTTTTTGTAACTAACTTTTATAACTGTAACCGGTTCCAGGTTCGGGTCTCTCAAAATGCGATGGCATCTTGGGAGACCCTGTGAAAGTGTGCCTAGTCTGTGCAATGCTGTACCCTACGCTAATACTCAACTAGTGTATGGTAGCGTTCAAAATATTCACCAATGCAAAGACCAGGATTGTCAGGACAGGAGGGACAATAATAGCGGGTGTCACGCCTATATCCGCGCTTGCTGCAGACACGACATCTTTTTTGGGGGCGTTCGCTGGGTAGGGGTACTCGGGAGGACATAAAGAAAATGCCTCTCATGCAGCCGACTGCATTTGGTTGGGGATGTGAATGGGGGAAGTACGGGCGCTGCAGAAGCGGTGGGTTCCCAATTAGGATTGGCGAATGCAGTAGGAAGGGCACTATGGGCACGACGGGCCTGTGTTTGTCTTTCTGGTGGCAGCGGGACACTACTTGTGCTTGCCACCTCACCAGCTTGAACTGCACTTATGGGACTCGCCACGTCACCAAGTGTTACTGCAGTGCTGGTTTGACTACGACCGGGGTGTACTAGGCCGCTGGCGCTTGCCAGTTCACCAAAACGCTACCAAAAAATCTGTTAGCGATCGCAGGGATCAGGCCTGACTCTGCGAACGCTGCAGTTATGCGTTTTAGTCTTTTGTAAGTGACAGTGATCGATCGATACTGCACTTGGGTGGGCTGGGCTGGGCCGGGCGGAGGGGCAAAACGCAGGTGCTAGCAGGTATCTGGGCTGATCCCACTAACACTGCGTTTGTGAGAACCCTAAACTGCTGGGGATGCTAGTATAGATCTGATCGGATCAGATATTGATCCGTTCAGATACTATACCACTAAGGGTGGTGTACGGTGCGTGCGTGGGTGTTAGCGGTACTGACGCTAACCTGACGCTGCCTGGGGCTGGTGCTTGCCAGTTCACCAAAATACTACCAAAAAAACTGTTAGCGATCGCAGGGATCAGGCCTGACTCTGTGAACGCTGCAGTTATGCATTTAGTGTTTTGTAAGTGTCAGTGATCGATCGATACTGCACTTGGGTGGGCTGGGCCGGGCGGAGGGGCAAAACGCAGGTGCTAGCAGGTATCTGGGCTGATTCCGCTAACACTGCGTTTTTGGGAACCCTAAACTGCTGGGGACACTAGTATAGATCTGATCGGATCAGATATTGATCCGTTCAGATACTATACCACTAAGGGAGGCGTATGCTGCGTGCGTGGGTGTTAGCGGTACTGGCGCTAACCTGACCCTGCCTGGGGCTGGTGCTTGCCAGTTCACCAAAATACTACCAAAAAAACTGTTAGCGATCGCAGGGATCAGGCCTGACTCTGCGAACGCTGCAGTTATGCGTTTAGTCTTTTGTAAGTGACAGTGATCGATCGATACTGCACTTGGGTGGGCTGGGCTGGGCCGGGCGGAGGGGCAAAACGCAGGTGCTAGCAGGTATCTGGGCTGATCCCGCTAACACTGCGTTTTTGGGAACCCTAAACTGCTGGGGACGCTAGTATAGATCTGATCGGATCAGATATTGATGCGTTCAGATACTATACCACTAAGGGAGGTGTATGCTGCGTGCGTCAGTGTTAGCGGTACTGGCGCTAATCTGGCGCTGCCTGGGGCGACGCATATCACCGCCGGGCGATCAGGGGGCTAAACCTTTATTCGGTAATGAACGGCGGGTGCCCTGACACTATAAAAAATAAACAAACTAACCAGCGTCAACCGTAACGGTTATACGGTGATCAGTGGTGAAAGGGTTAACTAGGGGGCAATCAAGGGGTTAAAACATTTATTCGGTAGTATATGGGGGTCCCTGACGCTATAAAACGCTGACGGCGAACCTAAATATTTATGTCCCTAACTAGCGTCACCAGCGACACTAATACAGCGATCAGAATAATGATCGCTTAGTGACACTGGTGACAGGGGGTGATCAAGGGGTTAAAACTTTATTAGGGGGGGTTAGGGGGGTACCCTAGACCTAAAGGGGGGTAATACTCACTGTCCCAACACTAACTGTCACAAACTGACACCAATGCAGTAATCAGAAAAAAAAAACAAAAAAAAAAAAAACTGCTGGTGTCAGTTTGTGACAGGGGGGGGGGTGATTGGGGGGGGATCGGGGGGCGATCGGGGGGGGGGGGATCGGGGTGTTTTGTGTGCCTGGCATGTTCTACTGTGTGTGTGTGTGTTGGTGCACTCACATTGATGTCTTCTCTCCTCGGGCCGGAACGGAAATTACCGACCCGAGGTGAGATGACATCATTTCCTTTGCTGCTGTTTAGCATACAGCAGCAAAGGAATGATTCGATTGGCCGGCGGCGATCGCGAGGGGGGGGCCACGAACGGATGGTCTCCCCCTCACCACCGATCGCCGGGGCACAAAGGACGACCGCCTCGGGCACCGGGGGGGGGTCCGATCGGACCCCCCACCCGCGGAAGGCAAATCACGTACACTGTACGTGATTTTGCCTGTCCGTGCCACTTTGCCGACGTACATCGGCGTGAGGCGGTCGTCAAGTGGTTAAAGCAGGCCAACTACGCTTGTCAATGAATTCTAGATTATCTCAGAAGTGTCTTAAATTCATGGCAAACTGATGGCATCAACCATACCACTGGAGTCCCAGTTATAAAAGCGACTTTTGTCTATTGGAAGCTCAGTTTTAATAAATGTCTCTTTTGGGGTTAAAACCAAACTATGTGAGGGTGCCTAGGCTCTGCTGTGTCTACAGCTTCATATCAGCAGTGCAAGTTTGGCACTGTTGCCTCTGATTCCTATTCACAGGAGATTTGGAATGACATTTGGTGATGTCACTACTGTGCTGCTCAGTGTTGGAGGCCCTGACACAAGGAAGCAAACCCCTGCCCCTACCAAGATTTCCGCAGAGATACCTTGCAGAACTAAACATGGTAAGTGGGTAAAGGGGGGAAAACAGCTGCAATGAGACCACATGGAATATTGGTGACTAGTCTTTTGTACTCTACCCACATTTTTTTGGGCAGAGCTTACAGAGTTCATTTAATCTTATAAAACATATAAGTAATCTGTTTTCTTTGCCGGAGGTCTTACAAGGCCTTACAAAGTTCTGTTTATGTTACTATGGACAGAAAGGGGAGTATAGTCACCTTAGGAACAGTGGCGGCTGGTGCTCAAAATTTTTGGGGGGGAGCAAATAAACTGAAAAATTCGGGGAAAAAAACCCATCAATTGCAGCCTCACTGTGCACATCAAAATGCAGCCACTGTGCACATCAAATGCAGTTCTCTAAATGGCTGACTTCAGACTGCGCATGCACAGTTTAGAATAACAGACTTTTTTTTTCCCCCAAAGTGTTTTACTGACAGCCATTTGTGAGTTGTGGTTGGCCAGGCTGGCAAAGGAGCCAGAAGTACTCGCTGCTTGCTTCCCCGCAGAAATCGCAGGTAGTGCGGGTAGCAGGGCCAGAATTGGTGATGACAGGCCAGGCTACTGCTGAGCAAGACGGGTATTCTTAGGCTCAGTTCACACTGCAGCGATGCAGGAACCCTGCAAATCCAGTACGGGTTCCTGCATCGCATACAACTCGCAGGCAGTTTACACTGCCCTTTGCGAACTGTTGGGGGTGTCAATACAATGTTAATGACACCTCCAGTAAAGTTTGCTAATTGCAGTGCGAACTGTGAATTTGGACATTAATCAGATCACATGGGTGTGAACACCCATGTGATCCGATTCTGGTGCGGATCAAAAAATGGGTCCTGTGTGAGTTTGGTCCGAATGCGATTTCAGCCATACTATCTGTATGGCTGAATTTGCATCACACAGACATCACATGAGATTTGCACAGCAGTGTGGTGCGAATCACATGTGATGTCTGACATCACAGCAGTGTGAACTGGCCCTAAATGTGCCCCCTCTTCTACTGTGGTGTTTGAGGGAGATTAACGGCAACCAGGCATGCAGAGAAAGCAGGGACGGGAGGTGTGCAGTCTGTGAGGCTGAAAAGGAGCCATTGCAGTGACCTCTGTTATGAAACCTAAGTAGAGGAGGGGGAGAGCATGGGGGAGGATCAGAGAGGCACTGTGCAGTGGTTAACATCAGAGATAGTAGCTGGCTGGAGGGGACTTCATTATCAAGCACAGGAAGAGGAGGGGGGAGCGCGTGGGAAGGATCAGAGGCATCTGTTTTGCGGCTGCAGGGCTGGTGTTTTGTCAGGGACAGGCTGGATCAGTGTGATAGGAAGTGTACTCACTGGCACGGCTCTTCTACTTGCTGTTATCCCAAAGTTAGTGCGGGAGGGAGAGCCAGTGTGCAAATCAGACCAGAAGAGTTCTCTATGTTTGCTCCGGATCTTTTGTAACACAGGCAGGGGCTGGCTCAAAGCTCTCAGAGAGAAACCCATGCCAAAATACATCTCACAGCAAGAACATAATAAAAACCTCCAGCAGGTTTAAAAAATGTTAATACAGATCCCCCCAACACAGCAGCGGCACTTACCTTGCTGACTGTGTTGTCCTCTCCTCTCCCGCGGTGTCTCCTTCCAGAAGCGATGGAGAGATCCGCTCTTCATACTTCCTGTTGTCTCTTTCCCATTGCGCCCGGGACAGAGACAACAGGAAGTGACATCAAACCTCAGATGTCAATCAAACCGCCCGTCCATAGTAAAAGTGCCGGGCGGAAGCTACTCAGCGCTTCAGAAAGCGCCCTAAGGCAGGATAAATGCCCGCAAATGAAGCGCCGCGTCTGCAATCTCGTGATTGCATTGACGTGGCGCTTCCCATAGTGCACTGTGTCCGGCGCTCGAACACAGTGCAGTATGTTAAAGGACTTCTTTTTTTTTTTCTTAAAGGGGCAATTTAAAAAAAAAAATGTAAACATTTTTTTTTGTGACTACACAGAAGAAGGGGGGGGGATGGCGCCCGGGCGTCCCCTATGGACGGGCCGCCACTGCTTAGGAAGTATGTGTATCCATTTGCTACCTACTATAAAGCTAGTCAACTACTGGGCTAGACAAACAAGGAAACCAACAGTACAATTACTTTTGATAACCCAAATTTTAGCACAACCATTATGTTGCTCACAGGTGCTCTTTATAAAAGAATTGCCATTCCATAGGACTCCTGTAATTGCAGCCTGTTAAAAGCCCTCCTTAGGCTTTGCAGATTGTCATTCCAGGACCATCACTCATTTTTGATATGTAGCCTGAAGCTACTGCAACATGAAATGCAGCTGTTCATTATAGGATGATGGAGGGTCTGCTGTTGCACTCGTTTCCCCTCATGAAACTGACCCCCGTACATCGCTTCTCATTGCTCCCCGTGTACGAACACGGCTTACTAAAATTCTGTAATGGCCAAACTACAAATTGAATTGCTGGCAATGCTGAGGGCTGGGGACTGAGTAGAAGTGGACTGGAAGGCAATAAATGGAGACATGGAGTAATGGGGCCCCATAAGACATGTTTGATCTTACTTGCTTTACTGAGTATCAGTAGTGACTAATGGGTGGGGACAGATTGACATTACACTTCCACTTAAATTGAGCTTTCCAGAAAGGCACATTTTAAATGATTAAAACCCATTTTCCCTATTATAATAAAATAATATATTTATCAGCAGTGGGAAGTTGGACTTTATTTAATTTTTGGTGACATTCCCAATTTTTACTTGCTTGCAATTTTATATTTTGGTTATTTTATATGTAAATTTGTATATACTGAGATGACTATAGTGGTTGTCTGTATATCCCTGCTTTTGTGGATTTGATGTGGTGGTAAGTGTAGGGGTGTATTTACTTTTTCAATATGACAAATCTGCATTTTTGTTCATTTAGATCACAAAGTATATCAAAGTATATAACTATTTCTATGGGGTATACATAATTTTTCACATGATTATCTATGTCCTATATCTCTCTTACTGAAACGTCTGCCATATGCACAGATCAACAAAATTTTCCCTATGATATTATGGTAATGGTGCTCACCCACCTGCTGTGTAGAAATGAGCAAAATAGGGAGTTTTTAGCTCTTGGTAAACATAGGAAGATTTTTATTTTGGTAAACATAGGAAGATTTTGGCAAAATGTCACCATTTTAGCAAAGTGCATTAGACTTAAAAGCGACTGTAAAGGTAGGAATAAAAATAATAATAATAACAAACATGTCTATACCTGCCTGCTGGAATTGCCCAGAGCAGCCACGAACCTCCTATTCTCGGGTCTCCCGCCGCCGGCGCACCTGGCGCCTCCTCTCTGTCCACTCATGCATGCTTGCCGCCGAGCCCCGCTGCTGCGTCCATCGATACAGACAGCGGGACTTGGCCCCTCCCACCCCGCTCCCTCGTCACTGGTTTTGATTGATAGCACTGAGAGCCAATGGATCTCGATGCCCCAGCAAAGTCAGCAAGACCCGGAAGTGAGAAGAGAGAAGAGCTGCAAACGCGCACAGCACTGGATTGAATGAGGGCTCAGGTAAGTAAACAAAAGGGAAGGGGATGAAATGCATTAAGGTAAAAAATATTTAGGCCTTAGAACCACTTTAAGAGGGAAGACAAGTTAAGAGAGGTCTTCTTTGCTAACCAGTACCAGTTCTTGTAGTAACCCCCCCCCCCCCCCCTTTGCTAGCCTCATAATTAATGAATTAACTGTATTATTTTATGTGTTTTTTTCCCCAGAAAAAAGGAAGTAACAGAAGTAAATGTAAAAAAAATTCTAATAATTTGAAATTACACAAAAAAAACAAACATAAAGTGAACTACCTTAAATACAACCCCCCCCCCCCTCCTGAAAAAACACCCTCTAAATAAAGGGAAAATTTGTAGTGTAGCTGGAATATAAATTTTGGGTGGACTCTCCCTATATGAAATTAAAAAAAACGACTATAAAGCCTCGTACACATGATCGGATTGTTGGCCAACAAAATCGTGGACTTTTGTCCGAAAGGCGTTGGCCCAAACTTGTCTTGCATACAAACGGCAAGGAATTGTCGGCCAACAAATACAAAGGTAGTGACGTACTACGTTGTTTTTCAGCTCTTTATTGCCACCCTTTGGGCTCCTTCTGCTAATTTCGTGTTAGTTGAAGTTTGGTGAGTGTTGATTTGCTCTTTTCATTTCGCACTTTTCAGTTAGTTTCTGAACGGCCGTTCGTCAACCAGACATGTTGCGGAATCGGAGGAGATAACGTGTTATTTATTATTGGCCTTGGAGTTATTGCTTTGACATTATTTTTTTGGTTGAATAATGATTTGATTTGGTATATTTTCTATATTTTTGGATGCATAGAATGCAATTTTTGGTTAAGTTCTATTGGCAGATAGCACGTCTAATTTTATTTGTTTTCTTTTTTTAATGCACAATAAAAAAAATGGTGTAGATTAATACCTTGGCTATGTGTTTTACTTCAAATGACAGTTTGGGAGTAGGCAGTTACATTTTAAAAAATAAAATTGACAAGGGACACCAACATAATTGTATCTTTATCCCTGAAAACCCTTCTCTTCAGAGAAGCCTACCCTACCCACACCTAAAAACTGTATTTTCATTTTTTCCATCAGCTCACCCCCCACAGTTATTACCTTTTGTTTCCACTTGACCCTCCCTTCTAGATTGTAAGCTCTAACAAACAGAGCCCTCTGATCCCTCCTGTATTGATTTGTATTGTAAGTGTACTGTCTGCCCTCATGTTGTAAAGCGCTGCGCAAACTGTTAGCGCTGTATAAATCCTGTATAATAATAATCTTTGATATTAAAAACTACAGGATAATGGTGTTGTGGTAACTTGCCCCCCCCAAAAAAGCATAATAATATTATTCTTGATATCACTAGAAAAAAAAAAGCCTTTGAAAAATTGTTTGCAATAACTCCATCAGTATCACCAGCAAAGCAGCTTCATTATTATCCCATTAAAGAAGGAGAGAATTGTGCGCTGCATTTCTAAATTTCATAATTTGCCACGTCACAAATTTTAATTCTCTATTACGAATGTTAGTTTACAAGACCGGCCGCTTCTGGCTCATCCTTGCTTCCGAGCATGCGTGTTTGTACTTTGGCCTTTTGTCCGACGGACTTGTGTACACACCCTTGGAAAATTTTAAAACCTGCCATCCAACATTTGTTGGCGGAAAATCCGACAACAATTGTCCGATGGAGCATACACACGGTCGGATTTTCCGCCAACAGCCTGTCATCACACCTTTCCCGTCGGAAAATCCGACCGTGTGTACGTGGCTTTACAGTGAGTCCCACAGCCTGCTGCTAATTGCTAGATAGAATAATCTTTTTACCTCCAGAAAGGTCATCTTTAATGATTTTTTTTACACCTCATTATTGATTTAGTTAGGTCATACATGATGTGACTGATTCAAGCATCACTAGCAATAAGAAAACCAGTTTCCGTCAAATCGTTTACAGGTTGCAATATTGTTTCTACGCTTTAGCCAGATGCACTTTTATTGTTCAGAAGCAATTGTAGCACATCCTGCAGAAAGCTACAAGTTCTGCCTGTGTGTTTTAAAAGTCAAATTAAAAATTTAATGCCTTTTTTCAACCCTATAGTTCTGAGCCCCTACATTTTTTGCCCACTCTGCAGTGCCCTGTGTTGGCAGAGATGAGTAACAGCCACACCTCTCATAACAAGTTTCCTTCACAGACTTGGAATGCAGAAGAAGCGAGTGGCACTTTAGACCAATTCAAACATTACATGATCATCACATTAAAAGGAAAATCTCACAAGGGGTCACAGACTGGTGTCTAAAACCCTGACAGATATTTTAACTCTATCCTAAACAAAGAATAAAAATGTTTAGAGTCATGCTTTAAGTAATAAAGCAAGGGAGGAGCAATAACAATGTACATGTTTATCTATCTTTCTCTACCAAAAAACATTGTCAGCAGTTGGATTGTGCTGCAATAAGATTTAGATCAGCATAAAAAAAAAGGTACAACACTTTGTTACTAAGGAAAAATAAGCAGACAAAATAATTACCACTACTATTAAATTAGACATAAACCCTAATGCCGCGTACACACGATCGGAATTTCCGTCAGAAAAAACTTGGATGGTTTTTCCGACGGAATTCCACTCAAGCTTGCCTTGCACACACACGGTCACACAAAAGTTCTCTGAACTTTCGACCGTCAAGAACGCAGTGATGTACAACACTACGACGAGCCAAGAAAATGAAGTTCAATGCTTCCGAGCATGTGTCAAATTGTGATTTTTTGCGCGTCCGAAATGCATACAGACGAACGCATTTTCGGATAGGAACTTTTCCCAACTGAAAATTAGAGAACATGCCCTCAATCTTTTGCTGGCTGGAATTCCACCAGCAAAAGATCGATGGAGCATACACACGGTCGCATTTTCCGACAAAAAGCTCTCATCGGAGTTTTGCTGGCGGCATTTCTGATTGTGTGTACGCGGCAAAAGGGGAAATTCTCCACTAGTGTTACATGCATTGTTGTGAAATTAATTTTGAACAGCACCTCAATGCACTAAGGCAAGACACATTGGTTGAAGTGTGTCACAACACACAAAATCTCACAGTAGTGTGATGTGTTGGAAAATCTGTGGCATGTCTGAATTAATGAGGCGACTGCTTGCAGTTGCTGTTACCTAAACCCGGGACCCTGCATTACACATCACTATATCTGGCCTCCCACAGTACACAGAACATAGAAATGTCTGGTTAAAGCTTGTAGGAGGAGTTTTCATTCTACACCAGAGTTATCATGAGGCTGCAGGACCCCTGACCCTCTATCTGGACAGTGCTGATTGGCCCTGTGCCGATCACATGCACCCTCCTAAGAAAAAAAAACAAACTCTCTAGCAATACACACCAAACTGAGCATATGCAGAGTGACCCCAAAGGCTCTGTCTTATCAGGAGATTGGGGACAGTGATAGAAGGGGAGGATCAGAGAGATTAACCCCTTAGGTTCCACAGTGAGTATAACAAGCATGCTTTACTGCATATACAGACTGATTTTACTGTTGTGGGTTTAGTAACGCTTGAGAGGGGGGTCCTGGGAGGGAGTGGGTCCTTTCACTGGCCATCGTGGGATTGCATGGGACCAAGGGACCAATTACAGTAGTGACAGGCCTCTTGGCCGCTAAATTTCTCTGCTCCCTGTGGAATAGTATTGCCCCTTCTCGGGGATTACCTTGGGCCCATTTTCTTTGGCAACACCCTCCCCTATTTAGGATTACAAAAAAAGTTTAATATAGAGCACCTACCAAGGGCTTTGGCCTTAATGCCAGCAGGACTAGGTTTCAGCACTACTGGCCAGTAAGGTAATCAGGAACTTTGTCTTCTTTAGTCAGGCCGTATAACAGTATACTGTGTTTTTCCCTTTAATTTACATTGCTATATGTTGTGCTATTATTCTGTTGTTGTTGCTCTAACCAAACTTCTTCTTACAGGATTTTATGTATTAATAAAGCCTATAGAATCCCATGAAGTGTGTCTTGGGTCAGTTCTAGGCGGGTCATTATTGGTGTAGGAGCAGCATGGGTTTTGCTTACATCTTCAGAATAGAAATTGCAGAGATGTAATGACCCGGCAACCAGACAGAAATTGCGGTATTGCTGCGTCAAATACAGTAAGTTCCCAGGTATGAACAGAACTGCTGACAGTTCCTCTGCATTCTGCTCTTATTTGAAGATAGCCATCTGGGTCTGTGTTGTGGAGTTTTCCTGGCCTATGCCAGTCAGCATTTTTACAAGAATTAAAGCAGATCTTTCACCACTTCCACTAAAAATCACATCAGCATACAGCTCCACATGCTGATTAGAAATCACCTTACATTCAGACATCTTTTCCAATTACTTCCAATTACTGGTTTTCCACTTCCTGGATTCTTAAGGCACTGATGATGTCACACTGACTTCACAGCTGCATCCTGGGAAGTTACTGTCACATGTTCCAGAAGATAGTGTTCCACGAAGTAATGGGAGATAGATTCATCTGCCCTTAGTGAGAAGAATGGAGAGGACAATAAAAATATATGCAAAGAATAAAAAGCTTGCAATTATCTATAAGTATCTGTAGATTGCCATGACTAAACATTTCTAAAGGTGCCTGTGCATAGTTTCCAACTGTCCCTGATTTCGAGGGACTGTCCCTGATTTGGAACAAAGTCCCTCTGTCCCTCTTTCCTCCTCATTTGTCCCTCATTTTGGTCTGATCTATATAGTTGTATTTAAAATGCACTTTCAAAAAGTGTTGCCCAGTGCTAAACTTTTCATCCAATATCTAAATTGCTGCATTTGTACATGTCAAAACCCAGTATAAAGGAATAGTAGTGGTTTAAAAAAAAAAAAAAACATTTGTGGGTCTAACTAATCTTTTTTTTGTATAATTCTCCTTTAAGAGGGAGTGGTCGCGTGTGTGTCCTATGGCTACATACTTTTGCTAATAGGTGTCCCTCGTTCCCATCTCAAAAAGTTGGGAGGGTATGCCTTTGTTGTAGTTTGTGTGGAAAGGGGAGACAGCTCAACAGGAATGCAGAAATCATCAAAAAACTGACAGAGGTTCAAATTCTCTTCCTTGTCCTTAAAAATGTTTTTATTGTTGTCTGGGTGTGTACGAGACGAATCTTCTGTCATGACGACCACAATTACTGGGACAGGAACTGACAGGAAATCTCCTGTGGGGACATAGATACCTCTAAAAACCTTACAGAGGTTCCAACCTTCTCCACTCTGTCCAAAATATAATAAAAAAGGAACCTTTGACTGACATTCTACTTTAGTGAGACAGAAACATAAATGATTTTGCAGACATTTGATTGCATTTTTCATTAAATATGCACCTACATGGACCTAAATGATATCCTTAACCATGAATGGGAGAATGTAGAGAGATCCGACGCGTTTCGAAAATAAAGTTTCATGTTTTTTCTTCAGGGATGCTCATATATGGGTATAAGAGTATTCTATAATAATTCTATAATACCATTAGGCTTCATGCTCCTGGCCCTATCCGCCCCCCTAAAGGTCCAAGTGCATGTGTTATCCCTTTTTTTTCAAAAGTGTTCAGGCTGGTCACATGATGCATGGGGGTCTACTTTGGATCTTTTGCAGGTGTGGGCAGTCCCCAATGATGCAGATGGTGGTGCTGACTTGATGCCGTCGGTGCCACGCTCTGCATTATTTCCCTATGAGTGAAGGTTGTCCTGATGAAGCGCTCTCAAATGGACAGCTCCATGACACTCTGCACTCATAGAATGTCCTCAGTCTTCTGGGTTGACCAAGGACATTTGGAATGACAAAACAACATTTACCCAGAGCTGGCCTTTTTCACGCATTGGTTGGCATTGCACTATTCATATCTGAGTGTTGTGGAGTGCCAGAGCAGGTGCGCTTACTATGAAAGAAAGGAAACACTATATGATGGGTATGTTGTTTTAGGGAGGGGGCAAATACTTCATATAACCCTTTCGCTACCACCGAAGTAAGGCTTATGCATTGCTTCCCCACCCCATGTGCACGTCTATGTAAGAAAACAACATATTATGCCGCGTACACACGAGCAGACTTTCCGGCAGACTTGGTCCGGAGGACCGGACTCTGTCGTACAATTCGATCGTGTGTGGGCTCCAGCTGAGTTTTTTTCCCCAAAAGTCAGACGGACCTAGAAATAAAACAAAAATCTTTCTGACGGACTCGAGTCTGGTCAAAAAATCCGCTCGTCTGTATGCTAGTCCGATGGACTAAAATCGACGCTAGGGCAGCTATTGGGTACTGGCTATCAACTTCCTTATTTTAGTCCGGTCGTACGTCATCACGTACGAATCCGTCGGACTTTGGTGTGATCGTGTGTGTTCAAGTCAGTTCGTTTGAAACTCCGGCGGACGTATGCTGCAAAGTCCGTCGGAAAGACTGTCGGACCTAGTCCGTCGAAAAGTCCGCTTGTGTGTACGCGGCACCCCCCCCCCCCACCCAGCCATGACAGACAACTCCAACCCTTCTACTTCAAGCCAACAGCATGCACAACTTCCCATACAAATTAAACTATGCTCGATAAACATTCGCGGACTCAACACCCCTGAAAAACGATCACAATTGCTATTTACTCTCCAAAAAGCCAAAACGCACATTGCTCTCAAACAGAAAACTCATTTCTGGACAGATGGTATCCAAAAGCTCCATAACCATAATTTCCCGACGGTATATCATGCTGCCAATAAGGCAGCTAAATCTAAAGGTGCCGCTATCTTGATCTCGAAACACTGCCCTATTCAGATAGCGGAGCTCCAAAGAGACTTCCAGGGTAGATATCTCTTCCTCAAAGGAACACTTCATAACAGACCCATCACCATGGCAAACGTATATATGCCCCAAACTCGCAACAACTGCCCTTCTTTCGCAAAACTTTTCATCAACTTTCGGCCTTTCAATCAGGCACTCTAATTGTAGGGGGGGATTTAAATGTTCCCCTGTCACCCTCACAAGACACATCCAACGGATCCTCCTGTCTGACATACAGAGCCCTCCGTGAAATAAAAACCCAATTCAGCAACTTGATCCTACACGACACATGGCGCACATTACATCTGAACATAAAAGATTTCACTTTCTTCTCCCCACCGCATAACAAATATTACAGAATTGATCATTTTTTCATCTCGCAAAACGACCTTACATTACTCACAGAGGCCACAATTGAACCCATGCTACTCTCGGACCATCACCCCATAACAATGACTCTGACGCGCACTAGATCTACAATCTGGCACATAGATGATTCCCTACTATTAGACATGGAGAACACCCACAATATCTCTAAACGCCTTTCCCAATATTTCACAGAAAATGTCACTAGTGGCACCTCACCCACTGTCACATAGGCCGCCCATAAATGTGTCATTAGAGGTGAACTTATCTCCATGCTGGCCAAAAGAAACAAACTTAGAAAGGCCCGCATTGAGGAATTATCCACACGTAAGTCTCTCAAACATGCACACAAACTTTCCCTAGCTAATGACTGTCTCACGGACCTTTTAAAAGCCAGGAAAGAAATTATTAGAGGAACTTCAAAAAACACTGAAACGTTAATACACACTAACCCACAAACTATTTTATGAATTTGGCAATAAGGCTGGGAAATTACTGGTGAGAGCCTTACAACAGAAAAAAACGGCATACACCATACATACCATCCAGACCCCATCTGGAAATACCATAGCCAATACAGATGACATAGCTTGCCATTTTGTGAATTATTTCTCCAATTTGTACAATTTACCTAAATCACGTTCGAATGACCCCTCCCCTGATCGATCCAGGACCATAAATTAGTTTTTATCTAGGTATAGCCCGTCTCCACTTTACGCAGATGAATTGACGGATTTAGACCTACTAACTTCGACAGAGGAGGCCCTAAATGCATTAAAACAATTAAAGGCAGGCAAGAGCCCGGGCCCGGATGGCCTATCGATGGGCTATTATAAATCTTTCTCTGAAATATTGATCCCTCACTTTGTCAAAGCATTTAATGAACTATCTTCCTCCCCCCTAGCCAATAAAGATATATTGGAGGCCCACATAACACTGATTCCGAAACCAGGCAAAGACACCACAGTGGTCTCAAATTATCACCCCATTTCCCTAGTCAACGTAGACGTGAAACTCTACGCCAAAATCTTGGCAAACCGCCTAATCCCCCTGCTCCCCAGATTCATCTCAGTTGACCAAGTCGGCTTTATCCCTGGTAGGGAAGCCAGGGATAACACCACAAAGGCCATAAACATACACCACTGGCTAACATCCACTGCAACTAAGGGTTTCTTTCTTTCCCTTGTGATGGAGATATTGAATTCCATATTTATATCAATGAGATTCAAGCGTACCATCGTGAGGACTTTCTAATTCGATTACCATGCCCCATTTTGTATGATGTGTACGTGTATGTATGTATGTATCTATCTATATGTGTATGTATATGTATATATATATATATATATATATATATATATATATATATATATATATGTAATATGTATTTATGGGTATATATAGGTGTATTTTTTATAGGAACATGTGTAATAGAAGGTGGGCCTATTTACTGTTTTGGCATCTCAAACACACCTTTTGTGTTGGCCTGCTATCCGCATAGTAACTAAGTTACCCTATTGTTCGTAGAGAGAGCCAGGGCAGACATTGCGTCTCTTGAGTCCTTGTAATGCTAATTTATGTTATATCACAGAGGGCTGACGGTTGGAAATCAAGAGATAGTTAAACAGGTTCTCAGACAGAATGGCACCGGAGTTCTTAAAATCTTAGCATGAACTTCTGGACAGCTTACCAATGAACTTTAGGCTTCAGGGGTAGCCAATCAGGATTCAATGCCACTTCTGAACCAATGAGGTGACCCTGAGTTCGGATTGCTGGGAGTGGGTTCTAACAATATACAACCAAAAAACCTGGAGAGGCTAGGTCTCTTTTTCGGCGGACGGTCTAGGTGCAGGATGGTTACGTAAAACTTCTCCATACAATGTATCTCTATGGCTCTTTTCTTTCCTGTAACCTTTTCTATCGTAGGATTTGGCCGTAATACCTTATTAATCTCTTGATAGCATGGGTATGACCATTATAGCAATATTTATTATTATTGGTAACCCTGTTGTTTTTAAGGTTGTATCATTTATATTATAGTTGCTAATCTCATATTAACACAAGTTTCTTTTCTGTACAATAGTAAGTTTAAATAAATTAGATTGTAACCCTTTTCGAACAGGTATCATTCGTACTTAATTTCATGGTTGATTCATATATAGATAAAAGGTTTTAATCACTTATGTATCATTAAGTATATAAGTGAGGTGCATAAAGGTAGCCATAACAGATGGTGCCTCCTTGTGTGAGGAAGTTTAATGTTGGGGTGAATGCGATTTGTATGGAAGACAGAGCTGGTGTTGTGTTTACCTGTCTCCCATCTGAATACCCAGACTAAAAAAACTTCTCAGATCTTTCCTTTTTTTTACCTTTTGTCTATGTGAATATTTTGATGAGACTGATTTTGAGTATTGTGTATATATATATATATATATATATATATATATATATATATATATATATATATATAAAATGAAATTGTAAGTGCGAATAATGAGAGGAAAAGGATATGTGCTCTCTGCCAAAAAGCAATTTCAGTTGACCCTTTGAATGAGATTAGGCCAATCATTGTGATTGAAACGCACAGTGGGCATAGAGCTACGTTTCCACTAATGCAACTCTAAGGTCGCATGATTGAGTGTGACTGAGGTACGACTTTAATGCGACTGTGGTGTGGCTTTAAATGCAACTTTGATCCAGAGTCGCATCAGAGTGGTGCAGGTCCCCTCTCAGAGTTGCTGCAGCATTGAGTAGCATAGATTGGGACTGGTGCTATTGAAATCAATGGGCTGCGACCTGTAATGTGACTTTGTGTCCAAAGTCGCATGGGGAAAAAAAAAATTGCATCAGTGGAAACGGAGACTAAACCACACTCGATGATCTTAGGTATGAATGGGGATTGTAAGCTTTGTAAGTTAACCTGGGAACAGTGGCTATAATATAACATATACAAATCATATTGCAATTAGGGGTGCATCAGTTAACTGCCTCCTGTACTACAAGCACGCATAGGGTCCTGATTATCTAAGTTTGTGCTAATCATTAGTAATAACCTTTCGTTAAGCATTTCTTTTAGAGTACTTCAGAAAAGTCCAGGGGGGGGGAGGGGGGGGGGATTAAACTATTATTTAGTTTGGGAAATCTCCTGGCTAATTTTTTGAAGGACTATAGCCAGGAAAGGGAATTGGCCTGGCAAGTAGTGAAAAAAAATCGGCAACAGTGACAGGAGCGGTACCTGTCAACCCAATTCTTGGTCAGAGAGTAGCTACCTCTGAAGTAAAGGCAACCTGTAAAAAGGTTGGGAGAATCAGTTCAAGGTCTGGAGTCCGTAAAGGATGGGTAATCAAATCGCTTCAAAGAGGGCGTCTAACCGTGGGGAACCTTACCACTTGACCCCGAGGGAAGAGATGATAGATAAATATGGGCCTTGGGTTGTGAAATATTTGCAAGATTGGGATCGTTGGACTGGAAAAAAGTATTCCAAAAGAGGTACTTTTAAGCCAAAAGCTTGGGAAGCCCTGTGGTACAATCACCGCAGGAAGATGACACGAACAAATGAAAGAGATGCGTGGATGGTAGAATCCATGCATAGAACTGATGATGTGAATATTTTTACGGTGGGAGTTAAGGAGAAAAAACACCAGATGATGCTGCGGAGTAGGGACAAGCAGGGACAGCCACTAGAGCCACATCCCCAGAGTAGTGACAGCGATGAACAGGGGGATGATGAGGAATGGCCAGGATTGGGGCCTTATACAGTCGCCCGGTCCTTGTTGGCCAGATACTCAGAAAGTGATAGGAATTGTCATCTATCAACAGATGAAAAAAAGGGGAAGCTACAACTTGCTGCCAAGTTTAACACCCCAGTTAAAACCCTCAATGAATCACAGAAAAACTCTTCCTGTGAAGCATTGAAACCACAGGAAGGAGATAGCACAGCAAACCAGGGGGAGGGAATGCTGGAATCAGGGGAGAAAAGTCTCCCCAGTTCCAGAGACCAGATACCATCAAAAGGGAAACTTTCTTCCCCTCAGACGGAAGACCCTCCCGAATATAGTAATCCCCCATTTACGGGCTGCGAGCCAGCATTCTCCCCTAAACGGCAGTTAACTAGCAACCCTGCTGCTGTAAGCAATACTGGCAGTTCTGCTACAGAGTACACAGCCTATGTACTTTTATACCCCCAAGTAACTATCATCCCACAGCAAGGACCTGTGTGGTGTCACTCTGATGGTGAAAGGATATCACCCAATGTGGGCACACCTGTGTACCATGGGACTGTTAATGCCACCCTTCAGGGCACTTTGCAGTTGGATAAAGTGCCCCCACCTGGCAGCAACCATCGTCCACAGTCTTATTGGGATTCGGTGACAGAACCCCAAAAGACCAATCCACAACTGATATCTTTTTCAGATGACGTATCTGTCTATCCTGTAAGAGAACAGGTGGTCTATGACAAAAGTGGGAGATCCACGGGAAAGATGACACATCACGTGCCATGGACTCCCTCTGAGATGAAGGGATTTCTGAGTGTTATCCCCCATCCAAGGACAGATCCTATTAAATTTGCCAAAGAGCTGCTGGACATCCAGACAAGCTACAATGCAAACTGGAGTGATATGCTTCAAATAATGAAGAGGGTTTGTGGAGATGGGGACTTGGATGAAATCCTTAGTAAAACCAATATTCCACGGACCCTGTATGTTGACTCCAGCCATCTAGGAGATATACTCACTAAGCAATTGGCACAGTTGATTAAAACAGTCTATCGTCCCCAGTCTTGGACCAAGGTGTCAGCAGTGATCCAAGGTCCACAGGAAGATTGTATGACATACTACAATCACTTTAAACAAGCCGTGGAATCAGCTGGTGAGGACATTACTAACAGTGCCCTATCACCCGTATTGATACATAGCTTCATGACCGGGTTGAGAGGAAACATCAGAGAAAAATTGATGACTGCAAATCCAGACTGGAGAGATAAGCCCCTCTCCTCTTTGTTGTCACTTGCAACTGCTATTGAGAGCAATATAGCAGATTGGGAGTCACAGAAACCTCAAAGGATCTGCATTGTCACTGATCAGTTGAACAGTGCGGATCTCAGAGAAAAACCAAAAGGGAAACCAGTTTGCTTCAACTGCCACAGACCCGGACACTTCAAGAAGGAGTGTACAGCTCCAAGACAGAGTAGGCCACCACGACATGGAGAGGAAATGGTCATGTTGGCATTAAGGGAGGAAAGTTTCCAGTCAGAAGGGACACTTTCTGTCCCGCTGACGGGAGAGGATGTGGAATTAAATCTCACTGAAAGAAGCTGTAATAAGCGCACGGGAAAACCACCGCTAATCTTTGCGGCCAGGTGGTTAGCAAAACAGTATGAGCATTTGAAAGTGCAAAACACATCCCTAAAAGAAGAGCTAGAAATCACCAAAGGTAACATCAGTACTTTAGAAGCTTCCATGTCAAATTCAGAGGCTATCCACCTGCAATTAGTACGAGAAAACAAAAGATTACAGGAGGACATTCTCCAGTTGGGAAAGAGACTGAAGGATGCAGAAGGTGGGGCGAAACCATTATCTGTCAGCTTCCAGGAGCCGTTGGATCAGTTTTCAGATAGAGAAGATAACAAGGTAACTGATTTGGGTAGGTCTGAATTCAGGGGGACATCCTCCACACCTAAGGTATGTATCAACAAGAATAAATCCCAGGAAGGTAAGAGCTCTTTAAAAATTGCCCCTATATTTTGTAAGCCGCAGGTAAAAGCTACGAGTGCAGAAAAGTCCATCCCACAGTCATCTAAAACAAAGCCCTTCGTTAAGAGATGTTGTACCACTTTAAATAAGATAAAATGCCACTTATGCGGTTTACTGGGTCACATCGCGAGATTCTGTCTATCCAGTTCCAGTCAAAAAGTCGGTAAGCATAATCCATATAGGATCACAAGACGTGATTTTGAAGTGTACTCTGCACGGTTCGCCACATGGCCTAGAGGTAGGAAGTATGGACCACCTGGGTCAAGGGTCCCATTCCAAACTCCTGAGAAGGGGCTAATGAAATGGGATGGATCTCTGAAAGAATTTCAACCTTACCAAACAGATGTTATGGGTTTAAGAAGAAGTACAGGTTATTATAGAAAACATGCTGATATGTGTGATGTCTAGAGGTCATCTTTAACCTAGCCAATTGTGTGTGGAATATGCAATATATGTCGTGTTGTGTGACGTTTGTTCTCAGCTGCTGACAGCCCACCCAAATGACCCCCCTTCTTTCTCACCAGGTCTGTGAAAAGGTACAGCGAACTGTATTGACATGCAAATGACCTGAGCCAAGATAATTATCTGTACTAGTGAATTGAAAGATATATGTACTAAAATGACTTTGTTTTTCAGGAAAACAGTACTGGAGAGGTTCTTTGTGGTGAGGTATTATGATCTATTGACAAATGGTACTGCTAAAAGGTTTTTTACGGATTGCTAATTTTTTTTCAACCATGGTGAATACATTTTTTTGGGAATTATTGGTATACCATAAAACAAAAATCCACGTGGTATTAATGTGTATTAAGTAATACATATTAATGATAAGTTGAGCTCAACAATTTTTTGGTATCTTAAAAAAAAAGTGCACTGTTTATGTAATGTAATGTATATTTGTGTTTCATATGCTAATGTCTTGTTACAGGTATATAACCATTGGATTATTTTGTTTCTAGGAGGAAAATTGAATATTCATTACTAAATTTTATTGGTGTTTTATTTCCCAGATTCGATAATCGGGTTTCCTGGCTTTAAAGGGCACATCGGTCGGCTCGTGTACCCACTACTGTTCAGTGATCCCGGCGCTTCAGTGCTGCAAGGGATATTTCTTTGCCCTTTGGCCAGTTGTGTTTGGTAGCAGAAGATCCTCGAGTTGGATACACATTATGCAATTTTTGTTTTCCAATTTCCTTCAGATTTACCTTCAGATGTGTAGTATGAGGGCCTGCCTGATGGCATACAAGTTGAGAGTGTATAGTTTTGGGAGCGCCTGGAGAAGAGTTGTGCAGGAAGATTGTGTAAGATATTGCACTCTGTGTTCTGGATGGAGAGGTCATTGCTGGGAAGGAAGCACCTGGGTATTATTTGGGACATAGACGAGTTTGTTTCTGTGTCCTAAGGAATACCGATGTAACGTTAGTCAGGGAACTAGAGGGTTCTTTGAACCTAACCATAGGTAGAGGTGCATTGTATACCCTGGGCATGGTCTCTGAAATCCAGGCACAGGGATGGAGTTGTGTGGGCAGGCTGTATTCTCCTCAGTGGATACCCATAGGTGTCCTTCCTGTCTTAGACTCCTTGCGTACCTTAACTAGTGGTCTGTGTCCTGCATGACAGGAAGACCAGTGCCCCATAAGGTGTGCAGCCTCTATAAAGAAACTTGTGTACCTGGTGGCAGGTGGTTTTCAATCCGGGTATTCTGACTATTTCCCATCCTTAGGAAAAAGAGGCTTAATGGAGACTGTCTTTGGAGCTGGAGGTGGGGCACTGGGTACCTTAAAGCACTATGGAGCTGGAGCTATTCAGGATCACATTGGGGGGGTCTTGTGCTACATATCAGGGAAGGGGTTAGAAAAGCCAACTTGCTCTGTCCAGCATCACTTTGCAGGGACAGACAGGTGGGGATAGCATCCAGGTTGCCTATGAGTCGTAATAGATTGGTGGATGACTCAGTTCCAGGATCGTCAAAAATCTTACTTGCACTGTTCTCCTCCCTAATGGCAGGGATGGAACATTGTGCAGATATCACGGTCAATCTGGGTACTATCCTATCAGACTCTACTGGATTACACCCTGGAGTCCATCTTGTTCTGATGGTTTGAGTATGGACAGCCTCAGATGACTGGTACTGATAAGTTCTAGAGGAAGGTAGGGGTTGTGCTATGGGAAAAGGCAACAATGCTGGCACAGGGGGGGGGGTCATGTCTAATGGATGCCGGGGTAGTGTCCCAACTGGTCCTAAACAAAGTTAAAACTACTTGAGACTGGAGACCAGGGTACTGGTGCTAGTATCACATGTCTAATGATGCACTGTTTTCAGCATCAGGTTAAATGGTACCCAGCAGGGTACACTACCTCGGGGGAGTCTATGGTACACCTCCTCTGGCCCGTGGCATGGATATAGCAGGAACACCGGGTTGTACCCCGATCACCCTTGAAGAAAGGTTTTATAGCAAACTTGACATCCCCTTACACCTACAGAAACTTCCTCTGGGATTGGGGGCTGAGTTAAAAGCTTGGCTGATGGATTTCGGACAACAGGATGAAATATTAAATGTACTAGGAGATGCTGAAAAACAAGCCACCATACGACTCACCCATGATCAAAATAAACTGATCCAAGTATCCCACGCTTTAGACGCAGATGCTAAGATTTCCTGGTGGGAAAGTTTATTTGGGTATAGTCCGAACGCTACAGCTTTCCTAAACATTTTGCTCCACCCTGTTGCTGTCCTAACCTGTGCAGCCTTATTGCTTTTCCTGATGCAGGTAATAATGTGCGTTACTATCAGGAGAATGAATGCCAAAGCTATGAGAATGTGTACCTCAACAAGGTATCTTCTCTCAAGGAACAGAAAGGCCACTAACTCAGAAACAAATCTCTGAGGAAGCCAGATCCAATCCAGACCAGTACTAAGAAGTTGCACATGTAAGAGAGGACCCTAGAACTATATTTTTCTTGTTCCAGGGATAAGCCTCTTCAATTTTTAGTAATAAAGTGCAGTCAGGTTTACCTAAATTCCAAAAGTTTTAATCATTTTTTTTATAATTTTTAACTTCTTTTTATTTATTTTTTTATTTTTTTCTCTCCCTTTTGTTGTTAATATCTGTGTACCTGACCTGCAAAAATACTGTTAATGGGAGAGGAGTTTTTTTTTTTATTTTAGAAAAAATTTGTTTTGATTTTTGTTTTTATTTTTTTTATTATGTTTTTTTAACCAATGTATTCATTTTTTTTATATACAGATTCAAGGCTCTTTAACAGTCTTGGTTGGAGCAGCGTTCAATCTGTAGTTTTTTCAGTTTTTTTGTTCTTTTTCTTCATTATTATTCCCACTATTTTTCCTGTTCATTTTCATTACTCGCCTCTCTTCTATTCCTTTTTCTTCTTTAATATTATGCTCTCTAAGTTTTTCCTTTGGTTTCTATAATTTATCTTCTCAAGATAATGTAACTAAGACATCAGTCATATCATTTTTCTTTAAAAAAGACTTTGCCTCCCCGCAAGTACCATATTTTAACTAAAGTATCCCTGGACATCCAGTTTTATGTCTTAATGCAATTTCACCTCCCCTAGTCTACCTACTACTTTAACCTGAGCCCCGTGAGCAGGTTGGTGAACCCAGGGACCAATAACAGACAGTATTGTCTATCCCTACCATCAAGGGCCATGGATGATACTGGCTGTTGCTCAGACTCTGTACCCTGTGGGGATCCCACTCTACTCTACTCGTCCACATTACACCCTTTATGAGTATTTAGTCTTAATGGCCAACACGCTGTTCCTGTCCAGCATTTCTCCAATATCTGTACACTAACGTTCTCCTCTCTCTTTTTGTATTCATGCACGACTGTCTGGAGGCCCGCCCGACCCCACCTGAAGAAGCAGCGACCACCAAGTTATTTCTTGAGATAAATGTGTCACGAATAAGACTTTCCTGGACTTTCCTTCACCATGCTGAAAAGTGCTGTCTCGCGGTCCGATCCAATCGATGCAACCATTACATGGTCTTACAAAGATACAGGACTAGATATGCCAGGATCCCGCCATCAATGTTGGAGTTCCGCTCCTCCAAGGCAGAGGAGTGATGAAACATTGCAATACAGACACTCATGGTTTGGATGTGAAGTCTCCAAAGGACCAGGATTTCTTTGCTATCTTAAGCCTACTTTGAGGAGTTCCGGCGTGTTCAAGAAAGGAAGAGGAGGCCGCAGTAGTGGTGGGGAAGGGTCGGGCTTCTGGGCTGTTGTGGGTGGGTGCAAGATCATTGAAGGAGGACATAAGTTCAAGAATGAACTTCAGGGGGAAATGTGATGGAGATATTGAATTCCATATTTATATCAATGAGATTCAAGCGTACCATCGTGAGGACTTTCTAATTAGATTACCATGCCCCATTTTGTATGATGTGTACGTGTATGTATGTATGTATCTATCTATATGTGTATGTATATGTATATATATATATATATATATATATATATATGTAATATGTATTTATGGGTGTATATAGGTGTATTTTTTATAGGAACATGTGTAATAGAAGGTGGGCCTATTTACTGTTTTGGCATCTCAAACACACCTTTTGTGTTGGCCTGCTATCCGCATAGTAACTAAGTTACCCTATTGTTCGTAGAGAGAGCCAGGGCAGACATTGCGTCTCTTGAGTCCTTGTAATGCTAATTTATGTTATATCACAGAGGGCTGACGGTTGGAAATCAAGAGATAGTTAAACAGGTTCTCAGACAGAATGGCACCGGAGTTCTTAAAATCTTAGCATGAACTTCTGGACAGCTTACCAATGAACTTTAGGCTTCAGGGGTAGCCAATCAGGATTCAATGCCACTTCTGAACCAATGAGGTGACCCTGAGTTCGGATTGCTGGGAGTGGGTTCTAACAATATACAACCAAAAAACCTGGAGAGGCTAGGTCTCTTTTTCGGCGGACGGTCTAGGTGCAGGATGGTTACGTAAGACTTCTCCATACAATGTATCTCTATGGCTCTTTTCTTTCCTGTAACCTTTTCTATCGTAGGATTTGGCCGTAATACCTTATTAATCTCTTGATAGCATGGGTATGACCATTATAGCAATATTTATTATTATTGGTAACCCTGTTGTTTTTAAGGTTGTATCATTTATATTATAGTTGCTAATCTCATATTAACACAAGTTTCTTTTCTGTACAATAGTAAGTTTAAATAAATTAGATTGTAACCCTTTTCGAACAGGTATCATTCGTACTTAATTTCATGGTTGATTCATATATAGATAAAAGGTTTTAATCACTTATGTATCATTAAGTATATAAGTGAGGTACGCATAAAGGTAGCCATAACACCCTTGATGTGGAGAAGGCGTTCGACAGGGTGGCCTGGGACTAAATGTCCACTGCACTACAAGCACTAGGACTTCCCACACGTCTTCTACAAATGATCATGGCTCTATACTCATCCCCTACTGCCAGGATCAGAGTCAACGGCCGACTGTCGAACGCCTTCTCCATTGCCAATGGCACACGTCAGGGTTGTCCCTTCTCACCCCTCATTTTTGTTCTTATCATGGAACCCTTCCTTTGCAGACTGCAAAGGGATTGACATTCAACACAAACAATATAAGATAGCTGCATACGCAGACCATATCCTACTGTTCCTCTCAGATCCGATAACCACCATCACCAACCTCCTTAAGGATTTCACTATATTTAAAAAACTGTCCAACTTACTGATTAATTTTGACAAATCTAAAGCTCTTAACATAACACTCCTGACGACAAGGGTCTCTCAATGCTAAAACAACTTCCCTTTTAGTTGGGAGCCACACAAAATAACCTACTTAGGCATTAAACTCCCCACCAAAATGACTGAACTCTACGCAAAAAACTTCCTGCCCACACTTCAGAAAATACAGGGAGACTTAAACAATTGGACTAAAGGCCCCTTTTCATGGTTCGGCAGAGCGGCAATCTTAAAGATGAACTTTCTCCCCAGATTGCTATATCTGTTACAAGAAATCCCAATCAAACTTCCCCCTCTTTCTTTGCTTCCTATAAATGAATGTGCAGAAACCTACTGTGGTCATCCCACCCCCTCAAACTGAGTTGGGACAAGTTGATACTTCCTAAGCGGAAAGGGGGAATAGGGCTACCAGATCTTCGTACATACTATAGGGCTTGCCAGTTAACGAGACTGACACATCCACAAAAATAACAAGGATTGGATCCAGTTGGAAAACACCTTTGCGCAGGTACCAATCTCTCATCTTCCCTGGATCAATCAACAATCAGTCCCCAAAGAATATTCCACCCACCCAATAGGCCCCACACTGCTGAACTTTAGAGTATCATGTAAAACTCTCAACCTGACCCCCTTTCCCGGCCCCATGACTCCACTAACCCAAAATCCTGACTTACCGCCAGGCCTCCCTACACGCAACCACACTGACCATCCCACTGACCCCCTGGTCAGAGCACAACAATTCTTCAATGGTGAAGCACTCCTCGCACATTCGGCCATGTCCTACAAATTTCCGGAACTAAATATACCCTTTTTTAAATTTCTTCAAATCAGACATTTTTTCCAAAGTACCCAACCATCTTCCCACTGGTACAGGGACCTCGCCCCCTTCTAAAACATTTGTAACAGTTCGGAACCCTAAAGTCATTTGATCTCTGCAATATACGCTCTTTTACTCTCGGAAAACACTCTCAACCCCTCAACATTAAGACAAACTGGCTTTGGGAAACAGAACTATCAGCAGACCTGACGAAGGGAAGACTGGGAACACATGTATGAGCACACTCATAAGGGATCCATCAACATTTCTGCACAAGAGAATAGATACAAACTCTACTCTGGATGGTATAGAACACCCGATAAGATTAATAAAATCTTCCATAGCATCTCCCCACAGTGCTGGAAATGCAACTCCGCTTTAGGCTCCTTACACCATATTGGGTGGGAGTGCCCACTAATACAGTCATTCTGGAAAGAAGTTCATGACTCAATTGTTCGAATCACTTCATACACATCAGATTTCACCCCAGCACAATACCTACTCCATCATACGTCCTTACCCATGTCAGCATCCCTCACATTGCACCTCATAAATGCGGCCACCCAATGTGTACCTATTCATTGGAGAAGTGTTAACCCTCCCCACAATTGCTGAATGGCTTTGCCGTGTAGAAAAAACGGCAGAAATAGAAAGGCTCATTCACCAAGCTAAAGACAGTCACACCAGATTCAGAAACACCTGGGCTTGCTGGATTCATTATTGAGACTCCACAGCGGCTACCAACCCAAAAATATCTCCTCAACCCTCTGCTGAGGAAAATCAAGTAGAAGTCCACCAAAAAACATAAGAACTCCGTCACTTTTATCTCCCTTGCCATCGTTCCTTATACCCGACCTTCCTATTACTATTGGATTTCATATTTCGTCTATACAAAACTTCACATGACGTACCTTCTACCAAACCTATAAAGGTGCAACATGCTGGTTTGACCAACAGAGGTATAACAACCATTACCCACACCGGGAAGAAATCCAAATATAAAGGGGCTACTTAATAAATAACTTATAGTGAACCATATCTTACCAAAACACTATGGGATTACTTATGGTCCCCTCCCACTCACAGTTAGATCCCTTTTGGGGGTGCACGGGTATTGGGACGACCTGTTTTGGTTCACCCTTACATCTCCCTTGCTGCCCTATTGGTTAACACTACACTTACTGTACCTAAGGCATTAGTAGGACGTTTTGTAAACCCTCCCATTAACAGTATCCATTTAGATGACGTTAATACCCAAACTATGATTGTAATTACCTAAATCATTTGAGTAAGCAGCAGTGATATTCTAGGCCTATCCTCTGATTGTTTGGTGTAATACAGTGGGGACGGAAAGTATTCAGACCCCCTTAAATTTTTCACTCTTTGTTATATTGCAGCCATTTGCTAAAATCATTTAAGTTCATTTTTTTCCTCATTAATGTACACAAAGCACCCCATATTGACAGAAAAACACAGAATTCTTGACATTTTTGCAGATTTATTAAAAAAGAAAAACTGAAATATCACATGGTCCTAAGTATTCAGAGCCTTTGCTGTGTATATTTAACTCAGGTGCTGTCCATTTCTTCTGATCATCCTTGAGATGGTTGAGATGGTTCTACACCTTCATTTGAGTCCAGCTGTGTTTGATTATACTGATTGGATTTGATTAGGAAAGCCACACACCTGTCTATATAAGACCTTACAGGTCACAGTGCATGTCAGAGCAAATGAGAATCATGAGGTCAAAGAAACTGCCTGAAGAGCTCAGAGACAGACTTGTGGCAAGGCACAGATCTGGCCAAGGTTACAAAAAAATTTCTGCTGCACTTAAGGTTCCTAAGAGCACAGTGGCCCCCATAATCCTTAAATGGAAGACGTTTGGGACGAACCAGAACCCTTCCTAGAGCTGGCCATCCGGCCAAACTGAGCTATCGGGGGAGAAGAGCCTTGGTGAGAGAGGTAAAGAAGAACCCAAAGGTCACTAAGGCTGAGCTCCAGAGATGCAGTCGGGAGATGGGAGAAAGTTGTAGAAAGTCAACCATCGCTGCAGCCCTCCACCAGTCAGGGCTTTATGGCAGAGTGGCCTGATGGAAGCCTCTCCTCAGTGCAAGACACATGAAAGCCCACATGGAGTTTGCTAAAAAACACCTGAAGGACTCCAAGATGGTGAGAAAAAAGATTCTCTGGTCTGATGAGACCAAGATAGAACTTTTTGGCCTTAATTCTAAGCGGTATGTGTGGAGAAAACCAGGCACTACTCATCACCTGTCCAATACAGTCACAACAGTGAACCATGGTGGTGGCAGCATCATGCTGTGGGGGTGTTTTTCAGCTGCAGGGATAGGACGACTGGTTGCAATCGAGGGAAAGATGAATGCGTGGCAAGTGGACAATCCACAACTTGTGGCAGGTGACGTGGCAAGTGGACAATTCACAACTTGTGGCAGGTGACGTGGCAAGTGGACAATCCACAACTTAAAGGTACACTATTTTTTTGACCTGAAAAGACCAAAAAATGATACAAAACAATGGAAAACATAAAAAAAAATAATAAAAAATGTAACTACTTGCGATGATTCATAGACCATATATAGCCCTTGATGCAATGCAATACACTGGCATTGCTGTATCCAAATTATGCTCATTATTGGATCCATTGCAAAAAAAACACAGAAATAGAGGCAAATAGAAGTAGACAACTGCTCTCTTTGCTGCTGCTACTCACTCTGGTCAAAATGGCTGAAATAGTTAACTAACAATGTTTTTTGAGCTTGGGGAGGGTCTTAAATGAGGTAATCTTAATAAACGCTTCTAGACGCAAACACGGTTAAACGGGGCCTAAATGGGCATTTTAAACGTTGGTTTCCAGGTGTCAAAAACATTCGTTCAGAGGACTTTGCCTCAGCGTCCCGTGTACATGGGGCCTAAGACTGTTATTTTTACAGATTGTAAGACAAAACCCTTTGGTAGAAGGATGCTGAATAGCTGCTAGAAGGGAGGCGCATGTGCTGATCTGCTACATCACTGCTGGGAGGGGGAACCCGGGTGAGCTGAGCTAAGGAGTCACTGCTGGGAGGGAGAGCTCAGCTGCTGATTCTTTGTTGGGAAAGGGGAGCTGAGCTCCTGAGAAATCAACTTGAAAGGCTTTAGTACCCCTGCTGTGAACTTTGTCCTGCAGTCCCTACATCTACGCAGGCCAATAAGGCTGTGTTCAGAATATGTAAATATTTGAATGTCTGTAGCCTGGCCACATGTTCACTTTATTGAGCCAATTGGTCATCTTTTTTCATAATAAAAAAATACTAGCGACCAGATTTTTCCCATCAGGCTACATTCACACCGGCAATTAGGGCGGGTGCGATTTGTAGCAGCAGTTTCTTCTACGGCTTTCAGCGGGTAGGTGCAGCCACCTCTGGATTGCAACAACACTGTGCTATGTCCAAATACAAACTTACCGATTAACTGTGGCCAAAGCTCAACAGAAACAGTCTGGCTGGGAAAAAAAAAAAGACACAAATCCATGTAGTTCAACCAATAGAAATAAATAGAAAACCTCCATATACAGAACCCTATATTCACTTACAAAGCCATCCACAACTCATCCCCCACCTACATCACTAGCCTAGTCTCAAAATACCAACCTAATCGTTCTCTTCGTTCCTCCTAAGACCTCCTGCTCTCTAGCTCCCTTGTCACCTTCTCCAATTCCCGCCTCCAGGACTTTTCCAGAGCCTCTCCCATCCTATGGAACTCCCTGCCCCAATCTGTCCTATTATCTCCTACTCTGTTTGCTTTTAGACGATCCCTGAAAACCCTTCTCTTTAGAGAAGCTTATCCTGCCTTCACCTAACAACTGTACTTTGGTTTTCTCTATCAGCTCATCCCCCAAAGGTATTACCTTTTGTATCACTTGGCCCTGCCTCCTAGATTGTAAGCTCCAACGAGCAAGGCTCTCTGATTCCTCCCATATTGAATTGTATTGTAACTGTACTGTCTGCCCTCATGTTGTAAATCGCTGCCCAAACTGTTGGCACTGTATAATCCTTTCATGACTAAGCCTATTTCTGACATTTGGTGTTTACAAGATCAAATCTGTATTTTTTGCTAGAAAATTACTTAGAACCCCCAAACATTATGTATATTTTTTTAGCAGAGAATCTAGAGAATAAAATGGTGATTGTTGCAATATTTTATGTCACGCGGTATTTGTGCAGCGGTCTTTTAAATGCAACTTTTTGGGGAAAAAGACACTCTCATGAATTTTAAAAAACGAAACAGTAAAGTTAGCCCATTTTTTTTTGTATAATGTGAAAGATGATGTTACGCCGAGTAAATAGATGCCAAACATGTCACGCTTTAAAATTGCGCACACTCGTGGAATGGCGACAAACTACGGTACCTAAAAATCTCCATAGGCGACATTTAAAGAAAAAATAACGGTTACCAGGTTAGAGTTACAGAAGAGGTCTAGTGCTAGAATTATTGCTCTTGCTCTGATTTCGTGGCGATACCTCACATGTGTGATTTGAACACCGTTTACATATGCGGGCGCGACTTCTGTATGCGATTTTCTTTGTTGCGCGAGCTCACGTGGGCGCTTTAAAAAAATTTTTTTTTTTCATTTTATTTATTTTGATTTTTTTACATTGTGTTTTTTTTTTTTTAAATTTTGATCACTTTTATTGCTGTCACAAGGAATGTAAACAGTAATAGGTGGTGACAGCTACACTTTATGGAGGGATCGGGGGTCTAAAAGACCTCCAATCCCTCCTTTGCATTTCAAAGTATTCAGATCTCTGTTTTCGGCGATTCTGAATACTGTATATTTTTTAAAAACCAGCGCCATTGGCAGCCGAGTAAATAGGAAGTGACGCCGTGACGTCACTTCCGTGTTTACAGATAGAAGACTGGCACAAAGCCGTTTCCGGCTTCGTGCCAGTCTCTCTCTAGCCGCCGGAAGAGGCGGATCAATGATCGGGACTCCCGGTGGGTCGGGAAGTCCGGTAAGAGCGGCGGAAGGCGGCAAGAGAGGGGGATGTCCCCTCCAGCTCCTCCGGGATAACAACCACATCGGTTGTTATCCCTGGATAGCCGATCGCCCGCAGCTGCGGGCATCATCCGGGTATAACTCCCCGAAAGCCGAGGCCACGTATCTGCCTACGCTCGGCGGCAAGGGGTTAAATACTGTATAATAATAATCATTCACAGTTGAGCCAGAGTAATGCAATTGAAAAACAAAAAAAAAACCCTATAAAGCATGATCCTATTCTCTCCAGCCAGTGAAAAAAACTTCCTTCCTGATCCCCTAAGAGGCAATCGAATATTTCCTGGATTAACAATCTCTGTGTTATTATTTACTATAGATGTTAATATTTTGTGCATTTAGGAATGCATCCAGCTTTTTCTTCCTGAGCTGGCCAGAACTTGTTCTAGAGTAAGTCTATTCCACATTTTCACAGCACTTAATATGAAGAAGCCTTTCCATATGTGGAGGTTAAAATCTCTTTTTCCCCCAGACGTAAAGAGCGCCCCCTTTGTCCTCTCTAATCACGTGAAAGTAGATCACTCTACACCAAGTTCACTTTTGTATTTTTACCTAGTGATCATATCCCTATTTATTCTCCTCTTCACCTAGAGAGAATAAATTCAGTTCCGCTAGTCTTTCCATATAGCTGAGCTCTTAGGTATCTGATAACATGGCTCCTACTTGGAAAGCAACAACTTGCTCTCTTGGCCCAATTTGCGCTGACCAGTATGCTGTTGATCAGTGCTGGGACAAGGCCATTTGGTGCCCAGGGCGAAGATGGCAAACTGCGCCCCCCCCCCCATTTTTAATAAAGAATCAATGTTGTTTGGCTAAGCATGGCAGAGTATAGCCGAGCATGGCTGAGCATGGCTGGGTATCACCGAGTATTGCAGAGTATGGCTGGGTATGGCGGGGTATCGCAGAGTATGGCTGAGCATGGCTGGGTATGGCGGGGTATTGCAGAGTATGGCGGGGTATTGCAGAGTATGGCGGGGTATCGCAGAGTATGGCGGGGTATCGCAGAGTATGGCCGGGTATCGCAGAGTATGGCGGGGTATCGCAGAGTATGGATGGGTATGGCAGAGTATGGATGGGTATGGCAGAGTATTGTGGGGTATTGCACAGTATTGTGGGGTATTTCAGAGTATTGCACAGTGTTGCGGGGTATTGCAGAGTATTGCACAGTATTGCGGGGTATTGCAGAGTATTGCACAGTATTGCGGGGTATTGCAGAGTATTGCACAGTATTGCGGGGTATTGCAGAGTATTGCACAGTATTGCGGGGTATTGCACAGTATTGCGGGGTATTGCAGAGTATTGCACAGTATTGCGGGGTATTGCAGAGTATTGCACAGTATTGCGGGGTATTGCAGAGTATTGCACAGTATTGCGGGGTATTGCAGAGTATTGCACAGTATTGCAGAGTATTGCACAGTATTGTGGGGTATTGCAGAGTATTGCACAGTATTGTGGGGTATTGCAGAGTATTGCACAGTATTGTGGGGTATTGCAGAGTATTGCACAGTATTGTGGGGTATTGCAGAGTACTGCACAGTATTGTGGGGTATTGCAGAGTACTGCACAGTATTGTGGGGTATTGCAGAGTATTGCACAGTATTGCGGGGTATTGCAGAGTATTGCACAGTATTGTGGGGTATTGCAGAGTATTGCACAGTATTGTGGGGTATTGCAGAGTACTGCACAGTATTGTGGGGTATTGCAGAGTACTGCACAGTATTGTGGGGTATTGCAGAGTATTGTGGGGTATTGCAGAGTATTGTGGGGTATTGCAGAGTATTGCACAGTATTGTGGGGTATTGCAGAGTATTGCACAGTATTGTGGGGTATTGCACAGTATTGTGGGGTATTGCAGAGTATTGTACAGTATTGTGGGGTATTGCAGAGTATTGCACAGTATTGTGGGGTATTGCACAGTATTGTGGGGTATTGCACAGTATTGCACAGTATTGTGGGGTATTGCAGAGTACTGCACAGTATTGTGGGGTATTGCAGAGTATTGCACAGTATTGTGGGGTATTGCAGAGTATTGTGGGGTATTGCAGAGTATTGCACAGTATTGTGGGGTATTGCAGAGTATTGCACAGTATTGTGGGGTATTGCAGAGTATTGTACAGTATTGTGGGGTATTGCAGAGTATTGCACAGTATTGTGGGGTATTGCAGAGTATTGCACAGTATTGTGGGGTATTGCAGAGTATTGCACAGTATTGTGGGGTATTGCAGAGTATTGCACAGTATTGTGGGGTATTGAACAGTATTGCGGGGTATTGCAGAGTATTGCACAGTATTGCGGGGTATTGCAGAGTATTGCACAGTATTGCGGGGTATTGCAGAGTATTGCACAGTGTTGTGGGCTATGGGCCAGTGGTTAACCTCGCCTCAGCCTCCTCCCCTCCCCCAATCCAGCCATTTAATAATCTGTTTTTTTAGTACTTTTACACAAGTTCAGTCAGAACACTGGCACACACTGCAATCTAAATTCTACCTTAGCTTCCTTCCAGTCTCCAGAATCCAGCGGCAGCTACACTAGTAGAGACAGCCAGCCAGGCAGCAGCTCCTCGGCTCCTCGAGGTAACAGCGCGCCGACTCTGACACAGCTCCCTGCACTCCTCTGCGTCCTCCCTCGCCTCCGGCCGTGAGTGACGTCACGGCGCTGGCAGGGACTACGGGACTCCTCCGTAGGGGAGTAAACTGTCTGTGACACAGAGAAGTTGTGCTGAGGTCCGGAATTTAGGGATCATGCAGGAGGCAGAGCGCAATTATACAGTGCCGCTGGGCGCTTACATTATGAAACGTAGGTCACTTTCACAAATACACTGGCGGTGGGGGGCGGTGGCCGTGGCTGCAGGCTGCGCCCCCCCCCCATTGCAAATGGTACCGCCCAGGGCACGTGCCCCTTCCGCCCCTGCCTTGTACCGGCCCTGCTGTTGATTTCCCCTCCCTATCTGTAGTTTCATATCTCTAAACAATTCAACTACCATCCTCCAAATTATTCAAATGACATCTGGATCTTTTTAGTTGTTCTGTGTATCCCCTGAACCACACCCTTTATTGTCATCTCTGCCAGCTTTAGAGTCCAATGGAGGGCTGGGAATGTGACAAATATGCATTTGAATTTGTCCAAGCCTAAATAAATCTTTTTTTTTTTTCTATTCTTTCCTGTTGTAGTTTTGAAAGTCAGCCACTTGAGGGAGATCTAACAAAATGTTTGTCGTGCACAGCGTAAAGTAAAATGGCTTTGTACACTTTGCAAGCGCTAATGTCACTTAAAGTATAAGCTTTAAGGTAGAATGACAGCCAACATATAATTTTGCCAGTATTGTAAATATACAGGTCGTGTCAATTTACATTTAATTATATATTTCTTGAGAACTCAAGCATTGCCAAGTTATAACTCAGTTGCCAGTAGGAGAGCAAACTTTTCACGCACAACATCAAGCAGTTGGTAGAAGGGTCATTGATGCAAGGAACTGCGTTGCTGGTAATTGCTAGTTGTCATCAACACCAAGCAGCGGGACGCGAATAGGGGACAGGTTTAATGTGCAATGAACCAAAGAACATTCTTTATTTGGAGTTTATGGTTTGCCTGGAGTTTTCTCATAAGGTAAAGATGTTCTGAGGCGCTACCAGAGCTGCTGTTTGCTGAACTCTCTTTGAAGCACCACAGCAAACTGTAACGCCCTACTGTGCGGCGTTGTGTCCTTCCTTAAAAAAAAAACCGCAAAGTAATGCATATCAACCCACTTTAACACGCTACAAAAGTGTGAACCCTGCTTTACTCTTGATCAAACATATAAATAATTTCCTGGGCTCTTTGTTTATCGTTAAAGCAGAACTTCCCCTAAAAGGGGAAGTTCTGCTTTTCTGCCTCCCCTTGCCTACAACTTGCCCTACAACTTTTGGCACATTAAGTTCAACTGTAATAGATAAGGACAGCTGAGGGCGCATCTGAGTGTAGCAGTATAAAAACTCATGTATTCAGATGTCCTCTGAATAAATGAGTTTTTATACTGCTACACTTAGATGCACCCCTGCTGTCCTTATCTATTACCGTGGAGAAACTTCAGTCTCTTGAGCGGTGCTGCACTACAGATTGGAACGTACAAGAAGATGTGATATCAATAGGGTTGCCACCTTTTCTTCAAGCCAAACCCGAACACTTTAGCAATGCACAGCAAATTTTTTTTTAAGGGGGAGCACTGTGTAAAAGGGAACTTTGACGTAAAGGAGTTACTACTCACCAAGCCTCCAAATTACAGTGTTCCCAGCAATCCCCCTTAAATTAGGTTCCTTAAAGCCCCCCTTACATCAGAGTCCACAGGGCACCCCTTACTTTAGTGTTCTTCCTTGCTTGGAGGCAGGAGAGAGAAGGGAGAGAGGGGGGAGACTTCAGTTACAGACATTGGATAGTGAGCTCACTCACCTGAGGATGGAGGCTCAGGCATTGACACCTTTCATCCACCATGTATCTGAGCTTCAAACTTCCAGCCCACACATCCCTTTCCTGAGCCACAGAACACTGGAGATTGGAGTGTAGGTGGGCAGACAGAGGGGTAGGAGTGGGAAAGGAAGGGGAGAAGCAGATCAAGCCCTCTCTCCTATCCATGTATGGGGGTGGGGACACCTGTGCACTTGGCATTTGTGGTACTTGATTACTTGGGGAGCCACAATCCATTCTGAATATTGTGTCCGGGTTTCAGATGGTCTGAAATACCTGATTCAAAACCTGAACTGTCCAGATGAATCTCGGACAGGTGGCAACCCTAGATATCAGGCATATACATATAGAATTGTCATTCAGGGTCAGCTTTTGGGGATAGACCTTCACAGAACAGGATGAGCTTCCTTTGGAGGGATTACAGCACCTGTGATTGTTGTGCAAAGGAGACACCACTGGGAGAAACAGACTAAGTGGAGCAAAATCTGAATGAAAAGTAAGCTGTGTAAGTAGCAACTTACAAAAGTACAGGGTTAAGAGCCTTATAACATGTGGGCCTTCCTCTTCACGTGAGTCCGATCGTCCAGATGTAGGAATGCTGAGCAGAGTCCAGCTGTCACTGTAGCTTATGGATGTGGATGGGAGCACTGGGAGACCACAAGGTGGCTGACAGTGGAGAGCATGTGGCTCAGGAAGTCCATAGGCTCCAGTGACTGCTGAACACCACTTGGCTCTCCTACATCTGGATGATCAGACCCAGTTGAAGCAGAAGACCCATATGTTCTAAGGCCTGTACTTCTGTGCGCTGCTATTTACATAGCTTGCTTTTCATTTGCCTACTGCTACACTTCCAGGGGCGGACTAACTATTCGGGCACTCGGGCACTGCCCGAGGGCCCCCGGGCCACTAGGGGGCCCCATCAGGGTTGCCAGCCTCAGTAGAACCAGGGGCAGTATGTAAAAATCTGTGTTTTTTACATCTGTCCCTGAAATGTCCCTTTCCGACATCCTTTTGATTTAAAAATCCCGAGATTATAGCTGCCTCGCCTCTCCAGTACCTCATCAGCCAATAGAAACACACAGGGGGGCGTGGCCGACTGGCGAACGAGAAGGACGTGCTCCAGAAGAGCTCCGCTTGGCTGGCTACCATCCACAGCCATCCGGAGGGTTCTGGAGACAGGAGAGCTTGGAAACTCTCCCCAGCCATCCCCAGGAGACACCTGCTTGGTTCCCAGAGGGGATTATTGCAGCTGACGAGCCGCTTTGGAGTCCGCAGGCCCGCGGCCGGGCCTATAACTGCTACAGGCCGCCGCCATCTTGAGGCCTACTGTGCCTCCTACATCCCCGACCTCCGGTACCGTGATCCGCGGGCGGAGAGGAAACGGATCGCCGCACAGAGGAAGCCGGACATCCTGGGGAAGGTGCTGCAAGGTGAGGGGGCCTAAATAACTGTTCATAGAAGCCGCTCCTGGAGGCCGCCGCCATTTTGGGGCCTGCCGTTTTTTTACATCCCCGACCTCCGGTTCCGCGATCTGCGGACGGAGAGACAGTGGACCGCTACATAAAGAGGCCAGGCATCCCTGGGAGGGTGCTGCAGGGTGAGGGGGCCCGAACGGACATTATATAGAACACGGAGGCCGCTCCTGGAGGCCTGTCGCCGCCATCTTGAGGCCTATTAGCCCGGACAGAGCCTCCAGACCCAGATACTTTACTCCCCCACAACAGAGCCGCTCTCCATGTGCCATAACCTGGGTCCTGAAGGTCTCTCACTGCCCTCCTGGTGACATTACCTGGGCTTCTGCCTCTCCCCTCCAGCCCCCCCCCCCTCACCCCCCTGGAAGTTTGGCCCAGTTAATGAGATCCTAAGTATGGATGGCTGAGGACTCCTGTCCCTGAGCACCGTGCCACCCCGACAGCGACAGGCTATGTTTACAGCATAGCGCACTTGAGACATACATGGCGACAACTGGCTCACACTCCTCAGAACTCACTGACCCTCATCAAGGCACCATACAAAGATATCTTCTTAGAACGGCGCCTAACGACCCTCGGACCCCCAAAGACAAGATGGCGCCTGGCCGTACCGCAGGAAAGACCAAACCTCCACCTACCACTTCAGCAGGCATGGTGGAAGATAGCAATACGAGACTCAAAGACCCCGGGGGTGAACCCTCGGCCTCATCCGTGAACTCAGTCACACCGCTAGACGCAGGCGCTAGGGAATCTCAGTCAGTCTCACAGCCCCTGTCAGGAGAGCCCATCAGAACGGAAGCTACAGCCCTCCTTTCTGCCTTCAGAATGGATTTTGAATCATGGGCAAGCAAAATGGAAGAATCCCTTCACGTGGAGTTGAATGCTCTTAGACAACAAGTCACAGCAAATGAGGAAGCAGTGTCAGTCTTAACCACTGCTCAAGATGACCATGAAGCACGTATAACAGCACTTGAAACCTCAAACGCGGCACACCTCCGTCGCCTACGCAATCAGCAACTCCGCATAGAAGACAGCGAAAATCGCAGTCGCCGAAATAACATTAGGCTGCAAGGCATACCGGAGGCAACATCTGGAACAGAGCTGAAACCCACTGTCATAGCTATCCTCAATAAAGTACTAGGGAGGGAGGCAACATCACCAATTGAAATAGACCGTGTTCACAGAGTGGGAGGTCCGGAGGGGGCACGAGATGGTCGCCCCCGAGATGTTCTTTGTCGGGTCCATTACTTCACATTGAAGGAAGAGGTCATGCGAAAGGCTTGGAGCCTGGGTTCATTAGACTTTTTTGGAGCCCCTATACACCTATACCCGGACCTGTCTCGCAATACGCTGTACATGCGTCGTGTGGTGCGACCTCTCCTCGACCTTATACGACAAGCCGGAGCTTCATACACATGGGGACACCCCTTCAGCATCAAGGTGACCAGAGGAGTCAGCAGATTCACGCTATCAGACCCAGATCAACTGCCGGACTTTTTCCTCTTTATCGAGCAAGAACCGGTAGATGTCTTAAACTGGCTGGATCCTCCGGACGATCGAGTACGACAGATGGGACTTGGCTCACTCCCACAGCGCCGTAGACGTCTTAGGTCTAGATCAACCTCCTCCGGCCCGGGGATAAGGGGACCTACCTCCCCAGAGGATTGATACAACAGCTTGCTGGGGACTGATGTCTTGTACCGCCTCGACCTGTCTTCCATTCTACAGAGAGGTCCCGGTGGTCTTGCCATATTTCTGGAGTCATGTTTTATATATGACCCTCAGACTGTGTCTTTCCTCTTCTTAAAATCTGAGCTCTCTAGTAGTCTTGGAAGGAGGTTTTGTAAGTATGGGACTTGGAAATACTAGCTCTTTCCCTGCTCTTTGCCGATTTAATTACTGGCTGGGGTTCAGGAGAGAGCATAGATAATAGTCACTCTGTGACCCTCACTGTGACGGGCGCCAGGTAATGCCACTTTGCACTAAATCGTTTTTTCTATGTTTTTGTGTTCCATTCCAAATTGTTCTCTCTCACCCCCCTTTTGATGTATGTGTTGGGGGGTTGATGGTGGGGGTGTGGGATGCCGCTCTGGGGGGCTCTGACCACCGGTTTTACTTAATCTCTGTTTCGCGAGATACAGGTCTTGCGGTGCCACCCACGGGTGGTTGGTGGCTTCCGTGGGCGGATCCTCCGCTCCCCCCCCCCCCCCCCTGCCCTATATATATATGTATATGGTGGGTTTAGCTGAATAATCTTTCTTCACACAGGAACTAATATAAGTGTTATAGTTATGTGCCCTTAGGCTAAATACCTGAATCTTATCCACAAATTTAGCTGGATGTTCCCAACTGTTATCATCAAAAGTAGTTCATAGAAATGGGTTTCTAGTATTTTGATAAATAGGTAAAGACTAACACATTCACGAGTATGAACCAACTGGCCTTATATATCTGATGAGATTTAGGAATAGAGGCTATGTACCAGAAGGGGAATAACAAACATAGCAAGGTTTAGTTCACAGTCCCTCACCCCACCCATGTACTTCTGTGATGCGGTGGGAGTCATTTCAATCCCACCCAGAAGATACTATCCTTATTCTAATAGGAACAAGTTGTCGCTTGCATTACAAGCGGATCAAATGTTCAGTGTGCGACATATAATTTTTATTTGCCTGATTCGCTGTCGGGACCACGACTCAGGTCCATTCGTCTCGAACTTCCCCCCACGATAGGACGGGCACTGTTTGTGCCTAGCACGTGATATTTCACGCAGTGTTCTGCGTTAGCAGACTCACTAGTATCTCAGACACATATTATTAGGTGTATTTTCCTTTACACCTTACTTTTTATTTATTTATTTATTTATTTATTTTTTTGTTCTTTGTTTTGTGTTTCTCCTTCTCTTATCTTTATTCTTACCAAATTGCCCTATTCCTTTCTCCCCCTCCCCATATTTGCATATTCACTTTTTTATTATTTTGCTCAGTACTGCTCTTCACTCTGCAAACTTTCCTCCCCCTTTTTTTTTTTTTTTCTCTATAACCTATAGCACCCCAGCATGGCTCACACGGTGACCTCACACCCGCAGGTGAAATTGTGTTCATATAATGTAAATGGGCTTAACATTGCCTCCAAACGTGGGCAAATTCTATATCAGATGCACAAAAGACAGGTTAACGTGCTCTTACTGCAGGAGACCCACTTCCAATCTGACTCCACTCCTTCCTGCTCCAACAGATACTTTAATAAGTGGTTCCACAGTACCAACCCGACACAAAAATCTAAGGGAGTATCTATTGCATTCCACAAAACACTCCCTATCGAATTGCTTGACTATATGACAGACCCACAGGGCAGATACGTCTTTGTAAAGATATCCCTTTGGGGGACTAAATTTACAATAGCCAATATTTATTTACCTAACACACATCAAGTCCCTTCAGCCTTGCAGTATTTAAAGATTCTGGCAGACTTTGCTGAGGGTAAACTCATACTTGGAGGGGACTTCAATACTCCCCTGGATCCATTATTGGATTCCTCAACATCCCGTTCTTCTGTTTCCTTCCCTAAATTGCGGGTTCTAAAACGTGCCATATATAACATGCATCTTGTTGATGTATGGCGGATACTATATCCAGAATGTCGAAACTACACACACTTCTCTAGCGTGCATCATTCCTACAGCCGTCTAGATTACTTTTTAATAGATCACGGATGCTTAGACTGGTCCCCAAAATGTGACATAGATCCTATGGTTTGGTCCGACCACTCACCAATATCCCTGACGCTTGCAGTCCCTTCTACCCCAATAAAAGAATGGACCTGGAGGTTAAATGACTCATTACTAACTGAACCAGGCTTCAATGCACAGATAACAGAGACTATAACTAACTTTTTTGCGGACCACAGCTCTGACGACACTTCACCACCGATTCAATGGGAGGCATTAATGGCGGTCTTGCGGGGTAGATTTATCCAATTAGGCGCTCGCCTGAAAAAAGAACGCTCAGCGGCAATAACTGCGGCGGTACACAAACTCAAAACGCTTGAGATTACTCATAAGCGTTCCCCCACGGCGGAGGTGCTTGCGGAGGTTTCCACCGCTCGCACTCAGCTTAAGGAACTATACGAAGCGTCAGCACGTACATTTGCGAACAAACTAGCCTTTCACCAATACAAATTTAAAGATAAGTGTGGTAGATCGCTGGCGCGCACCCTACATTCCAAACAACCTAACACCTTTATTCCTCACATCCAAGACAGGACCGGGAAGATTGTCTCAGCGCCAGCCGAGATGGGACAGGTATTCCGAGACGTCTACCATATACCTACCTACACATACCTATATAGCATACCTTTGGCAAACCCCAATGAATCTACACCCGGTACAGCAGAAACACAGGCATCATATATTGCACAAACTGCACTTCCTACTTTAGATGATGCAACGATAGAGGATCTTGAGGATCCAATATCGGAAGATGAGGTAGCCCGCGCCATTGCATCTACCCCATCTGGAAAAAGTCCGGGCCCTGATGGCTTCACCCCAAAATTCTACAAACAATTTGCCCCCCTCCTTACCCCCTTCTTAACAAAAGTGTTTAACTCCATATCTGAGAGCTCAGTATTCCCGCCGCAAACACTAGAGGCTCATATAACCCTCATTCCAAAACCAGACAAAGACCCGACTATTTGTGCCAATTACCGACCCATATCGCTGATAGGAGTAGATCTAAAGATATATGCGAAGGTGCTAGCTAATAGACTACAACCATTATTACCCCGCTTAATACACCTAGATCAGATGGGCTTTGTGAGTGGAAGAGAGGCGAGGGATAACACCCTGAAAACTCTCCTCATTACGGATTACGCTCGAACACATAATGTCCCATTGTGCCTCCTTACGGTTGACGCAGAGAAAGCGTTTGACCGTGTCGACTGGCAATTCCTTCGCCTCTCCCTACAGCAGTTAGGCCTAGGCCGGAACATGATCTCCAGAATAATGTCCCTCTATACAACGCCCTCCGCTAGGATCAGACTAAACGGTTCCCTATCTCCAAAATTTACTATCCACAATGGAACGAGACAGGGGTGCCCCTTGTCCCCCATTCTCTATGTTCTAGTTATGGAACATTTGGCCATTGCTATTAGAAACAACCCGGCTATCCATGGTATTAATATAGGCCCTATACATACCAAAATGGCTCTATTTGCAGATGACCTACTCATGTTTGTCACCCAACCACAAGTATCCCTGCCTGCTATTATGCAAGAATTTAGGAGATATGGAAATGTTAGTAACTTTAAAGTTAATCATAGTAAGTCAGAAATTCTCAACATCTCACTTCCAAAGGCGGCTCTCCAACAGCTCTCAGCCTCCTTCCCCTTCAAGACAAGCTCTACTACAATTCGGTATCTGGGAATCCATATTCCAACAGACGCATCCCAACTATTTTCCAGTAACTTTACCCCTCTACTTCTCAGAACACAAACCGATCTGGCTTCATACGCGACTAAACAGCTCTCTTGGTTGGGTAGGGTAAATGTCTTGAAGATGGATGTTCTCCCTAGATTTCTATATCTTTTTCAAACCATCCCCATATATATTCCCACCTCGTTCTTTCAAAAGCTTCGACAGATTTTTTCCAAATTCATATGGAAGGGAAACCGCCCCAGGATAAAATATGACACAATGACCCTCCCGAAGGTCCTGGGGGGAAGCGGGGGTCCCGGATGCTTTTACGTATCATAAGGCGGCGGTACTCACACGTATCGTAGACTGGTTTCATCACTCCTCCTCCAAGCTGTGGGTCCAATTGGAGGGGCATCTCACTGAGGGTGATCTTTGCGCCCTGCCGTGGACTCCTACGGCGCAGCGTAAGGACAGTTCATTCTCTGCGGCTCTTACTCGGCAAACCCTTCGGATTTGGGATCATCTGACTTTAACTGGTAAACTATCTAAACAACAGGGCCCAATGACACCTCTCTTTGGAACTCCGGCTTTCCCCCCGGCAGTTCACAGTAACAGATTTGGACCATGGAATAGGGATAGTCATAGACGCTTAGCACAGGTTTTACGAGCTGACCCATCTCTGAGAACAGACATACCCCCCCAGACGAACAGAGGGCCCCCAACAATGTGGATATAGAGGGGTCAATTAATGTCATATGTACGTACTTTCTCCTCCATCTCTGAGATCCTGGCTGACCCATCAGACTTTGACGAACTACTTTTACAATCAGACCCGCCCGCCCACGTAGTATCATTGCTGTATCCCATACTACTAAACATATCTGCCCCAGACCTTCCAACATACACGCAGCAATGGGAAATGGATCTACAACACTCCATCTCCCCTGCTGATTGGCAAAAAAGCTTTATACTGACACATAGGATTTCCTTAGCGACTAAGTCCCAAGAAAAAGGATTTAAGCTACTAACGAGGTGGTACAGATGCCCAGCGACTATCCAACGGTTCAATCCATCCTTGTCAGATACCTGCTGGCGGTGCATGTCCTCTAGAGGGACAATGCTCCACATCTGGTGGGAATGTCCTCCAATCAGGAAACTCTGGCAAAAGGTCTTTGATCTATACAGCAGGCTGATGGCGACCTCAATTAAACCTACTCCAGAGATAGCCCTACTATCTCTGCTCCCAGGCCCCCTCAAAACGATTAAAAAAGATATATTGCGCCACTTTTTAGCCGCAGTCAGGACAGTGATTCCCCGCCACTGGAGAACAACAGTGGTACCCTCTTTGGGCGACTGGGTTGTGGAGATGGATCAGATTAGAGATTTGGAACGTCTGGTGGCACAGGAAATGGAGAAGGAGGAACAATTCTCCATCACCTGGACTGCGTGGGCAATGTTTTGTTACTCCGACGACTTTTCTATATGGGTCAGAGATGCCCCATTACCTCCTACTGGCTAGCCATGCTGGGGTGCTCCACACTTTTTTCATCATCCTTTGCCTTCTCTCGCAGTGATTCTCTCATCCCTTCTTTTATATATTTCTCCCTCTCTGTTTTGAACTATGTTTTCTTAGTATGTGAACAAAGACCATATACCCAGATTAGTTTAACAACATAAATACCTTATATAAGTGAGCAAAAAAGGTCCCGACAGCTTATCATGTAAGGGGAGTTCCCTCTGTCATTACCAATGCGCAAAACCACATGAGTAAACTTATGTTGGATCCCACGCATATAACACACTGCCCATGTGTCTTAAGACCTTAGGACAATGTGATATTTTGTTGTTTAACCAGAGACTTTATGTCAAACTATATACAGATGCCCATATATGGTGTAGATGTATATCATTATTTTCTTCTTTTATACATAATTCATGTATTCACGTGATGTAAGAATTCATTGTAGCAAACTTTTTCTCTCTGTTACATTTCCATTTGTATTATGTTTTTCTTTTTTTCCCTGAAATAAATTAAGATTGAAAAGAAACACACAGTACACGCCCCCTTCTCCAGCGCGACTTATTTGTCTGTAGCAGAGGAGATGCCGACTGCTGGAGGAGAGGAGAGGGAGGAGGGGACACAGCCTGCAGTGTGGACATTGGCTGCTGCCTAATAGAAGGTAAGCTAACTGGACTGCATTCTTGTCAGTGGCTTACCCTGGTAAGCAGGGGGGAAGGATGTGTTTCCTCTAGCATGGCTCCTCCTGTCTCTGAGGCTAGTAGATCATTTTTCTGTGTAAGTGCACTGCTCCTGGAGGAAGGACTTTCTGAATGTCTCCCCCAATCCCTGCTACATCTCCCTGCTCATTGCCTGCCCACCAGTACACAGGCACAGTCCCCTCCTCTCTTGTATTACCACCTAATGTGTCTGTGAGCTGCTGGGGCACTACAAGTACCTGTATACTGTGTGTATACTGTGTGTCTGTGTATACTGTGTGTATATTGTGAGTCTGTGTGTGTATGTATACTGTATGTGTGTGCGTGCGTGTATGTGTATACTGTGTGTGTGTGCTGTGATTGTATACTGTGTATGTATACTGTGTGTGTATATTGTGTGTCTGTGTAAGTATACTGTATGTGTGTATATGTGTATACTGTGTGGCCCCATAATCTCCTATTGCCCGGGGGCCCCATGAGTTGTCAGTCCGTCCCTGTATACTTCTGCTTCCCCAGTGGGTGTCTCTTATGCATTACAGTCACAAGTGCTGCAATCCCTCCCAAGGAAGCCCACCCTGTTCTGCGAAGGTCAATTCCCGGAAGCTGACCCTGAAAGACGTTACTACATGTATATGCCTGATATCACTACATCGTCTTGTAAATTGCCAATTATCGTCGTTAATAAATGGGTTTTTATACTGCTACACTTAGATGCGCCCTCTGCTGTCCCTATCTAAAACTGTGGACTATGTGTGCACAGTGTGTAATTTTGACATGGCCATTTGTAGTCTCCATCAGTGATAAGGTGACAATACAGTAGCAGGGGCGGACTGACCATTCGGGCACTCGGGCACTGCCCCAGGGCCCCAATGCCACTAAGGGGCCCCATCAGGGTTGCCAGCCTCAATAAAGCCAGGGACAGTATGTAAAAATCTGTGTTTTTTTTTTTAAATCCCAAGATTATAGCTGCCCCGCCTCTCCAATACCTTTTCAGTGTGTGTGTGTGTGTGTGTGTGTGTGTGTGTGTATACTGTGTGTATACTGTATGTCTGTGTGTGTGTACTGTGTGGCCCCATAATCTATTGCCTGGGGGCCCCATAATCTCCTATTGCCCGGGGGCCCCATAATCTTCTCCTATAGGGGCTCCATGAGTTGTCAGTCCGCCCCTGTACAGTAGAGTCAGAAAGCACCTGAACAAGGACCTTTATGTCCCAATCTCCAATAATTATTTAATGAAAGCTGAACATTTAAAAAACCCTTTTGAAATTTAAATAAAATGTTTAAGCTTATTAGACTTCAGTGATTGGATTTATTTCTACTTTAATTTCATTATGGCATCTAACACCTTATATTGTAAAGCGCTGCGTAAACTGTTGGCTCTATATAAATCCTGTATAATAATAATAATAACACTAATTAAACAATATTGCGCTGACCCCCCCTTTCCTTCTAATAACTTTCTTCCATTTGCTGGCCTAGGTCACATCACACAGGACTGCAGTTGTGGCTACTGAAGGCCCTGCCGAGATTGCATCATGACATGTCGTATTTTGCTCTATCCAGCTGTTGCACAGATGGGGAAGGAACACGCTTTACGGTTGGAGGGAGCTGATCCAAGAATTCCAGCTAGACTTTTGAGTTATAGAATAAAGCTGCTGTGCCTGGCAGTCGTAGATTCGCCAGAATTTGGCTGGTATGCCAGCGGGAGTGAATAGTTTTCCTTTTCACTATCCGTGAAAAATCCATTGCATCATGTTTAGAATGTATTAGACGTTTACATTTTGTTTATTTCATGTTCTCTGCAGGAAGTCTGTTCAGGCTGCCAACAGTTTTCGTAGATTCCTACAGTGGAAAGAAAAATGTAATCTATGTGTATGGCTAGTGAGGAGTACTTCCAGAATGCAAGAGGTACAGATGACTGTCACAATCACTTACGGTGAAAGGAATACGAGTCCTTTTCTGAATGGAGGAGGGGCTGAGAAAGCAACCACCATGTTCTTGGTGTACTGCAGCCAGAACTAAAGGTCTCAGCATTGGATAATTGATGCCAAGAGGGCTGAGGAGTAAAAGATTTACCAAACACTGTAGCAGAGTTGGGGCACACTTCATTAAAGCTAATTTATTTTTACTGTTCAAATGTACAAAAATAGATTTTAGCCATTATTTCAGCTTTAAAGCGGTAGTAAACCGTTGTTTTTTGTTTGTTTTTTTAAACCTGAAAGGCAAAGATATAATGTGCTAGTATACATTGCATACTAGCACATTATGTGAAACCTACCTTAAAACGAAGCCCTCCTGGGCGAGTTGTCACTGCTGACAGGGCTTACATCCGGGCTGGTGGGCTCTGGCAGGGCCGGGACAAGGGATGGGCAGGAGCGGCGGCTGCCCTGGGCACTGTGGTATCATGTGAGGTGGGGGGGGGGGGGGGCGCCACATGGAGATTGGGGGGGATTTATGTTGGAAGGGGGAATTTCAGGGGGCGACATGGGGTAAGTATTGTTCTAGTTGGGGAAATTTGGGGGGGAGAGTGGTGATTTAGGGGGATTTGTGTTGGGAGGGGGATGAGGGGGAAGAAGATTTGTGCTAGAAGGAGGAATTTGTGCTGGGAAGGGGGTATTTGAAGTGGGGGTGGGGGAAGATGTGTACTATAAGGGGAAATTGTAGGTCTAGAGGATTTGTGCTAGGAGGAGTGAATTTATGCTTAAAGGGTAAGCTCACAGTTTGACATGTTCGCCCTGGGCTCTAAATGACATTGTCATGGCACTGAGCTCCGGTCTTTTGATTGGACAAGCCGCGATGACGTCACTCCCACGCATGCGTGCGAGAGCCGATGTTTACGGGACAGGACTCTAAAGAAATGGCATGGGTATGCTGTTCCTTCAGAGCGCATGCTCTGGTGGCGTCACTGGTGGCGGTGCACGTTAAGGAAGTATTTACTGTACCTATAGGTAAGCCTTAATATAGACTTACCTATAGGAAATAATCAACTAAGGGAGTTTACTCCCACTTTAATAAATGAGCAAAACACATTTCACCAGCATGTGTCACTGACTGCAGGTCCTGCCCTAATCAAGGTGTGAACAGGGGGAATATTAGTTTTGGGAGGACCCCATTAAGCCACTTTGATGTGTAAATTTGTAAAAAAAAAAATCAGAAAACACCAATTATATACTGTGTATATATAAAAATATATTTACTGTATTTATCGGCGTATATAACACGCGCCGACGTATAACATGCACCCCAAGTTTAGAAGGGCATTTTAAAGTGGAGTTCCACCCACTTTTACAACTCTTCAGCATCCCTCACTAAACTGTGCACTGTAAATGAATTGGATATTTTTTTAAATTGTTTCTCAGCACCTACTGTATATCTGCTGTATTCATTTTTCACTTCCTCCTCCCTGGCCGTGGCCCATCGCATCATTTCCTGTTTGCAATGCCTTCTGGGAAGGGGCGGCAACTTCCTCTGACACTGCCTTTGCTATGGAAACCTGACCTGAAACCTATTACACTGCTTGTGCTGCACTGAGCATGTGCGAGATCTGCAAGGATGAGATCCAGGAAGAAATACAGTCTGGTTTCAGATGCCCACACTTAAGATGGCCACGGCCTGCTGTAAGTTTATAAAATAACAAACTACTGCTATAAACTAACAAAACAGACCTTAGTTTACAGACTAACTTTACTAGAATACATTAAGCTTGTGTATTATATGGGTATTTTTATTTAAAAAGTATAATTTGGCTGGAACACCACTTTAAGGAAAAAAACTTTTAGGAGGGAAATTTAAGGAAAAAAACTTACATTTAAATGCCCATCAATGCAGCCTCACCAGTGTTCATCTGCAGCCTTGGTTCGGTCTTTTTCGGCGGCGCTCGCTCTTTTTCGGCTCAGACAGTGGGGATTGGCGTATAACACGCACCCACGATTTTCCCCTGATTTTAAGGGGGAAAAAAGTACGTGTTATACGCCGATAAATACGGTATATAGACACACATATATAATGTACAACAATTGATTTTAGACGTCTTTCAGCTATATACAGGCTATTTCCATCCATGTTTTACAAGTTGGGTTCACCACTTTAAGTGAAGTGCACCACAAGTTGTAAGCCTAGTACGCATCGGCCCGCGTGCATGGCAGCCGGTCCGACAGAAGCTGGCCGTTCAGCCGGCTTCTGTCGAAGGCTCATGACTGAAAAAGGTTTGCCGACCAGTGACCGGCTCTTGAGTGGCTGAGAGTGCTGACCCAAGTGTGAGGGGGGGTCTGCCCCCCTGTCAGAACACAACAGCACAGCGGAGGAGATAGCTGCACTAATATCGGATTGTTAGTACAGTGGCTCCGACCTGAGCGAGCTGGGTTGAACGGAAAAAAACTAGTGGTGTGTACGAGGCTTTAGGCCGGGTTCACATATGTGCGGTCGTGGTTCCCAGCCTGGGGTTCGGTGCGTTTCTGTTCACCAGGTCAGGTACAGTTCAGGTTTGAATTTTTGCCTGAATTCTCAGCGGAACCAAATCCCAAAAACGCACAGGACCCTTTTGGAAACCGCAGAACGGCCGCCCTGGACATTTCTGAACTGGCTTGATCGAGTCAATGGGTCACGCTCACATGTCATGCAAATTTAATGTAGTGAAAACCGCATCCAATTCACACATATGTGAACCCGGCCTTAGTCTTCCCTTTGTAGACAAAAGGTCTTCCAAAACACAGAAAGAACGCACTTCAATTTAGCTTCTGTTTACTCATTTTCTGTGCGTTGACCATCTACTTCTGTTCTAGTGGTAAACATACAGCAGTTTCTTGCACAAGCGCTGCAGTTGTGAAATTTGCAAATAAACAAATGCAATATATAAAACATTGAAAGCATACATAAAGGGGTTGTAAACCCTCTTGTTTTTTCACCTTAATGCATCCTATGTCTGGCATTCGTGTCTATGGATGCAAATGCTGGACTTAGGAACTTGCCCGCAAGGTAACCACATCCGGCACAACGCTTCTCTTAGGGGGTTATCTGATGCGGGGAGGAGCTGCGAGAGCCGCCGAGGGACCCCAGAAGAGGATGTTCGGGGCCACTCCGTGCAAAACGAGCTACACAGTGGAGGTAAGTATGATATGCTTGTTATTTAAAAAAAAACAACAAAAAAAATGTGCCTTTACATTCACTTTAAATAGGAGTGTTGCATTGATCATCTATTAACCTAGCTGTACAGCATGTAGAGGTATGTTTACACCCAGAGGTCAGAATGCTTTCCTCTTGTTTTGCAACATACAGTCATTTTGAAGATTATCTTGAAGTTGTAAACATTACATTCAGATAGGTATGTTGGGCTTATTTTGAAGAACAGACTCTACTTTGTTAAAACTCTATATCAGCTTTTCTCAACCTTTTTAACACAGAGTAGCCATAATAATTACTATATCTACAGCTCATGGGAAGAAAGTTCCTTAAATTTGTGGTCATTACGAAGAATTCCTACTTACAGATAGCTAGAACAATCAATGTTGTCACTCATCTAAGAGGCATAAGTTGCTCAAGGAACCCCTTGTAACTTCTTGAGGAACCCTGGGGTTCCACCACATTTTAGTTGAGAAAGCCTGCTCTAAAGAATGTGAAGGACCATTGGTTCAGAAAGCATAAATATATCCTTGCTCTCAATGCAACTTTGACATAAGTTTTTTATTATGTACATGTCAGTAATGTAAAATTATAGATGGCGTAGAAAACAAAAATGCTGTATGACCCTCCTTCTAATGGATTCGAATTGGGCTATATACTATAATTGCTTGGACTGTTGCAGCCATGCCTGGGCAGGGGTCGGTCAAGAAAATGAGTAAAGAAAGCTGAAAGATTACACCCTGTTTGATGCTCCCCAAAATGGAATAGTCATGTGGTGATGGGGAACTCAAAAGAGAGTAAACATTGCATTTACTTACACTGTTGAAGGTTTAAGTAGAAGTTTACAGTGGAAATCCAGCTTTTATAAGCTGCCAGCATACCACAAATATGCAACTGCACTTTTTTTTTTTTTTTATCAAGCACACCACAATCCTAAAATGCAGGTTAGCACAGTGGCTTAGTGGTTAGCACTTCCACTTTGCAGCATCAGGGTCCTTGAGTTGAATCTCAACCATGATGCTACCTGAGAACGAAAGGGTGAACCGCTCCAGGTGATGTACTGAAGAAAACGGCTTCCTCAAAGTGGAAGCTAGGTACAGGCTCAGCACAAGCAATATTGAAGCAATGGATTCTGGACAGCCGCACTCCGATAAAAGCCTTTATTGTAATGAATAGTCAACGTTCATGTGAAAACAGAAGCAGGACAAACCGCTGACGCATTTCACAACATCATTGTTGCTTAGTCATAGCTATGACTAAGCAACAATAAAGGTGAAACGCGTCAACTGTTTGTCCTGCTTCTTTTGTCACATGAACGTTGACTATTCATTACAATAAAGGCTTTTATCGAAGTGCGGCTGTCCAGAATCCATTTCTTCAACCATGATGCTGCCTGCATGGAGTTTGCATGTTCTTCCTGTGCTTGTTTGGATTTCCTTTGGGTAACTTCGGTTTCCTCTCACATTACAAGTCATGCTGGTAGGTTATTTGGCTCAGTTGAGTGTGCTCAAGATGGCTGCCTCACCTCTAAGCAATTTGAGTCCCCAGGAAGAAAAGCACTATAGAAATACACATTAAGTTTGAAAAATTGTGGTGTATTGGGGATTGAGGTCAAAATGACCACACAGCTTTTCTGAGCTGCAAGGAGAGGGGATCTGATGTCACGCACTGCTTAGCACAGAGAGGAGAGCTGAGTGTAATCTGATACCTGAGTGTAGGGAATAGACACATCCCCTTCTACACAGGCTCATAGGGAAACATGCACAGCTGAGGATGTCAACGCCCTGCTGTATGCTGGGGGGGGGGGGGGGTGGTAAAGCCCTCCCCCAGGATTGCTTAGCGTTGGGATAAATGATCAGCATTGACTCATGCAGAGAGGAGAGCAAGAAAAAGAAAAGACAAAAATCACACGGAGTGCTTTGGATTCAGGCAAGTACCAGCTATAGAAGAATATGCTTTGTTCCTTTTTCATCGCAGAGGTTTAGAACCACGTTAACTCCCAGACACGTTTTTATTCCTTCTCACCTTCATCTAATGATTCACTCAGTAAAATTAGTTGTTTCCTTAAGCAACTAAATATTTCTCATACTGAAGCAAGATAGAATTTAATACTAACATAAAATCTATATAATGAATATTTCTTTATGCCGTCTGTTGTGTTTCCAAACTATATAAAAAGGTTTCTGTGGATGAAGTTTTTTTTCTTCTATCTGCAATAAAAGGAATACATCTGGGGTGTGGCAAGGATGTCTCCAGCCTGGAAACTGTGAAGCGAACTTGTCTTCTCCATTTTAGAATGCCAGGAGGTATGAAAGCCAAAAAAATAGTCATATCTGCATTTCAAGCAGTCCTTCCTAATGAGACGCAAATAACTCTTGTCGAAGGTGAGACTTCTGAATGGATTATCCATTGGGGATTAACTATCAGGTCCCCAGTTCACCTCTCTGTCCCTTATGACATCCATTGTGATGTGGCCACTCCACAGATCATCAGCAGCTGGAAACCTAATTCTTCTATTGATGGCCCCCATTTGGCAGGAGATATTTAAGCTGATGCTCCGCTCACATCTGTTTTTAACATTACAATCCTCATCCAGCGGTCCCCCCCCCCCCTTTAAAAATACAAATTCCGCAGCAGGGAGCTCTGGGCGAGCTTGGAAACCACTTGTACTTGGTTTATTGACCCATGCACTAAAAATTCATACCACTGCACTGTTGACAACCCAAAAGGGGGATTAATTAGAAAAGTGCAGAGTTTGCTACAGAAGTGTCTGCCTTTCCCCACGCCGTCCCCAAATCTCCATCTGGTTCTAATAGAGTATTATTTGATGCCTTGAAGGAAGCCAAATGGGGGTGGGAGGGAGAGACGGGAGACAGAGCTTCCTGTAAAAAGTCAGTAGGGGGTTTAGCCGGCTTGCTGTACAGTAAAGGCAACTTTAGAAAAAAAAAAAACACAATCTCTTCATGCCTGAGGTTTATCCTCTGCACACCACAAATATGTAGATACGGCACGCCGGTAAAGCAGCGAAATTATGCTGCCTAGTTAGCAAGGGTCGCCTTTCTTGCACAATGGCTTCACCCACATACAGTATAACGCATCACTGACAACACTGTGAAATTGTTACCTAGGGAAATACGCTGCTCAGTGTTTTTAAGGTCATTGTCTGGGTCGTAAATCAGCAAACTGCTATTAAATAATGAACAAAAACAAAACAGAATAAATATGATGCAATCTTGAAAAAATTATCCTAGGTAACAATCCTTAAGATTGTTAATGTTCATGAATTATATTGTAACTGTACTATCTCCATTTCTTTTGTAAAGCACTGGAGCTATATAAATCCTGTATAATAATAATAAAGAGAGGTTTAAAGAGAATAATGATGTGTACAAATGAGCGGAATTTTCGACCAGACTGGTCCGACGGTCTATCCGACGGCGGAGATTCCGACGGACTTTTGAATGAATGGACTTGCCTACACATGATCACACCAAAGTCTGACGGATTCGTACGTGATGACGTACACCGGACTAAAATAAGGAAGTTGATAGCCAGTAGCCAATGGCTGCCCTAGCGTCGGTTTTCGTCCGTCGGACTAGCATACAGACGAGCGGACTTTTCGACCGGACTCGAGTCCATCGGAAAGATTTGAAACATGTTCCAAATCTAAAGTCCGTCAAATTTTCGACCAAAAAAGTCAGCCGCAGGTCCGATGAAGCCCACACACGGTCGAACTGTCCGCTCGAAAGGTCCGCTCGTATGTACCCAGCATAAGGCTCAATTCACACTTGTGCGACTTGTCATGCAACTTTGGATATCAAAGGCATGACAAGTCATTCCCCATGTTTTCCAATGATAACCATTCATATATGTGCGATTTAAAGTTGCAGCGACTTCAAAGTAGTTCATGCCCTACTTTGGTCTGACTTTCATGCAACTTGAGGGCCATAGACTTCAATGTTAACCCTCAAAAGTTGCTTGAAAGTCGCACCTGAATGTGATACAATGCAACAGTTGTCCATTATCACTGGTCAAAGCCGTATCCAAGTCGCACCCATCCAAAGTTGCATCAAAGTTGCACTACATACTGCATACTTGTTCTGGATGGGTAACTCAGAAAGTACAGAAATTATTGGTTAAAGGAAAAGTTCACATTTATGCAGGTAAAAAAAAAAAGTGCATTTAGCCTAGAAGGTAGGATTGCACCGACACCACTTTTTTTAACACCGAGTACCGATACTTTTTTTCAAGTACTGGCCGAAAACGATTACCGATCCTTTTTTTAATGTCATGTTATAGTGGCACTAATATGCAGCACTGATGGGCATTGATAGGTGGCACTGATGAGGAGGCACTAATATGCAGCACTGATGGGCATTGATAGGTGGCACTGATGAGGAGGCACTAATATGCAGCACTGATAAGGCGTGGAATGTGTCAGTAGTTTTTTTTTTTTTTACAATGCTTTTTTTGTGTGGGTGGAAGGGGGGGGGGGGTGTGGACAGTGTCAGTTTTGTTTTTTTTACAATTTAACCTTTAAATATTTATTTATTACAATTCTTTCTTCTTTTTTTTTTATCGGCCCTGTAAACAGACCCCTGATATCTCCCTTTTGAGACAGGGAAAGGGACTGAGGACACAGATTCCCCAGTCCCTTTCTCTGCAGCCTCAGCTTCACTGAAGATGAATGGACTGGAGACAGAGGCTCCTGTTCATTCATAAACTGAAGCACAGTCACTGACTCTGTGCATTAAGAAAAGGAATGAAATCTGATCTAGGTGAGACTATAGAGGAGGAGATATGGGGGAAATGGTCGACCATGGTGCATAAGGGAATACTCAATACTTCCCTGGTGGAGGGAAACTACAAGGTGTTGTCCTGGCGAGGCTGGCGAGGATGTACCCCGGAACTTCACCCCTTTGCTTTAGAGGATGCGGGCAGGAGGGTACCATGTTACATGTTTGGTGGTCCTGTCCCAAGATCCAGCGCTTCTGGATCAGAGTATTCACCTTGGGCTACTCAGTGACAGGACAAAATCTACCTAAAAATCCCAAGACGGCGCTATTTGCAGACTTGCCGGACGGGACCCCTAGACATCTCCGAACTCTCATCTTCTTTATTTTTTCAGCAGCTAAAATCACAATAGCACGAGCATGGGAAAACTCCAGTGGTCAACCTTGCACTGGTAAAGAATAAAATATCTTGGATCATGGTCAACGAAAAATTGGCCAGTATCCTTAACCACTTCAATACCAGGCACTTAGACACCTTCCCGCCCAGCCCAATTTTCAGTGCTGTCGCAATTTGAATGACAATTGCGCGGTCATGCTACACTGTACCCAAACTAAATTTTTATCATTTTGTTCCCACAAATAGAGCTTTCTTTTGGTGGTATTTGATCACCTCTGCGGTTTTTATTTTTTGCGCAACAAATAAAAAAAGACCGAAAATTTTGAAAAAAAACAAGTTTTTCTTTGTTTCTGTTAAAACTTTTTGTAAATAAGTAAGTTTTCTTCTTCAATGACGGGCACTGATATGGCTGCACTGACGGGCACTGATACGGCGGCACTGATGGGCACCGATCAGGTGGCACCAATGAGGTGGCACTGATGAGGTGGCACTGACGGGGACTGATGATGGGCACTGATAGGTGGCACTGATGGGCACTGATAGGTGGCACTGATGGGCACTGATAGGTGGCACTGGTATGCGGCACTGATGGGCACTCATAGGTGGCACGGATGGGCACTTATAGGCGGCACTGATGGGCACTCATAGGTGGCATTGATGGGCACTCGTAGGTGGCATTGATGGTTACTTATGGATGGCACTGATAGTTGGCACAGATGGGCACTGATATATGGGCACGGATGGGCACTGACAGGTGCTGATGGGTGGCACTGATGGCACTGCTTGTTTGCAGTGATGCCCCTAAGGGTGGCATTGCTGGGCATCACTGCAACATGATGGTGCCAATCAGTGCCCATTTGTGGGCACTGATTGGCACAGATTTGGCACACTGGGCACATGTGGATGGCCATGGGGTACATACCTGGCCATCCACATGTTGCCCCTTCCCTGGTGGTCCTAGTGGCGATCCCTGGTGGTCCAGTGTGGTGATCTGAGGGGGGGCTGCGCTGATAAACAATCAGCGCAGACCCCCCCTGCCAGGAGAGCCGCCGATCGGCTCTCCTCTACTCGCGTCTGTCAGACGCGAGTGAGGAAGAGCCGATCAACGGCTCTTCCTATTGACAGCGTGATCAGCCGTGATTGGACACGGCTGATCACGTGGTAAAGAGCCTCCGCCGGAGGCTCTTTACCAAGATCGGTGGAGCGGTGTGTCAGACTGACACACCGCTCCACCGATCGCCGCGATGCACGCCCCCGGGGGCACGCTGCAGCATGTTATCCTGCTGGACGTCATATGACGCCCAGTCAGGATAACAGAACCACTTCCCGGACGTCAATCCGCTATAGGGCGGGCGGGAAGTGGTTAAAGACAGACAGGCCAGATTTGACAGGGTGTGGTCCCCCTGGATCAAATACCTCCAAGCCCCATAGTCTCTAGAACTGTATGGTGGGGGACCCAGGCCGAGGGAAACGGCTTCTTCTTTGGATTCTGGACCTTTATCTTTTTTCTCTTCCTCTCCTTTCCATCCTCCTCCTTCTTCTTAACCTTACTTTATATCACTTCTCTTCTCCCCTCCCTTTCTTCTCTTTTTATGTTTAAAAAACTCTACTTATGGATACAAGTGGAGAGTTATGAGGCCTCTCTTTCCTTGGCCCCGATGGAGGAACAAGGTAAACTAATTTTAAAGGCCTAACCTCCTTTGACGCCAAGGGCCCTGATACTGAGATGTACTAAAGGTACTACAACTTGATTTAATATTACCAAGAAGTTAAGAGTACTCCGCTTACGGGGCAAATTTATCTTCTTTATCTTTTCTATTTTTTTATTTTTTATTTTTTATTTTTTGATAAACACTAATGATATATGGAACTTATATGATATGTTATTCTAGACCCTTTAAGGATAGGTCTACATTAGTGTCCTTATGTCCACAGAGCGTACTAATACTCACATGTTACCCCCCCTTCCCCCCCCCCTTTTCTTTTTTTCTTCGTGTTCTGTACAACACTTTTGTGTCATTTGACAGAAAATATGTTTGCTGACTGATTGTTCATGCCATTTTGTATAATTTGCAAAACCTTTAATAAAGAAAATTGAAAAGAAGAAAAGGAATGAGCCAGTAAATGACAGATCCGGAGGAGCATGTGGAGGACTAGGGGAGCCGGAGGAGGACACGGGGGACAGTCAGGGGTGATCAGTGCGATGGTGGGGCAATTATAAATACCAATCTCCCTGTATAGCTTTCGATAAAGCAGCTGACAGCGGCGGGAGGGAGAGGAGGAGAAGCAGTTGTCAGCTGCTTTATTGAAAGCTATACAAGGAGATTGGTGCTTGTAACCCCCCCCCCCCCAACACCACCGCTGCACCGATCATCTGTGAGGCTGCCCGGCCCCCCTGCTATGCTGAGGACACTGGGCCCAGTACAACAGGGCCGGCTGTACTGGCCTATCAGCGGCCCTGCCAGGAGGTATCGGATTAAGCATCAGAGCGTTTGCACGAGAACAAGTACTCGTGAAAATTCTCAGTATCGGTATCGGTGCAACCCTACTTGAAAGCATTGCACCACGATCAGCAAATCTCAGGTGCCATGCAGGACTCCGGCAGACTGTCAGTGTAGGCTATCTGCCAATACATTGTACACTCAGTCAGTTTCACACTGACAGGAAGAATTAATGAACTATCAGAGCGCTCAACAGCATTGAGAACTACAAGCCAGCAGCTGCAAAGGATGTCGGTACTTGTAGTTTTTACATTCACAGAACTCTGTAAATGAATGATGCAGCCGGGCATGCAGAGCCCTACATGCAGGTTTCCCTGCATCCAATTCTCATGACAGGAGATTGTGACCGGCTCTCTATGGAGCCGGTTCACATATCTCCATTGCGGCTGCGGAGCGGCTTGCACAGGAACGCTGTGCGTCATTGGCTCTGTTTCAGGGCCAAATTCAGGCAAATGTTTGGTCCTGATTCGTTCTCTGAAACAGAGAACAGGGAGGCACCAGATCCCCTGCTGCGAGCGGAGGTGTGAGTCCAGCCTTAACCGGTTCACACAGGTATACTGCGGTACAATGGCTCTCCTGGGCAAAATCCTGTATATATATATGGCCCAGGAGAGCCACCAGAGGGCGCGCAAGTGTCGCCGGAGGCACATGCCCGCTGCGCAGCGGGGGACCCGTACGCATGCCCAGCGGGCGCGATCGCGTGCAGGAGGGCCAGCACGGGGATTTGTGTGTGTAAACACACAAATCCCTGTGCTGTCAGAGGAGAGACAGATCGTATGTTCCTACTAAGTAGGAACAGCAATCTGTCATCTCTCCTAGTTAGTCCAATCCCCACACAGTGAGGGAACACACAGTTAACCCCTTGATCGCCCCCTAGTGTTAACCCCTTCCCTGCCAGTGACATTTATACAGTAATCAGTGCATATTTATAGCACTGATTGCTGTATAAATGTCAATGGCCCCAAAAATGTGTCAAAAGTCTCAGATCTGTCCGTCGCAATGTTGCAATCCTGCTAAAATTCGCAGATCACCACCATTACTAGTAATAAATAAATAAATAATAAAAAGGGCATAAATCTTTCCCATAGTTTGTAACGTAAACCAATCAATATACGCTTATTGCGATTTTTTTTTACCAAAAATATGTAGACAAATACATATTGGCCTAAACTAATAAAGAAATGTGTTTTTTTTAAATTTGTCACTCTTTTTTTGTTTATAGCGCAAAAAATGAAAACCGCAGAGGTGATCAAATACCATCAAAAGAAAGCTCTATTTGTGGGAAAAAAAGATCAACACAGGGCTCTGTACAGAGGTAATGATCTCTCTGTTTTTCATCCATGCAAAACAGGGATAGGAAACAAAGATATATTTAGTAAAAAGCAGCACATATTACACATTGTTAAACAGGAAGTAAACCCTGATGGGTTTTACTTCCTCTTTGTTTCCCTGCAATGGTAAAGCATAATGGGCTACTATGCATCGCAGCCCATTATGTGTCAGTTACCCGACACAGGAGCCTGCGATGTCACCGCTGTCCCCTCTTCTACGAAGCGTTCATCTTCCTTCCGGGTATTGCGGCTCGGGCACTGTGATTGACCGGAACCGCAATGACGTCACTCCCGCGCATGCGCGCGGGAGCCGCTACAAACGGCGCGATCGCCGTTAGAAATGGCACGCTCAGTGCGCCGTTGTCTACGGCGCAGGCGCCGTAGACATCAGTACCTGTCTTTTGCAAATATCTCCTAAACCGTGTAGGTTTAGGAGATATTTCTTGCACCTACAGGTAAGCCTTAATCTAGGCTTACCTGTAGGTAAAAGTGGTCTGTAAGGGTTTACAACCACTTTAAGCACACATTTAACCCCTTGACATAGCTCCCAACTGTCCCTGATTTGGAGCAATGTCCCTTTTTCCCCCTCATGTGTCCCTCATTTTGGTCTGATCTATACAGTTGTAAATAATATGCACTTTTTATCTTTCAAAAAGTGTTTCCCAGTGCTAAACCTTTTATCCAATTTCTAAATTGCTGCATTTGTAAATTGTAAAAGCCAATATAAAGGAATAGTAGTGGTAAAAACAAGCCCTTGTGGATTTATTTAACCTTTATTTTTTGTTAATTCTCCTTTAAGAGGTGTGGAAGGGGGCGTGTCCTATGTCTACATACATTTTCTAGTAGGTGTCCCTCATTCCCAACTCAAAATGTTGGGAGGAATGCCCCTTGATCACCTGAGATGTTAACCCCGTCCCAGCCAGTCATTAGTACAGTGACAGTGTATGTTATTAGCACTGATCACTGTATTAGTTTCACTGGTGATGTCAGTGGCAGTAAGTCAGTTCCCACTCAATGTCAGTTAGTGTCAGATTGTACGCCACACCATTATAAGTCGCTGATCACCGCTATTAGAAGTATAAAAAATAAAAAATAAATCCCAGTATATATACCATCGTTTGTAGACACTATAACTTTCACATAAGTTAAATAATATACACTTATTGGGATTTTTTTATTTTTTACCAAAGACAGAATACATTTTGGCCTAAATTTATGAAGAAAACGTTTTTTTTTTTTTTTATGATGTTTTATAACAGAAAATAGAAAAAAAAATTCTCTTCCAAAATGATATAAAGTTCATGCAGGTACAGCATTGCGTGACCGCGCACTTGCCAGTTAACATAGCATAGTGCTAAACAGCAAAAAAATGGCCTGGTTACGAAGGGGGTAAAATCTTCCGGAGCTCAAGTGGTTAAACATGACACCAATGGAGATTGCATACTCCCTTAAGCCTCGTACACATACGGTCTGATTGTTCGCAGAGGATTGTGTGATGACAGACTGTTGGCCTAAAATCCGACCGTTAGTACGCTCCTTCAGACAATTGTTGTCCAACTTTCGGCCAACAAATGTTGGATGGCAGGCTAGTATATTTTCGGCGGACAACGGTCTGTTGTCAGATTTTCGTATTGTGTGTACACAAGTCTATCACACAAAAATCCAAAGTACAAACACGCATGTTCTGAATCAATGCTCACCAAACACGACATTAGCAGAAGGTGCCCAAAGGGTGGCGCTCAAGAGCTGAAATTCCACGTAGTACATCACTACGTTCGTGCTTGTTGTGCCGTTAGTATGCAAGACAAGATCCAGGCACACGCCCTTTTGACAAAAGTCTGACGCTCTGTTAGCCAACAATCCGATCGTGTGTACGAGGCTTTAGACTTAGTACAGGTTTATTACAACCAGAAGCCAGGTAATAATTTGATTTTGGATTGTGGGACAAAGGAAGTGTGCCACAAAATTATGTGTAAAAAAAGCAAACTGCATGCAGATGGTGTCACTAATGGATGTTGACAAACAAAATATTTGGGGGGGGGGCACACCCTAAAAGATGCATTAAAGATGGTGCAGCCATAAGACCATACAACAGAACAAAATATTACAGCACACACATGCAAAAAATGACATTTAACTCCTGCAAGGTTAATTTAAAACACCTGAACATTTTCAAGAAATATGGGGATTTGGACACACTATATTGCTATATGGTGCTTAAGCCCACTTATGCCCGGGCATAAGTACACGGGCGGACTTTTCGGCAACAAAGGTCCGACAGCCTTTCCGACGGACTTTCAACTGACTTTTCATGGACTTCCGACGGACTTTCGAACAAACGGACTTGCCTACACAAGATCACATCAAAGTCCGATGGATAATGTACGACCGGACTAAAATAAGGAAGTTCATAGCCAGTAGCCAATAGTTGCCCTAGTGTCGGTTTTCGTCCATCAGACTAGCATACAGACGAGCTGATTTTTCGATAGAAACTGGGTCCGGCAGAGTTCCGACGTAAAGATTTTAAATATGTTCCAAATCTAAAGTCCGTCAGATTTTCGACAGAAACAGTCCTATGAAGCCCACACACGGTCGGATTGTCTGCCAGATTCGGTCCGTCGGACCAGTCCGGTCAAAAAGTCTGCTCGTGTGTAAAGGGCATTACTGTTTTAAATAGCCTTGCAGGAGTTGTTTTTTTACCGTCAGCCCAGGTAAATTTAGGCAGGCCTATGCTGTGAGCTAGGCCTGTTTGTTTCGATCTGGGGGCAGCGGAGTGGTTTAGTGTAGCAGCAGCTGACTGACATGTACTTCAGCTCTTGGGCGCCTCCTCTGTTTCCAGGGAGAAGGTTCTGGAAAAGGGGCAGGGCAGAGAGCTGGAGTGACATGGTGTGTATGTGGGAGCCCTGACCAAACCCCAACCAGGATTGGCAGGGGTCGGGCCTCCTATATATACCTATGGTCAGCCTGCTGTATGAGGTAGTTGTCAGGTGGATGAATTGAATGATGGGGTGTTAGACTGTCGTGGTCTGAGGGAACCCCCTTTCTGGGGGGGGGGGGTGTACCTCAGGCCGGGAGCCTCTCATTACACGGTCATTGAAAGGTGTGCTGGAACAGGAGCAGGAAAAGAGGACAGTTGGGAGCACGTCCGGAGAAAGTCATTCAGGAGGGATCCATGCCGGGGTCGGTGAGTGAAAGGCACAGTGGAAAGCTCTAGAAGAGACATGTTAGGAGTTGGATGTGGAGCCAGAGAGAGAGTCTGCGGGGTTGTGAAGTCAAGTCACTGCAGCCAGGAGGGCTGGTAGGATTTGCATCGGACATGCTAGGATCAGTAGTCCATCAAGTATCGGTTAGCACATTTATTCTTCTCATCTAAAATGGTTGCTACCTCATAGGGGACTAAAAAACCCTGTTTGTAATGGGCTATCAGGAAAACGTTAGGACTTATTCAGAGTGGGGCCTAGCTATGTGCTAATTGTGACAGGAAAAGCGCATGTGTAAACGAGTACTAAGTGCCAGAAAGTTAGGAGTGAAAGGCAGGGACATTCCAAAAATACAAAGAATTTATAATCTGCAGCTATTTCAGAAATAGGAACTGACAACTTTTTTGATCAGTACAGAGCTGCTCCTGTCAGGAAAGAAGATTGGTTTTAGAACTTTGTAAAGAAATGGTGCTTGTCACACCTCGGGAGCTTTGTGTGGAATTTGGAGGTGGCCGTGTCACAGCTCGAGTTCAGTCTGGTCACAGATTTCTGCTGAAATAACAAGAGGAAGCTGAAGTCTCTAGTAGGCTGCTGTGTATTAAAAAAAACAACAACTTAGGAGCCATCCTTTTATTCCCTTTTTTTTAAAATTTGTTAACATACACAAGGTTTGGTGATTCTATTTTTGAAACTTACAGAACAAAAGAAGAAAAGCAGTAAAAAAAATATAATTTTCAGCTTACTGCTCAGCTGGATTTACTTATTTATTTATTTAATCCTAGAACAAAATAAGGTACCTTGTTGATTAAATGACAAGTGTATTTTTTTTCCCTTCAATTTCTGTTTCAATAGTTTTTATTGTTTTTAGAAAACAAGTACGATTAAAAAAAAAAAAAGGAAGATCATATAATGGAGCAGCGAAAAAATCCTTGTCTGCTCCAAGCATGTGTCGGGGAAACATACAAATACAAGGTTAGGTAGAAACTGATGAGGACCACAGCACCTTGATAAGAACTGCCATAGGGTGCTCTAATGTAAATAAATTTGAGTTTAACCACTTCAGCCCCAGAAGAATTTGCCCCCTTAATGATCAGGCCATTTTTTGCAATACGGCACTGCGGCACTTTAACTGACAATAGCACGGTCGTGTGACGCTGTACCCAAACAAAATTGATGCCCTTTTTTTCCCACAAATAGAGCTTTCTTTTGGTGGTATTTGATTACCTTCTGCGTTTTTTTTTTTTGTGCGCTATACACAAAAAAAGAGTACAAATTTTGAAAAAAAAAGCAATATTTTTAACTTTTTGCTATAATAAATATCCCCCCAAAAAATAAAAAAAACAAATTTCCTTCTCATTTTAGGCAGATATATATTCTACATATTTTTGGTTAAAAAGAAAATCGATATAAGCGTATATAGAGTGGTTTGCGCAAAAGTTATAGCGTCTACAAAATAGGGGCTATATTTATGGCATTTTTATTATTATTAATATTTTTTTACTAGTAATGGCGCCATTAGAGGAACTGCGACATTGCGGCAGACAGATCAGGGCACTTTTGACACATTTTTGGGACTAATGACATTTATACATCGATCAGTGCTATAAAAATGCACTGATTACTGTGTAAATGTCACTGGCAAGGAAGGGGTTAACACTAGGGGGCGATCAAGGGGTTAATTGTGTTCTTTAGGTGTGTGTTTCTAACTGTGGAGGGATGTGACTGACTAGAGGAGGAGCCAGGTCGCTGTTCCTAACTAGTAAGAACAGATGATCTGTCTCTCCTCTCCTGACAGAATGGGGATGCGTGTGTGCTTACACATGTGATAAATGTATAAGTGCGCTAATAATTAACTTCCTAGGTGAACCACAATCAATACAAGGAAATATATATAACAATAATTAATAGTGTAGACAATTGGAAAAAACTAATATCTATCTTCATAAAAAAACGTCCAGATAAAAAACAGAATAAAGGTATGAAAAATATTACCAGCAAATTAAAACTCAGTCCTAAGACAAATCCAACAATTGTTCTCCTATTAATTCATAGATGTTTGAACCGATTTCTTCAATCAATCAATAGGGAGCTGCACAGACCAGCCCTGCAGCTCTGGGACTGGTTAGATAGTTGAATAATAATCCTCCTAATTAAGCAATTAAAACTCAGTCCTAAGACAAATCCAACAAATGTTCTCCTATTAATTCAAAGATGTTTGAACCGATTTCTGCAATCAATCAATAGGGAGCTGCACAGACCAGCCCTGCCACTCTAAGACTGGTTAGATAGTTGAATAATAATCCTCCCAATTCGTAATATATATAGTTAACTTTATGTGATCATCTGCATCCGCAGCATATTCACTCACATTATGAAGGAACAATAGACAGCGCTTGAGAAGCAATCAGAAGCAGTATAGTTTTTCTAGCTCTTACCGCTAACACTGTGTATGAGGTGACGTCACTGGCTCCCCCCGACGCGTTGCGTCACATGTCACGTGACTTTATCAAGGGTCTTGATTTTATTTTCAACACTAGTTCACTATAAATTAACATATCAGCGCTTTAGTATATTCTTAACAATTTTATGTGTGCTTACACACACACACACATCTCCGTTCTGTCCCTCACGCCCGCGATCGCGTGTGACCGGCAGACATTATGCCCGCCGGCCACGCGCATCGGGTCCCTCGCTGTGCAGCGCGCGCGCCTGCTACAGCTGTTTATAGGACCGACCTGCCGCAGTAGAATGATGGCAGCTGGTCAGCTAGTGGTTAAGGAAGACATCAACTTTCTATATATACTACTACTAGAGAGTTCGAGTAACATAATCACAGAAGGGTCACCTTTCGGTTAATCCCTCGATGAAGGCATATATACATACGAAAGATCATGGACTTGGGAGCCTAGCATTGCTATAACTTAATCCTAATGAAATAGTATTAGTGGCAATAATGCCTCTTACTCAAATTGTGCGATTATTAACTATCACCATTGCAACTATCCCATAAGAGTGATCAAATTCACCAAAATATTCCCAGAAGAGTCTGGGTTACAAAAAAAGGGGCTACACACACAATGCCAAGTTTGGCTAAGAACAGTGAAGAGAAAAGCAAAGAAGGAAACTGAGTCGGAAGAAGGAAAGAGGAAAATCCATCCGGGAACCTTCCGCCAGTTGACTTAATAAATATCTCTATGCATTAGGGACCTGCAAGTAGGTAAGCCAAGGGGACCATATTGTATTTTTTGTTTACGCAGAACACTCACAGACCCCCCAGCTCGGGACCCCTGCACATTACCCACAGACCCCCCAGCTTGGGATCCCTGTACATTACACACAGACCCCCCAGCTCGGGACCCCTGCACATTACACACAGCCCCCCCCAGTTTGGGACCCCTGCACATTACACACAGACCCCCCAGCTCGGGACCCCTGCACATTACACAAAGAACCCCCAGTTTGGAACCCCTGCACATTATACACAGCCCCCCCCCACAGCTCAGGACCCCTGCACATTACACACAGACCCCCCAGCTCGGGACCCCTGCACATTACACACAGCCCCCCCAGCTCGGGACCCCTGCACATTACACACTACACACATCCCCCCCAGCTCGGAAACCCTGCACATTACACACAGACCTCCCAGCTCGGGACCCCTGCACATTACGCACCCCCACCGTTAGTACGCTGCTGGGAGGACGTGCAGAACTCTGATCTCAGCAAACAGGGCCTGTGGTTCTAGGCATGCATGATCTATTTTCTTTACAGACCCTAATGGAAAACTTTCTCTTAGGGCCTATGAATAAAACTTGCCCATGCATTGTGCCATATGGCCCCTATTGAAAGGCCTGATAGGTTCGCTTCAATTTTACCTAGCTGTCAGTAACGTGTTCAAGGAGCACAAGCTGCTTATCTTGCAAATCTTCAGACCAGAGAGCCCCACACTTTGTAAGCTACTTACAGTCAAAAGGGAGAATAGAGGGAAGTTGTATAGTACAGAATCATGTAACAAAGGGCTGCAGTCCAGAAACCCATGTCAAATAAGGGGCACCTATAAAAAAAAAAAAAACTGTGCAGCTTTGACCAAAAACAAATAATGCCTTTCTATAGGTGTAGGCCATTTAAGCACCTCCAGAAGTCTGACTGAAAAATTCCCAGAGATGACATCATCCTGTTCTGCCTTGTTCTTAGGATGTTGCAACTTTAGTCAGAGCTGCACAGTAGATTTTTTATCTACAGATGCCCCTGCATAGGCAGTTTTTTTTGGTAAAGGTGAACTAACCCTTTAAAGAAGAAGTGAGGGATTAAAAAAAATAAACATCCATACTCACCTAGGAGAATCCAGCATCAGGCCAATGCTGCATCCGTCCCCCACCGCCTCTAAGACCAAAAACTAAGCAATCAAAGACCACTGATCGTTCAGTTCTCACTCTTCAGTGAGTAAAGATATGGTGACTATCAGCGGCTCTCTGCTCTGCCTCTTCAGCGCTTACTGGAGTACTGGGCTGGGCAGGGGGTGGTAGCAGCTGGCTCAGGCTCTCAGAGGTGTGTCAAGAGGTTGAGCCAGCTGCCGGTCAAGAATCTGGGTGGATCCCGAAATTAAAGTTGGAATCTCTCCAGGGCCTGGACTGGCTGAACTTGGTATGGCAGGCTCCAGTGCTGTTCTCATCTACCTAAAGCTCTGGGTCGTGGGCAGTCCCTTGGTGTCATTACATACAGTGCAGGGCTCTTAAGCATACAACCCTAGCTGAGAGCCTCTTAGGGAACCAGCAGCACTGGACTGGTTGTATGCATGGAGGAAGCCTGCTGAAACTAGGAATATTTAGGATATTTAGGATAATACTAGGAAAAATTACACTTTATCCCTGAAACCCCTAGACTAAACATGCATTTTACCCTTGCAGTGTTGGTGGGCTGCACTGTAAGGGTATATTTTGTCTAATTCCAGAGTTCAGCTTTAAGAAAGACGTACTTTGACCAGAAATAAACACACAATGCGGAGAGCACTGTACCAAGTAAAATATAAACAGGGCACAGTGATAATTCATATAATTAGAGTATGAACTCAGTCTGTCCTAATCTTGCCCTTCCTATAGTTACAATCAAGATATCTATTTTCCTAGAAGAGCACATATGCTATTATTCAAACCATTAAAGGTTGCAGGGTTAGGAGGAAAGTGATCTCAGACAGCACATATATGCTAAACATATGTCTACACCGTTGACATACTATATATGTGTTAACTAAAACACAAGATAAATAATGTAAATCCAAACCCTGAAAATAGATGCTTATTTTTTAATGCCAGAAACACTGGTAAACCGGCACAACGACTGATCGGTGTACTTCTGAGACACATGAGACCCCAGCAGATAGCTGCTGCTGCTGCTGAGCTGAACCAGAACCAACCTAAAGAGAATACTGCTTTGGCCTTTGGGGCTTGATCGCCACCACAATAAGGAGGTCTCCACCACAATAAGGAGGAGGACTTTGTCCAGGTTCTTCCAATGAAATGTATGAAAAATGTCCTGTGATAAAAAAAGGTAAAGATGGGTGGATAAATAAAGATCTGTACTAAATAGGACACTTTCTAGGGTTAGGCCACCATAATATTTTCTTTAAACACTCGAGATGTCCTGGAATTGTTCCACATGCATCAAATACTTCATTTTCTACACTCACCTAAACAAACCACCAAGGACAACACCATAAAAACTCTATTCCAAAATACATGCGTGCAGGATACAGGCCCAAGGTGAAGCATCTCGGTGCTATACCAGCTTTTCTCTACAACATCCTACAGGCTACCTCATTAGTTGGCATGGGTAAAGAGACAAAGACTGGTCCCTATGAACAGCCAAGATACACTAACGGACACTTAATATGACCCTTATGCCCCGTACACACGATCGGATTTTCCGACAACAAATGTTGGATGTGAGCTTGTTGGCTGAAAGTCTGACCATGTGTATGTTCCATCGAACATTTGTTGTCGGACTTTCCGCCAACAAGTGTTGGCTAGCAGGTTCTCAAATTTTCCTCCAACAAACCTTTGTTGTCAGAATTTCTGATCGTGTGTACACAATTCCGACGCACAAAAGTTCACGCATGCTCGGAATCAAGCAGAAGGAGCTGCACTGGCGATTAAACTTCCTTTTTCTCGGCTCGTCGTACGTCTTGTACATCACCACGTTCCCACGTTCTGAATTGTTGGCCAACATTTGTGTGACCGTGTGTATGCAAGACAAGTTGGAGCCAACGCCCTTCGAGCAAAATTCCACGGTTCGTGTGTACGGGGCATAATAACAGCAAAGTATAAGGTCTTGTCCTGTTGGTATCTAGTACCATCTAGGATTGCTTAGATCTATCCCGACACATCCTCTCTCTGCTTTAGAGGTTGTGGACGGAAAGGTACCATGTATCATAACTGGTGGACTTGTCTCAAAGTCAAGAGATTCTGGACTAGGGTGTTCACTTTGAATCACTCGGTAACCATTATAAATGTACCAAAAAATGGTAAAACGGTGCCTTTGAATGAATTGACTGCAGATATTCCCAGACACACCCAGTCTCTCATATTCTAAATTATCATAGAGACTAAAGTGTACATTGTGAAAGCATGGAAATCGCCTGTCTTCAACACAGTTGGAACAAAATCTCTTGGATAATGCTCTATGAAAGTTTAGCTAGCATCTTCAGGACAAGCAAACCAGATTTGAAAAAGAATTGGAATTTCCAGTTATGATATCTACAATCGCCTGCATAAAACCAGAGCTTGGACAGGGAGTCGTGACCCAGACAAAGAGGAGCAACTTTCTATATTTCACTCATTTCTTTTTCTTTTCCTTGTTCACTTCTTTTCTTCTTCTATTTCCCTTCTTTTTCTTTTTTTTATTTAAACCATTGAGGATTATAGGTTATCTTTTCAATGTTTTGGTTTATTAAAAACTGTTGTATGATGACCACTGGACAGTGGATCGATTTGTTTAGAGCCTAGGATGTTGGAGGACCAAATTAGGAACTTATAATTTCCAATTCCACCACACCTTGAATGGCTGGATGCCGGGTGACATTGCGTATTATAGATTTTTCACTGTTTATTTGTGGTATGTATTGTAATGTCAGTTTATTACTTGTTCCAGCTTGCTTTCTGACCTTTGATCCAAACAAACCTTTGTACATTTGTTTATTGGGGAAAACAATAAAATTATTGCAAAAGAAAAAGGTAAAGATGAACAACATAATAATTTTGATAGGACCTAAGCTCAGTGTCAATCGAGCAGGCAGCTCTTTCTAATAGTGTGCAAACTAGTACCATTGTTTGCACAAAGAAACAAGCCAGCAATGTGAGACACTATTACAAATTGTAAAAATTCATTATAACCAATTCGATTTTAGTTTACTGCAGAGATTCATTCTACTTTGCTGGTTTAGATGAAAGGTTTTTTTTGCATTGTAATTGTTCTTTGCATAGGCTTATTTTATAGACTGACGGTGTACAGCCAATATAGCTGGTGGTGTACATCTTTATAAGAACCAATGCTGAGAACCCATGATGTAGGTCACCAAATTTCAAGTAAAACTTGACATAGGTATATTTATTATTGCTATTCTCAATTTTTTTGTATATTTTTGCTTTTTCAAAGCAATTAGTTCTGTAGTGTCAGGAACATGCTGTTGGGCTATCTGGCTAATGTGCATAGGTGTACACATTGCTATGTGCAAAAAAACAGACTACATGTTCGTCATTGCCCATACGCACATTTGCAGATGTGTGTGCACATCCACTGCTGCCAAGTGACCTATTTAAACCTGAACTCTGCACTAATTCTTTACTGTATGTGTGATGAACACAGTGTCAGACCACTGCCCTTATCAGCCACTCATGACAAACGACTGGTTGACATCACACCCAGCTGTCACTAATATGCAACAGTGACATTCTCAGCCTCACCCTGCACAAAGATTCTTCAGCTCGCTGGACCACAATCTAAGTGTCAGCAGCCTGACAGCGATTGTCACTGGGTCTGGTTAACTAAGCAATTAACCCTTTAACCACTTGCCGACCGCGCTATCACCGAATGACGGCTACAGCTGGTCATCCAGTTCTGGGAGGTTGTCTATTAACGTTCTCCCAGAACCAAGCCCTTCTCGCACCCACTGTGGTGCGCTCTGTAATCGCTGTGTCTTTAGGACACAGCTGATCACAGATCAGGGTAAAGAGCCAATCACATTACAGTTTACATTGGCCGTTTCCCACGTGATCAGCTGTGACCAATCACAGCTGATCATGATGTAAACACAGTTGCCGGATATCTGCATTCCTTTCCTCATGCTGTGACAGCGTAAGGCCCCTTTCACGCGATCGGACCGTTCAGGTCCACCTGTCAGTTTTGACGGCGGACCTGAACGGGCGCTCCATGTTAGTCTATGGAGCGTCGGATGTCAGTGGAGACATGTCTGCTGACATCCGACCCGGTCCGATCCGCTAAAAGCAGACGGATGGCTCTACGTCCAGGTCCGTCGCTGGCGGATCGGATCGGGGGAGATCTGACGAAAACGGACACGCTGTCCGTTTTCTTCCGATCTCTCCATAGGCGGCAGCGGCGCCTGACAAGCCCCTCCCCGCTCAGTGAGCAGAGAGGGACCTGTCATCCGCCGGCTCAGTGGAGATCAACGGACTGATCTCCCGCTGAGCCGGCGGACCGAGGCGGGCTCCGTAGAAGCGGAGCCCGCCTCGTGTGAAAGGGGCCTAAGAAGAGGAGAGAGCCAGTAACCGGCAAGTGTAAAAGGGGACATCCACACTGTTAATTAGGGCACTGGTCATCAAAGCTTTAATCAGTGATCACATCGTTACAGCAGAAAGCAATGTTTCAGAGCCACACAGGACCCCTTCACCAGGCGTGTGCTTGTGACATCACTCTCTCTGACTATACACGGTTTCAGCTGAGGGTCGCTTCAGCGCCCACTTACAAATACAGCCATCTCTACAGGAATGTGTGCATTGGGAATAGTGCGCTGGAATTTCTGATTATCTGTGCAGCCCCAACAGTGCCCACCAGTGCTGCCAATCAGTGCTGCCAATCAGTGCCCATCAGTGCTGCCTATTAGTGCCCATCAGTGTAGTCTCATCAGCGAAGGAGAAAAATTACCTGTCTGCAAGATTTTATTGCAGAAACGAAGAAAAACATTTTTTTTCAAAATGTTTGGCACTTTTTCATTTGTTTAGCAACAAATAAAAAACCCAGTGGTGATTAAATACACCAAAAGAAAGCTCTATTTGTGTGATAAATAGGATACAAATTTCATATGCAGGTACAGTGCTGCATGACTGCGCAATTGTCATTCAAAGTGCGGCAGTGCTGAAAGCTGAAAACTGGCAGGGCCGGACTTGGAATAAAAACCAGCCCTGGAAAAAATGTCGTACCAGCCCCATAGCATTATTATACCAGCCCAACATCAAAACCATCATAACGTCATTATTTCCTTGTTCGTGAAAAGGAAAACCATGCATTTTACAATACATTTGAAGAGTGTATTATATATGCATATATATAAGGTAGATATAAAAGCACATAGGGCTTTTTATATATATATATATATATATATATATATATATTTATGTATGCGAATTCCAGTTAAAAGTGGTAAAATTGGTCCATTGTCAAGGGGCACCCCAGGAATGTGGGGGGGACTCTGGTTTCCAGAGACCACCTTCCACAGAAAGAATGGGGGGGTTACTGATATAGGGGTGAAACCTTTATATCAGTGCCCCCTTATTTTATTGTATTCACCCCCCCCTCGGACTTGCCTGGCGGCGCTGTCACTGACCTCCTCTCAGGGACACCGTACAGGGCTCAGTTGGACGGCTCCAGGTTGGTGACTCTGGTTTTATCCTATAGTCTCCTCTCCACAGTTCATGCATTTTACTTCTCCTATGAACCCCATCCTGGCTGCACTCCCAATCTTGACTCTTCTCCAGACTCCCCCTCAGAGACTGCAGACCTGATATAAGACAAGAGATGGTCAGAGGTTGCGAACATGGTACAAGAAATGGTTAGAAACTGAAGACATGACACAAGAGATGGCTAGAGACTGTGGACACGATACAAGAGATGGCTAGAGATTGAGGACATGATACAAGAGATAGCTAGAGACTGAGGACATGATACAAGAGATGGCTAGAGACTGAGGACATAATATAAGAGATGGCTAGAGACCGAGGACATGATACAAGAGATGGCTACAGACTGAGGACAGGATACAAAAGATGGTCAGAGGTTGCAGACATGATACAAGAGATGGTCAGATGTTGCGGACATGATACAAGAGATGGTCAGAGGCTGCAAGCATGATACAGTAGATGTCAGAGGCTGCAGACATGGTACAGTAGGTGTCAGAGGCTGCGGGCATGGTACAGGAGATAGTTAGAGACTGAGGACATCATACTAAAAAAGGTCAGAGACTGCAAACATAGTACAAGAGATGGCCAGAGACTGCAGACATGGTACAAGAGATGGCCAGAGACTGCAGACATGGTACAAGAGATCAATGCAGCCTCATCAGTGCCCATCAAATGCAGCCTCACTGTGCCCATCAATGCAGCCTCACTGTGCCCATCATTTCAGCCTCACTGTGCCAATAATTTCAGCCTCACTGTGCCCATCAAATGCAGCTTTATGATGCCCATCAAATGCAGCTTTTTGGTGTCCATCAATGCAGCCTCACTGTGCCCATAATTGCAGCCTCACTGTGTCCATAATTGCAGCCTCGCTGTGCCCATAATTGCAGCCGCACTGTGCCCATAATTGAAGCCTCACTGTGCCCATAATTGCAGCCTTACTGTGCCCATCAATGCAGCCTTGCTGTGCCCATCAATGCAGCCTCACTGTGCCCACCAATGTAGCCTTACTATGCCCACCAATGCAGCCTCTGTGTGCCCACCATTGTAGCCTCTGTGGGCCCACCATTGCAGCCTCTGTGTGCCAGCCATTGCAGCCTCTGTGTGCCCACAATTGCAACCTCTGTGTGCCCACCATTGCAGCCTCTGTGTGCCATACATTGCAGCCTCTGTGTGCACACCATTGCAGCCTCTGTGTGCCCACCATTGCAGCCTCTATGTGCCCACTATTGCAGCCTCTGTGTGCCAGCCATTGCAGCCTCTGTGTGCCCACAATTGCAGCCTCTGTGTGCCCACCATTGCGGCCTCTGTGTGCCAGCCATTGCAGCCTCTGTGTGCCCACCATTGCAGCCTCTGTGTGCCCACAATTGCTGCCTCTGTGTGCCAGCCCTTGCAGCCTCTGTGTGCCCAACATTGCAGCCTCTGTGTGCCCGCCATTACAGCCTCTGTGTGCCAGCCATTGCAGCCTCTGCGTGCCCACCATTGCAGTCTCTGTGTGCCAGCCATTGCAGCCTCTGTGTGCCAGGCATTTCAGCCTTTGTGTGCCAGCCATTGCAGCCTCTGTGTGCCGGCCATTGCGGCCTCTGTGTGCCAGCCATTGCAGCCTCTGTGTGCCCGCCATTGCAGCCTCTGTGTGCCCACAATTACAGCCTCTGTGTGTCCACCATTGCAGCCTTTGTGTGCCCACAATTGCAGCCTCTATGTGCCAGCTATTGCAGCCTCTGTGTGCCCAACATTGCAGCCTCTGTGTGCCCACCATTGCAGCCTCTGTGTGCCCACCATTGCAGCCTCTGTGTGCCCACGATTGCAGCCTCTGTGTGCCAGCAGTTGCAGCCTCTGCGTGCCCACCATTGCAACCTCTGTGTGCCAGCCATTGCAGCCTTTGTGTGCCCACCATTGCGCCATCGCAGCTTCTGTGTGCCCGTCATTGCAGCCTCTGTGTGCCAGCCATTGCAGCCTTTGTGTGCCAGCCATTGCAGCCACTGTGGGCCAGCCATTTCAGCCTTTGTGTGCCAGCCATTGCAGCCTCTGTGTGCCGGCCATTGCAGCCTCTGTGTGCCAGCCATTGCAGCCTCTGTGTGCCCACCATTGCAGCCTCTGTGTGCCAGCCATTGCAGCCTCTGTGTGCCCACAATTGCAGCCTCTGTGTGCCCACCATTGCAGCCTCTGTGTGCCCGCCATTGCAGCCTCTGTGTGCCCAACATTGTAGCCTCTGTGTGCCCGCCATTGCAGCCTCTGTGTGCCCACTATTGCAGCCTCTGTGTGTCCACCATTGCAGCCTCTGTGTGCCAGCCATTGCAGCCTCAGCGTGCCCACCATTGCAGCCTCTGTGTGCCAGCCATTGCAGCCTCTGTGTGCCCACCACTGCCCCATTGCAGCCTCTGTGTGCCCACCATTGCAGCCTCTGTGTGCCTGCCATTGCAGTCTCTGTGTGCCAGCCATTGCAGCCTCTGTGTGCCAGCCATTTCAGCCTTTGTGTGCCAGCCATTGCAGCCTCTGTGTGACGGCCATTGTAGCCTCTGTGTGCCAGCCATTGCAGCCTCTGTGTGCCCACAATTACAGCCTCTGTGTGCCCACCATTGCAGCCATTGTGTGCCAGCCATTTCAGCCTCTGCGTGCCCACCATTGCAGCCTCTGTGTGCCCGCCATTGCAGCCTCTGTGTGCCAGCCATTGCAGCCTCTGTGTGCCAGCCATTGCAGCCTCTGTGTGCCCACCATTGCGCCATCGCAGCTTCTGTGTGCCCGTCATTGCAGCCTCCATGTGCCAGCCATTGCAGCCTTTGTGTGCCAGCCATTGCAGCCACTGTGGGCCAGCCATTTCAGCCTTTGTGTGCCAGCCATTGCAGCCTCTGTGTGCCGGCCATTGCAGCCTCTGTGTGCCAGCCATTGCAGCCTCTGTGTGCCCACCATTGCAGCCTCTGTGTGCCAGCCATTGCAGCCTCTGTGTGCCCACAATTGCAGCCTCTGTGTGCCCACCATTGCAGCCTCTGTGTGCCCGCCATTGCAGCCTCTGTGTGCCCAACATTGTAGCCTCTGTGTGCCCGCCATTGCAGCCTCTGTGTGCCCACTATTGCAGCCTCTGTGTGTCCACCATTGCAGCCTCTGTGTGCCAGCCATTGCAGCCTCAGCGTGCCCACCATTGCAGCCTCTGTGTGCCAGCCATTGCAGCCTCTGTGTGCCCACCACTGCCCCATTGCAGCCTCTGTGTGCCAGCCATTGCAGCCTCTGTGTGCCTGCCATTGCAGTCTCTGTGTGCCAGCCATTGCAGCCTCTGTGTGCCAGCCATTTCAGCCTTTGTGTGCCAGCCATTGCAGCCTCTGTGTGACGGCCATTGTAGCCTCTGTGTGCCAGCCATTGCAGCCTCTGTGTGCCCACAATTACAGCCTCTGTGTGCCCACCATTGCAGCCATTGTGTGCCAGCCATTTCAGCCTCTGCGTGCCCACCATTGCAGCCTCTGTGTGCCCCCCATTGCAGCCTCTGTGTGCCAGCCATTGCAGCCTCTGTGTGCCCACCATTGCGCCATCGCAGCTTCTGTGTGCCCGTCATTGCAGCCTCTGTGTGCCAGCCATTGCAGCCTTTGTGTGCCAGCCATTGCAGCCACTGTGGGCCAGCCATTTCAGCCTTTGTGTGCCAGCCATTGCAGCCTCTGTGTGCCGGCCATTGCAGCCTCTGTGTGCCAGCCATTGCAGCCTCTGTGTGCCCACCATTGCAGCCTCTGTGTGCCCACCATTGCAGCCTCTGTGTGCCCACAATTGCAGCCTCAGTGTGCCCACCATTGCAGCCTCTGTGTGCCAGCCATTGCAGCCTCTGTGTGCCCAACATTGTAGCCTCTGTGTGCCCGCCATTGCAGCCTCTGTGTGCCCACTATTGCAGCCTCTGTGTGTCCACCATTGCAGCCTCTGTGTGCCAGCCATTGCAGCCTCAGCGTGCCCACCATTGCAGCCTCTGTGTGCCAGCCATTGCAGCCTCTGTGTGCCCACCACTGCCCCATTGCAGCCTCTGCGTGCCCACCATTGCAGCCTCTGTGTGCCCGCCATTGCAGCCTCTGTGTGCCAGCCATTGCAGCCTCTGTGTGCCCACCATTGCAACCTCTGTGTGCCAGCCATTGCAGCCTCTGTGTGCCCACCATTGCGCCATCGCAGCTTCTGTGTGCCCGTCATTGCAGCCTCTGTGTGCCAGCCATTGCAGCCTTTGTGTGCCAGCCATTGCAGCCACTGTGGGCCAGCCATTTCAGCCTTTGTGTGCCAGCCATTGCAGCCTCTGTGTGCCGGCCATTGCAGCCTCTGTGTGCCAGCCATTGCAGCCTCTGTGTGCCCACCATTGCAGCCTCTGTGTGCCCACCATTGCAGCCTCTGTGTGCCCACAATTGCAGCCTCAGTGTGCCCACCATTGCAGCCTCTGTGTGCCAGCCATTGCAGCCTCTGTGTGCCCAACATTGTAGCCTCTGTGTGCCTGCCATTGCAGCCTCTGTGTGCCCACTATTGCAGCCTCTGTGTGTCCACCATTGCAGCCTCTGTGTGCCAGCCATTGCAGCCTCAGCGTGCCCACCATTGCAGCCTCTGTGTGCCAGCCATTGCAGCCTCTGTGTGCCCACCACTGCCCCATTGCAGCCTCTGTGTGCCCACCATTGCAGCCTCTGTGTGCCTGCCATTGCATTCTCTGTGTGCCAGCCATTGCAGCCTCTGTGTGCCAGCCATTTCAGCCTTTGTGTGCCAGCCATTGCAGCCTCTGTGTGCCGGCCATTGTAGCCTCTGTGTGCCAGCCATGGCAGCCTCTGTGTGCCCACAATTACAGCCTCTGTGTGCCCACCATTGCAGCCATTGTGTGCCAGCCATTGCAGCCTCTGCGTGCCCGCCATTGCAGCCTCTGTGTGCCAGCCATTGCAGCCTCTGTGTGCCCAACATTGCAGCCTCTGTGTGCCCACAATTGCAGCCTCTGTGTGCCCACCAATGCAGCCTCTATGTGCCAGCCATTGCAGCCTCTGCGTGCCCACCATTGCAGCCTCTGTGTGCCAGCCATTGCAGCCTCTGTGTGCCCACCATTGCGCCATTGCAGCCTCTGTGTGCCCGCCATTGCAGCCTCTGTGTGCCAGCCATTGCAGCCTCTGTGTGCCTGCCATTGCAGCCTCTGTGTGCCCACCATTGCAGCTTCTGTGTGCCCGCCATTACAGCCTCTGTGTGCCAGCCATTGCAGCCTCTGTGTGCCCACCATTGCAGCCTCTGTGTGCCAGCCATTGCAGCCTCTGTGTGCTAACCATTGCAGCCTCTGTGTGCCAGCCATTGCTGCCTCTGTGCCTACCAATTGCAGCCTCACCATCTCCTGGATCACACACAGACGCCGATGTATGGCACGGACGGAGCTGGGTCTGTGTGTGCAAGGCAGCGCTGTAACAAGGTCCTGGCCCCCTAGACCAGCACATGTGATAGGCGGAACACTGATTCAATCAGTTTTCCATCTAGAAGACTATCACACAAGCCGGTCTAGGGGGCGGGACCTTGTTACAGCACTGCCTTACACACACAGACCGATCTCCGTGCCATACAAGAGGAAGAGCCGGAGGACAGAGGGAGGGAGGGGAGCACTGCAGCCGCCACTCAAAGTGGCCCCAGGGGCAGCCGGCCTACCGGGAAATTTCCCAGTGTCCCGGTAGGCCAGTCTGACCCCGCCAGTAGGCAAGTGGTAACACACTGATAAGAGGTGTCTGGTGTGTAAATTAGAGGTTGTGGATTGTGTAAACTGAAAGGAGGAGGGAGGGGGAAGGTCACTGCAGCTATATATCTTATGACAAAACAACATGGGTGACTTGAGACCTGACAAAATGGCTGCCACACACACAGCTTTTTGTGTGCCCAGTGTGTACAACCATTACAGTATGGTCTTTATCCTTGTTCCTGTGATCCAGCCTTGATGTGCATCCCTGATTCTGTTACTGACCCTGCTTCCTCTCAGACCTTGCTCCCAGATTACCCTTGCCTGCTCATGCTATCTGCCTCTGCTACCAACTACTGACCACGCTTGTACCTAGCGACTCTATACCTCACTGCCTGATTGTTGCCAACTTCTGCCTGTTCCTGACTCTGATTCTGCTTATATCCTGTTGCCTTTCCACTCGGCTGTTACTTTACCAGCTGTGGGACCTGACTCCGCCATCAGTGGGACTTGGTATTTCCACAGTGCATCACCAGCTTTACCTATGCTCGTCATATACCAGCGCTCCCAAGTTCCTGCTCTCAGTGTCTACACCTTGGCAATTGTGCCTTTCCTGCAGTCCCTGTCTCAACATCCAGGGTTGCTCCGATGGGAACTGTGCAAGAAGCCACCCTCGTAATCTCAGGCTCTACAAATACATGACAGTTAGTATATAACTAAAAAGTTTAGCATGCAAGAATGCTTAGGTACACGATGCTTGCTGCTTGCTACAGTAGTCAAACAGAGGTGAATAGGGAAGACAGCAATATACAGCGTTTTATACTCTATCTCTTCTGACTTAAGCTTTCATCAAGCCCCTCTTGTGTATACAGGTGCTGTCCTTCACATATTGCTAAATACTTCTCTGTGTTACTGCTGCTCCTACAGTGCACAAAAGCAGCATGTCTCAACTCACATGGATGTATGCAACTACAATGTGTGCAAGGCTCACCAAAATAAATCAAATAGTTGTTCCTTACAGCAACCAAACATTCCTGCTGTCATTATTAGAGTGTAGGTTAGGAAAACGAAGTATGCAATGTCTTTATATCCTCCAAGAAGGTGACCTTTAATTCTAAACTGGTCTATCAGGATGTCACAAAGAGCAGACATCTCAAGTCTCCCGCAAGGTGCGGGAGACTCCCGCATTTTAGGAGCGGCTCCCAGACACCCGCGAGTGCCTTGCAATATCCCGGAAGGGCCGATCCTGAGCGAGTGTACAGGGTGGGGGTGGTGTCAGGTCATCTGTTCCGATCCTGGTTGGTTCCTCTGCCTTCAATCCACACCCCTCCTCACCCATTGGCTCTGTAGAAGCTCTGGATTTTTGGCGCGGAGAGGAGCTGGAGGGAGGATGTGAAATGTCAACACAGCACTGACAACTGGTTCCTACTGGACACTGAGCTGTCACAGGGCTGAGCGAGTGAGGGAGGAGGAGAGTGTCACACTAGAAGCCTGGGCATGCCACTGTTCAGATAAGACACCCGTCCCCTCGGATCTATGGATAAGGAGGAGCGGCTTGTGAGCAGATTGCAGAAGAATGTCCAGAAAGGAGAAGCTCGATCTCTGCCTGTCTTGTGTTCCTGTCAACACCTGAGCCACCCCCTCCCCAGGGAGGACAGAGCAAGCAGGACAACACAGTCGCCAGAGCTCTCCCCCCCTCCCCATGTCAGTCACCTGCCGCTACACTAAACCACTCCCCAGCCCCCAGATCAAAAAAACAAAACAGGCCTAGCTCACAGCTAGGTCTGCCTAAATTTACCTGCACTGGCTGTACTAACAAAACACTACTCTAGCAACCTACCTACCTAAGGTAGAGGGTGCTATATTAGCGATTGTTGGCAGAGGAACTTCATATCTCCCTCCAAAGCTACATACTTTACCACCTTACTAGGCCAATTATTCTCATATTTGGCATAAACTCTTGGCAAAGTGAGAACAGGAATGTCCTATTACAACTAAAATTAGTTAGACAAATGCTATTTAAATACAGTTTTTTAACATTTGTTATGAGGGCAGGGATAAAAGTATAAGTGTATATGTTGCTGACTTGTTGTTGTCTGTGCATCCTTTGCAAAGATTTGCCCCAATTTCCTGTCCTAGCTCAGTGATCCTCACAAATGGGATAGAAAATGAGGGGACTTACTCCTAGTAAGAAGGGAAACACAATTCACAGATTTAACCTGTATAAACAGGTAAAAAAACCCTGGGAATCCTTCTCCCTTTCCCTGAGGAGCCTACATTGGCTAACCGTAAAGAATCAAATCACTTTCAAGACCCTCTGCCTCACCCACAAATGTATACAAGGAAACGCTCCTCAATACCTATGCGAGAAAATAAAATGCTACACACCCAATCGCAGTCTTCAATCTTCTAACCAAAACCTAATCCTTATTCCCAAACCCCGCTACAAAACAAAGGGAGAATGAAGATTCGCAGTCCAAGGACCACGGCTATGCAACGCTCTACCGACTTACATTCACATGGAAGAAAACCATCAGGTCTTCTCTTCAGAAAAAAACTCAAGACCTACCTCTTCTAAAAAGCTGGACAACACAGGATGGATCTAGCGCCTTGAGGCAATTCAGTTCGCATTTGCAGCGCTATACAAATCATTCATTCATTCATAATAAATCATACTGGTTGCAAGAATGTCCCACTATTTACATGCTTATGAGCATCTTATCGGCTAAAACAGCTATTCTCAAACAAGGTTACTCCAGAGGTTGCTAAGGTTTCCCTGAGTTGTGGCCGATTGACCTTCCATCAAATGGTGTCTGCATAGTTCTGGGATCAACACCATATGGCAGAGCCAGCTACATGACACCAATGATCTGTTTAGCTGTCTGTTATGCCGCGTACACACGAGCGGACATTACGGCGGACTTTGCCCGGCGGACTGGATTTCGTCGGACAATTCGATGTGTGTGGGCTCCAGCGGACTTTGTTTTCTCAAAAGTTGGACGGAATTAGATTTAAAACTTGTTTAAAATTTATCCGTTGAAATCGAGTCCGGTCGAAAAGTCCGCCGTCTGTATGCTAGTTCGACGGACAAAAAGCCACGCTAGGGCAGCTATTGGCTACTGGCTATGAACTTCCTTGTTTTAGTCCGGTCGTACGTCATCACGTACGAATTCGACGGACTTTGGTGGATTGTGTGTAGGCAAGTCCGTTCATTCACAAAGTCCGTCGGAAAGTACGTCGAAAAGTCCGCCGGGCAAAGTCCGCCGTAATGTCCGCTCGTGTGTACGCGGCATAAGGGTATGTTCTTCCAGATGTTGCTTGGAGTTCCTTGACTGTGACAGATTGGCATCTCAATAAATGGTGCCTGCATAGTTACGGGGACACTACCACATGGCAGAGGGAGCTGAGTGACACCCATTAACTTTTTAGCTGTCTGTAAGGGTCGTATTCTCACCACCACCTTAAAGTGGACATTCTTCCCACTAGCCACCAATGTAAGGGGCATTTGTTCCAATGACCACCAATGTGTAAGACCTGAAATTTATTTCAAGGGTTCCTTTGGGGTAGAATGGTTGAGAAAGGCTGGAATAAAGTTTTGCATATCGGTGTCCATTCTGGCATACATTGAGCGGAATATTTTCCTTAGCATATCCCTGTTCTGTGCCTCAGTGCACAGTGAACTGTATTAGAATTCTGTGGTTAGAAAGAGGAGATACCAAGAAAGAAGGAACAGACTTAATGTATTTCGGCTCCTTGCGAAACTAGGAATAGGATTTTTTTTTTTTTTTTTTAAGGGAACTAAAAACTTCTATTGTTCTGCAATCGAGTGAAAACAAAGTAAAAGCAAAAAAGCTACTGAACGTTTTTGCTCTCTTTTTAAGATCTTCCCCCAGTTTTTCACACTTCCTTACGTAATGTCTGGTCCAGCCCATTGACTTAACACTCACAAGCTGAGACTTTTTTTTTTTTTACATCTGTCCTCCTAGCCCTCCCCATTTTCCTCCTCCTCCCTCCCTTTCTGTCTCTCTCTCTCACTCACCCCTGCATCCTTCTGAAGGAGAGCTGGAGATTAGTATTAGAATGTATCTCTGCTGCTGGCATTTAGTTATTTCTTTCTTTATAAAATGCACCTTCTTGGTCTTTATCACTGATCTGAGGCTTGCCATTGCCAACACAGGTAAGGGGATGCACCCTGATGCTTGCCTAGTGCCTGCATAACTTTGCTGCCCTGCTCATTGTTCATGAATTCTGGAACTGCTTTCACTGTTCCACTTTGGGAATGTGTTGTGAATGTGTTGGCATTTAGAAGAGTTCTCTTGAATCAAGTCTGTTGAGGAGTTGTTGGTTAGTAGAAGGGAACTTTGGGGGATTGAGGTGGCCTAGCAAGGGGGAAAAAAACAGGGTTAAGAAAAGGGAAGAACTGAGTGAAAGCAGATGTGGTCCTTACAATGGGGGAGGTGGAGAACAAACTTTTGGATACTACTTCAAGTTATAGCCTGGTACTAAACAAGTAACAATTTCTGCTCTGTGCACAATGAGTCTTAATGACATCACGTAATACCAAAACAATTAAATGTCTCTTTAATAAGTGTGTGCGGACAAGCAATTTTGTAAAGTAAGCAGAAAGTTTGTCTTTTTTTTTTTCCCCTCCTGTGTTTAGAATGTTCTATGCACAAGGCTGGGCCCAAATTTTGGATCTGCCAAGTCATCAGAAAGCTGAGGAAATGTAATTAACTAGTCCGTTTAAATGTCTGATACTAATTTCCCATTAACGGTTGGTTTGTTGGTTGAACTAGATGGACTTGTGTCTTTTTTCAACCTATGTGACTATTATTTTTATTCTGCAGGAACAGTGTTCTTTATGTTACATACATATCACATTCAGAAATTTGTTTTGGTACACCTTCTTTCAATTTCGTATCTGTTGGGCAAACTTTCTTGACAATGCAAAGTATAAATATGTCGTTATTTCTTTTATAATAGATCTTTTTTGTATGTGAGAAATTAAGGTAAGCTGTTGGTGGGTTGGTATCATTTGAGTGGTCCATAAACAATGAGCAGTTAGCACTAGGTAGTCAGTAAGAGCAATCACAATGCGGCTCCAAATGTCATTGCTGTGGGAACCCAAATATTAGCATATCATTGATTTATAGTTCATGTGTCAGTATGACATTTCATTCATTTAGATTGTACGCTCTAAGGAGCAGGGCCCTCTGATTCCTCCTGTATTAAAGTGTATTGTATTTCTAGGGTCTACCCTCAAATTGTAAACTGTCGGCGCTATATAAATCCTGTATAATAATAATAATAATAATTTCATATTGCAAGTAAAAGTGGGCCATTACTTTGTAAGTTTTACTAGGTTCAGTAATTGATGTGGAATACAGAGGACCCCATGACATTTTTTTATAGGGCCAAGCAATGTTCCGCTTCAATCACTTTTACCCTATTAGGTTGCCACCTCTTTTGGTGGTGTTGAGAGATGAAGCCCAGTGTAATTTCCGCATTCTAACGCGCAATGGCACTAGCAGATGTGCTATTGCTGAAATCAGTGATTTTGACAGATTGTTTCCAATGGTTGTTGAACAGGGCCCGAGCCTCTTGTCAGTCTCCATCTTCCTTTACCCCTGTGACCCCAAGCTCCGCCCCAAGTCCCAAGGTCCTCTAGTTCTGCAACAACTGATGGATGCAGCACAAATTGCACAAGACTGCCCATTAATGAGCCTTTGCTATAAAGCCTCAAATATGAGTAGGCCACTGTTATAGAACCCTTCATGTCATAGTGTTGGCATTCTGCCAGCCTGCTCTTTCTCTATAAACAGTGTCAGTGAGCCATTTCTTTAGAACACAAAGTATAAAAATGTCTTTAGTATGGGAGACCCTTTGTGAGGCTGCCCCAACTGTGAGTTACTTCATCTATGAGACCCTAAGATGTTTGTGTGCTCTCTCTCTATGAGACCCAAATGTGAGTTTCGTACTAAAACCATAAATTAAGAGTGTGCTATATTTGGGAGACCACAAATGTTATCTATGTCACCAGGACCCATAAATTTGTAACTTGGATCGCTGAGACCCCAATTGTTAGCATGCTATGTCTTCTAAGACCCCAAGTTTTAAGTAGACGTAAACCCTAACTGAATGACATTTAGTTTGCTAAAGCCTCATGTATCACACAATTGCCATTTTTTTATAAACTACTACCTACTACCATTTTTTTTTATAACCTAAAAAATCTTCTTTTTTTGCATCTCAGTACTGCTGATCTCTTTTGACCCTTTCAGCATCTTCCTCCCTGCATGGTCTTGCTCCAGTGTTGGCTGCTCATCATTGCTCAGGACCAGCTTCTTGATAGTGGTCATGATGGTCCATGCCCGCACATGAGCTACTTGTAGCCTTCACCAGGGCTGCGTGTGACACAGTGACAATGCGGGAGCACAGCTGGGAGACTGTTGTCACCCCGTAACAGGAACAGACTAAACAAGACTAAACAAGGACCTTTGTGGCAAGGTCACCGAGTAATATGGTAATGAAAGCTGTATATTTTAAATATGAAAAAACTTTTGATAATACATTAACCTGTTAGAGCGTATGTGAGAGTTTACTGATTGGGTTTAGATCTACTTTAACTGTTGTCTTGGAAATAGAACAGAAGTATTATAAAGTGCTGCGTAAACTGTTGGCGCTATAAAAATTCTGTATAATAATAATAAGAATTAATATTTTTTTAGGAGTAAACATTTTAATGCATTGACATTCTTATGCCCCGTACACACGGTCGGCTTTTCCGACGGAAAATGTTCGATGGGAGCGTGTTGTCGGAAATTCCGACCGTGTAGGCTCCATCGGACATTTTCCATCGGAATTTCTGTCACACAAAATTTGAGATCTGGATCTCATATTTTCCGACAACAAAATCCGTTGTCGTAAATTGCGATCGTGTGTACACAATTCCGACGCACAAAGTTCCACGCATGCTCAGAATCAAGCAGAAGGAGCCGCACTGGCTATTGAACTTCATTTTTCTCGGCTCGTCGTACGCGTTGTACGTCACCACGTTCTTGGCGATCGGAATTTCACCGTGTGTATGCAAGACAAGTTTGAGCCAACATCCGTCGGAAAAAATCCATGGATTTTGTTGTCGGAATGTCCAATCGTGTGTACGGGGCATTAGACTGCTGGTCTGATTTGTGAAACTGGAAAAAAATTGAGGAAGTTACCTGTAGCAACCAAATAATTGCTTGCTTTGCTCAAAATATTAAACCTGACTGACCGCTATAGGAAATTCTTCCACTTATGCTCAGTTTTGATAACTCTTGCACTAAATGCATCCATTGCACTAAGATTCGTTTTTCATTATTTTGGAGCTCTAAGGGTCAGTGTACCCCGAATGTCAATGTAGTAGGCACTGCTACTACAGTGATTGCCAATGGCCATTCAGAGAACACTTTTCTCAATGAATACTAAGCATTCTCTGATTGGACAAAGCGAAGATTATGATGTGTCCGCCCTGCCTCCTCACAAGGGTGACGTGTCCCGGATTGCCTAATTTTGCAGGTCTTGCCATTTTGCAGGTCTGTCCTGGGTCTCAGGCACCTTCATTCCAGGACAATACAGTGTCCCGGAATGAAGCTCACACACTGAATGGCAGTTTGGAAATGTGGTCACCCTACTCCTCACCTCATTTAATTGGAGAATGCTTTGCATGCATGAAAAAATGCAATGTTCTCTGAATGGTGCCCGTGCCAACGGTGCCAGTCACTTAACAAGGGACCTGGGAGACTAAAGTGGTTTTGATCTCCACAGCTATGGCACATTTAAACTTACATAGGTGAAAGCTGGTCCAATGTGACTATGCAAGAGAAAAAAAATAAAACAAGTCAATATGTATAACAAGCTTAAAGCGGAGTTCCACCCAAAAGTGGAGCTTCAGCTCATTGTACTCCTCCCCCCTCCGGTGCCACATTTGACACCTTTCAGGGGGGAGGGGGGACAGCATACCTGTCTTTCACAGGTATGCTTTTCCCACTTCCAGGAGCCTCAGCCGTGGGTATTGACGTCACGGCTGGGGCTCTCTCCTCCTCCTTCCTCCTCCCCCTGTCGCTGGGTCAGTAGGAGAGAGGAGCGGAGCCTCGCGCATGCGCTGTAGGGTTCCCGGCATGAAGCCCAAAGGCTACAATGCCGGGTTCCCTTACTCGCAATGGAGGCGGCATGCACGCGACAGCAGATGGAAACATCAGGTGCCGTGCCGACATCGCTGGACTCTAGGAGTGGTAAGTGTCCGATTATTAAAAGTCAGCAGCTGCTGTATGTGTAGCTGCTGGCTTTTCATTTTTGCAGCGGTGGGCGGACCTCCGCTTTAAGTATATGTAAACCCAGTTACAACATTTTCATATAAGCTCTAGCATTCTAATATTATTTCAAAAGCGATTTCCAATATTTTTATTTTGGCAGCTTTCATTAACCACTTGAGGTCCGGGCCATAGCCGAATGACGGCCACAGCGCGGATCTCAATTTCCGGGAGGCCGTCATGGGACGTCCTCCCCGGTGCACGCGCTGTGATCACCGAGTCACGGAGATTCGGATGATCACAGATCCGAGTAAGGGGCCGATCCCGACCCCTTACCATGTGATCAGCTGTCAGGCAATGACAGTTGATCACATGATGTAAACAAAAGCTCGGTAATCGTTTTTTTTTTTCTCCTTTTTTGAGGAGAAAAAAAAGCCGATCACTGGCTTATGTTAAAGGGACATTGGTCCCGAAGAGGAAGGAGGCACATATGCCTCATCTGTGCCTGCCAGTGCCACCTGCCATTGCCACCCGCCAGTGCCCACAGTTCCCAGCAGTGCCACCTATCAATGCCCACACGTGCCACCTATCAATGCCCACAAGTGCCACCTATCAATGCCCACCAGTGGTGCCAATCAGTGCCACCTAGCAATGCTGCCATCACTGCCACCCATCAGTGTCCATCACTGCCACCCATCAGTGCCCATCACTGCGACCTATTGGTGTCCATCAGTGCCGCCTCAATGAAGGAGAAAAATTACCTGTTTGCAAAATTTCATAACAAAATATTTAAAAAAATAAAAAATTTTTTAAAAAATTCGGTCTTTTTCAATTTTTTTAACAAAAACTAAAAACCGCAGAGGTGATCAAATACCACCAAAAGAAAGCTCTATTTGTGGGAAAAAAAATGATAAAAATTCCATTTGAGTGCAGTGTTGTATGACCGCGCAATTGTCATTCAAAGTGCGACAGCGCTAAAAGCTGAAAATTGGTCTGGACAGGAGGGGGGTTTAAGTGCCCAGTAAGCAAGTGGTTAAAGTAGAAACTGTTAATCCTCCCACAAAGGACCTTGTTCAGGTACTTCCTATTATTGTGGGACAACGCTCTGTCCCTGTCTTCCAACTGTGCTTCTGCATTGTTACCTTGTCACATGGGCTTCCGATGGAGAGTATAAGTGGCCATTTTAATGCGCATTACACAGGCATGGACCACTGATGTCACCAGCCATTGTTGGAGTGCATGTAGACAGAGAACCATTTTTCAGATGTTGCAGTCCAGGCTTTTACATTATTGACATCATCAATGCAAAGGAACCAAGACGCATATTCTGCAGCAAAGGTTGAGGTTCCAACATGTATTCATAATTATACTTTTCCTTTTGTAATGTTATGAAATTCTTTGTCACGCTAAATTTGAGTCTAACTTTGTTCAAAGTCCCCTATGCTTTGGCCCATATATTGGATAGCTGTGCCGTGGGGGTGAGAGGCGTTCAGCTGGGCTTGATAAAATGCAGACAGTAAAAATCAGAGACAGATGACATGAGCAGAACTTCAAAATATACCGCAGCTGGTATGACTTCCCTTCTCCAGTGACACGCGTTTACATGTCACTGACTGGAGCAGGAAGTCCGGTGTTTGTAAACAGAATGGCTTTAAATTGTCACACTTTAATCATCTCTCTCCTAATGGGGTAGAATATCTTCATTTGCATCTGCAAAGACTGACATGCTTTTGTCATGAATATTGTGTCTTTGTTTCCTGAAGTCATCTAAGGCTTGTTCACAGCAGGACTTAAAGTAAATTCCCCTGTCAATGCATCAGGATTGCGTGGGCAGAGCAGACAACGCATACAGTGTGAGTGGGCCTTTACGGGGAAAAAAAGACATGAAGGTATACACAGTACATGGAGGCCTGGTGCAAGGGTTTCTGACACCCTAGCCAAAACCTAACATTGCCACCCCCATTGGCCACGCCCCTGACTCCACCCCCTTTGTTCTGCCCATGTATACGGTTGAGGTGGCGGGGTGGAGAGTACAAAGACCTACTTGATTCCTACACTGACCTACCTGACCACTGCACTGACCTACCTGACCACAGCACTGACCTACCTGACCACAGCACTGACCTACCTGACCACTACACTGACCTACCTGACCACTGCACTGACCTACCTGACCACTGCACTAACCTACCTGACCACTACACTGACCTACCTGACCACTGCACTGACCACAGCAGTGACCTACCTGACCACAGCACTGACCTACCTGACCACTACACTGACCTACCTGACCACTGCACTGACCTACCTGACCACTATACTGACCTACCTGACCACTGCACTGACCTACCTGACTACTGCACTGACAGACCTGACCACCACTGCACTGACCTACCTGACCACTACACTGACCTATCTGACCACATACACTGACCTACCTGACCACTGCACTGACCTACCTGACCACTACACTGACCTACCTGACCACTGCACTAACCTACCTGACCACTACACTGACCTACCTGACCACTGCACTGACCTACCTGACCACTACACTGACCTACATGACTACTGCACTGACAGACCTGACCACTACACTGACCTACACGACCACTGCAATAACCTACCGGACCACTAAACTGACCTACCTGACCACTACACTGACCTACCTGACCACTGCATTAACCTACCTGACCATTACACAGACCTACCTGACCAATACACTGACCTACCTGACCACTACACTGACCTACCTGACCAATACACTGACCTGGCTGACCCCTACACTGACCTACCTGACCAATACAATGACCTACCTGATTCCTATTAACTCTGGCTGGAAATTCCTGTACATCTCCAGCCATTGGTACAGCCCTGCACCGCTCACAGAATACCCCCCCCCCCCCCCAGTACGATGTATATCGGTGGATCCTCCTCACCTCTCCAATGCCTCCAAGCTCCATTGTCAGGCTCTCCCCAGCACCAGACAAAGTACTCCTTTTGGGGTCCTGCCACCCAGCTGCCCCTCGTTATCCTCTGCTGGTTCAGCAACAACCATTGTTAGTCTGCACTCCGCCATCTGCACCATGATCCGCTCCACCGTTCTCACGCAACAGGCCAGAGGATTCCTGAGGCGGGGGGGGGGCAATAGGCTGCTGCGAAGGAGTGCACCTCGCCGGAGGGGGAGGCTAATGGGCACTGCACTCTCAGGCCGGCGCAGAGAGTCCGGTGAGTGGCGCGGGCCCAAGGAGCATGCAGCCCCGGCCCAGTCCACCCCTGCCAGTGCCGCCCCCGACTGAAGTGCGCTCTAGGCCAGTGCCTACCTCGCCTATGGGTAGCGCCGGCCCTGAGTACATGGTAATCACAGTTTGTTGTACATTGGGCTTTGTAGCCACAGACCCATCCGGGTGTTCACGATATCCACAACCAAAAGTGCCTACAGTGAGCACGTGAGCATCAGAACCAGAAAAAAGAGCAGTGTAAGAAGATGGCCTGGTCTGATGAATCACATTTTCTTTTCTGTAATGTCGATGGCCGGGTGTGTGTGCATCACTTACCTAGGGAAGAGATGGCATCAGGATGCAGTATGGGAGAAAGGCAAGTTGGTGGAGGCAGTGTGATGGTTTGGACAATGTTTTGCTGGGAAGCTTTGGGTCCTGCCATTCAAGTGGATGTTACTTGACACACACCACCTACCTAAACATTGCTGCTGACCAAGTACATCCCTTAATGGGAACATTATCCCCTGATGACAGTGGCCTCCTTCATCAGGATTATGCACGCTGCCACACTGCAAAAATGGTTTCAGAATGGTTTGAGGTGTTGATTTGGCCTCCTAACTCTCCAGCTCTCAAGCCAATCGAGCATCTGTGGGAAATGCTCGAAAGACAAATCTGATCCATGGAGGCCCCATCTTGCAACTTACAGGACCTAAAGGATCTGCTACTGATGGCTTGGTGCCAGATACCACAGCATACTTTCAGAGGTCTAGTGGTGTCCATGTCTTGATGGGTCACAGCTGTTTTCGTGGCAAAAGGGGTACCCCACTCAATATTAGGTGGGTGGTTATAAAGTTGCAGCTGACCAGTGTATATCAATATATATATATATATATATATATATATATATATATATATATATATATATATATATACACACACACACACACAGTATATACACTTTATTGTTAAAGTATTGTGACAACTGCCTTTACACGCATATGCACTTTAATGGCATCCCAGTCTTAGTCTGTAAGGTTCAATATTGAGTTGGCCCACTCTTTGCAGGTATAACAGCTTCAACTCTTCTGGGAAGGCTGTCTACAGGGTTTAGGAGTGTGTCTATGGGAATTTTTGACAATTCTTCAAGAAGCGCATTTGTGAGGTCAGGCATTGATGTGGACAAGAAGGCCTGGCTTGCAGTCTCCGCTCTAATTCATCCCAAAGGTGTTCTTTTGGGTTGGGGTCAGGACTCACTTATCCATGTCTTTGTGGACCTTGCTTTGTGCACTGGTCCAAATCATTTGGTGGAGGGGGGATTATGGTGTGGGGTTGTTTTTCAGGGGTTGGGCTTGGCCCCTTAATTCCAGTGAAGGGAACTCTTAAGGCGTCAGCATACCAAGACATTGTGGACAATTTCATGCTCCCAACTTTGTGGGAACAGATAGGGGATGGCCCCTTCCTGTTCCAACATGGCTGGGCACCAGTGTACAAAGCAAGGTCCATAAAGACATGGATGAGCGAGTTTGGCGTGGAGGAACTTGACTGGCCTACACAGAGTCCTGACCCCAACATGAGAGAACACTACGGATGAGCTTCAAGTTCGACTCGAATATCGGGTGTTCGCCCGTAACCAAACAGCGAATTTTTTGGAGCGTTCACGGCACATTCGAGCATCCCATAATGCACTGTGAGATCGCAGTGTATTGTTGTATGATGATTGGCCGAAGCATACACCTGACCATGCTTAGGCCAATCACAGCACGCTCCTCCAGCGGGAGCCATGATTGGCCAAAGGCAGGGTGCCTTTGGCCAATCATGGCTCAGGGGGACTAAGGCTGGCCATACACTATTCAATTCTCCTGTTCAACTTTCCTTTAGATTTACCAAAACCATATAATATGAGGTGAAACCTAAACCTTTTCAATGTGTATGCAATCAGGCAGGCCCTTGCACTACATAGTTGAAGGTAAATCTAAAGAAAATTAAATAAGAAAATTGTATGGTGTATGGCCAACTTAAGTCTATGCCCCACACTATATAAGGCTGCTTACACAGCGCCCGTATAGTGTTATAGTGGACGGAGATAGAGAGATTGAGCTAGATTAGGCAGGCAGGTTAGTTAACTGGTGGCAGTGTATTTGATATGTATGTACGGTCAGACTAGTGTATATATCCCCTTCCAGCCCAAGCCATTTTTCAGCTTACAACACTGTCGCACTTTGAATGACAATTGTGCGGTCATGCTACACTGTACCCAAACTAATTGTTTTATCATTTTCTTCACACAAATAGAGCTTTCTTTTGGTGGTATTTAATCACCAAAAACTTTGAAAGAAAATTTTTTTTTACTTTTTTCTGCCAGTAAATTTTGTAACTGAGTAATTTTTCGCCTTCACTAATGTGTGCTGATGAGGCGGCACTGATGGGCACTGGTAGGCTGAAGTGGTGGGCATTGCTGAGGTGGCACTTATGGGCACAGTTGAGGCTGCACTTATGGGCACTGATGAGGAGGCACTAATATGCCGCAGTTATGGGCACTGATAGGTGGCACTGATATGTGGCACTGATGAGCACTGTTAGGTGGCACTGATAGGCACTAATAGGCGGCACTGGTGGGCACGGATAGGCAGCACTGGTGGGCACGGATAGGCGGCACGGATAGGCAGTACTGATGGGCACTGATGGGTGGCACTGATGAGCGACTCTGATGGGCATTGATCGACAGCAGTGATGGGCAGCACTGATAGGCGGCACTGATTGCCAGCACTGATGGGCACCGATTGGTGGCACTTGTGGGCAGTGGTAGGCACTGATTGCTGCCACTGGTGGGCACTGATTGCTGGCATTGGTGGGCAATGGTGGGCACTGATTGGTGACACTGTATTGCTATATTGTAATCAGGGCCTGATTACATTCCTAGATGTACCTTGCGTGGAGATGCCACTGATCGGCTCTCCTCGCCACACACTCTGTCAGTGTGAGGTGAGGAGAGCCAATTACCGACATTTCCGTGTTTACATGTGACCGGCTGTGCGGCTGTGATTGGACACAGCCGATCACATGGTGAAAGAGCCGCGGACGCGGCTCTTTACAGAGATCGGGGTCGCGCCGTGTCCTGCGCGCCCCTGCGGGCATGCAAGAGCGGCTGTTCTGGGATGCCTTCATGTGACGGTGTCCCAGAATGAGAGCCGCACCGCCCCGGCTTTTTAACCATGTGATCGGCTGTGTCCAATCACAGCCGGTCACATGTAAACACGGAGATGTTGGCGCTATATAAATCCTGTATAATAATAATATGTACTCTGCATTCAGTGCAGCCTATATATACAGTGTAAACTTTATATTCAGTCAGTACAGGCAGTGTATTTGATATATTCAGTCAGTACAGGCAGTATATTTGATATACAGTATGTATATATATATATATATATATATATATATATACTCTGCATTCAGCGTAGCCTATATATACAGTGCATTTGGCGGTGTACAGCAGACATGGGGGTAAGTCACACATGTGCAAGTCACAAGCAAGTCTCAAGTCTTAACCTTCAAGTCATAAGCAAGTCCCAAGTCACTGTGGCGAAAAGCAAGCAAGTCAAGTCGAGTCCCTGCTAGAAGTCAAGCAAGTCAAGTCAAGTCATTTATTTTGGTCAAGTCACAAATTAAGTCAAAATACTGATCTACCCCATTTCCATCCTTAAAATTAGTTAAAAGTCAGTTTTCAGGAAAGGTTTTGTTTCATTTTCAACATTAACAAAACTGCTCAGTGCTTTTTTCTTGGCATATTTTGCCTAGGCCAAGACACAACACTGGTGGTGCCAAGTCATTGCAAGTCATTGCAAGTCAAATAGCTCAAGTCAAAGTCAAGTCGCAAGTCATTAGTGGCAAGTCAAAGTCAAGTCGAGTCATTTATTTAATTTTGTCAAGCAAGTCGCAAGTCCTCAAACAGGTGACTCGAGTCCGACTCGAGTCAAGTCATGTGACTCGAGTCCCCCACCTCTGGTGTACAGTATATAATACAGTGCAGGCGGTGGACACAGTATATAATACAGTGTGTACAGTTTCAAATACACTTCAGGGGGTGTACACAGTATATAATATAGTGTAGTGTGGTCACGTTAAAAAAAAAAATACCCATCATGTCCGGAAGGCCTCCAAGGAGAGGCAGACGCTCACAGGCCACTAAAAGAGGGCAAGCAGCCTCTGAAATAATATTTAACAGCAGGGACCGTTCCTGCACCCAAGAGTAACTGTGAGGGGTTACCGTGTTCTGCCACCACCAACACATAAGGCCCAGTTTTTCAGCAGAGTATATAGTTCAGTCTGTATAGTATATATACTGCAGTTCAGAGTATATAGTGCCCTCAGTGTAGTATATATAATACAGTGCAGGGTATATAGTGCAGTGTATAATATATAATATATTGTATTGAAGTGATTAAGGGGAGCCCTAAATAAGAAAAAAATGGTATGGGTCCCCCCCCCCCCCTCCATACCAGGCCCTTTGGAGTTGAAATAATCAGCTGATACTTTCCTTCCTAGGTTCCTACGTATGTTTAAAACACTGAGTGCTGAAACCTTGGCTGTAGAATATACTTTTATTTTATATTTGCAATGCAATATAATGTAGTGTAAGTAACCGAAGCATTCATCCCAGCAAAGCTTTAAATTAGAACTGCAACCGCATCCTTTTTTCTAGTTTTGAACAGAGGAGGGAAGTGTTATAACTTCTATAAATGTATTGCTGTCTTTTTCCCCATCAGGGAGATTTCTTTCCCTTTCCTTTACTAGGGACACAACAGGAAGTGTCAGGAAATCTTCTAAAAGTAAGGGAGAATCCCAACTTTAAAAGATACCTTCATAAGTGTCTCTACTCCTGTTCTAGTGACAATTGTCCATTCTAGATAAACAAAGTAATATACTCAAGCCCTCGTATACCCCAATGTATATTGAATATATAAATGTGATTGCTCATATTCATATAGTCATATTCGCAGAATATATGCCGATAGGGGTTGGTGTCTTTCATAGACCATGGCTTGGTTATAAGTTGCACCAACTTTTCTAAAAAAAAAAAAAAAATACAGCTAAAGAATTGAATTATAATCACATGTTTAAGCAAATGTTATGATGACTGTTAAAGTCTACCAAAACCTTTGGCCCATTCTTTGTGTTCTTTTATGTACATAGTTAGCCACAGATGTCACAGGAAGTCCTTGTAAACCCTTGGCAGCCATGTACTATCTTACTAGCCCACAGGCTGTTTTCACACACACTCACGGTTTATCATCACCATTGATGGCCAAGGTTTTATTATTCATCCTAAAACAATCCTAACTGCTTAGACAAGTTATGGTTGTGTACTTCTGTCAACAGAAGGATCAAAGGGTTAGTTAAAGCTCCAGCCATTGTTTACCATGTCAACTCACCATGTGTTTCTCCACAACCAAACTTGATTGTAGTTAAACACAATTATCAGAAAAGATAAGTTTATTGTTACAGCACTTAACCTGGACATAGATGGATTGAATTGGGCCCAGGTTCAGAAGAAACTGGATGAATTTTGATCCGTCTATAGGAAGGCTGGTTGTACAGAAGTCAATTTATCGATCAACTTCAGTACAACCAGCTTGTCTGGGTTTTTTTCGCCAATCATTGTTGGTGGCTATAGCCACTAGCCCTGATCATTGTATTCTGCCAGTGGGGAGGACTCCCCATGCTCCTCGCTGGCAGAACACAATAGTGCTGCGGGAGGGATTCCATATCAACGCTGCTTGTGTTGATGGCGGAGTCAAGCAATTTTTCTTTTCTTTAAGCCATGGTTGAAGGAAAGAAAATTGCATAATCTATTGCCTGCCTGAAAGTGGATCCAAACCTAGATACTGAAATATCATATAAGCTATAACATGGTAATGTAACTTTAATAGTTGATTTCAATTTTCAAATAATATTTGGTGATCCTTCCATGAAGGCTTTTGTTCAGGCACTTCTTGTTTAACTGTGCTCCTATAATGTCACATTGTTACATACACACATTGGCTTAACCACTTGCTGACAGCGCTATGGCCAAATGACGGCTACAGCGCGGTCGTCTACTTCTGGGATGCTGTCATATGATGTCATCCCATGATCAGTGCACTCCCACCAGTGCCAACAGTGCTACAAATCTGTGCCCACCAATGCTGCAAATCTGTACCAACCAGTATTGCCAATCAGTGCCCATCAGTGCCTCCTCATCAGTGGCACCTATCAGTGCTGCCCACCAGTGCCACCCATCAGTGCAGCCCATCAGTGCCACCTATCAGTGCAGCCTCATCAGTGCCTCCTCATCAGTCCCCACCGGTGTCGCCTCATCAGTGCCCATTAGTGCAGCCTATCAGTGCCCCTCAGTGCAGCCTCATCAGTGCCCGTCAGTGCAGCCATCATTGAAAGACAAAAAAAGAAAGCTCTATTTGTGTGAAAAAAATTATAAAATTTAGTTTGGGTACAGTGTTACAGGCATGACAGCGCAATTGTCATTCAAAGTGCAACAGCGTTGAAAGCTAAAAATTGTCCTGGGCAGGAAGGGGGTAAAAGTGCCCAGTAGGCAAGTGGTTAAAATACAAGGGGCTTTGCTGACAGACATTACATTGACATGGTCCACCACTGTAACTCTGAGGATGACAGTCTAAAGCAGCCATTCTCAATCTTTTTATCATGAAGGAACCCCTGAAGGAGAGTTTAGGTCGCAGGGAACCCCAACTAAAATGATTAGATCTACAGCTCATGGTACATTAGCGTGATAAGTATGTTTTTCATAATGGCCAGAAAAGAGACTGTGAGCATTGTTTTTGCCCCCTTACATTAGTGTAGACGGGAGATCAAACTACCATGGATCTCTGAGGAGAGTTCAGGCAACAAAAGAAGACATGTATGATAACTGTGTATACACCTACAGTATGTGGTTATTGTATATGTACTACACTTGTGGAATGGCGACAAACTTCAGTACTTAAAAATCTCCATAGGCAACGCTTTTAATTTTTTTTTTACAGGTTATATGTTTAGAGTTATGCCGCGTACACACGAGCGGACTTTACGGCGGACTTTGCCCGGCGGACTTTTCGACGTACTTTCCGACGGACTTTCTGAATGAACGGACTTGCCTACACACAATCCACCAAAGTCCGTCGAATTCGTACGTGATGACGTACGACCGGACTAAAACAAGGAAGTTCATAGCCAGTAGCCAATAGCTGCCCTAGCGTGGCTTTTTGTCCGTCGAACTAGCATACAGACGGCGGACTTTTCGACCGGACTCCATTTCAACGGATACATTTTTAACAAGTTTCAAATCTAAGTCCGTCCAACTTTTGAGAAAACAAAGTCCGCTGGAGCCCACACACATCGAATTGTCCGACGAAATCCCATCCGCCGGGCAAAGTCCGCCGTAAAGTCCGCTCGTGTGTACGCGGCATTACAGAAGAGGTCTAGTGCTAGAATTATTGCTCTCGCTCTAACGTTCGTGGTGTATGTAACCTGTGTGTATCTGGCTCTGATACTAGCCAGTGCTTCACCAGCCACTCACCTCACTGCACGTCCCTGGTATATATAGTGCTTACCCCCAAAGGAGCCACTGACGTTTGGGTGTCCTGACTCCGAATGTCAACTACTTTGCCGGCAATGCACACCAAGACTTAAAGTGGTTGTAAACCCTTTACAACCACTTTTTACTACAGACAAGCCTATAATTAGGCTTACCTGTAGCTACACTGGATATCTCCTAAACCGTGCAGGTTTAGGAGATATTCCTGTATTTGCATGTGCCGACGTCATTGGCACATGCACACTTAAGCAAACTGAAGTAACGGCACGTGTGTTCTGTTGCTTTAGTTAGACTGTGCCGTTACTGGCGGCTCCCGCGCACGCGCGGGAGTGACGTCATCACGGCTCCGGCGCTGATTGGCCGGAGTTGCAATGACGTCGCTCCCACACATGCACGCGGGAGCCGCCGGTAACGGCACAGTCTAACTGAAGCAACGGCACGTAGTAAGTAACCCCCGGGAGAGATGTCGGCTGCCGGAGCGATGAACGAGGACCGCTGCGGGGGCTTCGATCTCAGGTAAGTAATTCATAATGAGCTAGTATGCTATGCATACTAGCTCATTATGCCTTTGTCTTGCAGGGTTTTTTTTTTTTTTTGAATTTTTTTTTTTAGGGTTTACAACCACTTTAAGGGAAAATATTTGACTTGATAATGGGGTTCCCACAGACCAGAAGATGTCAGTGACCCTGCCACTCTACATCCCAGGTACTGCAGCAAATTGTCTTGTCAGCTAACTGCTGCATGGTGTCTCCTCTATAATGTTCTCCCAATAACTGCCTTGAGCTCAGGAACAGTCCTTCTTTTTCTTCCTCTGCAGAGCTCTGGTAATGCTGGGATCTGTAGTTCCAAAACACTCTATAGCACCAGGGGACTATATCTCCCAGAGGTCCTTGCACCTTCCAGCGGGCTTGGTCATTTTCCAGGCTGCACAGCAACAGCATTACTGCTTCCTTTGTTTACCCGGGTGGTGGGTGGGGCTTTCCTCTGCTCTCTCTGTGGCAGCACACAGCCCTGGAAATGTTCAGCATTCACTGGCAGGCAAGGAGAAGGAGAAGAACTGCAGCACTGGCTGTGAGTGAGCTGCATCAACATGTGTGACACTGTGCAGCTGTAGTTCAGGGAGTACCTCAGACTGGCGCTACAAATAATTAAATTATTGATGCCATCAACGCAATATTCATTTAGGCAGTGATCAAGCAGTTAAGCTGAGGGCATCCCATGTATTCCTAAAAAGTGACCCCTCCCATGTGCTGTTAACTACTTCAGCTGCAAAAATTGCAGGTCCTGCCCTTTTTGAACAGAAAAATGAAGTCTAATGCCGCGTACACACGAGCGGACTTTACGGCGGACTTTGCCCGGCGGACTGGATTTCATCGGACAATTCGATGTGTGTGGGCTCCAGCGGACTTTGTTTTCTCAAAAGTTGGACGGACTTAGATTTGAAACTTGTTTAAAATTTATCCGTTGAAATCGAGTCCGGTTGAAAAGTCCGCCGTCTGTATGCTAGTTCGACGGACTAAAAAGCCACGCTAGGGCAGCTATTGGCTACTGGCTATGAACTTCCTTGTTTTAGTCCGGTCGTACGTCATCACGTACGAATTCGACGGACTTTGGTGGATTGTGTGTAGGCAAGTCCGTTCATTCAGAAAGTCTGTCGTAAAGTACGTCGAAAAATCCACCGGGCAAAGTCCGCCGTAAAGGCCGCTCGTGTGTACGCGGCATAAAAGATATGTGCTTTGTCAATAATCGGTGCATACAATGGCACACTAAAGTCAGAAGAACCCAAGCATGTCTTCAAATTTGTGTGCTATGCACGTCCTGTTGCCATTAAGGCTGCATTCATCTCCGCTTCGAGCAAACATGCTTTTTTTGGAACAATTTCATGGTACACGCATAGGGCAGTCCATTCATTTGAATAGGCTGCCCTACCTGTGACAAACACACCAAAGAAGCTCCTCACCTTTTTGGGCATTGAACGCCGTGTGTTTCTTTTACTGTAAGTTTTGGTGCATTTGTGATGCACAAACGCACGTCTGCTGGCTGCTTTTGGGGTACCATTAACAATGAATATCACCACAAGCACTAGGTGCGTTCTTCACATGTTTATGGAATGCTTAAATGCAGTGGCGGCCCATCTATACAGGGCGCAGGGGCACCGCCCCCCTAATCCATGCCTCCAGCCCCCTAGTCTACATGCAGGGCGCCGGATGCATGGATTCTAGTGGGGTATTTTTTTTTTTTTTTAGATGCACGTGATTAGAGCCAGAGGCTCCAATAGTTATATAGTAGGCTTCAAAAAAGGGTGGGCTCGGGGAGCAGAGCACTGCGACCCGGGCCCACCCAGTTGTGTGACAATAGTGAATTAATATTTGCTATTGTCTTCCTGATTCTCCTCCCGGCCAATCAGGAAGCACGGCCTGAGACCCGTCACCTGATTGGCTGAGAGGAGAAGCAATTCTATTGGCTGGTGAGGAGGAGGGAGGAGACACAGGGGAAGCCGCCGTGAAGCACCAGGAGGAGGAGACGCCGCCCAGAGGAAGCGCTGCCTGAGACCTAGATGGGGTAAGTGTGGGGCTGGTGACCGACTGACCAATGACCGGCCTTGGATTGTTTGCTGCCCCCCCAAAAAATATACCATCAGCCGCCACTGCTTAGATGTAAATGGAGCCTAAATCAGTAAAAGGCGTGCAGGCCTAAATGAATGGCAGACTACTGAGCCTATTTATGCAAATATTCACAAAAATCAACAAGTGCACATAAACAGTGTGTATCCCATTTACTTTGTTAATTTTTAGCGTCATTTATTCATCAGGTGTTGAGCTACAGGAGCCTGAGAGCTCATATATGAACAGCCATCATTGAAATACATAGGATTTGGGATGTTTTGGAGCTACAAAACACTCAGGTGTGAATAGAGCCTTACAGGGTGGGTGGCCACACGACTGAGGAAGCAGCTCACTCCTCTTCCACTCTATGATAGGACATGTGGCCCTGAGACACAGAGGAGGGATTGAAGAAGGGCTCTGGTTGGCTGCAGATAGTTTGTGTGAAGAGCCCCGCCCACCGGACTCCAGAGGAGAGAGGGGCTGCAAAGACTCATGGGAAATGTAGTCTTCACACAAACACAGCAGAGGAGATAAGGGAGAACAGAACTACAGCTCCCATTGTGTCTTGGGAAAAGAAGAGGGGGCTAGAGAACAAGCTGGAAGACACACCCCTGAGGAGACAGAGGTTGCAGTCACAGGTTGTGTAGTGTGCTGTAGTCTGAGTAGAGAAGCAGGAGAGGATATCTGGCTAGCTGCTGTTACTGAGAGGGTTGTGGTGTGACCTTGGATAAGGCCGCAGGCTGCACCCCTACCTGTGTGGACTGAGCTCCTACCTGACCTGTCTGCTGTTGTGCTGAGAGGAGTACTGAGGCCTGTGCTGTCCCATCTTACTGCTGTGTGAGGACTGAGGGGCTGCCATTATTGCCTAGGAGTGCTGACTTTTAGGAGCCTGTGTATGGAACGCTCCCCATGTTCTCCTACTTGTGTGTGGTGTTGCCAGAGCTGTGGTTGCTGCTGCAGTGATCCTCGGAGAGACTTTTTTCTTACCATTCTTGGCTGTGCTGAAGCTGCTGTGATCTGAACTGTGCTGCCCTCTGACTTGAAAGATCAGTGTGCCCACTTGAACTTTGACTGTGCAGGACTGCTGTTCCAGAGCCGGAGAGCCAGGCTATCTAGTTTTCGGGAAGAGCTCTCTGGCTGCAGTGTTGCTGAGAGGGGGGACATTGGCTTAAGGATTACTCAGGGACCTGCTGCACTTCTGAGAGGCCTCATACCATTAGGAGGATAGGGTGCTGCTAGACTTTCTCAGGGGGAACAATATTAATATTATCCCTAAGAACAATTAAATAGCAAGTGTCTGCTATAGCCGTAAAAGCAAGTCTGGACTTGGCTTTTGTTCTCTCATGTCTGATGCCAGGTTTAGCAAAACAGATCTAAATCCAACTAGTTTTAGTCCAGTACTTTTACTTCTGAACCCCCTTCACATCAGAGCCCTCTAAACCAGAGTCAGCAGAGCCCCCCAATTTCAGAGCCCTCAGAGCCCCCCTTTCACCAGAGCCCTCAAACCCACCACATATCAGAGTCCTCAGAGTCACCTCATGTCATAGTGCCCAGGGCTCCTCTCACACCCATTAATCCTTTTAGAAATCCAGGTCCCTTGTAAATTCCTGAATAAAACCTAAATCTCAAACCATTTTATCAGCTTCACCAGCAATATTCTTTTTTTTTGCTTTATTGTGCCGAAGGGGTCTTTCACAGGAGTGGACCAATCGGGTCCGCCTGTCAATTTTTAGGCGGAACCAATCAGACCATCCATTGCCCTCTATGGAGTGGCAGATGTAAACGGACACGTGTCCCTTTACACCCGCCAACATCCAATCCTATCTGCTAGAAAGGGATGGGGGATCAGATCGGATGATGGATGTAAACGGACAGGTGGTTCGTTTACATCCGACTGCCCATAGAGGAAACTGGGCTGTTTCTGTGTCCGCTCTGCATAAGCGGAGCAGACACAGACCTTTCTATCTGCCTGCTCAGCAGGGATCAGCGGACAGATCCCCCGCTGAGCAGGTGGATGCGCTGGCAGAGTCCGACAGTGTGAAAGAGCTCAAAAGAAGAGTTTATAAAGCTACAGGCACAGAGTAAAAGAAAAACATTGTATTCCTATCATACAATAGTAAGAATAGAGCAATATGCAACCTCTGTCTGTTGAATAGCATCGAAAAGTATGGACAGAAGTTACAAAATGTATAAACTGCACAACACCTCTTTCCTATGTAATGGAGATTAGGAGAGGGGAGGATGTTTGTAGTCCAAATCAGGAGAACAGCCTAGAGGACTGTATGCTACCGACAGGATCACCGGGTGAAAATAAAGGAAAAAAAGGCTTATGAAAAGAAAACAAATGCAGCCACTACATCTCAAGACTGACAAGCTGCAATATTTATGGCATTTTTGTTTTGGGTGTAGCTATACTGTACTTTTGGAACATACCTATGGTCCTTAGAGTTTTTTTATTCTGCAGTCATGGAGACCTGGGATATGCTCCTACTACAGGCAATCAGCATGGAGTTTGTATTAGGATTGCCACCTGTCCGGGATTCACCCGGACAGTTTGGGTTTGGAATCATGCGTCCGGGTTTCCGCTCCTCCCTTCTATCTCCTGCCTCTAAGTACAGTATGGTAAATCTGGGTTCTCAGAGCACCCCTTACATTTATTTTTATTTATTTTTTTCAGGTACTTATATAGCGCCGTCAATTTACGCAGCGCTTTACATATACATTGTACATTCACTTCAGTCCCTACACCCTCAAGGAGCTTACAATCTAAGGTCCCTAAAATTCACATTCATACATACTAGGGACAATTTTAAACAGGATCCAATTAACCTACCAGCATGTCTTTGGGGTGTGGGGGGAAACCGGAGTACCCGGAGGAAACCCACGCAGACACAGGGAGAACATGCAAACTCCAGGCAGGTAGTGCTGTGGTTGGGATTCGAACCAGCGACCCTTCTTACTGCTAGGCGAGTGCTACCCACTACACCACTGTGCTGCCCAATATACATCAGAGTTCCCCTTTACACCAGAGTCCCCAGTGTTCCCCTGTAAATCTGGGTCCCCAGAACATCCCTTATGTTCGAGTCCCCAGAGTTCCCCCTTACATCAGAGTTTGCAGAGTCCCCCCTTACAGTGTAAAGGAACTCTGCGAGATCAGATGTAAAAGGGGAACTCTGCGAGATCAGACGTAAAAGGGGTACTCTGTGGACTCTGATGTAAAGGGGGACTTTTGTGATTAACTTCAAATGATTAGAAATGTTATTTAATTGCAAAATATATGTATAGTTTTTACTATAAAAAAAAAAAAATGCTGTGCACCGCAAAGTGTTCGGGTTTGACTTGAAGAAAAAGGTGGCATTCCTGGTTTGTATATTGTCATGGAGTTTGTATATTGTAGACTCCCAGTATCCTTGAACAATCCATGCTGATTGATTAATTGTTTTCTACTCAGAACTGACCCCTAAACTGGCCAGCAGTGTGGATGTATGACTGTGGTAGGGAGTGTGGATTGTAAACTTCTGCAGAGGATGTTCATGTGAATGGTCCAATGTTCTCTGTAATGCGCTGCAGAACATGTTGGCACTATATAAATAAACACAAAGAAAATACTGCTAAATCCCAGGGCAGAAGTGTTCTGAGTATTCAAGGTTCAGCCCACGGAGTGATTGAGTTCGCTGTGTGTAGGGTTCGTAAATATAGGACAGATTTATGAGTTTTGTAGCACAGAAGACATTTGTGATACAATTTGTGAGGGAGATATTTTCCTAAACACAGTTTTCTCCCTGTCTGGGATTCTGCTGAAAATTCCTGCAGTCAGCTTTTCTTAGTCATTTTTTTGTGGGACGTGTCTAATAATAAAAATGAAATAATGACCCACACACAGCTGCTCACCAAACCTAAATATAAAAGACAGCATGAGGAGCAAACATGGGGACCGAAGTATAGTCACTCAAAGGAAACCAATCAGATGCAGCGTAGTGAGAATAATGAGTGATGACTACAGGTTGGGTTCTAAGGGTACAGCACTTTGCTCCTCCAATAAAACAACCAGTCGGTCTATATTGCTGTGCAGGCATGTTCTAGGTCAGTGATTCACAACTAGGGTTCCTCCAGAGGTTGCTAGGGGTTCCTTCAACATTGGGCCATTTCTGCCTCTCCGATAAGTTCCCACCGGCACCACTGACCTTTTTAGCTATCTCTAAGGAGGTATTTCTTCCCAATAACCACCAGTGTAAGGACCATTCTTCCCACTGACCATCACACTAATGTATCATGAGTTGTAGATTTCTCATTTTTAGCAGAGGTTCCCCGAGACTGGAGAACTATTTCAAGGGTTCCTCTGTGTTGAAAAGGTTGAGAAAGGCTGTTCTAGGTACTCATTCATTACATCATTTTTGGGTGACACAATTAGGATTTGATGGTTGCTTTCCATTATGGCCTTTATACCCGTTTGCCTTCCCTGTGTTTTTGGCGTATTGGCCAATGTAGACAAGGTTCTGCTGAGGTTTTATTCACTTTTTTGAAGCTATTTACAATCCTTGTCAGCCTGGTCTTTTTTGCCCAGCAAGGGAAAAGCACAGGTTCACTTTAATGCCGCGTACACACGGTCGGACTTTCCGGCATACTTGGTCCGGCGGACCAGAGTCCGCCAAACAATCCGACCGTGTGTAGGCTCCGACGGACTTTTTCCAAAAAGCCCGCCGGACCTAGATTTGAAACAAGTTTTAAATCTTTCCGTCGGACTCAGTTTCTGGCGGAAAGTCAGCTCGTCTGTGTGCTGGTCCGACGGAAAGCCCGCTCGTCTGTATGCTGGTCCAACGGACCAGACACGACGCAAGGGCAGGGTATTGCATTTCGCGCTCGCTGCAATAGGAAAAACAAATTTTCCTATTGCGGCGAGCACGGGGCATACCAGGCCCTTAGGTCTGGTATGGATTATAAAGGGAAACACCGGGAGAAGAGGCCGGAGAGAGCGGAGAAGAACCAACCGGACGCCGGGAGAAGAGGAACCGGAGGGACCCCCGAAGCCGGAAGAAGATCCCCCCGGAGCTGTTTAATTAATTATTTTAAAAACCTGTGTAGTGTGTTTTATTATTGACACTTTTTCCCTAGGTGAATGGGTTGGGGTACCTCTTATTATTGGGGGCTCCCGGATTCCGATAAGCGCCCCGCCCGCAGACCCTGACAACCAACGGCCAGCGTTGTCGGGAAGAGTCCCTTGTCCTCATCAACATGGGGACAAGGTGCTTTGGGATGGGGGGGCCCCGCAGGGTGCCCCCTCCCCCAAGGCACCCACCCCCCATGTTGAGGGCATGCGGCCTGGTATGGTTCAGGAGGGGGGGGGCGCTCGCTCGTCCCCTCCCCCTTTCCTGACCGGCCGGGCTGCGTGCTCGGATAAGGGTCTGGTTTGGATTTCGGGGGGACCCCACGCCGTTTTTTCGGCGTAGGGGCTTCCCTTTATAATCCATACCAGACCTAAGGGCCTGGCATGACCCGCGACGGAGCTCGCAAGGTGTCAATCTCGCCGATAAAAGCGGCAAGATTGACTTCCTTTTCTAGTCCCGTCGCACCTGAGTCACGTTCAAAATGAACGGACTTGTCCATGTGTGGGCAAGTCCGTTCATTCTGAAAGTCCGCCGGAACTCCGGCGAAAGTCCGTCGGAAAGACGGGCGGACTTAGCCCGCCGGAAAGTCCGGTCATGTGTGGGCAAGTCCGTCCGTTTCAAAGTCCGGCGCACCTGGCAGACAAAGTCCGTCAGAAAGTGTGCCGGACCAAGTATGCCAGAAAGTCCAATCGTGTGTACGCGGCATAAAAGGAACCTGACAGGTAAGAAGTATACGGGATACCCTTGATGTCTTGTTTGTGAAGGAACGTGTTCCAGAGCTGGAATTGTCATCATGGCTTCTCTGCTTAATAAGTCACTAAAGTACGTGCACATCATCTGTCCCATGCATGTTTTAGGTTGTAGCTCACCAGGTAGGAAAGGAGGGATAAATAACACAGCTCCAGCATATCGTATACCTTCAAGGCAAGTGTCCGCTATTATTACATGTGAAGCTGTAAATATTTTAGAGTCTCCCAGTTAGGTTAGCATACTCTGCAAGAACATACAGTCAAGACATGGGACCATGGAAGTGTGGTACAGACCTATGAGTGGTCTTTGGAAGAGCCAACCCAAGTGACTTAGGGGTTGATTTACTAGAACTGGAAAATCTGGTGTAGCTCTGCATAGAAACCAATCAGCGTCCAGGTTTTTTCGTCAAAGCTTAATTGAACAAGCTAAAGTTAGAAGCTGATTGGCTACCATCCAAATTTTGCACTCTGCAGTTTTAGTAAAACAAACTCTTTTAAGCCAGCCATAGACGGTTCGAATCTCGGGCAGTTCAGCAGGAACCGGCTGAGATTGGATCCATGTATGTACCCAAGTTGATCAATCAACTTGGGTACAACCAGCCTGTTGGATTTTACATGCGATTATTGCTAGCAGCTGTGGTGTACTTGTCTCAATTAAAAGCACTAAGTGTAATTTCTGTCTGCTGCTTTATTCCTCTGCTATCAGCATGAGTCACTTCTGACAAGTTTTCCTGACACCAAGAGAAAAATGGTGACAAGGGAGGGATCTCCAGCTGATCGACAGCCTCAGCCCTGTGTGCTGTGTGGAGGGGAATGTGTCTCTTCCCTCCAATCAGCTCTCAGAGCTCTCCTCACTGAGTTCTGCAGAGTGTAATTTCAGCTCTCCACCCTCTTTTTCCTGAACTCTCAGACAAGCTTTTAAATTCAGCACTTTTAATGGCTGTAAAGAAGAGAATACTGCAGAAATACAGATACAACTTATATAGGAGGATTTGTTTCATCTCTGTGTATCACCTGAGGCCAGTCACTTCACTGGGTATACAGTAGGTAAAACAAATATTGAACAAGTCACCATTTTTCTAGGTAAATATATTTCTGAAGGTGCTATTGACATGACATTTTCACCACATGTCGGTAACAACCCATGCAATCCATACATATAAAGAAACCTAAACAAATCAGTTCAGTAATTAAGTTATATGTAATAAAATGGAATGACACAGGGAAATAGTATGAAAGTATTGAACACATGAAGAAAGGGAGGTGCAAAAAGACCAGGGAAGCCAAGACACCAGCTGAAATCTATCAGTAATTAGAAAGCAATCCTGTCCCTTGTCAGTGCAAATTAATATCCGCTGGTGATGGCCTATAAAATGGTGTCTCATTACCAAGGTGTCACACAAGAAACATCTCACGATGGGTAAAAGCAAAGCGCTCTCCTAAGACCTTTGTAACCCTATTGTTGCAAAACTAATATTGGGTGCTCAGGCCTGAGCACTACATTCTGGGATGAAGGCATATGCTCCACCATGCCCACGTATAGGGTTGCCACCTTTTCTTCAAGTCAAACCCGAACACTTTAGCAGCACACAGCAATTTCTTGTTTTTATAGTATAAACTATAGATATATTTTGCTATTAAATAACATTTCTAATCATATGAGGTTAATAACAGGAGTCCCCCTTTACATCAGAGTCCACAGAGTTCCCCTTTTGCATCTGAATCCACAGAATTCCCCTTTTACATCTTAACTCGTAGAGTTCCCTTACACTGAAAGGGGGGACTCTACAGACTCTGATGTAAGGGAGAACTCTGGGGACTCTAACATAAGGGATGTTCTGGAAACCCTAATTTAAGGGGGAACACTTGGGACTCTGATTTAAGAGGGGGAACACTGAGAACTCTGATGTAAGGAGAGGACTCTGATGTAAGTGGAGAACACTGTGGCCTCACACTTGGGACTCTGATTTAAGAGGGGGAACACTGAGAACTCTGATGTAAGGAGAGGACTCTGATGTAAGTGGAGAACACTGTGGCCTCTGGTGTAAAGGGAAACTCTGATGTAAGGGGTGCTCTGAGAACCCTGATTTATCTTACTGTACTCTCTCAGAGGCAGGAGAGAGAAGGGGGAGACTTCAGTTACAGATAGGGATGGATGGTGAGCTCACTCACCCCTTGGCAGCCAGCACCTCTCATCTAGATGTATCTGAGGCTGCTGGAATATTAATTTCTGGCCCCCACTTTCCTTTTCTGTGGAAAAGCGCCAGAGATTGAAGTGTGAGCAGACACAGAGGGGTGGGGGCGGGAGGAAGAGGAGCAGATCGAGCCCTCTCTCCTCTCCTGTCTGTGTGTGTGTCTTGGGGGGGGGGGGGGGATTGTTAGGTTAGCGCTAACTTTGGGCAGTGGGAAAGAGTGTAAACAGACACTCTCAGTTTAGACAACTGCAGCCAGCAACCCTGCTGGGAAGCCATAGTCCAGTCTGAATAATGTGTCCGGGTTTCAGGCAGTCTGAAACCCGGACGCATGATTCCAAACCCGAACCGTCTGGGGGAATCCTGGACAGGTGTCAACCCTACCCACGTACCGTGTGTCTGAGATGGATTTGAGGAAGTGAGAAGGTTAGTATAAGTCAAGTAGAGGTGGGCTTGTATGTCTTTTGGCCCTATGGACAAAATGACATGGTCTCTTTAAGGTCCATTCCTAGAAATTCAAAAACTGACTTTCTGACAATAGTGAAACCGCTGGTAGGTAGTATATCTTAGGTGCAGTGGCCTGATACACATACTATGTATATAAAGTAAAACCTTGGATTGCAAGCATAATTCGTTCCAGAAACATGCTTGTAATCCAAAGCACCCTTATATCAAAGCAAATTTCCCCATAAGGCCCCTTTCACACTGTCGGACCGTTCAGGTCCGCCTGTCAGTTTTGTCGGCGGACCTGAACGGGCGCTCCATGTTAGCCTATGGAGCGACGGATGTCAGCGGTGACATGTCCGCTGACATCCGACCCGGCCCAATCCTCTAAAATCAGACGGATGGCCCTACATTCACATCCGTCCCTGGCGGATCGGATCGGGTGAGGTGTGATGAAAACGGACATGCTGTCCGTTTTCATCCGATCTCTCCATAGCAACCAGCGGCGCTCGACAAGCCCCTCCCCGCTCAGTGAGCAGAGAGGGACCTGTCATCTGCCGGCTCAGCGGAGATCAACAGGGAGATCTCCCGCTGAGCTGGCGGACAGAGGCGGACTCCGTGGCAGCGGATCCGCCTCGTGGGAATGAAGCCAAAGATATGATATGATTTGTTCCACAACCATTTATTCATAGGTCCTTCAGTTTGTAGTCCATATAAAAAAGATTATAACAATGTGATCAGGTTGTGTAACCACAAAATGTCCATCCACAAATGGAAGCCTCCTCAAGGGGATTAGAAGCCAAATCCAGCAGGAGCTACAGAGTATAAAAGAAAAGAGAGGCGCCTCTAAGTGTAGCAATATGTTGTACCTTCATTAAATGTAACCATATTGCTACACTTAGAGCCGGTTCACACAGGGGCGACTTGTCAGGCGACCTAGCCGCCTGACAAGTCGCCTCCCGTTCTGTACAATGGAACCATTCTAAGGGGAGCGACGCAAGTCGCTCCGACTTAGAAAAAGGTTCCTGTACTACTTTGGGGGCGACTTGGGGCGACTTGCATAGACTTCTATACAGAAGTCGTTTTGCAAGTCGCCGCGGAAGTCGTTTGCAGGTCGACCTGCAAGTCGTGCCGCCCCTGTGTGAACCGGGGCTTAGAGGAACCACTCTTCTCTTTTACACTCAGTAGTGACTTAACGCTACTTGTATATCAAGACATCGCTTCATGGGTGTGCGCAGCCTATTATATTAGGGTGTGCACCCCAAAGCTCAAACACACGTGTGTGTGTGTATGTATATGTGTATATATATATATATATATATATATATACACATATACATACACATACACACACACACTTATGGCAGAGCCGGTGTCTTGCCGAGAAAGTTCCCCCGGCGGATAAGGACCCCCCAGGTACTACGCAGGTGCAGCGCTTGCGCAGTACGAACGACTAAGGAGCCGCCGAAGATAGCCGAAGCTGAAAACCTTCAATCAGCTGTACACGGCGCCTGCGCCCTGGGTCCAGGTTCAAGCCCCACCATCCAAGTGGACCTAGAGGTAGAATAAAAAGGTGCGGAGCGAAGCGAGGCCGCGCCCGAAGCGTGGCGAGCAAAGTGAGCCCGCGAGGGGCCCTAATACAGGTGCCGTGTACAGCTGATTTACACCTATTCAGCTTTGGCTATTTCCGCTGGCTCAGACTGCGCAAGCGCTGCGCCTGCGCAGTACAGGGGGGTCCTTATCCGCCGAGGGGAACTTTCTGGGCAGAACACCGGCACAGTGAAAGAGAAGCACGGTAGCACTTCATTAATGGCAAAACTGGGCAGAGGGAGATATTTCCCATCTCCCCGCCAGCACACAATGTGATAATGCTAATGCACACAAGGTTTTTAGGGTGTACCCTGGCACACCCGGCACACCCCCTGCGAACGCCTATGCATCGCTTGTATAAGTCAAAATTTGTTTAAAAATGTTGATTGACTTGCAAAACGCTCTCAAACCAAGCTACTCTCAAACCAAGGTTTTACTGTATAAATACACACACTAACCACTGGAACCAACTATGTGCATTTGCCCAGAAGAATATTTTTTTTTTTTTTGTCTCATTGCGGTAAAATGTGATGAATGGCCCCGAACGAGTTAACCGCCGAGCTATTTAATAGGCAGCTCCCATGTTCAGCAACACATAAGGCTCTTGACCTTCTTCTATCTCCGCCCTCAGGCCCTGCTAAGCACAGCCAAGGTTTTTGAAAGCTCCCTGGAGGGTCAGCTCTGTGGTCAGTCATGATATAATAGTGGCTGTGTTCTGTACTTCTCTTCAAGCTGGGTGTGACTTTGTCCGAGGGGACAGGCTTTTTTAAATCCTTCATCCTTCGCTGCAGTTATCTTTGGGACCGGGCTCCTTCGTACTTTTTAACGCTTTGTGAGATAACAGTGGTCCAAATTTGACAAAATTGAATGGGAAATAAAAATAGTTTTGGAATTATTTTTAGACTGCAGTGGATATAAGGGAGGGCGGTGTGAATCAAATGACTGGCTGAACAGGATCACAAATCCTTCAGAAGGTAAAACATCACATATGTGTGGATTTCAGTTTTGCATTTAGCAGTTTGCTTGAGGTTCTGCTTAAATGTTAAAATATTTGGAAGTTCATGCATCACCATAATTTATTTTTTTCTGCTTTAGTATCATAACTAAGTACATTCAGGTAGAGCCTTTTATAATATGGGGCATCTGTGGCTAAGCTATATATGAAAACGCCACTTGTCTGGCTATTATGCTGATCCTTCAGCTTCCATTTCTTCTCAGTCATTAACCTGAAGCAAATATACAGTGGAACCTCGGATTGCGAGTAACACGGTTAACGAGCGTTTCGCAATACAAGCACTGTATTTTTAAAAATCGTAACTCGGTTTGCGAGTGTTGTCTCGCAAAACGAGCAGGATTCAGGCCAAAGCGGTGTGCAGTACCGCTTTTGGCCTGAGGTGGGGGGGCGCCGGAGCCGAGCAGAGCCCAGCAAAGCCGAACGTCACACTCGGAAAGGCAGCACGACTAACCTCTGAAAATCTTGGGTAAGAAGTCTTTCCGAGGTTTGCCAAGGTCAGCCGAAGGGTCCTCGGGCCTTTTTGGCTGTTTCCGAGGCTCTCCAGTGCCCCCCCGCCTCTGGCCGCATGCTGTATTGCCTCCCATTGAAGTCAATGCGGAACTAATTATTTTCGTTTCCATTGACTTCAATGGGAAAACTCGCTTTGATATGCGAGTAATTTGGATTACGAGCATACTCCTGGAACGGACTATGCTCGTAATCCGAGGTTCCACTGTACATAGAAAGTCCTTATCGGCCTTTTGGGTTGCTTTGTTCTAGGTCAGTGATGGCGAACCTTGGCACCCCAGATGTGCATGAGCATCATGGGAAATGTAGTTCCAAAACATCTGGGGTGCCAAGGTTCGCCATCACTGTTCTAGGTTATTGACTCATTGTATGCAAGCAAGAGGGTTGGTATGACAGCCAGGCAACTTTATGGGGGGGATTTATACTGCATTATGGACACTAGATGGAGCTGACGATAAATATTTATTTCTATTGGTCATCAGTTCCATCTATTGCTCATAAAGTGGTATTTTCATGATTCACTTATTCTGTATGAATAGAAAACTTTGACCTGCAGAGAAAATAGCCCAATAACATTTGTCCCCCCCCCACCCCCCATCTCTGACAGAACTAATGCATAGCTCCCAAATGTCCCTGATTTGGAGGGACTGTCCCTGATTTGGAGCAATGTCCCTCTGTCCCTCTTTCCTCATTTGTCCCTCATTTTGGTCTGATCTATATAGATGTATATAAAATGCACTTTTTATCTATTAAAAAGTGTTTCCCAGTGCTAAACCTTTCATCTGATTTCTAAATTGCTGCATTTGTAAATTCCAAAAGCCAATATAAAGAAATAGTAGTGGTAAAAAAAGCACTTGTGGGTTTAACCAATCTTGTTTCTTTTGTACAATTCTCCTTTAAGGGGGCGTGGCAAGGGGTGTGTCCTATGCCTGCATACTTTTGCTGATAGGTGTCCCTCATTCCCATCTCAAAAAGTTGGGAGGTATGCGAATGTACATTCATTTTCACAGGACGAATAGATCTGAAATTATTTTTGTAATTTTTACCCTCCTGGTTGTCTGTGATGTACAGGGCTGGTGATATAAGTTTGTTTTTGCTGCTGTAACTTATAAATAAGTTATAATAAATGTTCCTTTGAGTGCTTCTAACCTCTGACCCCTCTATAACCCCCCTCCTACCCAAACCCTAACATTTAACCTGACTGCTACAATTAAATTGTATGTAACAAGGAATTTCTCTTATTTGCTCCCTTTTGTTAAATTTACCACTGAATGTGTTTTGTATTGAAATTTGTTGTAAAGGTTTTTTTTTTCTTTTACCTTAATGCATTCTCTGTAAAAAGAAAAACTTTACAATAGCAGAGCCCCCCCCCCAAGACTTACCTGAGTCCTGTATCAATCCAGTCCTGTGCTTTAGTTCTCTCCTCTCTTCCTTCTCCTCTCATTGGCTCCTGCTGCTATTAGTCAAATCCAGGAGGGAGGGGTGGAGACGGGCTATGTGTGTTTATGTACGCACACAGCCAGGCCCAGGACCAAGCCCACACATCTGCCCCTCATAGCAAGCCACTTTCTATGGGGGGCAGACACAGAAGAGGAGGAGCTAAGATTGTCGGTGGGGGACCCATAATAAGAGGGTTGAGGCACAGAGTTGGTAAGTATACCATGTTTATTATTTTAAGAGAAAAAAACAGCCTTTTTAACCGCTTTAACTGTTTGATAAGTAGCAAAAAAATTCTCTTGATCATGCTGGAAATCTTGTGAGCGTCGAACTTCCTGTAGTGAGCTAGCGATGGTGAAGATTTAGTAAAAATGGAGTACACAGAATCAGGTGCAGCTGTGCATAGTAACCAATCAGCTTCTAGGTTTTATTGTCAAAGCTTAAAGTAATTGTAAGGGTACATTTTTTTTTTTTTAAATAACAAACATATCATACTTACCTCCACTGTGCAGCTCGTTTTTCACAGAGTGGCCCCGAACCTGGGGTCTCCCAGAGGCTTTCGTGGCTCCTCCCCACATCTGATAACCCCCTCGGAGAAGCGCTTCCCTGAGGGGGTTACCTTGCAGGCGCGCTCCCGAGTCCAACATTTGCGTCTATAGACACAGAATGCCGGACTCCGACCTGGCCCCCCGCGCCCTCGTCATTGGATTTGATTGACAGCAGCGGGAGCCAATGGCTGCGCTGCTATCAATCTATCCAATCAAGAGCCAGGAGCCCGTGGAGAGAGAGAGAGCATGTCCCTGCCGACTGAATGAAGGGGTTCAGGTAAGTAAAACGGGGAGGTTAGGGGGCCGGTGACTGCCAGGTGTTTTTTCACCTTAATGCATAGGATGCACGAACCTTTACAAACCCTCTAATTGAACAAGCTGAAGTTAGAAGCTGATTGGTTAACCCCATTGTTTAACTTTGTTCTCTATGTGAAAAAAAATATTGATCAAAAAGGACTAAACTATCCAGGTGTCAGTAAGGTGCCACATCCCAATAATTGCTGGAACAAATGGAGAAGATAGGATGGGACTTTGGAGGCACCAAAAGACACTTGGTATTGGAACAATGAGGTTGAATTAAAGAATTTATTGATACAAACATTTAAAATCCATAAACAATAGAAACATGATGCATACAAGGACTCCCTGAAGAAGACTGCTTTAGTTGAAACGCGTAACAGTATTGTTGTGTTGTAGCACTGCTTTTTTGAGGAATGACATCATGTATAATTCTTGTTGTTGACATGTATGGCTTACTACTTGTATGCATCATGTTTCTATTTTTTATGGATTCAACCTCATTGTTCCAATTCCAAGTGTCTTTTCGTGCCTTCAAAGTCCCGTCCTATCTTCTCCATTTGTTCTCTCTGTGGACTACAGGACTTCTGCCTCCTATGTTATGGAGAAAAGCAGAAGGGGAGGTGTACTGTGTTCCCAACACACTTCCTGTCCTTGGGTGACATTGTCACTGCTCCATAGATACAGTATGAGTGAGCGTTGTCACCCTAGGATAGAAAGTGAGTTACTGGCAGCATCACCGGGTGAAAATAAAATAAAAAAATAAAGTAAAAAGAGTAAACAAATATAGTGAACACATCAAAGGTACGATAAGCTGCAATGTATCAATGTATTATTAATGTCAAATTGAACTTTAATAATCGTTTTTGTTGTTTTATGGCAAAAAAAATAGCCTTGCTACTATTCTTATTTCCAGTTGGGGAAGCTCATTAAGCCTTTTGTCCCTTTAAATAGCTCAGGATTTTCCTTTTTGTGGTTCTGGTAAACACATACAGTGTAGGAAAACATGATGAAAACAAAAAGGCAGAAGTATGTGACCTCTGCCTCCCTCCCAAGATGACAATCTCCTCTCCTCCTCATGTCTAATAAAGTACAATGTCTTCTAGTCCAAAAAGGACAAACCTGATGTTTTTTTGCATGCCACAGTATAGAAACTTTATTAAAACTGAACCCCAGGCAGGTTTAAAACCCACAAATCTATAGTATATAATACTTGCATTTTCTTTTTTACCTGAATTTGACTTTATATATGCCTCTTGCTTTCCCTGTACACTAGAGCTCAGACTGGGAGATGGAGGAGCAGCACAAGGAGCCATTAACTTGTGCTACAGTGCAATGAGCATGCTGATAGGAGGAGAGAGCAGAGTGACAGAGGGATGAGCTCATCAGTTTATTGCTTCCCCTTTCACCGTCCAATCACAGGCAGAGGGAGGAACTTTACCTGTGTTATTAAAGTGCAGCAGAGAACAGTAAGATTTCTTTCACGTTCAGGCAGGATTGTGCTGTGAGAACTGGCAAGACAGAAATACTTTTATTTCTTCTTACTGCCTGTTTTATCCATTAAAAGGCTGAACCACACGGTTGCAGGGCTGATGCGGAGCGGCCCCATACAATTAAATGGGCTGCGTTGGTAGTGGCGCAGGGTTTTTTGGCTGGGCGGTGGGGTTGTTTTGCGGGGGGGAAGCTCACTTGCTGGTTGCTGCCTGGCTTACCAGTGCCCATCAATGCTGACCACTAAACTCACCTGCCTGACACACTGACCATTACACTGACCTACCTGACATACATACACTGACCTACCTGACATACATACACTGACGGTAGTGACATACACTGACCTACTTGACATACATACACTGACCTACCTACCTGACATACATACACTGACCTACCTACCTGCCATACACTGACCTACCTACCTGGCATAACTGACCTACCTACCTGACATACACTGACCTACCTACCTGGCATACACTGAACTACCTACCTGAAATACACTGACCTACCTGACATACACACACTGATGGTAGTGACATACATACATTGACCTACCTGACCAGGAGACAGACTTCATGTGTTCTGCAGCAGCTCAGCCCAGCCTGAGCGGGGATCGGGGATCTCACAGTGATATGGCACGGCGGCCGCATTGTAATTCCCACCTTCTGGAGCCTGCAGTGCCTATAATGGACGTCACATGTCCCGCGGTCCTGGCATTGGACCAGTGGGATGTCCATTATAGACGCTGCAGGCTCCAGAAGGCGGGAACTGCTATGTCACTCGGCCGCACTCGGCGGCGCTTGGGATCAGATCGGTCCCCGCTCGGCGGTGGTGGCGCTCGGGGCTAACAATATAATGGTGCATGCCTGAGACCCAGGGCTTTTCGGGGGCCCATTCCAGTCCCCCCCCCCCCTCCCGATGCCACAAGAGAATAGAAAAATTAAGTATTTTAAAATCTTACTTGCAGAGTTTTCATTTCCATGAATTATTTTTTTCACTTGCACTGTGCCTTTGAATTTGCATGAAAACTTGACTACTCTAGGAGATTCAATGAATTAGCACAGCCTCCTCCCTTTGTGTACATCATAGCCCTCTCCTCTTCTGTGAGTGTCTAATTACTTTCTGCGCTGGCCCAGCTCCTCTGTGCTAGCCTTCTCCTCCCTACATAAGTTTTTATGTAGCTGCTCTGAAAGGAGCCAAGAGGAATACTACAGTGTCACTTGAGTGACATCTCTGAGTCTGCCGGGGCTGCTGACATAACATCCAAAATTGTGGCACCCAGCAGTAGTTTAAAGGCTTTTGGATGTCTACACAAGGAAGGTGTTTACAGGTAAATAACTTGCATAAGATCACAGATTTTTTATTATTATTTCAAAGGATGGTTAGACACAAAACATATTTAAAATTTTTTATTAAAATATGAGCTCTGGTATATACAAGGCAAGACAAATTAAGCTAGGAAAGGTTATACATCAAGAGTGATACATTGTTACACTTGAAATCACACTATCCGATGTATGGAAATGCCCCAATGCATTTCGACCTCAAAGGTTATGGTCTTCTTCAGGGAGTCCTTACATTTCTATAAATACATCAAGACGACAGATTTCAATATTCTAATTGTCATGTAATTTAATATCCAATACAGTATCATTTATTACGTCTACATTGTTTCGTGTTTGATTTGTGTAATCACAGTGTATTTACCCTTTCCGCCAGGAAGGCTCGCTTAAACTGAGACTTCTTTAAAAACCTTTAAAAACTTTAAAGAAGTCTCTGGTTAAGCGAGCCTTCCTGGCGGAAAGGGTAAATACACTGTGATTACATAAATCAAACATGAAACAATGTGGACGTAATCAATGATACTGTATTGGATAATAAATTAAATGACAATTAGAATATTGAAATCTGTCCTCTTGATTTATTTATAGAAATGTAAGGACCCCCTGAAGAAGACCATAACCTTTGAGGTCGAAATGCATTGGGGCATTTCCATACATCGGATAGTGCAATTTCAAGTGTAACAATGTATCACTCTTGATGTATAACCTTTCCTAGCCTAATTTGTCTCGCCTTGTATATACCAGAGCTCATATTTTAATTACATTTTTTATATATGTTTTGTGTCTAACCATCCTTTGAAATAATAATAAAAAATCTGTGATTTTTTACAAAATATTTGACTCCTTTTTGCTGCTAAAAAGCTACGTGGGGAATTTTCCACTTTTTTCTTTTCAAAGATTTTAATTGGGGTGTGCAGCCCTCTCAGACTCTCATATATGTGTCGCTCTATCATATAATAACTTGCATAATGTATATTAAAGTGGTTGTAAACCCTCCTTAGTGACTTTTAACTATAGGTAAGCCTAGAATAAGGCTTACCTATAGGTAATGGAAATATCCCCTAAACGTGCGCCGTTTAGGAGATATTTCACTTGTAGTGCACCGATGATGTAATGGGCGCATGTGCTGTGAAGAAATGGACCTCCGTGCCGTTTCTTCCCCCAGCGTGTGCTGTTACTGCGCGCGGGAGTGACGTCACGCGGCTCTGGCCAGTCACAGAGCCAGAGTCCGCAGCCCCCAGAAGGAAGAGGGGTGAAGATAGACGCAGCCTGCACAGGGGACAGCGATGGATTCGTTTGCAGGTAAGTGTCACATAATGGGCTAGTATGCGATGCATGCTAGCCCGTTATGCTTTTAATTTGCAGGCTTTGCAGGGAGCAAAAGAGGAAGTAAAACCCATCAGAAGATTTTTGTTAAAATTAGTGACCCGGTGACAAGGTCTCTTTATAGAGGAACTTTATCTATTAAAAAAAAAAATTAGCAGTCAGCAGCTATGAAGACTGTAGCTGCTGAATTTTAAAAATCTGGTAAATACCAGTCCAAGTCCAATGCTGTCTTCCCACAGCTAATTCTTCACTGTGGGTCCTTGGTGCCACCATTTTGGATTTGGGAGCCGGCTGAGACATCTTGAGGAATCACAGCCGACTCCCCATTGCGCTTATGCCTATCAAGCGATGCAGTGAGACCGATCCTAAAGCCTTCTGGGATGAGTGATGTCATTCTTGCTTGGGTGAGAATCGAGGAAGTGGGAGCGGGTACCTAAATTGTGTTAGGGGCATGGGTGGAGAGTGTGTTAGGGATGGGGTTGGAGAGGAGGATGAGCAGTACTTTCACCTTTGAGTGAAGTTCCACTTTAAGTGTTAGGATAAAGGGGAAGAAATGCTTAATTGTCGGTGTGAAGATAAGTGTTGGGTATAGGGTTACCACTTCATCCTCCTAAACCCAAACACATATGAATTACACAGGTTCTGAGGCAAATTTAATGCAGATAAGGCACCAAGTGAGTTTAATTACCACCTTAATTAGCCACAGGACATATGTAATTAATATGTGTTCAGTTTTAAAGGGATGAGGTGGCAACCCTATTTGGGGATAGATTTTTGGGGCCATGGTTTGTACACTGAAATTGTTCGCTCTTGGCACCAAAGATTGGCAAGAGCAAGGTTGGCTTTGAGGATGGGCAATGAATAGTACAGTACCAGATCTGAGGGTAGGTCTCCAGGAAATGTATTGCCTGAGATTTAGGCTGGGTTACTGCACCCAATTCGCACCCAATTCCATTTCCAATTGTGACCGGCTCTCTATGATGCTATTCGCGCAGGAGCTCTGTGCATCTTATGGTCCATTTCAGGTTCAAATTCAGACAAAAATTCGGGCTGAAATCGGACCTGAAACGGTGAACGAGGATGCACCGGACCCCTGCTGTGAGCTGCTGCGTGCTCATATGTGAATCAAGCCTTAAGGTTGGGTTCCTGTCTTCCTGAATCAAAAGCACTGAGGTCGATTTACTAAAACTGGTGCAAAATCTGATGCAGCTGTGCATGGTAGCCAATCGGCTTCTAAGCTCAGCGTGCTCAATTAAGTTTTGACAAAAAAATGGAAACTGATTGGTTTCTATGCAGAGCTGCACCAGATTTTGCACTCTTCAGTTTTAGTAAATCAACCTCACTGCGCAAGCTTGAGGTTAGGTTTCCACACTCAGATGGTACTGTGCTGTTTGTGGAACTAGAGCTAATCTACCTATAATATTGTTCTGTGTTCAAATACAGAACTATGTAACTGATGACACATCCTCTATGAGAAACCACAATTTGCCTAATTTTTAAGAATTTCATCAACCCATAATTACCGCAATAAAAACAGGAAGGAAAATCAACAGGCGAAATCTTTGTTGAAATGTATATTTAGTTAGTATGTAAAGCAAAATTGGTGCTTCGCCTAGACTATATGCAAGTACTTTTCATCATCCATATGTCATTTCCAGGACTTGATTGCCCGCTGGCCATCCAAAAATGTCACAGAGAACCATTTCCTGTAGGAGTATATTTAAACCCTGCTGTTCTACCTCCTCTTTGGTTTTTGGTTTCCCGTTGTGCCTTAAATTAAATCACCGTAACCCATATGAACTCACACATGTGTACAATTGGCATGCGGACTCATTGCAGAAACTCTGTGAGAAACTTGTTGCCAGCTCACAATTCATAGGAACAGGAAAGAACGATTAAAATAGAATGAAAGCATGTCTATAGTCCCTAATGTTGGAGTTGTTTAGCTCTCTAAATATAAACTGTTAACCATTGTATTTGTTTCTTGAGGTTGAAAGGCTGTTTTTATGCAAATTAACACATCTAGCCCAGACACCCAAAATAATTTGTTGCCTGGTTCCATCCCATTTTACCATAATTGGGAGTCAGTAGATGCCATGTCATGTCCACATTCACCCCTGGCTATTGCCAGCTTTGTCAGGCCGAGGAGAAGGAGTGACCAGACATAGAGCAGACATTTTTATTTACAATTTTGCTCAAACGTTTGCATACCCTGGCAGAGATCATGACATTTTGGCATTAAAATTGAAAATTTGACCGATCATGCAAAAAGAAAACAAAAAAAACTCTCTTTTATTTAAGGATAGTGATCATATAAAGCAATTTATTATCACATAGTTGTTTGGCTGCTTTTTATATCATAATAGCAGAAATCGCCCAAATGGCCCTGATCAAAAGTTTCTATACCAGGGAATATTTGGCCTTGGTACAGACACACAAGGTGACATACACAGGTTAAAATGGAAATTAAAGATTTATTTCCTACATCTGTGGCTTTTTAAATGAATAATTGTCAATTGAGTTTGGTAGCTCTCACATGAATGCACTTCGCAGGCTGGATACTGAGCCATGGAGAGTAAAAACGAAATGTCAAAAGACCTGCGTAACAAGGTAATAGACTTTTATAAAGCTGCAAAAGGATATAAAAAGATCCAAAGCCTTAAATGTGCCAGTTAGTACTGTTCAATCACTTATTAAGAAGTAGAAATTCAGGGATCTCTTGATACCAAGCCACGGTCAGGTAGACCAAGAAAGATTGCAGCCACAACTGGCAGAGGAATAGTTTAAGAACAAACCACAGGTAACCTCAGGAGAAATACAGGCTGCTCTGGAAAAAGACAGTGTGGTTGCTTTTAAGAAGCACAATATGACACACAAAAATGAGCTGCATGGTGGAGCTGTCAGAAAGAAGCCTCTACTGCGCCAATTTTGCAAAAACTGTTCCGGCAACTCGATTGCTTCTTCTTAAATCTTTATTGAGCACAGACAGCAGTGCAACATCCAAACGCTAACATGTTTCGGCAAAAGCCTTCCTCATTGCTATGAGGAAGGCTTTTGCCAAAACATGTTAGCGTTTTGATATCGCACTGCTGTCTGTGCTCAATAAAGATTTAAGAAGAAGCAATCAAGTTGCCGACACTCTTTTTGCAATTTTGATGTATGGGACACAATGGCACGAGCACCGTTATTCAGCTCATCATCCCATAAATATGCGGTAGAGCTTGGGTGAGTTTTTGTCTATATTTATACTGCGCCAATGCCACAATAAAACCTGGAGAGGCATGTGAAGGTGTTGTAGGGCATATTGTAACCAGGCTTTTTTGTGGCATTGGCACATTTCTTTATTAACCTCTTGCCACCGCGCGCACGCAAATATGCGGCCTCTCGGCGGCCGGGCCTTGGAGCGGAGTGGCCACATATTTGCATGCATTAGCGCCGATAGTGCTGTGGCGAGAGCATGCACCTTGCGCGCTCCCAGCACAGTGACTCACGGAAAGCGTAAACAGCGATCAAGACTTTTCCGATCATGTGACTGCCGTGACAGCCAATCACGGCGGTCACATGGCAAAAAGCCTCGTCCCGTCTCCCATCATAGCAAACCCTTTAAAGGACTGGCGGCAGCCAGCGCCAAGGGGTTAAACAAAACTTCTGCCAGGGTTGAGCACAACTGTAATATAAACAGTTACAAAATACAAGTTATACTCTTGAGGCTCATGTTCAAGCTGAACTCCAGGCATCTATAAAACACAATTGAATCCAATTATTTATTTACTACAATAAAATCAAATGTATTTCTACGTAGAGCTAGATTAAGTACCTGATTGCGTCTTCATATCAGTAATAAAAGCTCACCAAAGAAAGGCATAAAAGTCAGGCATTCTTACCTGCATACTTGTGCCAGGTCATTGGACTGACAATGACAGCAATACAGCAAGGCAATTAGCATTCTTAGAAGGAGAGGTCATGGATGGTAGCCTCTTATGCCAAGTTTTGTTTAATAAAACATACGTTTCAAAAATGAAAAGGGGGGAAAAAAAGCACTAGCTCCATGGTAAGAACATTATCATGCCTATTGATGAAGATTTATTGGAAGGGGTCCAGGAACTCCCCCTGGCTGTATCCCCAGAAGAGAACAATTGTCCTACTCAACTGTTTATAATTCTCCAAGCATATATTACTTCCATCACACTACACAGAGCTGGTCTGCCAGACTCACCCATGTGGTTCCAGATGCCAAAACGATGGGAACTGCCTTTAGACATGTAATATGGGATTGCCACAGACTAGGTACGTTTTGGAGATGTACTCAATAGTTATTTTTCCTCAAGTTAGAAGCCCATAAGATGCTGCTGTCTGTATGAATAGAGAGCTACAGAACTGGAACAATTGCCACGCAGCTAATAAATCTCTCTTAAAACATTTTTCTTTTCTTGCATTTAAGTGGATCTCCTACTAAGCACCAAGTAAACTATTCTGGGTTTAATTAGAACAGTGAATTGTGTGCTCTCTTAAAGTTTGTCTGTACCTTTATATAAACTGCTATATACCTTCCACCCCAACTTAAACTATGCTAACTCCCACTCCTCACCTGCTTACTTACATTTGTTAATGCACTGTGACCTTCTCTGAGGTTTACTGCCTGATCTGATGAAAATTACATCTTTGCTGCCCATGCCGGCCCCATAGGCTTGAATAGGTCTGTATACCAAGCGTCCCCAGTCTCACTATACAGCACCATTTGCATAGTTGCCAACATTCTCGAAAAATGTATAGGAACACTTTTTTTGTCTGTAGGTGAAGCATTATTTTAATTAGGGGCGTGGCATTCATTTGTAGGCGTGGTCTAGCCAGAGTGGGAAAATAGGTGTGGTTTAAACTAAATATTGGGCGTGGCTTAAAGGGTGTGTGGTTAAATAGAGTCTGAGATGAAAGAGGGATAGAGGGAGAAAAAAGAGAGGGATGGAGGAAGAGAGAAAGAGAGAGGGAGAGAGAAAGAGAGGGAAGGAGAGAGAAGGAAGGAAAGAAAGAAGGAAAGAAAGAGGGATGGAGGGACAGCAAGCCCAGATCCTATACCACAATAGCAATATGTGTATGCCAGAAAGTTTAACAATAAGCAGATAAAGATACTCCGAACACCACCCCCCCAGGCAGATCCCATCAAACAGATACAAGAGATGGTCAGAGACTGCAGACGCGATACAAGAGACGGTCAATCAGAGAGTGTGCGAACATGATACAAGAGATGGTCAGAGAGTGTGCGGACATGCTATAGGAGATGGTCAAATGCCCCATACACACGGTCGGATTTTCCGATGGAAAATGTGTGATAGGACCTTGTTGTCGGAAATTCCGACCGTGTGTAGGCTCCATCACACATTTTCCCTCGGATTTTCCGACACACAAAGTTTGAGAGCAGGCTATAAAATTTTCCGACAACAAAATCCGTTGTCGGAATTTCCAATCGCGTGTACACAAATCCGACGCACAAAGTGCCACGCAAGCTCAGAATAAATAAAGAGATGAAAGCTATTGGCTACTGCCCCGTTTATAGTCCTGACGTACGTGTTTTACGTTACCGCGTTCAGAATGATCGGATTTTCCGACAACTTTGTGTGATTGTGTGTATGCAAGACAAGTTTGAGCCAACATCCGTCGGAAAAAATCCTAGGATTTTGTTGTCGGAATGTCCGATCAATGTCCGACCGTGTGTACGGGGCATAAGAGTGTGCGGACATTCTACAAGAGATGGTCAGAGAGTGTGCGGACATGCCACAGGAGACGGCCAGAGAGTGTGCGGACATGCTACAGGAGACAGTCAGAGAGTGTGTGGACATACTACAGGAAACGGTCAGAGAGTGTGCAAACATGCTACAGGAGGCAGTCAGAGAGGGTGCGGACATGCTACAGGAGACAGTCAGAGTGTGGGAACATTCTACAAGAGACAGTTAGAGAGTGGGCGGACATGCTACAGGAGATGGTCAGAGAGTGTGCGGACATGCTACGGGAGATGGTCAGAGATTGTGCTGACATGGTACAAGAGACTGTCAGAGAGTGTGCAGACATGGTACAAGAGACTGTCAGAGAGGGTGCGGACATGGTACAAGAGACGGTCAGAAAGTGTGTGGACATGGTACAAGAGACTGGCAGAGAGGGCGCGGACATGGTACAAGAGACTGTCAAAGAGTGTGCGGACATGGTACAAGAGACAGTCAGAGAGTTTGTGGACATGGTACAAGAGACTGTCGGAGAGGGTGGGGACATGGTATAAGAGACTGTCAGAAAGGGTGGGGACATGGTACAAGAGACTGGCAGAGAAGGTGTGGACATGGTACAAAAGACTGTCAGAGAGGGTGTGTACATGATACAAGGGACTGTCAGAGATTGTGTGGCCATGATTCAAGAGACTGTCAGAGAGGGTGCGAACATGGTACAGAGAGTGTGTGGACATGGTACAAAAGACTGGCAGAGAGGGTGCGGACATGGTACAAGAGACTGGCAGAGAGGGTGCAAACATGGTACAAGAGACTGTCAGAGAGGGTGTGGACATGATACAAGAGACTGTCAGAGAGGGCGTGGACATGATACAAGAGACTGTCAGAGAGGGTGAGGACATGATACAAGAGACTGTGAGAGAGTGTGTGGACATGGTAGAAGAGACTGTCAGAGAGGGTGGGGACATGGTACAAGAGACTGTCAGAGAGGGTGCGGACATGGTAGAGACCTTCAGAGAGGGTGCGGACATGGTACAAGAGACGGTCAGAGAGTGTGCGGACATGGTACAAGAGACTGTCAGAGAGGATGTGGACATGGTACAAGAGACTGTCAGAGAGGGTGCGGACATGGTACGGGGGGGAATGGTTGTTTTCTGCCCCCCCTAAAAAGAAAAACACCAGCCGCCACTGCCCATAGGAGTTCTGAAGGAGGAAGGGAATAAGGCAACCGAGGTTCGCCTCATTCCCCTCCTCCTTCAGAACTTCTACGGGCTCTCACAAACCTTTTGCTTTATGGTACAAGAGACTGTTAGAGAGGGTGTGGACATGGTACAGGAGACTGCAGACCTACTACAGGAGATGGGGTCAGAGATTAAGGACACAGCTGACAGCACAGAGCTGTAAGGAGGACTTCTCGTCCTGTCGTGTCCCATCCCAGTCGGTCTCTGCACTCCTCCTGCTCACAGCCCGGGTGCTCTGTTCACAAGTGTCTCTCGGGGGCGCGCCCACTACATTCAGGGTGGCACCATGACCATAATGTCATGTGCATGTGCCCCCGCCTGAGCATGAGCAAGCCGAGTGGTGAATGGTGCATTAGCTGAATTGTGCATTAGCTGCGGCCGCCCGGGACAAAGCTAATTTCCTGGGTGTGTTTGAATGCCGTGAATGTCCTGGGAAAATCGGGACTGTTGGTGACTATGCATTTGAGCCAATGGGGATGGTAAACAAAGCACAGGTTTGCTTTAAAAAATATGCAATACATATCTGCAATAATAGCTGCCCCTGAATGCACAGAAAAATATCTGTTAATCTGCCAGACATGCACCAAGCTGAAAACTTTTTTTCTTTTTGGATAAATTAAGGGAGGGTTATAAACCTTGTAAAATATTTTTTTAACTTTATCCTATTGGGTAGATTTTCCTTCAGTTCTCGTCCCATAGCCAAAACAGGAAGTGAGAGGAAATCCCTAAAAAGTAAGACAAATCCCTGGTTGTCACCAGGATCACCAGAACTAGTGTCACTTTAAAAGATTTCCCTTCTTTTCTGGTGAGAACTCACAATGCGTAATTTTTCTCACTTTTGTTGATGATGGTAAACAGGACAAATAGCAGTGTGCATCTCTCTAACATAGGTATAAACTGCAATATACACCTGACAGTGGTTCTAATCCCTCTCCATGGTATCCAAAACTAAAAAAACATTTTATTTTAGTTATTGTTGGAATCAGGGCTTTTTTTCAGGCGGAACTTGTATGTAATACAATCCTGGTATTTAATGCCCCTTTAAGACCCTCCTACTGTTTTCGTGAAATTTGACTGAACACACCCACTATTTGATCTGATTTGGAGGGTGTGTGTTGGGGGGGGGGGGGGGGGGTTGTGGGGCCTTGGTTAAGTTCCAGCACCTATTGTTTGAGAAAAAAAAGCCCTGGTTGGAATACAGTGTTCATTTGTATTTTATGCAACAACAACATCAATATTAGTATTTAATAGGAGTATATTCTTCAACCAATAGATGACAGTGTTTAAAAGTTTGTAGCTGCTCTACAATTAACTCAATGTCTTTTCTCTGTAATAAAGTTCCTATTTCCTGTCTGCAGTTAAGCAGCAAAGCCTATGTGGACTGTATGGCTGAATTTGCATTGCACAGACATCTCATGTGATGTGCAAAGCAATGTGGTGTGAATCACATGCAATGTCTGGCATCTCATTAGTGTGAACCCAGCCTTACACACAACTTATGGGCTTTATTTAATGCAGTTGGAAGAGTTTTATTATGTTACAGATTGGTTTACTTTTTAACCATCCTGGCAAAGATTATGTCAATTATTTTTTACATCACACTTGTGATCTCTTTTCTGGGATTTAGTTTTTTCCTTTCACTAACTAATCTGCTGGCACATTCAAAATTGCAAAAAATGTAAACATGATTTTGCAACTTTCTATTTTATAGACCCAGAATCATTCCTGGTGTACAGTCCTGATGCTGAAGGATGTCTGGAAGCTCAAGAAAGCACGGTTCGAATAGCAAGGCCGTGTCACTCCAGCAAACCAGAGCAGCAATGGCTTTGGGTGTCCCGCCGCCGGCTCTTCAATTTGGGCACTCTAAGTTGCCTGTTGGTACCATCTGCCTCTAACAGCACATCCAATGCCATCTCCACCTATCAATGTGATGAAAACTTTTACTTTATTCGCCGCTGTGAGACTTTGCTGGAGCAGCTGACCGCTGCATTAATTACACAGACCTCCAATGCCACTGGATTGCAGCAGCCGCCTGCCAAAACATCTGGACAATGGTTAATATTTGGAACAGACAAAAGTATCTGTTCTGCTGTGTTTCAGGGTAAGGATGGTTTAATACCAGAATCTCCCAAATACCTTTATAGTGGACCTCTTCATTCAGCAGCCCATTCATGAAAATGCAAGGTTCATTTCTTTTGTAGACCCCTACCACTAAAACTAAGATGTCAACAAACGTTCACTGGTGGTGAATCACTCACTGTCATGTTAAAGACTTGCACCTGGAAGATTTCCATGTAGGGAAAGTTTGATGAATGTCAGATTCACTGCTTTAAAAATATGACCCTATATGAAAGGAAAAAAATACAAATTAGAAGTAAAAGTTACCTTACACCCCAGTTTCTAGGTGCTTCCTACAGGTGAGAGCGATGTCACTGGGCCTTCTCTAAGAAGCGCTAAGAAGCCCAAACCTTACAAGAAGAGATTTGGGCTCCTCAGCTCCCAAGGATCCTGGAAAGGGCCCAGTGATGTCACCTTTTCTTAGATGAGCTTCCTGGAAACCAGGGTATAATGTGAGTATTTTTACTTTTGACTTCCAATGGTTTTCTTTTGCTTAGCATTTCTTAAAAGAACGGGTATATAAAACAAAAAAAACCCTCACAATTACATTTATAAATAGAGTTTGTTGCTTTACTAATCCACATTATTATTTTAAGTTAAAAAAATAATTTAACAAAACCTGATAGATAAAGTAACAGAGCATACTACTCATCATGCTAAAGACTGATCTGTGGATATGAGCCTAAGATTACTATGGCATCTACTGTTTGAGATATATATTATATATATACATGGTGTTCAAAGCAATAACACTGGAATCAAATAAGGTGATCATACATGGGAGAATCCTTCTTTTCAGCAATGAATAATCCAACCATGTGTCTTTTGTTCTCCCTCACATGCAAAACCTCCATTAAGTTGGGATGGCACTGACTACAAAGGAGTAATCAGGTCACTGGGTTATCTTTATCTGCCTCTGCCATATCTGGAGAAATGACTTCTGCCTTATCTGGAGGAATGAATAGAGTAGCAGACAACATTTTAAACATCTCCCAAGAGGATTTTCTAAGGACAATTATGCCCTGAGATGATCACTCTTGCTTTATCAGGAAACCAATTACAACAAAACTTATTGAAACCATTCATTTTCTATGACAATATAGCCGCATGTTCCATGTTATCTACTTGTTTGCATGGTACATTTGTTACTGATGTTGGTGCATTTGTTTTTAGTGCAGATGTTTTGGTGCTAAAATATTGGACATGATTATTTTCAGCATCATTTATATTCAAGCACATTTCATTGCCGATAGAGTATGTAATTGGCACTGATGCTTATACCGCACAAGATTATGGGTGTCAGAGGAATTTTCCAAACTGGTTGGTTAGCTGGCTGTCACAGCTGTCCACTCAGCACTGATTTTCCATACTTGCACAGTTTCTGACAAATTAAATTACAAGCCGGCTTGAGTAATTTAGTGGCATTATATCCCCCATCAGAAGTCTACATTCAGTCCTGCTGCCGCTGCTATGTCAGGGTGGTATCATGCTCTCCTGATAGATACTTCATCCTATCAATGTAAGAGGGGATGTAAGAGGGGATGTAAAGTTCTGGATAGGAAACTTTTTCAATGGAGGTATCAAACAAGTACCCTGTTTCCCCGAAAATAAGACCTAGTGTGATTGTCGGTGATGGCTGCAATATAAGCCCTACCCCCCAAATAAGCCCTAGTTGAAGTCCTTGTAGGTATTATTTTCAGGTTAGGGCTTATTTTCAGGGAAACAGGGTAGGGCTTATTTGGGGGGGTAAGGCTTATATTGCAGCCATAACTGACAATCACACTAGGTCTTATTTTCGGGGAAACAGGGTAGGTGAGTCAACTCACAAGTGACCTCTCAACACTGAAATTCCTGTTGTGGTTGGACTTTACAGACTAATAATTTTGAATAATAGATCATATCCATGTATTTGAAGATTGTTTTTATTTACCCAACTCCATCATTACTTTTTCTTTTCCATTCTCTGTTCAGATATTTATACTATACAAGGGAACTCCAATGGACGGCCATGTGCTATACCTTTCAAGTACGACAACCAGTGGTTCTATGCCTGCACAAGCACAGGGCGAGAAGATGGCCATCTTTGGTGTGCAACCACTGTTGACTATGGGAAAGATGAAAAGTGGGGTTTCTGCCCTGTAAAAAGTAAGTAGAAATAATATAAATGTGTAAGACTATGGGAAAGATGAAAAGTGGGGTTTCTGCCCTGGGAAAGATGAAAAGTGGTGTTTCTGCCCTGTAAAAAGTAAGCAGAAATAATATAAATGTGTACAGTATATGTGGATTGCTGCTCGCTGTTAATGCGTATTTGGGTAAAACTAAGTTTGAATGCTACACATCTACAGTGCCTTACCCTGCATTGTGGTAACATGTTATAACATGGATCGTGGTATGAATACATTCTTTAAGAGGACATTACTTTTGAAATTACATTACCATGTTAAAGAAGTTTTTGCTATTGGATTTACATTGAATCAATGCCACTTATGGTGGCATTGTCCCAAAATGCAAACATTTTGTAAGTTTATATCACTCTGGATCCACAAAAATATGCTGAAACCTACTGTATAAAATTCGCCTCCCCCTGCAGTGCTTATTCCATGCTACCCCATCTTCTTTAAAGTCATATAAAAATAGCGTCACTCTGCAACTTTTAAATGCGGCTAAAAGCCTTATACTGACGTTTTGGAAACAAACCTATTATCCTACCCTACAGGACTTGAAGCAAGAAGTGGATAGGGTAATTGAGGCAGAGAGATGGGTGTTTACTGGTAAGAAATACCTATAGAAATTTCCCAACATCTCGTCTGGCCTGTTGTATTGTTCCCTGGAACTCGACAATATGAGCTAAAATCACCCTTGGCCAATCATTTGCCCATTATACCATCACTTGCCACTCTTTGAGATAACATAATTATTAAGCTGACTACACCCACCCTGGAGAGGTATCTTGCCATCTGACACTTGCCTGTACGCCATCCTTTGGTTGCTCTTGTTATTTGTTTTACAGGTGTAATTTACTCCCATGACCCTAGTTGATCTTTATATATGGGTTTATGATGCTTTTTCTATACAAAGTTATGTGCTCAGAAACCTGTTCTTTGTATTGCTATTGACAATAAGTCTCTTTGTACTCCATTATGTACATCGTAGTGGGATAAGACTCGATTATACCATTGCCATTTGCAGCTATTGTATGTGAACATGCCTTGCCTACTAATGTACTTCCTCGCATTGTATACTGCATATACATTCATGTTATGTATTGCTGTTGATGTACAGAGCAACAATGACTGGAATGATGGACACATTTCCTATGTCTTTCCTTTTTTGTACTATTTAAAAAAAAAAACAATGTAAATTATTTTCGTAGGCAATATAGCCATAGAGTTATTGTCAGGTTACCAGACGCATACTGAAGTTGCTAAATTTGCTCTCTGCATCTGTCGCAGAGGTTTTCCAACGAGTTAAAAAATCTCTGTGTGCAATACCCAGCACTTCCAATGCTACACACATTTTTTGTTGCATTATTGCCAGAAAAAATGCTGAACCAATTAATTAAGACTTCTTATAACAGTATCATTCCTATTTTTTATATTATGTTCCAGGTGCGGACTGTGAGACTTTCTGGGACAAGGATCCACTTACCCATAGCTGCTACCAATTTAATTTCCAGTCGGCACTCTCTTGGGGCGAGGCCTGGACCAGTTGCCTTCAGCAAGATGCCAATCTCCTCAGTATCAATGAGATTCATGAGCAGACGTACATAAATGGTAAAGTCAATGACTTGTGATGTTTTTGAGAGCATGAAAATGCTAATATTTTTGACTAAAAAAGTAGGAAAATGCTGGTAATCTCAATAAAGTGCAGTAAACCACGACTTTCTAACAGAAATCATCTTTTACTAACTTGACTTCAGGAAACTGAAATGACGCGTTCAACTTTGCCAATGGTTTTTTAGTACATCATATGACATTGACTGACTAGGGTTGTTCAGTCTACATGCTCTTAATAATCAAGTCATGTATGACTTATATTACTTATTTTTTATCTGTTCATTCCCTCATAGGGCTCCTGACCGGATACAGCTCCACTCTCTGGATAGGATTAAATGATCTTAATGTTAACGGTGGCTGGCAGTGGTCAGATGGCTCTCCGTTAAAATACCTGAACTGGGAGAATGGTATGTAAAGGGTAGATGATGCATTGCCATTGCTTTTATTTATTACATTAATATACATAGTTTGAATTGGAGCTATTTATTAGGGACTTTAAATGAAAGCATGACCTGGTAAGGTGAGTTATTCCATCCCTCGGGACTTTAAGTGAAATTGTGACCTGGTAAGATCACACATTTCCATCCCTATTTGAGTCAAGAAGGGGGAGGGCAAGGGGTGGGACTTTAATTGAGGCACGTGGTTGCAAAAGAATAAGTTGGTGAATTTATTAATTGCCAAGTACAATTAGAATACATCATGTAAAAAATGAAAACATCACAGAATGATACAAAGGATAATACAGTACATCTTAATTAATGTTAGAATATCACATGATATGGCAAACAATAGTCTCCAGAGTGCACCAACAATGCATTACCGTTAAACATATATTGAATGATACTGCCTGCAAAAACCTCTGGTCTTGGTGATCCAGGAATATGGTATAAAATGTTAGCTTGTATAGTAATATGTATAACCAGAAACATAATGTATGGCAGCTCTACGCGTTTCGTGGCTAGAAGGCCACTCGTCAGGAGCAAGCACTTGATGTAGCTAAGGGTAAGAGAAATAATATAAGATTAGGAGGTATGAAAAAATGTATATGTAAACATGGACTTATTCTTTTGCAACCACGTGCCCCAATTAAAGTCCCACCCCCTTGCCCTCCCCCTTCTTGATTAATATACAGAGAATAAAACAGAGCCTTAGATGGCGCACAGACAACTTACATCATTCCCTGTCCCAGAGGAGCTTACAGTCTAATGTCTCTACCACAATCATACACAACACAAACTTAGTAAGATAAGTTTGGTATAGCCGTAAGCCTACTAGTAAGTAAATGTGCCAAAAATCAAGGAATGGAGGAAATCCAGGCATGCGAAGGAAGATAGTAAAAAATCTATAGAGAGTTTATTATGAGGGAATCGATTCTTGATCCCTAACAAAGTTCAAGTTATGGCCTCTAGTAATAATCACTGTGTTGTCCCAGCAGGGACTGCTATTCTCCACCAGGAGAACACAATAGCTCTGCATGAGGGATTCCCCCATCAATACTGGCTGTGTTGATGGGAGAATCGAGCAATTCCAAGGGTTGCAGGAAAGAAAATTGTATCATCTATGGCCTTCCCTAGCCTGGGGGGGGGGGGGGGGGTTCCTGCTCGAGGAGGGAAAGGTTAGGGACACCGCTGTGATCTCTGCTGTCTTTAGTCTGGAAGATTTGGTACTTAGAGAATCCAAGTCTCCACAAAAGCTGCTTCCACCACACCAGACAGCCACTCCTGTTACAGATGCAGTGCCGGTAATGTAGGCTAGCTGTGTGAGACATATACAGTACTGAGTGATACTGTGGGCCGCCAACGTTACTGTATTTGTACTTGTATCAACAGTGTAACTGAGTTCTAGTTCAAGATAATTTGGAACGGTTTCCGCAAGTGCAGTTACTATAAACATTGTACTAATGCTAGTGCTTGCAGATTACTTTTGGCTTGTTGACTGTTCACTTACAACCCCACAATAGAAGAATCAGTTAACCCTTTCCTGGATTCTGTGTACTGTTCCACAATTCTGTGTACCCAATTCCTGGCTTGGCCCACAGGCAGGTCTGGCACTATCAAAGAGTCACATGACATACAGTATAATATGTAAGATGATGGTCAGCATATAGTATATATATTTACATTATCAGAAAGGAGAATAAAGAGATCTAAAGCAACGCAAACAAAGATAAACCTCACCTGAATAAAATATGCCTATGGCTAAAAGACACCTCTTCCTGCATTCTATCACTAAAAATTGACACAATGGCGAATGGTGAGTGCTCTTCTATATCTAACTTTCACCTTCTAAACTCCTTCTCTGTTATTTTGATGGAAATAGATAAGAGAGAAAGTAAAGAAAATAAAAAGAATTGAATGAAAAGCAAAAAAAAATATGGATTATAAACTAGTTTTGGTATTTTGTCCATGAATGTTGTTTCCCTAGGTCCTTGTCCAGTTTTCCAGTTTACCAATATGGTGAGCACAACCCCCTACTGGTATACTTCACCTATTTTCATCTCTTTTTTCTCTGCTCATCACTTTTCCCTTTTCTTTTTCCTTGTATCCTAGATCAGCCCAGCAATTCAGAAGAAGAAAATTGTGCAGTTATTCGGACAGAGACCTTGGGCGCCTGGCAGAACCGTAACTGTTATAATGCCCTACCCTATGTATGTAAGAAAAGCTCCAAGAGAAGTCTTCCTTCTGTAGGTGAGTCTGTAGCACAGTTGCAAATTTGCAATTACAAAACACCTTCCCATCTCCTCATCTCCATAACACAAAGGGGCAGTGTTCTGTACTCTAGCAAACAACACAGGGAGGGCAGACAACACTGCTTGGGATTTTAGTACAGCAAGGGCATTGTGTTGCCAGCTTAGGTAAAGTTAGGACCTTACTGGATTTTTGTCCAGATCTTCGCTTTCTGGAAAGAAAGGTTTCTCACCAGGGAAAACAGAGTAAAGGTTGCCTCTTTTCCCTGTGGGTATGCTATGACAATATGTCTTTAACATATGACTAATAGTCTTTAACTAATGACGTAGGAAGTAGTAGTGAAGGACCATTTCCAATTTTACTACTTTTAATTCTTTACATTTACAGTACATTTTACTGATATGTATTATAGGGTTGGAACAGTCCCTTCTGGTTTCACTATGCTGTGCTTTAAAGATTCCTAAACTAGATTTTGCAACCTGCGAAATCTCTTTCCATGTTGGCTTGTCCTTGCCTACCCAGGTCGGTTAGTAATAAATAATGAGATACATTGATCAAAAAAATACATGAACATTTTTAAACTTATGAGCCATAATTAACTAAGTATACGCTTTAATGGTTGTGTGTATATGATATGCAACCCAAGCTAGAGGTGTTGACTGTCCGAAATTTCTTAAGTACATTTTTGGCTTCAAGCAGATGATTTTATCAAACCTCTTCTAATGTCTTGCCTTGTGTTCCCAACAGAACCTATTGAACCAGATGTTTTTGTGCGGTGTGATCCTGGATGGCAGAGTTATGGCACTAACTGCTACCGCCTAAACAATGAGAAGAGAAGCTGGCAGGAGGCTAAGAAGGCATGTGTGCGGAGCGAGGGGAACCTAGCCAGTGTTCATAGCCTACTGGAGCTAGAATATATTAGCAAGCAGATTAAACAAGGTTAGTCCTGTATGACAGGCACCATCCTTAGCCACATGTGTAGCAGCAAAGGTTGACAAGGAGCCGAAAGCCCCTTGGGTCAAATGTGTTTTTATGTAGTCTTACATTTGATGGCATAACGTCTGATGAAACTTATGAACCAATGTGTCAGCAGAGCTGGGAGTTCCTGCTGAAGACTGCATCCTTTGTGAGGGAGTATTCATTGCTCAGCTATGTGGGTCTGGGAGGCCAAGAAAGCTGAGGCGGGTAGCGGTTCCAGGGGACTGAAGGGAAACTGTAAGTCCCTAGAGAGAGCAAGCTCGAGGGGCTGGAAAACCTTAAGGCTCTGTTCACATCTAGGCATTTTGGGCGATTTTCTACTCTAAGCCTCAGCTCTCAAAACGCCCAACAAGAAAAATCTCATTCATTTGAATGGCCCCTGTTCACATCTGAGCGTTTTGTTGCCTCAAGCAAAACGTCCATCGCTCAAAAATGTACATGAGCATCTTTTTTTGGCAGATTACCGGCGTTTTACTGCTTTTCATTGGTGACTTGTCAACATCAAAATGCCTGTACTAAAACACTGCAAAAAACTACAAAACGCCAGAAAAAACACCTGAAAAACGCCTGTAAAATAGCAACGCCTAGATGTGAACGGAGCCTAACAGGATGCCAAGAGTGGGTCCATACAACAAGGTGCTGCAACCAAGGTTGAGAGAGCTTAAATAGACAGTGGTCTGAGAGACCAAAGACAACAGAGCTGCTGCTGACAAGAGAGCCAGGGGGCATGGTATTTTCAGTGATCGGTTGTTATGTTGAAGCTGGAAAATCCCCTGCTTGGGAATCTTTGTTGGAACTTTTACTTTGCTTTTTTTTTAAGTTGGCTGCCGTGCCCGTAAAATTGAATATTGAATACAATTGAAAATTGATGTGAACTCACCTAAAAATGCATCTACCACTGAGCTAACTATATAGATTATAGATATATATACAGTATCTCACAAAAGTGAGTACACCCCTCACATTTGTGTAAATATTTAATTATATCTTTTCATGTGACAACACTGAAGAAATTACACTTTGCTACAATGTAAAGTAGTGAGTGTACAGCTTGTATAACAGTGTAAATTTGCTGTCCCCTCAAAATAACTCAACACACAGCCATTAATGTCTAAACCGCTGGCAACAAAAGTGAGTACACCCCTAAGTGAAAATGTCCAAATTGGGCCCAATTAGCCATTTTTTCTCCCCGGTGTCATGTGACTTGTTAGTGTTACAAGGTCTCAGGTGTGAATGGGGAGCAGGTGTGTTAAATTTGGTCTTATCGCTCTCACTCTCTCATACTGTTTACTGGAAGTTCTACATGGCACCTCATGGCAAAGAACTCTCTGAGGATCTGAAAAAAATAATTGTTGCTCTACATAAAGATGGCCAAGGCTATTAGGAGATTGCCAAGACCCTGAAACTGAGCTGCAGCACAGTGGCCAAGACCATACAGCAGTTTAACAGGACGGGTTCCACTCAGAACAGGCCTCGCCATGGTTGACCAAAGAAGTTGAGTGCACGCGCTCAGCGTTATATCCAGAGGTTGTCTTTGGAAAATAGACGTATGAGTGCTGCCAGCATGGCTGCAGAGGTTGAAGGGGTGGGGCGTCAGCTTGTCAGAGCTCAGACCATACGTCGCATGCTGCATCATTGGTCTGCATGGCTGTTGTCCCAGAAGGAAGCCTCTTCTAAAGATGATGCGCAAGAAAGCCCGCAAACAGTTTGTGGAAGACAAGCAGACTAAGGACATGGATTAGTGGAACCATGTTCTGTGGTCTGATGAGACCAAGATAAACTTATTTGGTTCAGATGGTGTCAAGCGTGTGTGGCGGCAACCAGGTGAGGAGTACAAAGACAAGTGTGTCTTGCCTACAGTCAAGCATGGTGGTGGGAGTGTCATGGTCTGGGGCTGCATGAGTGCTGCCGGCACTGGGGAGCTACAGTTCATTGAGGGCACCATAAATGCCAACATGTCCTGTGACATACTGAAGCAGAGCATGATCCCCTTCCTTCGGAGACTGGGCCGCAGGGCAGTATTCCAACATCATAATGACCCCAAACAAACCTCCAAGACGACCACTGCCTTGCTAAAGAAGCTGAGGGTAAAGATGATGGACTGGCCAAGCATGTCTCCAGACCTAAACCCTACTGAGCATCTGTGGGGCATCCTCAAACAGAAGGTGGAGAAACGCAAGGTCTCTAACTTCCACCAGCTCTGTGAAGTCGTCATGGAGGAGTGGAAGAGGACTCCAGTGACAACCTGTGAACTTTGGTGAACTCCATGCCCAAGAGGGTTAAGGCAGTGCTGGAAAATGAAGGTGGCCCCACAAAATATTGACATTTTGGGCCCAATTTGGACATTTTCACTTAGGGGTGTACTCAGTTTTGTTGCCAGCGGTTTAGACATTAATGGCTGCGTGTTGAGTTGAGTTAGGGGACAGCAAATTTACACTGTTATCCAAGCTGTACACTCATTACATTTCATTGTAGCAAAGTGTAATTTCTTCAGTGTTGTCACATGAAAAGATAGAATAAAATATTTACAAAAATGTGAGCGGTGTACTCACTTTTGTGAGATACTGTATATCTATCTATTTATATATATATATATATATATATATATATATATATATATATATATATATATATACATATATATATATATATATATATATATATATACATATATATATATATATATATATATATATATATATATATATATATATATATATATATATATATATATGATGGATATACACAGCAGAGGTGGAGGACTCGAGTCACATGACTTGACTCGAGTCAGACTTGAGTCACCTGTTTGAGGACTTGCGACTTGCTTGACAAAATTAAATAAATGACTCGACTTGACTTTGACTTGACACTAATGACTTGCGACTTGACTTTGACTTGGGCTTTTTGACTTGCAATGACTTGCAATGACTTGGCACCACCAGTGCTGTGTCTTCGCGGCCGCCGCAGACTTTTTTTTTATTTGATGATGACTGCACTACAGTCTCTCCTCCTAGGCTGTACAGGTCTCTGTATTCCGTCCGGCCAGGCCGCGGCGCCGCCCCCCTCCTGCTGCGGAATGATCTCTGAGGCAGGGGCTGGGCTTCTGTGCAAGTGTGCAGAGCCAGCAGCGTGAGTCGCGGGCCTCACGGTGGGGGAGGAAGAAGGAACTGGAAGTTGCCCAAGGAGCCAGCCAAGCCTAGCCGACTGACTGAATCTGAGTGGAGTCCAGTCCAGCAGCCATAGAGTAAGTCATGGCAGACTATTATTCTTCTACTGAGGGGGCACTGGAGCAGGGACAGTCACACGACTCAGGGAGGAACTGGTCTGAGAATGTGGGTCAGTGCAGTGGTCGTCGCAGCGCAGAAGAAAAAGCACAGAGCCGAGGAGGAGGAAACAGATTTGCAGAAGCTGCAGGTTTGTTTGATGCAGTGCCAAGCAAAAGCTTCCCTGAAAACTTCCCTGCAAACTTTGCAAGGAAGCATTAGCTTGCTTGGCACTGCATCAAACAGACCTGCAGCTTCTGCAAATCTGCACTAGTGATGTAGTAGCTAGCAGGGCCCTGGCCAGTGGCCTGTACTGATGATTGCAGGATGCAGATATGATTGCAGATGCAATCAATCATCAATATCATTGCACATGCTAAAACTATGAAACCTAGGTTGGTACAAACCTTCTTTCCTTGTTTTCTCCTCCTCCTCGGCTCTGTGCTTTTTTCTCCTGCGCTGCAACGACCACTGCACTGACCCCCAGTCCCAGACCAGTTCCTCCCTGAGTCCTTCACTAATTAACTATTACTTGTGCGAAGTACAAAGTGCTCAACGTGAATATTACATAAAAATCATATTGCTGAATTAAGTGCTCCATGCGTATTACAAACTCATTAACTACTTCCCACCCGGCCAATGTACATAAACGGCCGGGTGGGCGCTCTCTCCTTCTGAGTGGACGTTCAGGAACGTCCCTCAGAAGGAGCGGGATCGCGCGCGCGCGTGCCCGCGCAGCGGCGCGATCCCGATGCGCTCGTGTCCCCCGGACACGGCGCATCTCGGATCGGCAGGAGGGCTCTGTGATTGGCCCTCCTGATCACATGACGGCCGTGTCCAATCACAGCCGTCATGTGATGTAAACACAGCCGGTTGCTAGGCGATCAGCTCTCCTCTCCTCACACGGAAGTTGTCGCTGAGGAGGAGAGGAGAGGGGATCGCTGCAGCCGGCTGATGATCAGTGAGTATGAGCTGTTTTTTTACAGCTTTTTACTCACTGATCACCAACCTAGTGTCAACACACATGTAAATACATACATGTAAAACACACACATGTCCCCACATAATGTAAAACACAAACATGTCCCCACATAATGTAAAACACACATGTCCCCAAAACACATGTCTCCAAATAATAAAAAAAGCTGTCCCCCACATATGTCACACTAAAATCACATGTCCCAATGGTAATCTGCACACATATGTACGTGATCACCTGCACACATCTGTACATGATCATTTGCGTACATATGTCCGTGATCACACAAACCAATTATTATACACTTAACAGGATTTTTTTATCAAAAACATGTAGCAGAATACATTTTGGCTTAAATTTATGACAAAATTCGATTTTACTGGATTTCTTTTAAAACAGAAAAAAGAAAATATTGTTTTTTTTCCAAATTTCCACTATTTTTGCGCTTATATCGCAAAAAAAAAAAAATGGAGTCGTGAATAAATACCACCAAAAGAAAGCTCTATTTGTGCGAACAAAATGATAAAAATTTAATTTGGGTACAGTGTAGCATGACCGAGTAATTGTCATTAAAAGTGCGAGAGCGCTGAAAGCTGAAAATTGGTCTGGGAAGGAAGGGGGCGAAAGTGCCCAGTATTGAGGTGGTTAAACAGTCCACATCCAGTGAAAGTTCATGTACTGCAGTGCTCCATGCATGCTGAAATCAATGCAAACTTTAGCACTGGTCACTGTATTGGTGTCACTGGTGCCCAAAAAGTGTCACTATGAGTCACTAATGTAATATTCTAATCTGGAATGATAAACGTGTCACTGTTTTAAACAGGGTTACAGTGCCTTGCAAAAGTATTTGGCCCCCTTGAACTTTTCAACCTTTTGCCACATTTCAGGCTTCAAACATAAAGATATAAAATTTTAATTTTTTGTGAAGAATCACCAACAAGTGGGACACAATTGTGAAGTGGAACGAAATCTATTGGATATTTTAAACTTTTTTAGCAAATAAAAAACTGAAAAGTGGTGCGTGCAAAATTATTCGGCCCCTTTACTTTCAGTGCAGAAACTCACTCCAGAAGTTCAGCGAGGATCTCTGAATGATCCAATGTTGTCCTAAATGACTGATGGTGATAAATAGAATCCACCTGTGTGTAATCAAGTCTCTGTATAAATGCACCTGCTCTGTGATAGTCTCAGAGCCCATTCACACAGGGACGACTTGTCAGGCGACCTAGTCGCCTGACAAGTCGCCTCCCGTTCTGTGCTATGGAACCGTTCTAAGGGGAGCGACGCAAGTCGCTCCGACTTAGAAAAAGGTTCCTGTACGACTTCGGGGGCGACTTGGGGCGACTTGCATAGACTTCTATACAGAAGTCGTTTTGCAAGTCGCCCGGGCAGTCGTGTGCAGGTCGCCTCGGTGAGGCGACCTGCAAGTCGTGTTGCCCCTGTGTGAATGGGGTCTCAGGGTTCTGTTGAAAGCGCAGAGAGCATCATGAAGACCAAGGAACACACCAGGCAGGTCCCTAATACTGTTGTGGAGAAGTTTAAAGCCGGATTTGGATACAAAAAGATTTCCCAAGCTTTAAACATCCCAAGGAGCACTGTGCAAGCGATCATTTTGAAATGGAAGGAGTATCAGACCACTGCAAATCTACCAAGACCTGGCTGTCCCTCTAAACTTTCAGCTCAGACAAGGAGAAGACTGATCAGAGATGCAGCCAAGAGGCCCATGATCACTCTGGATGAACTGCATAGAACTACAGCTGAGGTGGGAGAGTCTGTCCATAGGACAACAATCAGTCGTACACTGCACAAATCTGGCCTTTATGGAAGAGTGGCAAGAAGAAAGCCATTTCTCAAAGATATCCATAAAAAGTCTCGTCTAAAGTTTCCCGCAAGCCACCTGGGAGACACACCAAACATGTGGAAGAAGGTGCTCTGGTCCGATGAAACCAAAATCGAACATTTTGGCCACAATGCAAAACGATATGTTTGGCGTAAAAGCAACACAGCTCATCACACTCAACACACCATCCCCACTGTCAAACATGGTGGTGGCAGCATCATGGTTTGGGCCTGCTTTTCTTCAGCAGGGACAGGGAAGATGGTTAAAATTGAGGGGAAGATGGATGCAGCCAAATACAGGACCATTCTGGATGAAAACCTGTTGGAGTCTGTAAAAGACCTGAAACTGGGACGGAGATTTATCTTCCAACAAGACAATGATCCCAAACATACAGCAAAATCTACAAAGGAATGGTTCACAAATAAACGTATCCAGGTGTTAGAATGGCCAAGTCAAAGTCCAGACCTGAATCCAATCGAGAATCTGTGGAAAGAGCTGAAAACTGCTGTTCACAAACGCTCTCCATCCAACCTCACTGAGCTCGAGCTGTTTTGCAAGGAAGAATGGGCAAGAATTTCAGTCTCTCGATGTGCAAAACTGATAGAGACATACCCCAAGCGACTTGCAGCTGTAATCGCAGCAAAAGGTGGCTCTACAAAGTATTAACGCAAGGGGGCCGAATAATTTTGCACACCCCACTTTTCATTTTTTTATTAGTTAAAAAAGTTTCAAAAATCCAAAAGATTTCGTTCCACTTCACAATTGTGTCCCACTTGTTGGTGATTCTTCACAAAAAATAAAAAATTTATATCTTTATGTTTGAAGCCTGAAATGTGGCAAAAGGTTGAAAAGTTCAAGGGGGCCGAATACTTTCGCAAGGCACTGTAGGTTAGGACCGTATATATATATATGAGCTGAGTGTTCTGCTCCTTGTCTGCTATTGGGGCATTCAAAGTGTTTCTTTAATATGCCAAGAAAAAAAGCACTGAGCAGTTTTGTTAATGTTGAAAATAAAACAAAACCTTTCCTGAAAACTGACTTTTAACTCATTTAAAGGTGGAAATGGGGTAGATCAGTATTTTGACTTAATTTGTGACTTGACCAAAATAAATGACTCGACTTGACTTGCTTGCTTTTCGCCACAGTAACTTGGGACTTGCTTATGACTTGAAGGTTAAGACTTGAGACTTGCTTGTGACTTGCACATGTGTGACTTACTCCCATGTCTGATACACAGTATATGGACCTGGCTAATAGAGCGGTCTCCATATTAATATTTAAACACAAACTTTACTTTACACAGAAGCAAACTTTTCCTTTTGTTTTCCCAGGTATCGATACATTTATTGCACATAGGAAGAACACATTCACATATGAAAAAGATTTTCAATTCTCTTTAGAACACGGCTATAAACAAGACCAGTTTGGTTCCTGTGTAATCAATTTTGAAAATTGCTGAACAGTCTGGCCTGACTGTAGCTTTGGCCTTGTTGGGGCTCTTTCAGTCATCTGTTCTTTGCATTGGAGAAGTGCTGACTCTGCATTCTATTGCATTTTTGACACAGCGGCCAGCCTGGAGGCGTAGAGAAATCTTTTCATAAAGCATTATGTTGCCTATATAAAAGTTTATTCTTTGTGGAAAATTGTCATATACAACTTATGGTAATTTTTTTAACAATGGAAAGTTTTCTTTAACCGCTTCGGCCCCGGAAGATTTTACCCCCTTCCTGACCAGAGCACTTTTTGCGATTCGGCACTGCGTCGCTTTAACTGACAATTGTGTGCTCGTGCGACGTGGCTCTCAAACAAAATTGATGTCCTTTTTTTCCCACAAATAGAGCTTTCTTTTGGTAGTATTTGATCACCTCTGCGATTTTTATTTTTTTATAAACAAAATAAGAGCGACAGTTTTGAAAAAAACGCATTATTTTTTACTTTTTGCTTTAATAAATATCCCCCAAAAATATATAAAAAAACATTTTTTTTCCTCAGTTTAGGCCGATACGTATTCTTCTACATATTTTTGGTAAAAAAAATAGGGGATAGTTTTATGGCATTTTTATTAATAATTTTTTTTTTTTACTAGTAATGGTGGCGATCAGCGATTTTTGTTGTGACTGCGACATTATGGCGGACACGTTGGACATTTTTGACACATTTTTGGGACCATTGTCATTTATACAGCAATCAGTGCTCAGTGCTTTAAAAATGCACGATTCCTGTGTAAATGACACTGGCAGTGAAGGGGTTAACCACTAGGGGGGCGGGGAGGGGTTAAATCAGTACTAGGGAGGTGTTTCTAACTGTAGGGGGATGGGCTGTGTTTGTCAGTACACTGATCTCTGCTCCGATGACAGGGAGCAGAGATCAGTGACACTGTCACTAGGCAGAACGGGGAGATGCTGTTTACATCAGCATCTCCCCGTTCATGCTCTCCGTGAGACGATCGTGGGTATCCCCGCGGCGATCGAGTCCGCTGGACCCGCGACCCAACTCAGCTCCCGGCCGACGCGCACGCAATGACACGGCGGGAAATTCAAATGGACGTACCTGTACACCCATTTGCCCAGCCGTGCCATTCTGCCGACGTACATTGTCGTGCGCCGGTCGGGAAGCGGTTAAACAGTATTAAACCCAAAAGCAAACATTTATCATATTGCAGCTTAGCAATTATTAGATGTGATGGCTGCATTCATTTTCTTTTTCAGGCTTTTTTCCTTCTATTTGCATTTGGTGATTCAGCCAGTAAGTCTGTTGTTTTTCAAAATAATATGCTTTCTTCCAGATGTATGAGATTACAGGGATAGAACAAACCATTTACAGTGCCTTGAAAAAGTATTCATACCCCTTGAAATTTTTCACATGTTGTCATGTTACAACCAAAAATGTAAATGTATTTTATTGGGATTTTATGTAAAAGACCAACACAAAGTGGTACATAATTGTGAAGTGGAAGGAAAATGATAAATGGTTCCCAAATATTTTACAAATAAATATGTGAAAAGTGTGATGTGCATTTGTATTCAACCCCTCTTTACTCTGATACCCCTAACTAAAATCTTGTGGAACCAATTGCCTTTAGAAGTCACCTAATTAGTAAATAGAGTCCATCTGTGTGTAATTTGATCTCAGTATAAATACAGCTGTTCTGTGAATCCCTCAAAGGTTTGTTAGAGAACCTTAGTAAACAAACAGAATCGTGAAGGCCAAAGAACACACCAGACAGGTCAGGGATAAAGTTGTGGAGAAGTTTAAAGCAGGGTTAGGTTATAAAAAAAAAATATCTCAAGCATTGAACATCTCACGGAGCACTGTTCAATCCATCATCTGAAAATGGAAAGAGTATGGCACAACTGCAAACCTACCAAGATATGGCCGTCCACCTAAACTGACAGGCCAGGCAAGGAGAGCTAATGCCTGGAGAAGCAGCCAAGAGACCCATGGTAACTCTGGAGGAGCTGCAGAGTTCCACAGCTCAGGTGGGAGAATCTAAACTATTAGCCATGCACTCCAGAAACCTGGCTTTTATGGAAGGATGGCAAGAAGAAAGCCATTGTTGAAAGTGACAAGGCTATGTTTACCTACCTCACTTACCGTATATACTCGAGTATAAGTCGTTCCGAATATAAGTCGAGGCCCTAATTTACCACAAAAAAATGGGAAAAACTTATTGACCCGAGTATAAGACGAGGGTGAGAAATGCAGCAGCTACTGTAAGTGGAAAAAGAGGGTCAACAATGCCCATCTGCAGCTGTATACCTCCCTGTGTCCTGTGCATGCCTCACTGTGTCCTGTGCATGTGTCCTTTGCATGTGTCCTGTGTATTTGTGCATGTGTCATGTACCTGTGTCCTGTGTATATGTGCATGTGTCATGTGTGTATGTACCTGTGTCATGTACCTGTATATATGTGCATGTGTCATGTACCTGTGTCCTGTGTATATGTGCATGTGTCATGTACCTGTGTCCTGTGTATATGTGCATGTGTCATGTATATATGTACCTGTGTCATGTACCTGTATATATGTGCATGTGTCATGTACCTGTGTCCTGTGTCCTGTGTATATGTGCATGTGTCATGTACCTGTGTCCTGTGTATATGTGCATGTGTCATGTATATATGTACCTGTGTCATGTACCTGTATATATGTGCATGTGTCATGTACCTGTGTCCTGTGTATATGTGCATGTGTCATGTACCTGTGTATATGTACCTGTCTCATGTGTATATGTACCTGTGTCATGTACCTGTGTCATGTGTATATGTACCTGTGTGCATGTGTCTGTGTGTGTGTGCATCCTACCTGTGTCCTGTGCATGCCTCTGTGCACCGCTCTGCACCGATCAGCGTGTAATATTCGGCGGCCATTCACTGTTCAAAAGCCGCGCCTCCTCCTCGTCCATGATAGGCAGAAAACTCCATTTCCCAGCAGTCAGCGGTCAGCCTATCACGAACATTCTCTCATCCTCATATCATGGACGAGGATGAGAGAATGTCCGTGATAGGCTGACCACTGACTGCCTATCACAGACGAGGAGGCACGGCTTTTGAACAGTGAGAGCCGCTGCCGAGTGCTATGTGGCACACGCTGGCTGCCATCTGCCCGCATGACACGCTGATCATGTAGGCAGACGGCGGTGACTCGTGTATAAGTCGAGGGAGGCACTTTCAGCCCCAAAAAAGGGGCTGAAAAATTTGACTTATACACGAGTATATATGGTTAATAATACATAACATAAGTGATTAAAACCTTTTATCTATTTGAATCAACCCATGCAATTAAGAATGAATGATAACTGTGCGAAAAGGATAACAATCTAATTTATTTAAACTTACTATTGTACAGAAAAGAAACTTGTATTAATCCGAGGTTAGCAACTATAACATAAATGATACAACCTTGTTACCAATAATACAAAATATTGTTATAATGGTCATACACATGCTATCAAGAGATTACCTAGGATAGAAAAAAGTTAGAGAGAAGAGAAGAGGCATATAGATAATACAGATACATTACCTAGACAGCCCTTATGTTACCATGTTTTATCTAAACCGTGAGCCGAAGAGAGTTAGCATTCCTAGGCTTTGGTTTTTCTGTTCCCTCTCTACGCATCCCTGCCAATCAAAACCCTGGACCACCTCATTGGTTCAGAAGTGGCCTTGAATCCTGATTGGCTGAAATTTAAGCATGTTTCCCACACAAGCAAGAGGCTATCTCCAGTGCCTCTGTGTCTGAAAACCTGAGTACCTGTTTAAGCCATATCTCTTGATTTACAACCGTCAACCCTCTTTATTCCCCTGCCCAACCAGTTCCGACATTAGCGTGTCAACGGCCCCTGGTGAGATGGAGCCTCCACGTCTGCAAAGGCTCTTTACAAAAGACATTTAATAGTTCCCACAAGACAGGAAAAACATAAGTCCTATAATGCTGAGCCCATATCTCATATCACAAATTATATAAAGTCCTGTAAAAACATATACATACATACATACATACATATATATTCAATTGGGCATGGTAATTTAGGTAGAGAATCCTTGCAATGGTTCAATGGGGACCACAGTCCCCCCTGAAGTTCATTCTTGAACTTATGCCCTCCCTCAATGATCCTGTACCCACCCACACCAGTTGAGAAGCCCCAAACCTTCCCCACCACCACTGAGGCCTCCTCTTCCTTTCTTGAACACGCCGGAACCCATCAAGGTAGACTTGAGACAATCAAAGCAATCCTGGTGCCTTTGAGACTCCACATGAGTGCCTGTGCTGCAATGTTTCAATGCTCCTCTGCCTTGGAAGAGCGGAACTCCAACATCGACGGTGGGATCCTGGCATATCTAGTCCTGTAACTTGTTAATACGGTGTAATGATTGTAACGACTGGATCGGACCAAGGGACAGCAGTTTTCAGCATGGTAAAGGAAAGTTCAGGAGAGTCTTATTTGTTGCACATTTGCCTCAAGAAATGACTTGGTTGTCGTTGCTTCTTCAGGTGGTGGTCGGGCGGGCCTCCGGGCAGTCGTGCATAAATACAAAAAAAGGAGAATATCAGTGTACAGGTATTGGAGGAATGCCGGACAGGAGCAGAGGGTTGGCCATTAAGACTAAATGCTTATAAGGGGTGTAATGTGGACAAGTAAAATGGGATTCCCACAGGGTTCAGAGTCCGACCAACAGCCAGTATCAACCATGGCCCTTGATGGTAGAGATAGTCAACACTGCCTGCTATTGCCAGGTTCCTGGGTTCACCACACCTGCTCACGGGGCTCAGGTTGAAGCAGTAGGCAGACTAGGGGAGGTAGAATTACATTAAGACATAAGACCTGGATGTCCAGGGATACTTTGTGAAATATGGTACTTGTATGTTTCAGGAAACCATTCTTTAGGACCCACCGGACTTTTAAAATGGATTCAGGCAGAAACAGTAAAGCTTTACAATTCACAGCTCATCTCTGATATTCAGACAAAAGTTCCAAAAGACTAATACATTTACTTTAGAGGATATAGAAGAACATTATCAGCTAATGGACTGGTACCATCACTTAAAGTAATTAAAGATAAGAATATGAAACAAAGAAAGTAGGAACGAGAAAAAAGAGAAAAAAATAAAAATAAGCAAAAATTAAAAAAAAAACATACAGCCTCAAAATAAACCAATGGTTATATACCTGTAACAAGACATTAGCATATTAAACACAACTATACAGTACATTACATTAACAGTGCACTTTTTTTTAAATACCAAAAATTGTTGAGCTCAACTTAATATTAATATGTATTACTTAATACATATTAATACCACGTGGATTTTGTTTTATGGTATACCAAGAAAAATGTATTCACCATGGTGAGAAAAAAATTAGCAACTCGTAGTAAATTTTTTAGCGGTACCATTTATCAACAAATCATAATACCTCACCACAAACCCCTCGCAGAACTGTCTCTCTGGAAAACAAACACTTAGATAATTATCTTGGCTTAGGTAATTTGCATGTCAATACAGTTCGCTTTAGCCCCGGTTCACACAGGGACGACTTGTCAGGCGACCTAGTCGCCTGACAAGTCGCATCCCGTTCTGTGCTATGGAACCGTTCTAAGGGGAGCGACGCAAGTCGCTCCGACTTAGAAAAAGGTTCCTGTACGACTTCGGGGGCGACTTGGGGCGACTTGCATAGACTTCTATACAGAAGTCGTTTTCCAAGTCGCCCGGGCAGTCGTTTGCAGGTCGCCTCGGTGAGGCGACCTGCAAGTCGTGTTGCCCCTGTGTGAATGGGGTCTCACACTCTCACAGATATGGTGAGAAAGAAGGGGGGGGGGGTCATTTGGGGTGGGCTGTTAGCAGCTGAGACAAACATCACACGACACGACATATATTGCATATTTCACACACTCACACAATTAGCTAGGTTAAAGACGAACTCTAGACATCACACATATCAGCATGTTTTCTATAATAACTGTGTACTTCTTCTTAAACCCATAACATCTGTTTGATAAGGTTGAAATTCTTTCAGAAATCGATCCCATTTCATTAGCCCCTTCTCCTCCTGTATGGGGGCAATTTAAAAAAAAAAACTCTTACCTTCCAGGGATTTATTCTTGCAGAAACACCAGGGATGGAACATTGTTGGTACATACCTTAGGTATTACCCAAATCCGTTGCTCTGTTATCGCCTCTATCTAACTGGGCAACTGAAGTCATATGGCCGTGTCATCTTTGTGTGATGAGCACGGTACAGATCTTCCCATACTTTAAGTTTAACCTTTCTTAGAAAACCTCTTCCTTGTCCAACAATCCCAATCACGAATATCCTAGGGCCCATATTTAACCCATCCCTACGGACACTTGGACCCTGCCCTGATTTTCCAACCTTTTATAGGTTGATCCTCCAGAGGTAGCGACCCTCTGGACTGTGATTGGGTTGACAGGTAATGCCCCTGTCACCGTTGCTGCTTTTTTTTTTCACTACTTGTCAGAACAATTTTTTGGCGGACTCTGCGTCGAGGGAACCCTGCGCTTTACTTTTGGAGCGGTTATTGTTTGCGCCTTTATCACTATAACCGGCCCCCGCATCCCGATTATTGTACACGGCCTGAGCGGGGCTGCTAGCGTACTACTCCTCACGTTCCCTGTTCTGACTATAGTCCTTCCAAAAAATTAGCCTGGATATTTTCCAAACTATAATAGTTCAATCTACCCCGTGGACTTTTCAGAAGTATTCTAAAAAAAATGGCTTAAAGTTTTGTCATCTGCTGATAGATGACAATTCCTATGAGCTTCTGAGTATCTTGCCAACAAGGACCGGGCAATTGTATAAGGCCCCAATCCTGACAATTCCTCATCGTCCCCTTGTTCATCATTGTCACTACTCTGGGGATGTTGGTCTAGTGTCTGTCCCTGCTTGTCCCTATTTGTAGCAGTTACAATATAGCCAGCGTTTACAGGTCTAATTACGTAGCTCACAATCCCCAATTAGTAGTTTACAAAGAGACTGATTCATACTAGGGCTAAAACCACTAATCGACTAATCGACAACCAATCAATTATGAAACTAATCGATTACTATTTTCACAATTAATCAATCGGCCAGTAACACAATGGGGTTAAAAAGACAAAGTGAGCCTCCTATAGCACAAAAAGAGCAAATAATCGCCACCGCAAATGTTACCTTCACCGCTCTACAGTAAAAATGAACACCTTACAGTAGCGACTATCCGCTCCTCCCCGTACCACAAAGGGCCAACCCTAGCCTTCTCAACCCCATTATGTTAATAAACGTCTTAGACCTGGTCCACATCCATGTGTCCTCTGGTGCCTCTTGCAGAGACGCACCACAGTTCACCTACATGGCTTCCCATGGGACACGTTGACATCTATGATTTTTTCAGCCGTAGCGTATTTTGAAAGGGTCAGGAATTTTTTTTTTTTTAACGCAAAACGGTGCTTCTTTGGTTCAATATACTTCAATGGAGAAGCTGCAGAGAAGCATGTAATGCATTTTTGCAGCAATTTGTGTTCTTTTAATCTGACCAACAACAAATTGGCCAAATAAAAAAATGCAAAAACGCAAATTGCAGCAAAATCACGTGCGCAAAAATCACAACACACAACAAAAAGCACTGCAGAAACAAATCAAAAGCAAACTGCAAAGGTGTGTACCGAGCCTTATGCTGGCCACACAGATCAATTTTCAGACGAGAATATTCAGACGAAAAATCTTTGTACATTCGCTGAATGAAAGAATGTTTGAAATTTTAACTTGTTTTTACCATTCTGTTTTTAAAATCAATGTAATTTCTGAACGAAAACCATATACACTGTCTGAAAATTCCCTTGAACAAGAAGTTCCCCATTATCTCCAAACTTCACATCACTTGTAGTTGAAAATAAACGTCGACCCGACCTCACTAATGATTAGAAAATCGAACAAACACTCCTAAAACTACACTTTTTTTAAAGGAAGACATTGTTTTTTTTAAATAAAAAAATTTGATCTCTGAGTCTGATGATATCCACCAGACTCACCCCCCAACAGTACACACAGCATACATCCTCCAACAGCATACACAGCATACATCCTCCAATAGTCCATACAGTACATCTCCTCACACAGTATATCTCTTCTGTCTGTCACTCCCAGAGTGGACCAGACACCCTGCTCCCTAACCATATAGTTGGTTATTTACACTCACCACTGCATAGAGATAGCTAAGAATAAATTGTCCCCTTCCTAAACTCTAGATACCAACCAAATCATACACCACACTTTCCTCCAAGGCCATTAACTGATTAATCGATCAATCGAAACAACAATCAGCCAACCAATCGACCATGAAAACAGTCGTCAGTTGCAGCCCTAATTCATAGACATCAAGATCATTCAGTTGACCTAGGCCCCGTTTCCAGTAATGCAATTTTCCATGCAACTTTGGACACAAAGTCGCATTACAAGTCGCAGCTCATTGATTTCAATAGCACCCGTTCCAATCTATGCGGCTCAAAGCTGCAATGACTATGAAAAGGTACCTGCACCACTCTGATGCGACTCCGGATGCGACTTCGACCCAGAGGGTAAATTTGGATCAAAGTTGCATCCAAAGTCACACCACAGTGGCACTAAAGTCGCACCTCAGTCACACTCAATCGTAGAGTTGCATCAGTGGAAATACAGCTCTATGCCCACCGGTGCGTTTCAATCACAATGATTGGCCTAATCTCATTCAAAGGGTCAACTGAACTTGCTTTTTGGCAGAGAGGCACATATCCTTTTCTACTGCCTCCAAGATTCCAAATGGAGCCCTCATCATACGCCCTTACAATTTAATTTCTTATATACATTATTCAAAATCAGTCTCATCAAAGTATTCGTGTAGACAAAAGGTAAACAGGAAAGTTCTGAGAAGTTTTTTAGTCTGGGTATTCAGGCGGGAGACAGGTGAACACAAAAGTCATAAGAAAAAAATGCTTAGCGTTTCTGGGGTTAGGTATAAACCAGCTCTGTCTTCCATACAAGAAATAACATTCACCCAAACGTTAAACTTCCTCAAACAAGGGGCACCATCTGACAAGGCTATGTTTACCTACCTCACTTATATGGTTAATGATACATAACATAAGTGATTAAAACCTTTTATCTATATGAATCAACCCATGCAATTAAGAACGAATGATACCTGTGCGAAAAGGATAACAAACTAATTTATTTAAACTTACTATTGTACAGAAAAGGAACTTGTATTAATCCGAGGTTAGCAACTATAACATAAATGATACAACCTTATTACCAATTATACAAAATATTGTTATAATGGTCATACACATGCTATCAAGAGATTACCTAGGATAAAAAAAAGTTAGAGAGAAGAGAAGAGGCATATACAGTAGATGATACAGATACATTAACTAGACAGCCCTTATGTTACCATGTTTCATCTAGACCAGTGGTTCTCCACTCCAGTCCTCAGGACCCACTAACAGGCCAGGTTTGCAAGGTAACTGAAATACATCACAGGTGATATCATTTGCTGCTCAGTGATTGTTGTATTCTAGTCTGCATCCCCCCCCTCAAGGTAATACTTAAAATCTGGCCTGTTAGTGGGTCCTGAGGACAGGAGTTGAGAACCACTGATCTAGACCGTGAGCCGAAGAGAGTTAGCATTCCTAGGCCTTGGTTTTTCTGTTCCCTCTCTACGCATCCCTGCCAATCAAAACCCTGGACCACCTCATTGGTTCAGAAGTGGCCTTGAATCCTGATTGGCTGAAATTTAAGCATGCTTCCCACACAAGCAAGGGGCTATCTCCAGTGCCTCTGTGTCTGAAAACCTGAATACCTGTTTAAGCCTTATCTCTTAATTTACAACCGTCAGCCCTCTTTGATCCCCCCCCCCCCCGCCCAACCAGTTCCGACATTAGAATGTCAACGGCCCCTGGTGAGATGGAGCCTCCACGTCTGCAAAGGCTCTTTACAAAAGACATTCAATAGTTCCCACGAGGCAGGAAAAAAAAAAGTCCTGTAATGTTGAGCCCATATCTCATATCACAAATTATATAAAGTCCTGTAAAAACATATACATACATACATATATATATTCAATGGGGCATGGTAATTTAAGTAGAGAATCCTTGCAATGGTTCCCTTTAAGCTCCTTGTTATAAATATGAAATCCAAAAATCTCCACCACAAAAGAAAGCCATAAGAAGTTCTGTTTGCAGTTTGCGAGAAGCCATGTGGGGGACACAGCAAACATGTGGAAGAAGGTGCTCTGGTCAGATGAGACTAAAAATGAACTGTTTGGCCTAAAAGCAAAACGCTATGTTTTAACACTGCACATCACCCTGAACACACCATCCCCACCGTGAAACATGGTGGTGACAGCATCATGTTGTGGGGATGCTTTTCGTGAGCAGAGACAGGGAAGCTGGTCAGAGTTTATAGGAAGATGGATGGAGCCAAATACAGGGCAATCTTAGAAGAAAACCTGTTAGAGTCTGCAAAAGACTTGAGACTGGGGCGGAGGTTCACCTTCCAGCAGGACAATGAACCTAAACATACAGCCAGAGCTGCAATGGAATAGTTTAAATCAACGTATATTCATGTGTTAGAATGGTCCAGTCAAAGCCCAGACCTAAATCCAATTGAGAATCTGTGGCAAGACTTGAAAATTGCTGTTCACAGACGCTCTCCATCCAATCTGACAGAGCTTGAGCTATTTTGCAAAGAAGAATGGGCAAAAATGTCACTTTCTAGATGTGCAAAGCTGGTAGAGACATCCCCAAAAAGACTTGCAGCTGTAATTGGAGTGAAAGGTGGTTCTACAAAGTATTACCTCACTGGGGCTGAATACAAATACACGCCACACTTTTCACATATTTATTTGTAAAAAAAAATTGGAAAACCATTTATGATTTTCCTTCCACTTCACAATTATGTGCCACTTTGTGTTGGTTTATCACATAAAATCCCAATAAAATACATTTACGTCTTTGGTTGTAACATGACAAAATGTGGAAAATTTCAAGGGGAGTGAATACTTTTTCAAGGCATTGTAACACTGGTAGGGGTGCTTAAAATGATCAGTTTTTATTTATATATGTAAAATCTGTATCCCAAAAGGAAAAAAAAGGTTTGCTGTACCTACTTATAAAGTTTTGGCTGGAACGTGGCCTTAATTAATGTAATACTCCCCTCTGCCCAGACTGGTAATGGTGCTGTCAAAATGTGCCCCCATTCTCCTTCATCCAGAGTGGAGGGACTCTAAAACAGGAAGTGTGTTACTTGCCAGATCACCAGGGTAAAACAGAGGGAAAAATGTGTAAAAAGAGAAAGCTAATGCAGCCACCGCATCTAAGGATTGGTAAGCTGCAATATATTATATTTTTGGTTTGGGGTTTAATACCACTTTAATAACACATTAAACAGAAAATCCCTAGTCTTGGAAAACATATTTTTTATCAATTTTATTCAATTATTTACATTTTCGAGTTTATAAACAACTTTATTTTTTTATTTTTAATAGTTTGTATTAACTTTTTTTAGTTTACAAATAAGCATTTTCTATAGGATGCACTCCAGAAGGCTGTCATCCCATGTCTTTTTGTACAAATAGTTGAAGATCGGGGTTGCTTTAATGCTGACGTAGACACCGTATTTAGAAATATATAGAAAACAAGAACTTGGCCCTTTCTTTCTATGTCTATCACATGTGTTCTTTGAGAACAATCAACTCCGAAGCACAAGTAAAATGACTCAATGAACCACTGTTGCTTTCTGGGTGGTGTTGCGATTGTGTCCACTTAGCTTGCCATTAGTTTGAGTTTTTTACAACCCATTTCAGCCAGATGCAGCAGGTTGTTGACAGTGCTTCTGGGCAGGACAGCAGCCTCCTATCACATGGCTCTGTGGTGTACAACTTCTTTCTCTGGCAGCCACTAAATGTGAACATTTGGCCCGACTTACATGTACTGCCTTCTCCTCAGCTTTTTAGAAGCTTGATATAGATTTTTCTCAAATCGAAGTCTATGCAGAATATTGTTTATATTCCCCCAGATGTGGAAGAGCTGTGGATTGGGCTCAATGACATCAAGCATCAGATGAGCTTTGAATGGTCAGATGGGAGTGCAGTTACCTTTACGTCTTGGCATCCTTTTGAACCCAACAACTTTAGGGACAGCATGGAGGATTGTGTGACTATCTGGGGACCGGTGAGTCATAAGCTATCAGCTTTTATCTCTGATCAGATCAGCTTTTCTTAACCTTTGCACCGCAGAGGAAAACTTGAAATAATTTTCAGGTCTAAGGGACCCCCTGGTAAGACCAGTCCATCGTGGCATCATTTGGAAAAGGCCCCTTACATTGGTGGTGGTAAGTGGAAAAAATACCCTTTACAAGGTGGCCAGAATGACACCCTTGCAGTCATGCCGCTGGCTCTGCCAAGTAGCATTGGACCAGGAACTATGCAGCACCATCAGATGGGAATTCACAACTCAAGGAACTCCTAGACAACCCTTCATGAGCCCTGGAATTCTACAGAATTCTGGTTGAGACTGACTGGTTTAGACCAATCCACAATCATCTCTAATTCTGTGATAAGGTTACAACAGTAGCAGCTCACTGTCAGTCAAACTGACAGCAAGATTTATAACAGCTCCTCTCATACATGCATCCTTTTTGGCCCCAAGTTCCCAAAGGATCAGAATACCAAAACGTGATATGGCTTGTAAGAAGCTCTTGGCTTTTAACATGTTGTTGATACTCCAATGGTAAGGTGTCCCTGCCATATGTAAAAAGTGAAAGAACTGCGCTAAATAACATCTGTCCCTAAAAACAAAACTTAAGCAGCAATTTTGTGCAACACAAGCACAATCAACATAAGAAAAATAATAAAATTGCGCTAATTATATAAAAGTCCATAAATGTGACCAAGTCCACACTTAAAGTGAATGATTTCATGATAGTGTCCATCATCAATCACCAATAGTATCACAGTGAATCCACCACCAGCTGTAGAAACTGTTTACCAGCTCCAGTTGACCCTTTATGACAGGGGGTCGGTGAACACCTATGGCTTAAAACCCATCTGGGGCCTTTCTCCACATCGCTGGGTCACTCCACTTCTCCCGATGGTACTCAAAGGATTCCTGCCATAAATCCTGGGAGATTTGGGTGTTCCCACCCACTTTTGAGTGTTCCAGCTTCTCCTTTTAGAGTCCTTTTACAATGTAAAATAAGGGGGCGCAGACCCAGAAGCTCACCATTTCAGAGATCTCACCAATAAGGCTCCAAGAGATAGACGCAACTGTTAACTGGTTTACCTCCAGCATCTACCAAAAACTTTGCTACCAAATTTAAATTCTGAGTGGACTAAATATTTAAAGTTGTTATTTTTAATAACAATTTGATTTTGGCAGTCACCAAATATTAGATAAACAACATACATTTATACGATTCACCTCAACTATTTATGAAAAAAATAAATTATGTTTATTATAGAACAAACAAATCATCTGCTTGTCTGAGCCACTAAATAAACTTAGATCCGTCCCCGACTAATAGGATGCCTTATAATGGGTTCCCCAAAACAAACAGGCTCTTGTACCTTTTTAGTGTTCTGTTAGCGGTTAGCCTATTTACCCAAATGCAGGCTCCCACAGCAGAGGGAGTGAGAGAGAGCCCTGGGCATCAGTCAACTTACACATATAAAGGCCTGTGAACAGTTGAAGCTAAAAATGAGGTCTGGCTACCAGGTAAAATGTGGACCTAGAGATGGAGGCGTTATCCTACCCAAAGCTCTACAATGTTTCTGGATTCCAGGACTCATAACAGAAGTCTGTTTTCTTTTCAGGCTTCCTAGATATAAGTCCATGGACACTGGATGTTCAAGTAACGTGGCGTTACATCTTAAGATGTGTTTTGTTTTATAGTGGTTTGTCTGTTTTTAATGGAACCTGTTCTTAATAGGAGGGAAAATGGAACGACAGTCCATGCAACCAAACACTGCCGTCAATCTGTAAGAAACCTGGATTAGTCACACAAGGGAGCTCTGAGGACAAACATGGGTGCCAAAAGGTACTAGCAGGGTATGCTGGGATTTGTAGTATCTTAATAATTGTTTAGCTTGCCTGTGTATCATGTTTACTAGACATTGTATGTAGTAGGAGCTCATTGTAGATTAAAAGTTGCATTAAATATTTTTATCTCTAATACTTAGCTTATCATTCAGAGGCACCAAAATAAGGACTGCAGTATAGTCTGAGACTTGCACGAGTAATGAGCACATATTTTAGTTATTTTATTATTTACATTCAACTCCAAATTACTTTCAGGTCTTTACTTGCTTTGCCATATGTTAGGATTATATTTTATATAGCATATAAAAGTAAAGTGCGGGAAGAATGTCAGCCCCATACCTGTTTGTCTGTAGCTCCAAACTCAAACTTCACTCACCTTACAGTATACAGTATATGACATTAAATGTATTCATTAAATCCCAGAGTCAGTGTCCAATAAATAATATATATGATGGAACTTTCACTCAGATCCCTATAAGTATGTTAAAATGTAATTCATCAAAGTGTATCTATACCCATTTTTTTTGTACTGCTTTGAGCAGCTGTCCTCCTCCTGTGAGCAATAACAGCAGCCGCTGCTAATGAGAAAAGTTGCGCCGCTCGTTTGCCCTCTCCACCGTTCACAGAACTCATAATACTAGTCTCCCACAGTGCATTACGCTTTGAGAATGCGTAGAGGTGATCCTGTCTTTCGAGTGCTCTTCCTCGACTAACAGAATGCTATGCATTGTGGGACAGTAGGATTTCGGTGAATGGCAGACAAGGCATTAGTAGATGGGCAATCTGCGCAATTTTTCTCAGTAGCAGAGGCTGCTGTTAACTTTCAAAATGTTTGTTTTGAAGCACTTGGAATGTAAAAATTACCATGTCATGAACTGCTTTCACAGTCTCTTGTAACAAACAGCCACCTCAGTTGTCTGCAACTGTCTCTGTCTAAACTAGTGGTCAGTTGGGACAGGCAGGAGCCTTGGCATTTCTCTGTAGGAGCTGACCCTTTTAGCAGTCCCTTTTCTGCAGCCAGTGGTCTCAACCATCTTTTTTTAACAATTGGCTATCTCAGCAGTCTTTTGATACAGATGGCTCTTGGACTCTGTCACTTTTTTTTGTAGAAGGTGGCTCCTGAAAAAGATGGGCACCTTTGCAGTCTCTTGTAAATGTATTGGCTTTTCACTTACAATGCAGCATTTTCATGCTAGACTAGAGTGTTCTTTTAAGGGATGTACCTATCTGGATTGCTAGTGGATATGAAATGTGTGTTCATTAATAAGAGTTTTTGTCTCTCTGGTGGGTGCAGATGTTAATAGTCCTTGGCATGGTGCCTAGTGATACACTTAGCGTGATATAACACTTAAGACTTAGTGTGTTCAGCTGGTCAACCAGCCCTGTCTTCTTGAGTATTGACATTGGCATCCTCAAGGAGAAACTGTTGTCTCTCTGAAAGGCACCCTCTTACTTTGCGCTTAGAAGTGCTAAGTACAGAATAAGTTGGTTAGCTGTGAATTTAGTGGAAAATTCCTGCAAGAAGCAGCTCCAATGTTTTCTGTGCTATCTATGTTCCCTAGCCTCCAGGAACAACCTAAGCAGCACACCTGGTTGAATCTTCTCCAAAAAAAGCATCATTCTGTCACCTAGTAACCAAGGTCCACCCACAAAGTAAATCAATTCTGTGTGAGAAGCTTGGCATTTTGTGCTCCCACAACTAAATTAAGCAGAATCCGACAGGAAATTAATAGATGCGTGCAAGTGGAGGAAACAAGCCTAACAGGCAAAATGTACCGCTAGTACAAACTGTTGTGACAAATAGATAGTTGTCACCATCTAGTGGAGATCACTAGCTGGACACAATGCACTGGAAGAGCAATATGTTTTTATTGTCTTGAGACATAGTTACATAGTTGGTGAGGTTGAAAAAAGACATCAGGCCATCCACTTCAACTTATGATGTGTGTGTGTTTTTGTTTATGTCAATAGTACATTGTATATCCCTGTATGTTGTGGTTGTTGAGGTGCCCATCTAATAGTTTTTTGAAACAATCGATGTTACCTGCTGATATACCACTGCTTGTGAAAGAGAATTCCACATTCTTACCGCTCTGACAGTAAAGAACCCTCTACGCAATTTAAGTTTAAACCGCTTCTCTTCCAGCTTTAGTGAATGGCCATGTGTCTTTTTAAATTCCCTTTCACTGAATAGTTTTTTTCCTATGCTAGGGTCACCAGTACGGTATTTGTACATTGATATCATATCACCTGTCAAGCGTCTCTTCTCCAGAGAGAATAAGTTCAGTGCTCGTAATCTTTCCTAATAACTAAGGTCCTCCATTCCCTTAATTAGCTTTGTTGCCCTCTGGATTCTCTCCAGTTCCAGCACATCCTTCCTGAGGACTGGTGCCCAAAACTGGACGGCATACTCAAGATGCGGCCGGACCGGAGTCTTGTAGAGTGGGAGAGTTATTGTTTTATCTCTGGAGTGAATCCCCCTTTTAATGCATGCTAATATTCTGTTGACTTTGCTTGCTGAGCCTGTCATCTACTAGGTACTTTTCAATCCCAGATTCCCCCAGAGGCTCTCCCCCCAGCCAGTAACTTGCGTTTGTATTTTTGACTCCCAAATGCATTACCTTACATTTTTCAACATTAAACCTCATTTGCCATGTAGTTGCCCACCCCATTATTTTGTTTAGGTCTTTTTGCAAGCATTCCACTTTCTGCGGAGAAGTTATTGCCCTGCTTAACTTTGTATCGGCCGCAAATACCGAGATTGAGCTGTTTATCCCATCCTCTAGATCGTTTATGAATAAATTAAACAGGATTGGTCCCAGGACAGATCCCAGAGGGACCCACTTTTCACACTAGACCATTCTGAGCACTCCCCATTTATCATCACCACCTGCAAAAAAGTGTCTACTTCTCCTGTTTTATTTTGGCAGCATTATATACAGTATAGTTTGAACAGTATTTCTAATTTCTCTAGGGCTGGAGTTGGCACAGTCCTGCTTGCTACTGGTTGAGTGATGAACAAGTGACGTACAATGAAGCAATCAAGTCTTGCTCTGGCCGCAGCTCTAGACTGGTCACTGTGAAAAACAGGTAGGTGTCCTCAAGAACAGATATCAACTTAAAAGTGCTTGCTTCACTTTTCCATCTGTTCAGTTTAAATAATAATTAAATCATGTAGTGACGCTAAGGTTTTTTAGAATCCCATACTTGCTTGTATGTTGAAAGTTTGCCTAAATTACATAATTTTCATTAACTGGTTTACTTAAAAGAGATTTTAAAGGAACCTTGTACTGAGAGAGATAGGGAGTATGCCATAACTAACCTCCTTCAGTAAATGCAAGTTGCCTGGCTGTCTGTGGCTTAAATGTTTTGTGAGATACAAATCAAAGTTAGGGAAATCAGAGGGAGGCCACTCAACCACAGTGACAGTCTAGCATTCTCAGCTAGCATTTTCAGAAGTCAACATTGACATCCTACATCAGGGCTGCTGTTAGAAATCATGGGGCCCTGTACAGCCTTCCTGATGCCCCCCCCCCCCAACACCGCCTCTAACCCCCCCTCCCCCCCCCCCCCCCCCCGAGGTGCAGCGGAACAGCGGCACTGACTTTATCAGCTCACACTGAAAAAACTTCCCTCCTCTGCTCCCACCTGCTGGACCCCTCTGTTGACGTGATGGGGCCAAGGGAAATGTAATTTAAGTCCTGGTAAGCAAGTAGAGGTGGGGATGTAGTCTAATAAAAAAATGTATTGATTTTGGAAGAAATTAACAATAAAGCTGCCCCAGGCCCCCTTGTTTAGCTGATAAGGCCTGGGCCTAGTACAACAGGACCAGTTGTACTGCTTTATCAGCGGGCCCTGCCCTTCATGCTTTGACTGTACAGGTCCTAATTAGAGATGAGCTTCGAGTTCCCTTCGACTCGAACATCGGGTGTTCGCCCTTTCGCCAAACAGCGAATTTTATGGGGCGCTCGCAGCAAATTTGCACACCCCATAATGCACTGCAAGGCCGCAGTGCATTGCTGTATGATGATTAACCTGACCTGCATGCTTTGACCAATCACAGCACGCTCCTCAGCGAGAGCCATAATTGGCTCAGTAGGACGCCCCATACTATATAAGGCTGCTTACACAGCGACCGTATAGTGCGTTATAGTGGACGGAGATAGAGAGATTGAGCTAGATTAGGCAAGCAGGTTAGTTAGTGGCAGTGTATTTGATATATATAAACAGTCAGACTAGTATATATATATATATATATATATATATATATATATATATATATATATACTCTGCATTCAGCGTAGCCTATATATACAGTGCATTTGGCGGTGTACAGTTTCTCATACAGTGCAGGCGGTGTACACAGTATATAATACAGTGTGTACAGTTTGAAATATACTTCAGGCAGTGTACACAGTATATAATGCAGTGTGTACAGTTTCAAATACCCTTCAGGCGGTGTACACAGTATATAATACAGTGTAGTGTGGTGTTAAAAAAAAAAATACCCATTATGTCCGGAAGGCCTCCAAGGAGAGGCAGACGCTCGCAGGCCATTAAAAGAGGGCAAGCAGCCTCTGAAATAATATTTAACAGCAGGGACCGTTCCTGCACCGAACAAGAGTAACTGTGAGGGGTTACCGTGTTCTGCCACCACCAACACCTAAGGCCCAGTTTTTCAGCAGACTATATAGTGCAGTCTGTATAGTATATATACTGCAATTCAGAGTGTATAGTGCAGTTCAGAGTATATAGTGCACTCAGTGTAGTATATATAATACAGTGCAGGGTATATAGTGCAGTGTATAATATATAATATAGTGTATTGAAGTGGTTAAGGGGAGCCCTATGACAGAATTAAGAAAAAAAACAGCATGGGCCCCCCCCCCAGTCCATACCAGGCCCTTTGGGACTGGGGGGGGGGGCACGCTGTTTTTTTAAATGATTTTTTGCGTATTGCCGGGACCTGGCAATACATTACAGCCGTGAGCAATTTTTAATGAAATTTTTTCCTTTAGAAATTTTATTTTGCTGCGGTACTTTTCTAAACATTGTGAAAAATGAGCTACTTTACAGGCAGACTAAGGGGACCCCCCCCCCCCCAGGCACGATATTTAAAGAAATATTTCATTTTTATTGTTTCACTTTAAGCATTCTTAAAATCGCTGCTCCTGAAAAAACGGTTCATTGATACAAGTCCCCTGGGGCAGTATCCGGGCCCCCAAACCCTTTTTATGGCAATAACTTACATAAAAGCCTTTAAAATGAGCACTTTTGATTTTTCATGTTCGTGTCCCATAGACTTTAATGGTGTTCCCATGTTCGCACAAATTTTTAGTCTGTTTGCAAGTTCTGGTGCGAACCGAACTGAGGGGTGTTCGGCTCATCCCTAGTCCTAATATAAAGCAAAACAATAGGTTGCACCATTCAACAGCTAAAATTACCCAGGTTTTACCAGGTATAGAAGAGCATGTGACTCATTCAGTTTTTTCTCATGTGATAGCATTGGTATATGTGATTGGTTCAGTGCTGTAACATACAGTGCCTTCTTTCAATGCGTTTGGTGGATGAATGGAGTAGTGGGGAAGTAAAAGGAAGATGAATATTTTAACTTATTGCTTTGCCCTAAATGGGAAAAATATTCACTTTAAATAAGCCTCTGTTCTGCTTGACTCAAATGGAGCAAATTTGCAGCTACTCTACAAACCTAAACTAGTGATAAACACCTGATGCTATGAACAATTTCCAAGGTTCCATGAAAAATCAGCACTGAGCACTTGTGGATTTGGTCATAAATATTTGATATTCGATAGAAAGGATTTGCTATACATTTTTGGTTTTTAATATTTTTTGAGTTTGCTCTATCCCCACTGATATTTATTCTCTTGCTTTGTCTCATGCAGGTTTGAGCAAGCATTTGTTAATAGTCTTCTGTATGGATCAGACGGAAACTATTACTGGACAGCACTTCAGGATCTGAACCGCACTGGAGTATTCACTTGGTACAATGGTGATGAAGTGACTTATACCCACTGGAACCGGGATGAACCTGGTATGCACCGTGAGCAACCACTGTCTTACTGAACTCCCACATGCCAAATGTTCTCAGAGAAAACTGAGAATATTCATCTGTGTGCAAGTTGCAACATAATTTAAATTTGAAAGCAATCAATGGAGCCTGAGCCATTTCTCATGTCATGTTTTTGATGGAAGGCTGAAGAATTACAAAGATATTTTTGTGTCCATACAGTGTGAAGCCACTGAATTTTATTTGAATTTGAGTGGATCACCGCACACAGATGTAGTAGAAAGTCAGATACTTTTTCTATCTTGTAAAGATAAAACAACATGGCACACATCGAAGGAAAAGGCTGATTAATGCGTTTTACACGTTTCATGTTTCACCGGCCTGTTCCTTATATGTTTGCCATGATGTTTTTATCTACAAGATTGAATAAAGTATCCAATTTTCTACTATAAGGCGCAGTGATCCACTTGCATTTGAATTGCTTTCCGGAGGTGAACCGTACATACACCTGCTGTATAGATTGGGGTCTGAGGATGCAAGCCAACCTGGAGCAGTGTTGTTATAGCTCTGTCTACACTGCATTTTATTTGAGTTGTGCATGATGGTTACCAGGTCACACTGATCTGCTTTATAGGTGTTCATAGGAGGGTAGACTTTAACTGAGAATGATTAAAATTTAGCAATTAGTTTTTTTGTTACTTGAATTGTTGAAGCACTAGTACCAACCATCTCAGCCTTTTGGCTAAGATCAAGTGTATTATCATTTCCTATTCAGTTACCAAGTGGTGGCGCTGTGCTACTGTCCCTTGCCTACGGGGGTGGGTTGGGGGTGGCTATGCAAATCCACTTGGTGTAATGGTAACCTGGACGATTAGTATCGGGGTGAGCTGAAACTCGGACTGCTCGACGAACTGAGGGCCGTTAATAGGTCTCCTCTAGAGAAAGCCAGAAGGGTCACCCCCTGATGGGGATGGAGAGGCACTGGGTCCAGTCGAAGGCCGGGTCCTGAAAGAAGCCTGTGGTGTATGTGCCCCTGGAGTGGCAGTCCAGGGGTGCCGTAATTACTCACTGTAAGTAGGGGCACTTTGAGATTTACTGGCACCTTGGCCACTGCACCATCACACTTTTTTCCGCACCTGCCTCTTGGGTCGGGCCTTTTGGCCAGGACCAGAGGAATTTTTATTCCTGGCCTCAGGGCCGGCCATTGCACCATAACAATGGCACCATTGCACTTTCTTCACTTCCCTTTTCCCCACTTTATGTTTGTTTGTTGTGTCTGTCACTTTATGTTTTTTTTTGGTTGTTGGTGTACACGTTTTGTTTCACATTTGATTAGTAGGGTGTAGGTACCCTGAACATCTTGGGAGGGGGTGGACATGGCCTTCTGGCTTGGTTCGCCCTCTCTCGTGGGGTCTCCCTTCGGGGGATCACCACCTAGTACAGTACTTGGGTCGGTCTTTTTCGGCAGATCTCCCAGCGAATGGGGTCCATCTGATTTTGGCTAGATGGACCATGTGAAGTACCCCAGTACCCATCTGGAGCCTAACGCCCCGGGGGATCGGGGCTAGGGTCCTTTCTCTTCAGCGTGGGACTATGTGTACACCCTGTGAACATTTTGTGTTTCACTTTTTTGGTGTGCACTTTTTTTGCACCTGGTGGAGTTCGAGTGTGTTCACACACCACAGGCTTTAAAAAAAAACTAGTACCAACCATGACCTTCCCTATGGCTTGCATGATACACGGGTGCTATATTACAATTACATAGGAAAGGTAACCATTGGTGACAAAAAATGTATCCAAAATAATGAATAACCACTTCCACTAATCACTGGTAGGCCATTACAACAGGATTATGCAGATTAAAGTCTGATGCAAAATAGGGGGCGCTTCTGATGCTCTTGGTGGCACTCTTTACCACTAACTGTTTAGGTCAATGGATAGAATTGGGAAGGATTAAACTCTTGTTGGGTTTTTTATTGCTATTCAAGACTCCCTTAGAAAGATTTTTCCCCATTTAGGCTCCATTCACACTAATGCGTTTTTTGATGCATTCTGCATTTTGCAGAAATGCAGGAAATTTTTTCAACATGGATTCCTATGGAACATGTTCACATAAATACATTTTTGTACCTCTGCGTTTTTGGAAAGGGTCGGGGACTTCTTTTTCCTGCAAAACGCAGCGTTTTGCATGTAACAGACTTCAATGGACCCCCATCCAAAATGCAAGTACCGCATCTTTACCGCGTTTTATAGTGATTTTGCCACGATTTGCGTGTTGCGTTTCCTTTTTATACTGTATATAGCTGGTTGCTAAGGAAGGGGCCAGGAAGCCAGCCACCGCCGCGTCCTTAACAACCGATGAGTCATGAAAGTAAAAAAAAAAGAATTGCCAGCTAGAAAAAACAAAAGTGAAAAAAACAGTGTGGGGTCCCCCCGGGTCCATACCGGGCCCTTGGGTCTAGTATTCTATTATGGATTTGGAGGGACCCCCCCCCCGCCAATTTAAAAAAAACAAAAAATGGCATGGGGTCCCCTCCAAAATCCATACCAGACCCTTATTCGAGCATGCAGCCCGGCAGGTCAGAAAAAGGGAGGGGACGAGCGAGCGCCCCCCCTTTCTGAACCATACCAGGCCGCATGCCCTCAACATGGGGGGTGGGTGCTTTGGGGCAGGGGGGCTCTGCACCCCCAAACCCAAAGCACCTTGCCCCATGTTGATGGGGAAAAGGGCCTCCTCCCAACAACCCTTGCCTGGTGGTTGTCGAGGTCTGCAGGCGGGGGGCTTATCAGAATCTAGAAGCCCCGTTTAATAAGGGGGCCCCTGATCCCGCCCCCCATGTGAATGGGTATTGGGTAAATTGTACCCCTACCCTTTCACCAAAAAAAGTACTGTAGTGTGACAAAAGACAATAGAGAGTTTTTGATATATATATACAGTGTAAAAAAAAATGCAAATCGCAGCAAAATCACTGTAAAAATGCGTGTCCAAAAACGCGGCAAGCACCGCAAAGAGCACTGTAGAAATGCTTAAATGCAACATGCATAGATGTGAATCGAGCCTTACTGTCACTGGGACAATTGTTTTACCAAGCGGGAGGTAAGGCTAAATTTGCAGCATGCACCCAGATAGAAAAATCTGACAAGGGTTCTGGCCTTCCCCTACTCTACTAAAAGCATTGTTTTTATTTCAGTTTTTGTTGCAGATTTTCCCTCAGTTCTTGTCTAGTGAAACTGAGCTCATCAAAACAGTAAGGCTGGGTTCACATATATGCGAATTGGATGTGTTTTTAACCGCATTCAATTCGCATAACATGTGAATGTGACCAGCTCTCAGTGGAGCTGGTTTACATATGTCCGGGGCAGCCGCGGTGAAGTTTTAAAAAGGGCCCTGTGCGTTTTTGGGTCCGGTTCAGTTGTGGATTCAGGTAAAAATTTGCACATGAATCACATCTGAACCGGTGAACAGCAACGCCCTGGACTGCAAACCGCAGCCGGACATGTGTGAGCCCAGCCTCAGTAAAGGAAAACCTCTTTAAAGGAACCCTGCATACCCTGTTTCCCCAAAAATAAGACCTAGCGTGATTGTCAGTGATGGCTGCAATATAAGCCCTACCCCCCAAAGAAGCCCTAGACAAAGTCCTTGTAGGTCTTATTTTCAGGGTAGGGCTTATTCTGGAGAAACAGGGTAGGGCTTATTTGGGGGGTAGGGCTTATATTGCAGCCATCACTGACAATCACGCTAGGTCTTATTTTCGGGGAAACAGGGTAACAGTACATAAAGGCAAATTCTAATGCCGCGTACACACGGTCGTACTTTTCGTCTACAAAAGTCGGACAGCCTGTCCGACAGACTTCCGGCAGACTTTCGGTGGACTTGCGGCCTACTTTCTAACGAACGGACTTGCCTACACACGACCACACAAAAGTCTAACGGATTCGTACGTGATGACGTACACCGGACTAAAATAAGGAAGTTCATAGCCAGTAGCCAATAGGTGCCCTAGCGTGGCTTTTTGTCCGTCGGACTAGCACACAGACGAGCGGATTTCGGGGTCCGTCGTAGTTACGAAGTAAAGTTTTAAAACATGTTTCAAATCTAAAGTACGTCGGATTTGAGGCTAAAAAAGTCAGTTGAAAGTCCGGAGAAGCCCACACACGATCGGATTACCAGCCAGCTTTAGTCCATCAGCGTCTGTTGGACTTTTGTAGACGAAAAGTAGGACCGTGTGTACGCGGCATTAGTCTCTCTAATGCCGCATACACACGGCCAGACTTGCGGACAGAGAAAGTCCGATGGGAGCTTTTGGTTGGACATTCCGACCGTGTGTATGCCCCATCGGACTTTTTCTGTCGGCATTTCCGACGGACTCAGATATAGAACATGTTCTAAATCTTTCTGTCGGAAATGCCAATGGAGTCTAGCCCGTTGGCAAGTCCGCTCGTGTGTACGTGGCATTAGAGTTCAACATTCACTTTACTGTAAGATGTCCAAAACTCTTCTGAACGTAAGAGATGCAACTGTTTATTTTCCACATTTGCTGTAAAATTAATTATTAGATTATTGCCCTCCAGTAATGTTTGTGTTGTGATGTGTAAAATTGTATATGCCATGTATTACTATTTTCAATAACTCTCTTATTTTTTTATTTTGCCTACACAGGCTATGATAAAGGGGGGTGTGTTGTGTTGGCTACAGGACGCTCTCTTGGTCTTTGGGAGGTAAAGGACTGCGTTACATTCAGTGCAAAGTACATCTGTATGCAGAGCCTGATCCCAATGATCCCTCTGTTACCTGCAGCTCGGCCCACACCCAGCCTTAACGGAAGCTGCCCAGATGGCTGGAACTCTGCACCAAATCTCAGGCATTGCTACAAGGTGAGCACAGAAGCATGGGTAAAATTGACAGTGCTAAAAAGAATGTTTTGCAAGAAAGCCAGAGAATTATTTAAATGCAGCTATGCCTGGTTTTAGAGCAGGGATCCTAAAACTACGGCCCCCCAGCTGTTGCAGAACTACACTTCCCATGAGGCATTGTAAAACTCTGATATTCACAGACATGACTAGGCATGATGGGAATTGAAGTTCTTGAACAACTGGAAGGCCGTAGTTTGAAGACCCCTGTTTTAGAGCAATATGTTTTTTATCAGTAGTAACATATTAGACCTTGATTGATATATGCAACTTGCAATATACAGTATTCTGCAGCTTATGGCTGGGTACATGATGCCTTTCACAGTGACTGCACTTATTGTCCCCAGTAGAGCTGGCTCATTTACACTGGTGCTGTGGCCTGTACAGCGTAAACGAGCATCTTGTTTATGCGGCTATGTCCGAACAGCCACTGCCTCCCCATTGAGAAACAAGCGTGGTTGTAGCTGCATTAAAAAGGCATCCATTCACACTTTACAGGCCAGAGCACCCATGTGAATGAGCCCCTATGGTTCTACTAAAACATACAGACATCTATATATTCCAAGGGCAATTTGACAGAAACAAGTGAGCTTACAAGTGGCGTTTCTTGGACTGTGGCAGTAGACCGAATCAGTTGGACAAAACTTAAAGTGGACCTTTTAGTAGTTTAACCACTTCAGCCCCAGAAGGATTTATCCACTTCCTGACCAGGCCATTTTTTTGCGATACGCCACTGCGAGGCCGTGCGACGCTGTACCCAAACAAAGTTGATGTCTCCCCCCCCCCTTTCTTTTGGTGGTATTTGATCACCTCTGCGTTTTTTAATTTTTGCTCTATAAACAAAAGGAGAGTGAAAATTTTGAAAAAAAAATTTTTTTTTACTTTCTGCTATAAAACATTTCCAATAAAAAAATGTAAAAAAAAAATTAATTCATCAGTTTTGGCAGATATGTATTCTGCTACATATTTTTGGTAAAAAAAATCGCAATAAGTGCATATTGATTGGTTTGTGCAAAAGTTATCTCGTATACAAAATAGGGGATAGATTTATAGCATTTTTATTATTATTATTTTTTTTTTACTAGTAATGGTGGCGATCAGTGATTTTTAGTGTGACTGCGACAGATCGAACACTTAACTGACATTTTTGACACTTTCAAGGCGATCAAGGGGTTAAATGTGTTCCCTGTTTGTGTTTTCTAACTGTATGGAGGATGGTGTGACTGGGAAAACACACAGATCTGTCTTCCTGCATAGCAGAAAGACAGGATCTGTGTTATGTCCCCTATCAGAACAGAGATTTGCCTTGTTTACACAGGCAGATCTCCGTTCAGTCACTGGAATGATCGTGGGTGGCCGGTGGACATCTAGTCCGCTCATTGGCTCCCCTGCTGGCCAATGGGAGCGTGCACGCCCACAAAAGCGAGTTCCCATGCCGACGTACAGCTACGACGATTTGTGGGAACGGGCCACCTTGCCGCAGTACAATGACGGCGGCTGGTCAGGAATGGTCAAAATGAAGAAGTATGAAGAAAATCTTGTTACGTCATAATATACAGCAACAGTATAATAAAAAATCTTCACCTTTAACCAGTGAACAACAGTCCATAAACTCAATTCAAAAAACTTTTCCTAATTTAAGATTAGGTAATTCGTCTGCTGTCGGTAAGAGGGAGCATTTCCACAGCCCCCTTCCTCTCTTCAGTGATCAGACTGTTGTATTGTAACTTGTACAAAGTCACAAGGTGAAAGGCTGCAGCAGAGGGCTGAACTGTGTTAGACATACCTCCCAACATTTTGAGATGAGAATGAGGGACACCTACTATCAAACATATGAAGGCATAGGACATGCCCCCTGCCACACCCCCTTAAAGGAGAATTAACCCAAAAAAAAGGTCAATTAAATCCACAAGGGCTTTTTTTTTAACCACTACTATTCCTTCATATTAGTTTTTAAAGTGTACAAATGCAGCAATTTAAAAATTGGATGAAAGATTTAGCACTGGGAAACACTTTTTGAAAAATAAAAAGTGCATTTTATATACAACTATATAGATCAGACCAAAATGAGGGACAAATGAGGGGGGAAGAGGGACAAAGGGACATTGCTCCAAATCAGGGACAGTCCCTCGAAATCAGGGACAGTTGGGAGCTATGTGTTATGCCCTGTACACACGGGCGGACTTTTCGACCGCACTGGTCAGACGGAACAAATCCGTCGGACAATCCGACCATGTGTGGGCTTCATCGGACCTGCAGCGGACTTTTTCGGTCAAAAATCAGACGGTCTTTAGATTTGGGAGATGTTTCAAATCTTTCCGACGGACTCGAGTCCGGTCGAAAAATCCGCTCGTCTGTATGCTAGTCCGATGGACTAAAACCGACGCTAGGGCAGCTATTGGCTACTGGCTATCAACTTCCTTATTTTAGTCCGGTCGTACGTCATCACGTAGGAATCCGCGGACTTTGGTGTGATCATGTGTAGGCAAGTCCGTTTGTTAGAAAGTCAGTCGAAAGTCCGTTGTAACTCCATCGAAAGTCTGTCGGAAAGATCATAGGTCCTTTGATGCCGAAAAGTCCGCCCATGTGTACAGGGCATTAGATGTTTGCGAACACGGCCAAGAACTGACCAGGAATCAGGATTTACATAAATGTGCCATCTCTGAGCCAGAAACTTACTCCAGGAAGTAGATGGTGACTGTGGATTGGGCTTGAATAAATATGTCTATGCCCTTGTGACAAAAAAAAGCTGATGAAAGCATTGTCAGGGGTAATACTTTAAAAGGTAATAAATACCTGTAATGTTGTCTCTTACACTTTATTCAGCATGCACTTAACATGAAAATATATATCTGATGCGAGGTTCTCGTTAAGCAGGAGAGAGAACCGATAAAGCCCACACAGGCAATGTCTTTGTTGAATACTCTACACAGCACTATAGTTCTGGGAGGCAAAAGCATAAACCAATAGGCTGCCATACTGCCTGGCCTAGATAAGAATGCTGTTTTCTAATGCGTAGGAGCTGTCAGAATTGCTATTAGTTATGCTGTCCAAATTTTGGACTTATTTTCTGTGTCCTCTTATTCAGGTTTATCATTCGGAGAAGCTGCAAGAAAAAAAATCTTGGATTTCAGCTCAGCAGTCCTGCCGAGAAATTGGGGCTCAGCTGCTCAGTGTCTCCAGTGTAGGAGAAGAACACTATGTGGCTCATTTACTGAACAAAATATTTGGGTTGGTTCTCACTGTCTTCACACTCGCCCTTTGTAACCCTGCATCTGATTGAACTAGACTGACGATTTTATATTTTCTCACAGTGAATCAGAACCGGAAAGTCAGGAGCAGCACTGGTTTTGGATTGGTCTGAACCGCAGAGATCCCAGTGGTGATCAGAGTTGGGTCTGGAGTGATGAACAGGGGGTTAGTCAATTATGTACCACAATTTATAAATGTGTAGCAGTAAACATATAAGCGTTAATAAGCACCCACAAGCATTGAAATCTATGTTCCCATTTACAGCAAAAACGAAGAACAAAGGCTCACTTCCATAAAGGCTCACCATGAAATGTATTAAAAGCAAATGATCCCTGTGACGCTTAGTACCCTGTCTGGGCTAATTTGTAGACATTTATAAGGTCAAGGGCCTCTACTAATAAGTCCAATCAGGGTTAAATGCGTTGGAGGGTGGCTTATGGCAGGGACTATGTTGGAAGATAACTGCTTTGATTAAACTTCTAGTTGAGATTTTATGGGAATGTGGCTTTGTTCTTCATTTTTGCCAAGCGGGAAAAGATCTTAAAGCCAGCTTCCAGTTTGGAAGGGGCTGGAGAAATACACCTGGGACTTGGAGCAGTGCAATCTTTTCTTTGTGATTACAAAATTACCATTTCCCACAATAAAAGTAAGAGATGCTTTCACTGCCTGTAATCCAGAGCTGAGCATCACTAGAGTTCGAGGCCCATAGAGGCCGCTCTAAACTCTTTATTGCTCATTCTGCAATGTCACAACTCTCTTGCTCTCCCTAGACAGCAGCTGTTAAAACTGTGTAAAAATCCACTTAAATATATCAATGGTGGCACGCTCCACTTCAAATATATCTACATAGAAATTTTGAGAAATTGCATTGTGATGATAAAAAAAAGTATTTAAGACGTTTTTCACTTCAAAATATGCAATGGCATATAAATCCTCCAAATTGCAAAGAATTATATATTGTCCACAGCAAAAAAAAAACAAACAAAAAAAAAACAGTCCACAAAATATATAAAAGACTTGAAATTATAATCCACTTTGTTCTATGGTGTTCTTCTAAATATCATCCACTTTAGTGTGCCAAACATTTTATTATATTACTTGTGTAAAAATCCATTTACGCTCACTACAATACCTATGTAAAAAAAGTCAGGCCTGATATAATGACATCAACCCTCTTTTCCTGATTGACTGGCATCATTTTTTTTTTCTATTGACTCAGCAGTTCATAAGAGATCTTCCAATTTATTGGCAGCCTTACATTGCATATACATAGTGGAAGGATTTCAGACACGTGGATGGGTTCTAATACCTGGAAGAAATTTTAAAAATTATTTTAAATTCAGCAGATTGTGGCATAAACATACATGCTCAGACCACACAAAATGTGCATATGTATGCCACTGCAAGTGAAAGCAGGAGCATAGCTAGACATCCTCCCAACTGACTTTTCTTGTGGAGTACAATAGAAATCGGCTGAACATACTGTATCTAGTTAATATTTTTTCCTAGAGTTTTTTGGTACAGTATGCTGGCATCTATTGGCATAAGACTCTTCTCTTACCTATGGTTACCTATTACATGATATACATTACATTAATATGTTTCCCTGGCTGCTTGTTATCAGTTAATGCAAAAAGTCTACATGTAGTAGAGGTGCCTTCAAAATGTCTACAAATAGAAGAGGTGTAAATGTTTCTACTAAAAAATCACAGGAAATCCAATTAATGCTGCCTATTTATTTCAGTATTCCTATCACAACTTTGACCGCACCTATCAAGACAATGATGATATAAGAAGGTGTGTGGTGCTGGACCTGTCATCTTTACAGTGGGTGGCTATTGAGTGTGACTCTCAGATGGATTGGATATGCAAATTGCCTAAAGGTACAGCTCCCTGACTTCCAACTGTTTCAGTATATCAGATAAAGCTGAATAAATGAATCACAATCAAACTTTAAATCTGGCCACCATGGTTTTGATATGTTTAGATGTTCTATTGGCTGTGTAGATTATTTTTGTTGTTTGTCTAGTACCTTTAAAACTTCAGCTTTTAGTTGTGCCTTTTTGTACAACTTCTGATGTGCTTCTGTTTTCTGCTGACTAAATTCGACCATAGACGGTTCGAATCTCGGCCGGTTCAGCAGGAACAGGCCCAGATTCGAACCATGTATGGGCAAGCTTAATTTACCCAAGATGATCAATTGATCACGTTCGGTACAACAATATTTGTTGTGTTCTCCCAGCTAAGATGGCTTCCCCTATCCACCCATTGGGAGAGCACAGGGGCTCCGTTGGAGAGATTCGAGCGATTTTTGATTTTCTTATCGGCAATCCTTGGTTGCAGTAAAAAAAATTGCTTCATCTATGGTCGGCGTAAAGTGCCGCATCTAAGACTGACACCAGTGCTGTCACGTTGCAGCTGTGTGTGCGTCATTATGCCCACATCGTCATCACGGGATGGGTTTTTCAAAGTCAAACGTCAGATTTGGATTCTGATGGAAGAAAAAAATGCTAGACACAGGGGTTAAGGAGCTAACAACTACAAATATTGGTGCCAGGAGTTTAGCTTTAGAAGCTTGATGGGTACACTATATGGGTGTGTAATCAAGCACCACAGTTTGCTCATGTCACCAGCCAACAGTGCACTTTAGCCTAGGCTTGGAATATAGGTTGACTTCAGACTAACTATAGCTGGATCAGTTGGCCTTTGCTTTTGTAGACTAAGGAGTTACAGTAAATCATTGGATTGGAGATGAATGCTGCTTTCCAACTTCTGTCCTTGAACACATCGCTTAGTATCCTGCTGCTAGAAGTTTGACTTGGTCTGTTTAATACAACATGGCAAAAGCAATGAATGTTTTTCTTAATGTGCTGGTCATATTGCTTTTCCTTGTTTCAGGCCACTTTTCATATCTTTTTCATGTTATAATCATGGCTCTTAACTGTTTTTTTTATATTTTTTAATGTCATTTTTATTGAAGAAAATCTTTCACTGGTCTTTTTATAGCAACATTTTATTTTCTGAAAGCCACTATGAACTAAAACGTCTCCTAATATTTTAAATAGTTGCTATACGGTGCATCTGGAAAGTATTCACAACGCTTTACTTTTTCAACATTTAGTTATGTTACAGCCTTATACCAAAATTAATTAAATTCATTATTTTCCTCAAAATTCTACAAACAATACCTAATAATGACAACGTGAAAGAAGTATGTTTGAAACCTTTGCAAATGTATTTAAAATAAAAAAGGAAAAAATCCCATGTACATAAGTATTCACAGCCTTTGACATGACACTCAATATTGAGGTCAGGTGCATCCTGTTTCCACTGATCATCCTTTTTTTTTTTAAATTTCTTTTTATTGAGTTTTGCAGTATAAATTGTACAGCTGGGTGTGTCAACGTGACACCTTCCCAGTGAAACTTGGCCTCGCAGGGCCTAACATGTCTAAACCCTACCAATTACAGTCTAAGCCTACCCCGAACCCCTTTCCCTTTACTCCCCCCCTCCCCCCCTCCCATAAACTTGTCACGGCACAGGGACAATACTTTAGCAGGCTGATAGTTTAGTCTTATATATTACATTTGTTCTTCTGCTGTATCACAGTAACTTCCAACTACTGTTTTGTTTCCTTTGTCTTAGTTTTCTTTCCCTCATATAGATATAGTATTCTTTGTCTTTATAATTAGCATTTGAGTTAATATCAATCAAATGTACACACCCTGGAATAGGTCTCTATCCCACCGTGGTGTTGGATTCCCACCACACCTTCCATATTTTGTCGAACTTTTTCTCACAACCCCTTGCTCTATATGTTGTCTTGTAGAACGGAAGCATATTATTAACTAATTGTTTCCAAAACCTTCCCTCTGGAGCGTCCTTGCTTTTCCATCTAAGGAGGATTGCTTTTTTCCCATAGAATAAGAGAATGGTTATTAGCGTTCTTAAGGCCCTGGTTGGAGCCAGGTCCTCTACTAGCCCCAATAAGCAGACCCTAACTGTCACTGGGATGGGAATTGAGATCAAGTCTGAGATGCACTGCGTAATTTCCTTCCAATATAATTGGATAAGTGGGCATGACCAAAATATGTGTTCCGCATTGGCTGAAGAGAAAGAGCATCTCCAGCACTTTGCTGTGTCTCCCCCATACATTTTTGCAAGTCTAGCCGGGGTATAATAGCTTCTATGTAAAAACTTAAATTGAATCAGTCTGTCTCTTGCTGCAACTAAGTACTTAAAGGGTTGCGTCCATAGATCGTCCCAGTCCTCCCCCTGCAGCTCTGGAACCTCGGTCTCCCAATTAGTTCTACATTTGAGAACCGCCTTAGGGGTAGTTTTAAAAAGTTCTTTGTACGTTACTGAGAGAACTTTGGGCAGTTCCTCGTCTGTCAACAGAGATTCCAGAGCTGACGGCAGGGATTCCACCTTCAGCTCCCCAAATTGTTTTTGGAATGCATGTCTAATTTGAAAGAAACGAAAGAGGTATGAGTTTGGTAAGTCATGTCTGGATTTGAGCTGTGAAAAAGTCAGAAGCTCACCAAAAGATGTGATGTCCTTCAGAGTTTTGATACCCTTTACTACCCATATCATTGGGTCCGGGAGACTATAAAACTGCGGGAGTAAAGGATTCATCCATAATGGTATGGACGGGGAGAAACCCAGGTAGCTAGGAGAAGATAATTTTACTGCCAAACCCCAGGCTCTTATTGTGGCTATCATTGTTTCTGTAAGTGGTAAGTCTGTTTTAATACCCCTAAATAGGGCCAGTCGTAGGCTTTCGTATGAACCTAGATGAGCTGCTTCCAAAACCGTGGCCGCGTCCCCATCGTCTGACATTAGCCATCTGCGGGCAAACACCATTTGTCCCGCTAGATAGTACTTGTGCCAATCCGGTAACGCTAGTCCTCCCTGTGCACTAGGTTCCTGCAGAACCCTGAGACCCACCCGGGGAGGCTTCGGTGTCCACAAAAATGAGACTATCAGACTATCTATGCGCTTGAAGTAAGCCTTTGGTATCCAAACCGGGGCGTGTCTGAGAAAATATAGGATTACCGGTAAAATTTTCATTTTTATAAGGCATATTCTCCCTATCAGGGAAAGGGGCAATTTGGCCCATGCCTGAAATTTTTGTTTAATGAGAGTTAGCAGTGGTAACAAATTTAACCTGAAATAATCCTGAACCTTCGCCGTTGTTTTAACCCCGAGATATTTGAGTGTATCCACCCATTGCAGTTGGAGATTTGGGTCTGCTTTGTCTTTAGCTTTGATGTCTATAGGCAATATGGACGACTTACTCCAGTTTACCCTGAGCCCTGAAAAGAGGGCGAATTTGTTTAGGGTTTCTAATACCGCTTTTAAAGAGGCTGCCGGGTCATTTAAAAACAGAAGCATGTCGTCTGCATATAAGGCCAATGTTTCGTGAATTGTCCCCACTCTAACCGCTCCCACATTACTCGAGGATCTCAGTGCAATGGCCACAGGTTCCATTACCAGGGCAAATAGGAATGGGGATAGTGGACACCCCTGTCTAGTCCCTCTACCCACCTCGAAGAATGTAGACACCGAAGATCCCAGTCTAATAGCTACCTTTGGATTCTTGTATAGCATATGAATCCAATTTCTGAAGTTCGGGCCGAAACCCATAGCCTCCAGCACCCTAAACATAAACTTCCAATCGACTGAATCAAATGCTTTTTCTATGTCTATGGATACTACAATCCTTGTTTCAGAGTTTGAGGGTGGCAGCTGTAAGTGTGTAAATAGTCTCCTTAAGTTTGTGTCAGTCGATTTACCTGGCATAAAACCGGTTTGGTCGATATTTACTATGGCCGGGATCACCGTCGCTAGTCTTGTTGCAAGGATTTTTGTTAGAATCTTTAGGTCTGTGTTTAACAGTGCTATTGGCCTGTATGACGCACAGTCCGTAGGGTCTTTCCCTGGTTTTAACAGCAGGATCATATAAGCCTCTAGCATAGAGTTAGGGAGAGATGAATTTTTGTGACAGTGTTCCATGAGCCAATGAAGTCTGGACGCCAACTGTTCCACATTTTCTTTGTAAAAGTCCACGGGGAACCCATCCGGCCCCGGAGCCTTGTTAGATGGGAAAGCAAAAATAGCTGCCTGTATTTCTTTGATTGTTATGTTTGCCTCTAGAAATTGGCAGTCGCTATCTGACAGTCTTGGGATATTTAGCCCCTCTAGTAGTTCGTGCATTTCTTTTGTATCATATTTCGGGATTGGTGAGTACAGGGCGGAGAAGAAATCGACAAACTCCTGCATTATGGCAGTCGGTTCATTAACCAGAACTCCTTGCTTGTTTTTAATCACCGGAATATGAGCAATGGGTGATTGGTCGGCCACTAACATAGCCAGGAGCCTGCCATTCTTGTCCCCCTCTGCAAACACCCTGTGTGCCACCCTTGTTAAATCTGAGCTAGTTAAACCCTTTACATGTAAAGATAATCGCCGTCTCGCCTCCAGCAGGGCTTCGTAGGAGGACCCATTGTTAGACCTAGCGTGAGCATCTGCGCAATCTCTCTCCCCCTGTTGTAATATTTCCATTTCCTCGTTTTCATTTACTCTTGCAGTTTTTATGGCTGATATGCATTCTCCCCTAATTACTGCCTTGAAGGAATCCCACACCATGGGTGGTTCGGCTGATTCCGAATTGACCTCCCAGTAAGATTTAGTGGCTTCCTCGATTTGCGTCGCCACCTGTTCATTTTGTAACCAGATAGTTGAGAGACGCCATCCTCTCCCCCTTGCCCCGGTTGGAAGGGACAGAGCCAGAGAGAGAGGATTATGATCAGATAGACCACCGGCCAGATATTCAACCCTCTTCACATATTGCAGTATTCGATTATTACCAAATGCAAGATCAATTCTTGCTGCCGACTTGTGAGTCGATGACAGGTGAGAATACCCTCTATCTGTTGGATGTTTCCATCTCCAAAGTTCAAGAAGGCCCGCCGTCATGGCCCATCCACATAGGTCCGCCGAACTCGCCCTGCCCGGGTTGGAGGAGTCCAATGCTGCATCAAGTATCGCATTGAAGTCTCCCATCAGGAGCAGGGGGAGATGCAGATATTGGGCCAATCGGGTCAACATGTCATATAACATTTGGATCTGGAATGGAGGAGGAATATAGACATTTACTAGTAGCATCCTACTATAATACACATCTATTACCAGTGCCACATATCTGCCACTAGGGTCTGTTATAACTTGGTGTATATTACACGGAATGGACTTGCTAACTAGTACCGAAACTCCCCTAGCAAAGGTAGAGTAGGTGGAGTGGAAAGTTTTTTGTATCCAAGGTTTACGGAGAGACATCACCTTACCTCCGTCCAAGTGAGTCTCTTGCAAGAAGACTATGTGAGGTTTTGACTGTTTTAGGTATTGGAACACCGAAGCTCTCTTGAACTTGTTGTTTAGGCCTCTGACGTTCCAAGACACTATGTGCAAATTATCCGTCCCCGACATTTGTATGAAGATAAAATATATCATCACCTTTCATAGGAAACTTTCCCCTTCCATGCAATGTATACCAGCTAGATAAGTGATCTATTTTACCTGAGTCAAACTGAGCCGTGACAAGTTTACTAAGCACTCCCCCCCCTGCTATTATACCAGAGAACAACCCCAACCGAACGTAGAAAAGTCTGGCATGTAGCTTTCTCCCAAAAAACGAAAAAATAAAAAATAACGTGGACATCTGCCGTATACGGCGAAAGTCTGACAGCTCCTCTGATGTAGTGTTCGACTTCCTTCTAGATGCTCCGGGTAAAATGTTCCTTGGAGCTTGTATATGTAGAGAAAAATAAGGGGACTTACATGACAGGAAGCCTTAGCAACGATCCCTCCGCCCGCTGATGTGTTTAAGGACAGGTGTGACTGGATCGGGCTCCATTAAATGTCCTTCAGGAGAGTCACTTCGCCCCTTCGGAAACTGGGGTCATGATATTTCTGAGCCTCCGGGCCCTGTGTTGCTATAGTGTCTCCTTGCAATGGTGATGTTGCCTTCAGGGATGATCATAAATTCTCACTTCCACTGTCTGGCTGTGTGACTTATCTTCCTGGTGCTAGGACTGCCGCAGAACAAATGGCAGTTTACAAACTCCAACAGTGGGAATGAATTTGACAACAAATTACTTTTCTTTCAAGCAGTGGCACCATTAAAGAGGGTGAACTGTAACAGTCTATTCAGTTGGCCTTTTCCTCAATATTGGTATTAGGAGAGTTCTTTGTCCATCCATTCGCATGCTTCAGCGGGGTTATCAAAGAATCTCACATTGCCTTTATACTGTATTCTGAGCCTGCTGGGATATAGCATACTGTATTGTACCTCCTTCTCCCTTAAGCGTTTTCTTATATCATTGAAGGAGCGACGCTGCTGTTGCGTGGCTGCAGAAAAGTCAGGGAATAGCATTATCTTGGCATTTTCAAATTTGAGTTCTTTGGCTTTTCTGGATTGCGTCAGGATCATGTCCCTATCCCTGTAGTTTAGGAATCTCCACTGATCATCCTTGAGATGTTTTATCAACATGATTGGAGTCCACCTGTGGTAAATTCAGTTGATTGGACATGATTTGGAAAGGCACACACCTGTCTATATAAGGTCCCACAGATAACAGTGCATGTCAGGGTTCAAACCAAGTCATGACGTCCAAGGAATTGTCTGTAGACCTCTGAGACAGGATTGTTTAGAGGCACAGATCTGGGGAAGGGTACAGACAAATTTTCTGCAGCATTGAAGGTCCCAGTGAGCACAGTGGCCTCCATCATCTGTAAATGGAAGAAGTTTGGAACCACCTGGACTCTTCCTAGAGCGGGCCACCTGGCCAAACTAAGTGATCAGGGGAGAAGGTCCTTAGTCAGGGAGGTGACCAGGAACCCGATGGTCACTTTGACAGAGCTCCAGCGTTTCTCTGTGGGGAGAGGAGAACCTTCTAGAAGAACAACAATCTCTGCAGTACTCCACCAATCAGGCCTGTATGGTAGAGTGGCCATAGGGAAGCCACTGCTCAGTAAAAAGGCACATGACAGCCAACCTGGAGTTTGCCAAAAGGCACCTGAAGGACTCTCAGACCAAAATTCTCTGGTCTCATGAAACAAAGATTGAACTCTTTGGCCTGAATGGCAGTCGTCATGTCTGGAGGAAACCAGGCAACGCTCATCACCTGGCCAATACCATCCCAACAGTGAAGCAAGGTGGTGGCAACTTCATACTGTGGGGAAGTTTTTCAGTGGCAGGAACTGGGAGACTAGTCAAGATCGAGGGAAAGATGAATGCAGCAATGTACAGAGACATCCATGATGAAAACCTGCTGCAGAGTGCTCTGGAGCTCGGACTGGAGTGAAGGTTCATCTTTTAACAGGACAATGACCCTAAGCACACAGGCAAGATAAAAAAGGAGTGGCTACGGGACAACTCTGTGAATGTCCTTGAGTTGGCCAGCCATAGCCCAGACTTTAACCTGATTAAACATCTCTGGAGAGATCTGAAAATGACTGTGCATTGATGCTCCCCATCCAACCTAATGGATCTTGAGAGGTCCTGCAAAGAAGAATGGGGGAAACTGCCCAAAAATAGGCGTTCCATGCTTGTAGCATCATACTCAAAAATACTTGAGGCTGTACTTGGTGCCAAAGGTGCTTCAACAAAGTATTGAGCAAAGGCTGTGAAAATATTTTTTTTCCCTTTTTTTTTTTTTAAATAAGATTTCAAACAAACTTCTTTCATGTTGTCATTATGGGGTACTGTTTGTAGAATGTTGAGGAAAATATCGAATTTGATCAATTTTGCAATAAGGCTTTAACATAACAAAATGTGGAAAAAGTGAAGCGCTGTGAATACTTTCCAGATTCACTGTATATACACCGATCAGTCATAACATTATGACCACTGACAGGTAAAGTGAATAACACTCATTATCTCATTACAATGGGTGGAATATATTAGGTAGTAAGTGAACATGCTTTCCCTGAAATTGATGTGTTGAAAGTAGAAAAAATGGGCAAGGGTAAGGATTTGAGCGACTTTGACAAGGGCAAAAATTATAATGACTAGACAACTGGGTCAGAACATCTTCCAAACTGCAGCTTTTGAGGGATTATCCCAGTCTGCAGAGGTCGGGACCTACCAAAATTTGTCCAAGTAAAAAAAACAAAACTGGCGAATCATGGATGGTCAAGGCCTTACTGACGCACATGGGGAGCGAAGGCTGCCCTGTGTAGTCTGATCCAATAGAAGAGCTACTGTAGCTCAAATTGCTGAAAAAGTTCATGCTGGTTCCGACAGAAAGGTGTCAATCACAAAGTGCATCACAGTAGTTTGTGTACGGGGCTGCGTAGCCGCAGATCAGTCAGGGTGCCTATGCTGACCTGTGTCCACAGCCAAAAAAACAGCTACAATGGGCATGTGAGCATGAGAACTGGACCACAACACCATGAAAAAAGGTGGCCTGGTCTGATGAATTCTAAAAATGGTTTGAGGAACAAGAGTTCAAGGTGTTGACTTGGATTCTAAATTCTCCAGATCAAGCATCTGTGGGATGTGCTGGAAAACAAGTCCATGGAGGCCCCACCTCATAACTTACAAGATTTAAAGGATCTGCTACTGATAGCTTGGTGCCAGATACCACAGCATACCTTCAGAGGTCTAGTGGAGTCCATGTGGAGTCCATATCCTGACGGGTTATGGTGGGTAGTCATAATGTTATGGCTGATCAGAGTATATGACCATTTTCATGCATTAATGTAGAACTCCACTCCCCCCCCCCCTTTTTTTTGGTCTTGGATGGGGAGCGAAAGGGTTACAGCTTCTGTTAGGTGTTTACTGTTGTCTGTGTGTTCTATTTTCTGGCCTAACTTAATAAAAGGAAGTTTTGGCAGGTGCTCTACTTTAGGTCCAAATTCAGCACTGGTTACAATATTCCATCTTTGAATCACTTGTCCTGGTTTACTTTTTGATGGAATACTTGTTTCTTTTTCCTTTTGAATGTTCAGGAACAGACATCAAAGAACCAGATGTTCCAAAGGGTGAGTTTGATTTTTCTCCTCTGTATCATTACATAGTTATTCGGATATTTTATATGCTGTTTTGATGTACTTTATTGTAATGCCTTAGCTTGTGGAAGCCTCTTACACCTAACCATAGCAAATGGAAGCATGTTGCACATAACAATCAAAAAGATTACATATTTAAGTTCTGCTGTGAAGGTAAGAAAATGAAAGCTAATAAATGATTTGTTGTTTTTCATAATTTTTTTAGTTCCTTGTATTGGGATGCAAAGAATGTTTTATATACATGTGAATACATTCAAAAAATCATATGTACAGAATATATTTTATATTTATAGAACTCTTTTTGGGCAGTGTTTTCTGCCACAGTAAGCAAAGACAGGCAGCAAAATGTTGGTTGATATTCTAAGGGACTACTGAGCAATAAATGAGTAATGTTATCTTAAGTTGATAAAAAAATCCTTTTGATCAGCACCTGAAAGTCGACCTCTCATTATCTTTTCAAGTGAAGCTGAATTAATTTTGCCTATAAGCCTTCCTTTTAAAAGGCCATCCTTGAGCTCCTGTCAGGTGAATTTGCCTAGGCTAAGGTGATGTCACCAGTCTGCTGCAATTAGAAGATATTTCTGCAGGCAACAAGCAGCTTGAATTTTGGACAATTCCTGCTGAACTGGCCAATTTTTGAGCTGTGGGTGGCCATGTTGGCACCACCTGGCTGACAAACCTTTACTTAAAAATCAAATTAGCTGGGTGAAAAATTGTCCTAATACAGACAGATGCAGTCACTGTTCAACTGCATCCAGTCAAATGCAGTCACTATTGAAGAAGTTGTAACTAGTTGAATACAATAGTGGGTGGTACAGGTTCCTCCATCCACTCTACAGTATTTACCCTAGACGGAAAAATCTATTGATTTTCTATGTTTGGCTAGCTTTCCTCCCCTCATTAGTAATCAGTTTGATGGAGTGAAGTGAATCCAGTTCAACTCTTAACCATACCTCTGGTACTCTCTTCTCTCTAAAAAAAAAAAAAAACTCACTACTGCCAATCCGGATTAAATCCTGTTCAGGTCTTAGAGAGTAGTCTCCTAACTAAAATATCAACAGATCAAAATGCCTACCAAAATTTTAATCTGGTGCTTGACTAACATATCTTCATTTAACTCCCTATTAATCGAACTGGGACAATGCAACTATATAGCAAGTCACAAAGCAAAGGCTTACAGCAGTGGTTGACCTGTGGCAGATATACAGTATCTCACAAAAGTGAGTACACCCCTCACATTTTTGTAAATATTTTATTATATCTTTTCATGTGACAACACTGAAGAAATTACACTTTGCTACAATGTAAAGTAGTGAGTGTACAGCTTGTTTAACAGTGTAAATTTGCTGTCCCCTCAAAATAACTCAACACACAGCAATTATTGTCTAAACCGCTGGCAACAAAAGAGTGTACACCCCTAAGTGAAAATGTCCAAACTGGGCCCAAAATGTCAATATTTTGTGTGGCCACCATTATTTTCCAGCACTGCCTCAACCCTATTGGGCATGGAGTTCGCCAGAGCTTCACAGGTTGCCACTGGAGTCCTCTTCCACTCCTCCATGACGACATCATGGAGCTGGTGGATGTTAGAGACCTTGCACTCATCCACCTTCCGTTTGAGGATGCCCCACAGATGCTCAATAGGGTTTAGGTCTGGAGACATGCTTGGCCAGTCCATCACCTTTATCCTCAATTTCTTTAGCAAAGCAGCGGTCGTCTCGGAGGTGTGTTTGGGGTCATTATCATGTTGGAATACTGCCCTGCGGCCCAGTCTCCAAATGGAGGGGATCATGCTCTGCTTCAGTATGTCACAGTACATGTTGGCATTCGTAGTTCCCCAGACCATGACACTCCCACCACCATGCTTGACTGTAGGCAAGACACACTTATCTTTGTACTCCTCACCTGGTTGCCCCCACACACACGCTTGACACCATCTGAACCAAATAAGTTTATCAGACCACAGGACATGGTTCCACTAATCCATGCTCTTAGTCTGCTTGTCTTCAGCAAACTGTTTGCAGGCTTTCTTGTGCATCATCTTTAGAAGGGACTCATATGTCTATTTCCCAAAGACAACCTCTGGATATGAAGCTGAGCACGTGCACTCAACTTCTTTGGTTGACCATGATGAGGCCTGTTCTGAGTGTATCCTGTCCTGTTAAACCGCTGTATGGTCTTGGCCACGGTGCTGCAGCTCAGTTTCAGGGTCTTTGCAATCTTCTTATAGCCTAGGCCATCTTCATGTAGAACAACAAGTCTTTTTTTCAGATCCTAAGAGAATTGTTTGCCATGTTGAACTTCCATTGACCAGTATGAGAGAGTGAGAGTGATAACACAAAATTTAACACACCTGCTCCCCATTCACATCTGAGACCTTGTAACACTAACAAGTCACATGACACCGGGGAGGGAAAATGGCTAATTGGGCCCAATTTGGACATTTTCACAGGGGTGTACTCACTTTTGTTGCCAGCGGTTTAGACATTAATGGCTGTGTTTTGAGTTATTTTGAGAGGACAGCAAATTTACACTGTTATACAAGCTGTACACTCACTACTTTACATTGTAGCAAAGTGTCATTTTTTCAGTGTTGTCACATGAAAAGATATAATAAAATATTTACAAAAATGTGAGGAGTGTACTCACTTTTGTGAGATACTGTACGTATGTGGGATTTGCATGACTGCAAACTCGATTCTGAGCCAGTATCGCAGTCCAAGAAGCAGATACTGACCCAAGATGAAGCCTACACAAATTATAATGTCCTGATGAGAAAAGCAGATGAAGGTATTGTCAGGGGGAGTACTCTGGCCTCCATGAGTGGTAATACTTGTAAGAGTTAAGCCTAGTACACACAATGAAAAAAATCGGACCAAAAATACCGGAGTCAATACGAACTTAAGATAATCTGCATGTTGGTACACAGCTTTGGAGAGCCGATCGCGACCATTCATGTGAAATTATCCAAAGGGACAATCGCAAAAAAATTTCTTGTATGATACCAGAATGAACGATTTTCGTCTAATCAGCACAGTATTCGTCCGAAAAAAATCAGGTGACCAAGAAACGAAAGAATACATTAAAATCCAATAGAATAAATTACTTCCGAAGTTGTATTCTGTGACACAAGAATTTTTGTAACTTTAGTAACCTCTTCGTCTTCGATCAGAGATTAGCATGCGAAAAAAAAAAACGAACGATCATTCGCCTGATATTCTCATCATTTGTATGAGGCATTACAGTTAAAATTTTTTATTATTTTATTCAAAGATGTTCAGTATCTATATTGTATTTGGCCCATCAACCTTTTCTCAATCACTATGCTCTTTTTCAGGAAACACCGAGTGGATCAGATTTGAGAATGCAGAGTATAAATTTTTTGAGCATCGATCTACATGGCAACAGGCTCAGAGAATCTGTACTTGGTTTGGGGCTGAGCTGACGTCTGTTCATAGTCCAGCAGAGCTAGACTTTCTAGTGCAGAACCTACAGAAGGTACAAAATAACTGTAAATGTGATCATTGTATCACAAGAGCCAAATACATTTGTTTTCCTGATTCAGACTTGTTCAGCTATAACTTGTTAAAGAGTAGGAATGGCCACATAAAATTTCTATATTTTAATATTTTTTAAATGTATAACTCCAGCCAAAACAGTTTGCTGTTTGCACATGCTGTCACTCTTGACCTTTGTCAATGGAGACAAAAGTGTCTAGGAATCTAAAATGTTACAGTTGTCCCCAGGACGTGAGGTGAGGGACCCTTGCTTTGATGACAACTGCTCAACTACTTCTCCCTGCCTTCTAGTAGATTCTATAATGTAGTGGGCTGGAAGAGGCAGACCCTGAGCTTGAATATTTATGGGTTTCTAGGCAATCCTTGGGGAGGTGTGCCCAGAAGGCGGAGAGAGAGAGCTCATAAATAGTTTGAGGCCTGGAGCAGGCGGGTTCTTGTCTAGGAGGAGAAGATACCAGACTTAAGGGCTGCTGCCCCTTTGGCAGATTAGCTGATTCCTGTTACAGAAAATCCACAGAGATCTCATCTCAGTATTAGCTGGGGGGGGGGGGGGGCTATTTTCCTGGAAGCAGTTTAAAGCCAAGTATAAGGGGTGCACTGAAGATCCTGCATGGAGCTTCATGGAAGGTGTGTCTATCCAGTATTGGACAGGAGGTATCCAAGTATCTGGAGACACTGAGTAGTAGTAGGCTTGGAAGTGGGAACCTAGTGGCTGTTTGCTGTTTAACTCCTTGTGTCACTGTGTCAATGTTGCTAAAGTGGGATATGTCATCTGGGTGTCCCAGAAGTGTTAGTTTCTAGCCTCTGCAAAGAAGGAGGATGGCTCTGAAGACCGAATAGAGAGTGTCCTCCAAATAATTTGTGCACTAAACTCTGGAGTATCCCAAAGTTTTCCTGCACCCCACCTCTTGCCAACCAGCTGCTGCAGTTATACTTCGGCAAGCTGGCTCAGCTGTGCGAATCACCGTAGGTGTTGGGCGGTTCATGCACGAGGTTCTGTGCATGCCGATTGGCGAGCGGGGGAGCCAATCAACAGGTCTGGCGTACTCGATGTCCACTGGCTGCCCACGATCTTTCCCCGCAGAGACAGAACAGGGATCTGCCGAAATAAACAAGGCAGATCTCCGTTCTGACACGGGATGACACAGGATCCTGTGTGTTGTCCCAGACAGCCCATCCCTCCCACAAAGTTAGAAACACACTGAGGGAACACAGTTAACCAGTTAACCGCTTGATCGCCCCTAATGTTAACCCCTTCCCTGCCACTGTCATTAGTACAATGTTAGTGCATATTTTTACCACTGATCACTGCAATAATATCACTGGTTCCCAAAAATGTCAGCTAGGTGTCCGATCTGTCCGCTGCAATGTCGTAGTCCTGCTAAAAAATCACTGATCACCACCATTACTAATAAAAATAAAAATGCCATAAATATATCCCCTATTTTGTACACACTATAACTTTTGCGCAAACCAATCAATATACGCTTATTGTTTGTTTTTTTTACCAAAAATATGTAGCAGAATACATATTGGCCTAAATTGATGAAGAAATTAGATTTTTATTAAAAAAAAATGTATTAAGTATGTTTTATAGCAGAAAATAAAAAATATTGTGTTTTTTTCAAAATTGCTGGTCTTTTTTTGTTTATAAAAAATAAAAACCCCAGAGGTGATCAAATACCACCAGAAGAAAGCTCTATTTGTGGGAAAAAAAGGATATTAATTTTATTTGGGTACAGCGTTGCAATTGGCAGTGCCATATCGCTTAAAAAGGCCTGGTCAGGAAGGGGGTAAATCCTGTGGTTAACCAGCAAAAAAGTGGTTAACCAGCAAAAAAGCATAAAAAGACATCCACTGCCTGGTAATTGTGAGAGACAGTGTTCAAGTGTTGTGTGCCTGACTGCCTGGGGACCTGGTCAGGAAGAGAACCTGGGACAAAGCAGCAGGATCTGTTAGGAGTCTGCGCTACATACAGTATGTTCAAAATATTCAATATAAATGTATTGAAAAGAAAGGCATCTGGAAATTAGTGAGAACGTGTATGTTGGGGCCAAATGGGGCTCTGCATGTTATTTTTGAAACCTATGTTTTCATTTGCTAGCATAAGTCCAAGAAGCTGAATTTTGGCAGAAGACACCTCCTCCCCCAGAATGCCAGTACTTCACTTTTCATTGGATGTTTTGTTGTGCTTTTCTGTTTTTTAACTGCTGCCCATAAACTTGAGAAGGCAGTCATCCTTGAAGGCACAACTTAACTATCTAATAGACATGTGCATTCATTATCGCCCGAATGCATTTTCGACTGAATTTCGGGAATTTTCATGTTTGTTTTAAAAAAACGATAACGAACACGCAGAATCCGAAATCCGAAAGATCCGAAATAAAAAAAATGCTTTATTTTCGTATCCATTATATTTTCGTATCGTTGCGACAACAGTTCCATATAGATAGATAGAAGATTCAACATGGCGGTGACAATAGCGATCTGTGTTTATCAAACCTGCGGTCGAATGTGCCTAACCTAACTCTATTAGTCCAAGATTATTCAACATAGAGAGAAAAGATGCAACAATATAGAGACAAAAAGACCGCTGTTAGTGGTCGCTGCTTTGACATGAGGATTCGATGAAGCAGCTATGCTCCGTCCATAGGCTATAGAAGAATTCTAATATTGTTTGACTAGTAATAATGATTAATAATTATAATTATCACTAGTTAAACAACATTAGAATTCTACTATAGCTTGTGGGCAGAGCATTCGACCAGAAATGTACGATCGTTGCGTCGTACGGTTTAGCTGCTTCTTCTAATCTTCTTAGAACATCCGACAGACACCATAAGCCTTCAACTGACAGGTTCAACCTTAATTAATTCGGATTTTTCGTACTAATGCGTTTTTTAACGAAACAAAATAGATAAAAATGAATTTCGGGAGTAACTAAATAAATTTATTTTTCGGACAAAACCAAAATATTTCTGTGCACATGTCTACTGTCTAAGGGCAAGTCCTTTGCAAAGCTCTACAGAGTTCTCCATACATTTTTGAGGTTTACTAGAAGGTGGAGAACTTTATTTTATATCTGCTTTTTTATTATAAGTATCTAATACTGTTTTTATTCCCCTGTAAGTCTCTCCGGGTACAAGAGCAGCACTGGTGGATCGGACTTCACACATATGAAAATGATGGGAGATTCAGGTGAGTTGCTGTGGTGTTTGTTAAAATAATAAAAGATTGTAGCAAGTTGGCAACTATTGTTATAGTGTCTGATTTGGTTTAAAGTGCATCTGTGGTCAAAATTAAAAAATAAAATAAAATCATATTCCACACTGCATTATTTAATTATTTCTAGCCTACTTCTATTACTCTGAACAATCTTGAAGTTTGTAGACTTACTTTGTGCAGACCTCCACACATTTACTTCCTTCAATTTTGTGACGCATATTTATGATGACCTGTTAGTAGGTGTAACGAAACCTCCCACACTCCACTTGAGTGCTTTCATCATATATCACTTCCTCCCAGTCTGAATATAGATATCTGATTTTCCAACCGCTGTCAACCACAAAACAAGGCAATACTCGTTTGGTTGCTCAACATAACTGGTTTATTTGAGATGACACACAAATATATACAGCAGGCTGACAATACAAACTGTAACTAGAAACCTAATTAACACGAGCTAGTTATCTAATCATTTACCCAGACTAGGTGACTCAGAGATATGACCTTTGAGGGTTGACTTGCCATCTCCTCACTCACAACTTACAATACACATAAGTATAAACACATCCCCAAATAGTTTGCTAAGAGACAAAGGTGTGTTAATGAGCACAATAAACTATTGGGTGAAAGACCCGGGTTTCCCAGATCTCATTAATCAGCATTCCTTTCACATACATCTGTCCACTGAGTCCCAAGTATGCAGAGACCATCAAGGCCTCCTTAATAATGTCCTTTTGCATTACATAACAGAATATTTTCCTAAATGCTTGTAGCTCCCTCAAATGCCAGGGCCCGTAGTCGGTAGGCAAGAGGCTAGCATTAAGTCCCCTTCAAAAGCCTCTGTCCCGGGTGAGTCTATCACAGTAGGCACTGATGTGTCACAGAATTCCCAGAGCCTGCCTTCTGTACTACAGAGGTGCTGAGTGGTGGAGTCTCAGGAGACAAAATTAGTACAGAAACCAGCAAGATACCATGGGACATGTAGTCATTAGACATTGAAAGTAAACAGCAGAGGAAAAGCTGCAAAGAATGCAGGAAATCCAGGAAGTTGTGGAAAGAGATGGCCAGCAGGCAGGCAGCACTCACAACATGAAAAGAGTTTTTTCAAGTAATCTTATATTGGATTGTCCCATATAACTATTGTTTGTATTCCTATTACTAGGCTGATGTTAAAAAATGAAAGTGTATAATGTGACCATAGATTTCCCTAAACATGTGCTCCCTATGTATGACAATATTATCACTTCCTTTTTTTTTCTTTGTAACCTATGCTATATTGTACTAAGCCAGCACTTGAAAGTAAGTTGGACACCAACATTAACAAATTGTTGAAAGTCAATTTCGTACTTCCACAATGTACATTTTTTATTAAAGATGTACATTTGATATGTGCACATGTAACACCTTCACCAACCTGTTGGCTTCCCATTTTCAATACAGCGCTAAAGATATATTGCAGTATGTGAATGAAGGCCAGAAATACCTTTAACCACCTCAATACAGTGCATTTTCGCCCCCTTCCTGCCCAAGCCATTTTTCAGCTTTCAGCGCTGTCGCACTTTGAATGACAATTGCGCGGTCATACAACACTGTACCCAAATGAAATTGTTATCATTTTTTCCCCACAAATAGAGCTTTCTTTTAGTGGTATTTGATCAGCTCTGTGGTTTTTATTTTTTGCGCTATAAACAAAAGAAGAGTGAGAAGTTTTAAAAAAAACACAATAATTTTTATCTTTTGCGATAATAAATATCCAATTTTTTTTTCTTTAAAACAAATTTTTTCTCAGTTTAGGCCGATATGTATTCTTGTACATATTTTTGGTAAAAAAAATCACAATAAGCGTATATAGATTGGTTTGCACAAAGGTTATAGCGTCTACAAAATAGGGGATAGATTTATAACATTTTTATTTTTTTTTATTTTTTTACTAGTAATGGCGGCGATCTGCGATTTTTATTGTGACTGCGATATTGCGGCGGACACATCGGACACTTTTGACACATATTTGGGACCATTCACATTTATACAGCGATCCGTGCTATAAAAATGCATTGATTACTGTATAAATGTGACAGGCAGGGAAGGGGTTAACACTAGGTGGTGATCGAGGGGTTAACTGTGTTGCTAGGGAGTGATTCTAACTGTAGGGGGAGGGGACTCACTAGGGGAGGAGACCGATCGGTGTTCCTCTGTGCTGGGAACACACCATCGGTCTCCTCTCCTCTGACAGGACCGTGGATCTGTGTGTTTACACACACAGATCCACGGTCCTGCTGTGTTACCGGTAATCGCGGGTGCCCGGCGGACATCGCGGCCGCGGGGCACGCGCACCGGGTGCCTAGTGACACGGCGGGCGCACGCGATCGCCGGCGGCGGCGCGCGCGCGCCCCCTGGTGGCCTAGGAATGCGAGGCCGTCATATGACGCCCGCCCGCAACGAGAGCTGCGCCGCCTGGCCGTCAATAGACAGCCGGCGGTCAGCAAGCGGTTAAATACAGTTATCTAGACATACACTATATTACCAAAAGTATTGGGAAATGCTTTCCACAAGGTTTAGGAGTGTGTCTATGGGAATGTTTGACCATCTTTCCAGAAGCGCATTTGTGAGGTCAGGCACTGATGTGGACGAGAAGGCCTGGCTCTCAGTCTCCGCTCTAAATCATCTCAAAGGTGTTCTATCAGGTTAAGGTCAGGACTCTGTGCAGGCCAGTCAAGTTCCTGCACCTCAAACTTGCTCATCCATGTCATCATGGACCTTGATTTGTGCACTGGTCCAAATCATTTGGTGGAGGGGGGATTATGGTGTGGGGTTGTTTTTCATGGGTTGGGCTTGGCCCCTTAGTTCCAGTGAAGGGAACTCTTAAGATGTCTGCATATCAAGACATTTTGGACAATTTCATGCTCCCTTTGTGGGAACAGTTTGGGGATGGCTCCTTTCTGCTCCAACATGACTGCTCACCAGTGCACAAAGCAAGGTCCATAAAGACATGGATGAGCGAGTTTGGGGTGGAGAAACTTGACTGGCCTGCACAGAGTCCTGACCTCAACCTGATAGAACAACTTTGGGATGAATTCGAGCGGAGGCTGCGAGCCAGGCCTTCTCATCCAACATCAGTGCCTGACCCCACAAATGCACTTTTGGAAGAATGGTCAAACATTCCCATAGACACACTCCTAAACCTTGTGGACAGCCTTCCTAGAAGAGTTGAAGCTGTTATAGCTGCAAAGGGTGGGCCAACTCAATATTGAACCCTACGGACTAAAGACTGGGATGTAATTAAAGATCATGTGTGTGTGTAAAAGCAGGGGACCCAATACTTTTAGTAATATAGTGTATATCTACGTTTCTAAATGCTTTCAAAGGGTGAAATAATAATGTGCGATACATGGTATAAGGGTTCTACTCAACAACTAAAAAATGCTAATGCTGCTTGGTTTTGACCATTTTTGTATTAGTACTCCCAGGCAGATAGGAGGTTTCAAGAGTAAATTCCTGTTTATACAATTGCTTTTTTCTGTGTACTTTCTGTTTTATATTATGTTTTAAAAATTCACGGTATGTAAACATTTAATTCTAAAATTGCTGATGATATTAAGTTAGGAGATTTCTTTACATCCCCAGAGTAGATGCAGCCATTTTGCCTGTAAACTGGTTATCCTATCCATTCAGCATGTTATTGGATAGGAAAGGAAAGGCTGTCAGCAGACATTGGGGTTTATTTACTAAAGCTGGAGAGTGCATAATCAGTCTCACTTCTGCCTAGAAACCAATCAGCTTTCAGGTTTTATTGCCTAAGCTTAATTGAACAAGCTGAGGTTAGAAGCTGATTGGTTTCTCTGCAGAAGTGAGGCTGATTTTGCTCTCTCCAGCTTTAGAAAATAAACCCCATTGCATAATGGGAGGTAGATACAATCTAAAAAATAAACTGAGCTCCTTTGGGTAAAAAGAACTGGATTTAAGGCAATACAGAAGTGGAGTTTATGCTTGTTCTGCAGTGCTGGCTGTTAAGTGAAATAAATGAAATATTGATTTTATTTCATCTTTATGGTAAATTGCACTTTTTGCAGATGGTCAGACAAGACTTTACTCAATTTCGTAAACTGGGCTCCTGGACGGATAGGCCGCATTTCCAGAGAGAAGAAATGTGTGTATATGACAGCGGTTAGAGGTAAGTAGTACTTTTGTATTTGGGCTCGGAATACAACTAAACCATCTTTTTAGCAAGGACACTTCTTTTCTTTTGACTTTATATCATATAATATCCCTGAGCCACTTAGATCAGTCAGAGGTACGTCTCCAGGGGCGGACTGACCATTCGGGCACTCGGGCACTGCCCGATGGCCCCATGCCACTAAGGGGCCCCATCAGGGTTGCCAGCCTCAATAAAACCAGGGACAGTATGTAAAAATCTGTGTTTTTTAAAAATCCCAAGATTATAGCTGCCCCACCTCTCCAGTACTTTTTCAGTGTGTGTATGTGTATTCTGTGTGTGTATACTGTGTGTGTATATTGTGTGTCTGTGTGTGTATACTGTATGTGTGTGTGTGTATACTGTGTGGCCCCATAATCTATTGCATGTGGGCATCATAATCTCCTATTGCCTGGGGGGCCCCATAATCTCCTATTGCCCGGGGGCCCCATAATCTTCTCCTATTGCCCGGGGGGCCCCATAATCTCCTATTGCCCAGGGGCCCCATGAATTGTCAGTCCACCCCTGTACGTCTCCTTTAGGTTTATGGTGCGGGCAGCCCGGCGCTATATTTTTAGTGGCCAGGAAATAGACAAAGTGGAAGGCTGCCACCATCAGATGAAATAAACAGGCTCCTGTGGGTGGGGGTCATCTTAGTGTGTTTGGGGGGACTAGCGTTTGTTTGTTTTTACATAATTACTGAACTTGTCCTTTGAAGTATATATATTGTACTTAAAGCCAGTAATTTTGATGAAGTTGAAGGTTTTCTAATGAAGCAGTTTTTTGTCTTTCGTTCCAAAATGAGTCACTTGGCCAAGTCTTTGTTTTACTAGAGTTGTAAATTTGAGTTTTGAGTTTTGCTTAGGCACATGGTGCTCTTTTTGTCTGCAGGAGAATGGGGTGATCAGAAATGCATCACTGCTCTGCCATATGTATGTAAACGGACCAACACCACAGTGCCACCACCCACCTTACCTCCGCTTTCTCCACCCAGTGTGGGTGGCTGCCCCAAGACCTGGCTACCTTTCATGAACAAGGTCAGAACACCAGTGTTATTTTTTACGTCACAAATTTTGATTTGCTGTAGTTTTATTCATAGTCCTGTGACTAAAATGCCATTTTAGTTTTCGTCATATTTTAGTGATCTGAACAGTTTTAGTTTTAGTCGTATTTTAGTTAGACTAAAATCTCCAGTACCATTTAGTCTACTAAAATCTCCAGTACATTTTGGCTAACTAAAATCAAATGGGTTTAGTTAAATTGTAATGCATTATTTAAAGCGGAGTTCCAACGTCAAATTAATTATTTTTTTTTCTAAATTCCTAAGTTAATATAATGTAAATGTGCAACTCACTTATTTTTTCCAAATTACCCCCTGATGTCTGGTTTCGTATATAAAAATAACTTGTATAATCTGTTCCTGGCAGTTGTCATCTTGCCTGTGGGCATATGAAGCCCACAAGCAGACCGCTCCGGGATACGTTGATGCTGAGCTACCAGCATGCACCGCCCGTTCCCGCGAATGCGCATTATGTACACGTCGCAGTGCCGTAAGCTTCCGATGTTGCCATCACAACGGGAGGCATCATCAGAAGTAATCGACCTGTTGTGATGGCAACAAAGATAAACAAAAGCACACAGATGATACGCCTTCAAGACGTGCTGGCGTCATCGCGTCACTTCCGGTTTCTGGAGATCGCTACAATTAGCGGCGGCTAGCCACACTGACTCCTGGGAAGATTGATTCATAGCTCCCAAGAGACAATGCTCCGCCCCAGGAGACAATGCGCCGCCGGATATGACCGCGATACCCGCGGGTGGCTGACACAGGAAACGCCACATAAATAAAGCCTAAAAAGGTAACCCTTAGGAAAAAAAAAAAATTATTGCCATTTGACAATGTATGTTATGCAGCTTGGTAATAAGGTCAATTTCAGAAATTGTGTGGAACTCCGCTTTAAGCATCTTTCTAGAATTGCCAAACTCATTATATACTCCTGGAGTAAAAATCGAATAATATGTTTATCATTTATGGTATTAAGGTTTGAACATGCACTACAGACAAAGATTTAGCTGTTGTAATATATAGTGTCTTTATAAATAAAACTAAGTTTCATAAACAAACAGAATTTTCTGCTTTTTTGACAAACAGAAATGCAACTTTAAGACCCCTTTCATACTGGAGGCGTTTTTCAGGCGCTCTAGGGCTAAAAATAGCGCGTGAAAAATGCCTCATCTGCAGTGCCAGTGTGAAAGCCCAAGTGCTTTCACACTGAGGCTTTGCGTTGGCAGGACGTTAAAAAAAGTCCTGCAAGCAGCAACTTTGGGGCACTTACACCGCTCCTAAAGCGCCCCTGTCCATTGAAATCAGTGGGCAGCGCCGCCGAAGCGCCTGCAAAGTGCCTCAGCAGCGGCGCTTTGCGGGCACTTTTAACCCTTTATTCAGTCGCTAGCAGGGGTTAAAAGCGCCCCGCTAGCGGCCGAAAAGCACCTCTAAAATGAGAGTAAAGCGCCGCTAAAACTAGCGGCGCTTTACCACTAACGTGGCCGTGCTGCCAGTGGGAAAGGGCTCTACAGTATAAAAAGATCCAAAAAACTAAACTTTATTGGCTGTAATGCCGTTGCACATATTACCTGAATATATTACCATTATGTTAAGAAAAAAAATAAGAAAAGCATTTACTTTTTTTTCTTTCAGCAGCTTAGTAGATGCCCCCTACTTATTCTTATGTGGTAGTGCAGTGTTAACTTTGACGTCAAATTTTGATTTCGTTTTTAGTCATAGTCTTTTGACTAAAATACCATTTTAGTTTTAGTCAGATTTTATTTTTTTGACTAAAATATCATTTTAGTTTTAGTTGTAATTTAGTCATCTGAATGTGGTAGCACAGTGTTAATTTTGATGTCAAATTTTAATTTCGTTTTGGTCATAGTCTTTTAAAGTTATGGTAAACCCACTCCACTTAAAAAAAAAAAAAAAAACTGCAAGACAAACGCATAATGAGCTAGTATGCATTAGCTTATTATGAAATACTCACCATAGATCAAAGCCCCCGCAGCGGTCCCTGTACACTGGTCCGGCCAGTGACATCACTCCCGGAGTTATTTCCGGGTATCGCGGGCTCCGACGCTGTGATTGGCCGGAGCCGCAATGATGTCACTCCTGCGCATGCGCACAAGAGCCGCCAGTAACGGCACGTCAGCGGAAGCAACGGCACGAATGAGCCGTCTCTATTCAGTGCGCATGTGCTGATGACGTCGGCACATGCTGATACAGGGGATATCTCCTAAACCGTGCACGTTTAGGAGATATCCAGGGTAGCTAAATGTAAGCCTTATTATAGGTTCACCTGTAGTAAAAAGTGGATTGTAAGGTTTTACAACCACTTTAATTAAAATACAATTTTAGTTTTAGTCGTATTTTAGTTATCTGAACTGTTTTAGTTTTAGTTGTATTTTAGTCTTTCGTCTAAAATTTCATTTTAGTTTTAGCACCTGGTTCACATTGATGCTACTTTGAAATCATGCTACTTCACTTGAAGTAGTACGATTTCAAAGTAGCAGGTCAGCGCGATTTCAGGTGCTACTTGAAAGACATCTGTGCGGCTTCATGCACAGATGTCTATTAAAATGACACCTGAAATCGGCAAAAGTAGTGCAGGAACTACTTATGCAAATCGGTGCGGCACCACACCTGTCAAATTGCATGACAAATAGCTCCATTGTGAACGAGGGCTTACTTGTATTTTGGTCATCTGAATAGTTTTTTTCGTTTTAGTCGTATTTTAGTCGACTAAAATAATGTTTTTGTAGTCAATGAAAATATTTTCAAAATAAACACTGCAATTTATGATGGATTTTTCTCTTTGGGCAAATTACTGCAGCAGAATTTTAAACTAAAGCTGGCCTTACACATGCAGAATTTAGTTAGAAAGATGTAATTTTTGGAATGTTCAAAAATCGTTACGCGTTAAAGCGAACAATTCAACAATTGGTTTCGATCAGTGAGAACAAAAAAAATCGAAGGACAAGGATGGAAATTTTTTGCCATATCTAATGGGAACAAACAAATTTCTAATCACTGATTTTGCTCCCCAATGAGAAAAAAAATCCTAACTAGTCTCATACACATGCACTAGTCAAAGTTCATCCAGGAAGTAGAATGTTCATTCTGTGAAAATCGAGACACCATCAATGGTCGGACGATCATTTTTTGTAGTTTCTCATCCAAACGTTCAAACTAAATTCTACAGGTGTAAGGCCAGATTAATAATGGTCAGTGCAGCAATATGCAAAGTTTTTTTTCTTCTGTCCTACAACATTGTTTGTTATCTTTAACACTGAAGATAACTTTTATCTCCATGCAGTGTTTTGGCGTGAGAGCAGATGGTAAGGGCGAGAGTAGAACATGGCAACAAGCTCGAGAGTTTTGCAAAGTCCTAAATGGAGAGATCGCCACAATTGACAACTACTTAGAACAGGGTAAGTGCTACCATGAACACTGATTGGGTTTTAATAGTAATGAGTTGCTGGAAAGTAACATCCACAAGAGCTATCTGTAAAAACTACATGGCCATTTTAGCAAAGATAAATCGGTCCCTTCCCTATATCTTATATGTAAAAACAAAAAAATTGTCATGTTTAGCCATAGAGGTAGCAAAATATCATATTTTGTTATTTATCAAAGGACTTCCAGAGTCTTGAAAGCAAAAAACTGAATGGAAATCTGTTTTTCCATATAAAGGAAAGAGAGAAACCACTTTAAACTGTACAGTACCATTTATGCATGGGCCTTATGGGCCTAGGAACAGCTTTGAGCCTCTGCAGTACATGAAGATTTGCTGTTCTAGTTGAGACAGCACAAATGTTGACAAAAAATTTGGATAGTGATGTCACTGTTGTTGGTAAAGGTATGCATTTAGGCATGACATGGTACTACGGTTGACTTGTACTAAATCTCATCACCAAAAAGCCTATGGGTCTAAAGCCAGGCATACATGGATTCAAATTTGACCAGTTCAGAAGGGATCGGCTGAATTACAATACATGTATGGGCAGGCCGGTTGTACACAAGTTGATCTATCAATCTAATTTCCTGTTGGAAAGTTTTGTCTTTATAGCGCCGCCGGCTATAGCCAGCAATGCTGATCAATGTACTCCGATAACGAGGGAAGCCTCCCTGCTGTCAGAATACAATAGCTCAGCAGGAGGGATTCCCCCATCCACATCAAGTGTGTGGGTGGGGGAATCAAGTAATTTTCTTTTGTTCAACCCACTGGTTATATGGCCAGCCTAAAGACTGTACACACGGGCAAAATGTTGGGAGACATTTGTAGGGACAAAAAATACCAGCCGACATTCTGCTTGTGTGTATGTCGGTCTATCTGGCAGGCTTCTGTTGGATGTGCATGCTGGAAAACCAGCATCTGACTGACTCCCGATCAGTGCTCTCCGCCAATAGCATAGAGCGCTGATCAGAGCGTTCTGGTGGGGGGGGGGGGGGCGTCCCCCTGTCAGAACACAACAGCTCAGTGGGGGAGATCGCTGGACTAGATGTCAGGTTTTTTCTTTTTTCGTGCAATCCGTGGGGTTGCACGAAAAAAAAACTGTATTGTGTACCAGGCTTAACTGTTGGCTTCCATCCAATAGGTAAATATTACTTTTTAGCCTAAATATTACTTTTTAGTCTAGTTTTTGTCTTTTTACTTCCCTTTCTTCAGCTTTTATTACATCCATACTTCCCAACATCACCTCTGACCTCTGGATTGGTCTGAACAATAGACAGCAGAAATTCCAATGGGAAGAGGGTCAGCCTTTGGCATATGTGAACTGGGCACCAGGGGCACCATCCAGGGAGAGCTCTTCCAATGGCAAGATGGTGAGCCAATTTACATTAATCAGTTCTAGAACCTTTCTAGATAACATAATATTTATAATAATTATATAGAACAGAATATAACATTCTCAAAAACAAAAAAAAAAACACATTTTTTATTTTTTATTATATCTGCAGGTTAGTTGTGCTGCGATCTGGCATGGACCTCAACCACAGTTCACCGGGAGATGGGACGACAAACTATGTACAGAAAAGCATGGATACGTCTGCCAGATCAGCAAAGGTGCGCTGTGAGTGTGCGATCACATTTCTAGTCTAGATTGCTAATGTAACAAAACAAAGAAAATCTGAAAACTGAAGGACACTAAAACAGCCAATCAGAATTCATCATATTAAAACTAAAATATTCATTCATATTAAAACTGTTGCTTGCTATGTAATTTCCTTACCAATACTTAGCATTTCTTGAAGTAAGTCTCTGTGTTTATATTGTTCTTATAAAATCTTTTCTCTGCAGTGCCCTCTCTGAGCCCAGCATCCGAGCCTTTTCCATTTCCACCTAGCACCAGACTTCAGTACAGGAACAGCTCCTACCTCATTCTGCAAAAACCAATGACTTGGACTGAAGCTCGCCTGCTGTGCGAAACTCGCAATGCCACCTTAACGAGCATTTCAGACCCCTACCAACAGGCGTATCTGACCCTTGCAGTAACCGGGCAGAAGTCCCCTCTTTGGATTGGGCTGTCGAATGAAGAGGTGAATGTGAAATACTACTTTAAACATATCAAGTTATTTTGATAACTGGTATGACTTAATGGGCCTACGAAATGTTCTTAGTGTCCTTTTCATTCTCCTAGTGCTGTGAATATGTTAAAGAAGGCAAAATGCGCAACTGTGTACATATGGATGGGACAAAACTTGGCTTTTAGAGTTAGAGACAATTGACAATTGCTATTTTATTTACTTAGGACATGTTGACTGTTTGGACCCCAGCAACCTGTCCTTAGCTTAAAGGTAATTTCATTGGATGACCCAAATTTACCCCAAACCTCCCTCTCATTCATGGATCATGTCCCAGTATTTATTTTTTCTTTTACCTTGTTTCTGTAGTAAGAAACCACTATTGTTACTCATCACCAATTGTGTATAAGTCTTGCAGGGGCAGCTCCTGGAAGAGGGCATCAGCAGGGTGCTCTACGGCAGTTCTTATTGATGTACAGTATGCACATCCCACAGGACTACATGTCCCAAAAGCCCTTTCTCTGCACGCAGTGGGAGTCAAGGCAGCAGTATTGTATACCCAAACACCAAATAATATCTGCGTTAGGTCAAGTAAAAGCGGAGGTCCGCCCACCGCTGCAAGAATTAAAAGCCAGCAGCTACACATACTGCAGCTGCTGGCTTTTAATAATCGGACACTTACCTTTCCTGGAGTCCAGCGATGTCGGCACCGCAGCTGATGTTTCCATCAGTTATCGGGTGCTGCCGCCTTCATTGTGAATAAGGAAACCCGGCAGTGTAGCCTTGCAGCTTCACGCCGGGAGCCCTCCTGCCCATGCGCGAGGCTCCGCTCCTCTCTCCTACTGGCCCGTCGGCCGGGGAAAGAGGAGGGTGCCCGAGCGGTGACGCAAATATCCGCGGCTGAGGCTCCCGGAAGTGGGGACAGGATAGCTGTGAAAGACAGGTATCCTGTCCCCCCTCCCCCCGAAAGGTGCAAATGTGGCACCTGAGGGGGGGAGGAGTACAATAAGCGGAAGTTCCACTTTTGGGTGGAACTCCGCTTTAAGTAAACAAGCAGCCACTTAAAACTGTGATACCAGTTAGACAGATAGCGTGCAAAAAAATTATCAGTGCTAGTTCCACTAATAGTGTTATCAAATATAAAATATATTAACTAAGACAATATAAATACATAAAAATCAAAGTGAAAATAAATGTAAAAAAATTAATTGTAAAAAGTGTCCATAAGGAAAGTCTTAGCGATGAAAGAGCCTTCACTCATAAGCAATCCACTCTCTGAAATGTGCACAAATTCCTTCCAATCCCGTGCAAAGAAGATCCATCACCATGTGAGATAGTCAAATGTGCCTCTTACCAGATTAGTTGGACAATTAGATTATAAATGGTCATAAATGCTCACTATATCAGGGTCACAATCGATTCCACAAAACCATGTCAGCAGCTTCCAACATCGAGGTCACCAGTGAAAAAATGACATACGAACTCCCCGGGTTGTATTTGTAATAAAATATGGCAATTTGTGCGAGTATTGCAGAGATGTCCTTTTTTTTTGCCCACACATACACGCTTAACTTTAAGCTAAGCTTGCAGTGTAAAAAACACTAACAATATGTATCTGCACTCACATTTTTTGTATTTAATTTCTAATGACTGCCTCCAATTTTAAATTTGAAGCTCTGTCATACCCATCCTCCATCACTCAGGGCAATGTTCTTTGCCTATCTAATCCATGAAGAGGTTCACATGGCAAGGAGTACCAGAGCTTGAGTCAAAATGCTCATACTCCGATAGTAGGTTCAATGCTACTTTGAGCCAGGGTATGCTCTGATTTGTACCCTATTCTTTCTAAAAATGCAAAAAAAAAATGTTCATACTCCAAAGTCCACAATAATATGGGGGAGATGGTGATCCAACATACACGTTTTTGTATATGTTTCATTTTTGAGCAGCTGGCTGAAAATCTTCATAAAGGAATATATACTAGAAAGCAAAACAAATGATGTTATGTGCATCATAAAGTATCAGCAGTTGGAGAGACACTTTACAAGTGACCAAGAAAATACCAACTTGTGTCTCGGCTGATAGGCTTAAATAGTAGGAAATTCCCAAGAGATCTTTAAAAACACATCCCAAGTTTGGGTGTACCACACTCAACATCAGCGCTGCTGGACATTGGGAGTCCACAAGGTGCGGAGTAATGAGGAGAATCATAATAACGATAGATAAATGAAAGTCCCTACTTTATTAAAATCAATAAAACTCGGTGCTTTTCAGAGCATGCATTGCTCCCTCTTCAGGAAGAAGAGGAAGCAATGCATGCTTCAAAATGTTGAGTTTTATTGCTTTTAATAAATTTGAGACTTTTGTTTATCTATTAGCCTTACTCCGCACCTGGACTCCCAATATCTAGCAGCGCTGATGGTGAGTGTGGTACACCCAGCCGTGGGATGTGTTTGTAAAGATCTCTTGGGAATGTACTGTGGATTCCTGGATTCCTGCAATTTAAGCCTATCTTGGCCACTCGTCAAGGTGAGCTACATACATTGATTTCAAATTACCTGTCCATCTGCTGATACTCTTATGCCCTGTACACACGGTCGGATTTTCAGACGGAAAAAGTGCAATCGGATTATGTTGTCCGAAATTCCGTTCATGTGTGGGCTCCATCGGACTTTTTCCGTCGGAATTTCCGACACACATAGTTTGAGAGGAGGATATAAAATTTTCCGACAACAAAATCCGATCGTTTAAATTCCGATTGTGTGTACACAAATCCGACGGACAAAGTGCCACGCATGCTCAGAATAAATTAAGAGACAAAAGCTATTGGCTACTGCCCCGTTTATAGTCCCGACGTACGTGTTTTACGTCACCGCGTTCAGAACGATCGGATTTTCCGACAACTTTGTTCGACCGTGTGTATGCAAGACAAGTTTGAGCCAACATCCGTCGGAAAAAATTATGGATTTAAATGTCGGATTGTCCGATCAATGTCTGATCGTGTGTACAGGGCATAAGATGAGCTCTGCTTCTGTTATGTTTTCTAAAATGTGCATACTGAAAATCCTAAACATCCCAATGTAGAAAACACTGCCATTTATATTGGAATATTTGCCTAAAACAGTGTTATTTCATACTTTGTAGGGTGGGCGATCCTACTCTTGGCTAACAGACGATGGGACTTCATATATCAACTGGAGAGATGGAGAGCCACAACGCCTGAGTGGCTGTGTATACATGGATGCCCAGGGAACATGGAGCACAGCAAACTGTGATAATAAACTACCTGGAGCAATTTGCAACTTCAACACTCGTAAGCATTTTATTTTTCCATTTTTATTATATGTCTTCATAGCTGTTCTCCACTCCCTCTTTTACAAAAGACTTTATTGTCTTTATAACATACCAGAGGCGTAACTAGAACTTTCAGGGCCCCGGTGCAAGAAACCATGATGGGCCCCCCTTCCACCCGAGCCCCGGCTTCCAATTTTGGGAGGGTGTCCATGGACATCCTTCCAAAACCGTTCTTCCCACATGACCCCTTGGACATGCATCCAGCGCAATCACATCGGCCCTTTACCATGTGATCAGCTGATCACATGTAAACAGACTGGTTATCCACAGCCCTTTCCTCACACGCTGTGTTTGTGTTAGGAAAGGACTGCCATTAACTGTCAAGAATGTCAGTAAATTGTTTACACTGATAATCAGTGCCCCAATCATCAGTGCCCATCAGTGCCGCCTATCAGTGCCCATCACTTCCAACTGCAAGTGTTACCTATCAGTGCTCATTAATGCTGCCTATTAGTGCCCATCAATTCTGCCTATCAGCACCACCTATCAGTGCTCATTAATGCCACCTAACTGCGTCCATCAGTGCCACCTATCTGTACTCTTCAATTCTGTCCATCAAAGCCCATCAATACTGCCTGAGTTCTGCCTATCAGTGTTCCTCAGTGCCCATCAGTACCACCTATCAGTGCCCATCAATGCCACCTATCAGTGCAGCCTTTCAGTGCACATTAGTGCCTCCTATCAGTGCTGCCTATCAGTGCTCATCAATGTGGCCTATCAGTGCTCATCAGTGCCTCCTATAAGTGCTCATCAGTGCCTCCTATCAGTGCCCATCAGTGCCTCCTATCAGTGCTCATCAGTGCCTCCTATCAGTGCTCATCAGTGCCTCCTATCAGTGCCCATCAGTGCCTTTTATCAGTGTCCATCAGTGCCTTCTATCAGTGCCCATCAGTGCCTTCTATCAGTGCTCATCAGTGCCCATCAGTGCCTTCTATCAGTGCCGTCTATCAGTGCTTATCAGTGCCTTCTATCAGTGCTCATCAGTGCCTTCTATCAGTGCCCATCAGTGCCTTCTATCAGTGCTCATCAGTGCCCATCAGTGCCTTCTATTAGTGCTCATCAGTGCCGTCTATCAGTGCTCATCAGTGCCGTCTATCGGTGCTCATCAGTGCCTTCTATCAGTGCTCATCAGTGCCGTCTATCAGTGCTCATCAGTGCCGTCTATCAGTGCCTTCTATTACTGCTCATCAGTGTCCATCAGTGCCTTCTATTAGTGCTCATCAGTGCCTTCTATCAGTGCTCATCAGTGCCTTCTATCAGTGCTCATCAGTGCCGTCTATCAGTGCTCATCAGTGCCTTCTATTAGTGCTCATCAGTGCCCATCAGTGCTCATCAGTGCCTTCCATCAGTGCTCATCAGTGCCCATCAGTGCCTTCTATCAGTGCTCATCAGTGCCTTCTATTAGTGCTCATCAGTGCCCATCAGTGCCTTCTATTAGTGCTCTTCAGTGCCTTCTATCAGTGCTCATCAGTGCCTTCTACCAGTGCTCATCAGTGCCTTCTATTAGTGCTCATCAGTGCCCATCAGTGCCTTTTATTAGTGCTCTTCAGTGCCTTCTATCAGTGCTCATCAGTGCCTTCTACCAGTGCTCATCAGTGCCTTCTATTAGTGCTCATCAGTGCCCATCAGTGCCTTCTATTAGTGCTCATCAGTGCCTTCTATCAGTGCTCATCAGTGCCTTCTATTAGTGCTCATCAGTGCCCATCAGTGCCTTCTATTAGTGCTCATCAGTGCCCATCAGTGCCTTCTATTAGTGCTCATCAGTGCCTTCTATTAGTGCTCATCGGTGCCTTCTATTAGTGCTCATCAGTGCCCATCAGTGCCTTCTATTAGTGCTCATCAGTGCCCATCAGTGCCTTCTATTAGTGCTCATCAGTGCCTTCTATTAGTGCTCATCAGTGCCTTCTATTAGTGCTCATCAGTCCCTGCTATTAATTTCTATCAGTGCTGTCTGCTTTCTCAGGACAGCACGGCTCTGAGCGGAGATCGTGTGTCATAGATTAATAGCACAGAGAGACTCCGGCGGCATTAACGTTCTATTTGTCGGTCCTCTCTGGCACAGATGAGAGAGGACACACAGCTGATCTCACTGCTCCCCCTTCTCCCCCTCCCCTCTCCTGTGTGTTCCGCGGGCACTCAAGTGTGAAGCTAAAGAGCTCATATTTCCCGCGGAGCACAGAGGAGAAGGAGGGGGGAGAAGGGGGAGCAGTGAGATCAGCTGTGTGTCCTCTCTCATCTGTGCCAGAGAGGACCGACAAATAGAACATTAATGCCGCCGCCGGTGTCTCTCTGTGCTATTAATCGATGACACACGATCTCCGCTCAGAGTCGTGTGTGAAGATCAACCCCGCTGGGCCCCCCCACAGTGGCTGAATGCCGGGCCCAGTCGCAACTGCGACTGTTGCGACCCTGGTAATTCCGCCACTGTAACATACACAACAGAGCCGATGGGACAACAATGTTCTCCACTTTCTCAATGGATGTCTAACAGTGCCTGAAAACATGCTACACTGATAGTACTGTGTATTTATTTTCTAAATTGGGTGTAGATGTGCGTTAAGATTAGTAGTATGTTCCACATCACAATATACTGTAGATTGTACATGTGCTACTTTATTGGGTCATCCGGTGTGCTGTTGTAGAAGGATTTTTTTAATATTATCTCACAATTGTGTCTTTTTGTACACCCCGACATGTCCAACGGGCTGAAGGAAAAAAAAAATTAACTGACTTTTCCATCTACGCAAACAAGGTCGATGGAGGAATCCCTGAAACTGGCATATTGTATTTTGACAGTGGGACTCACTGCTGTCAGAATACACAAATCTGGGACTGCAGCCATTGATCGACAAATGTTTTCCAGCATGTCCCTTGGACAGAAGTTGATCAACTTCTGTCAAGGCTTAAGCCACATGCTTATTGAAATGTGTCCAGTTGCTGCTGAATCAGATGAATTTCTATCAGCCTATGGCCATCTTAAGCCCTGCCCCACTTCACTCAGTTTAGAAATATATATTTTAAAGCAAACTTTGCCCATACTAGAAAATATAGCAGGCTATCTTAGGCAGGCTTTTCTCACTTTCCCCATGCTCCCTGTCTCCTTGATTCACTGTCAGAGCTCCTGAACATCCCTATACAATTTTTGACTTTCTGAAAGTCAGAACCTGCACCAGACTCTGCAAGCCTCTCTTTTCTCATGAATGACAGCACCAGGATTGGCAATTGGCTGCTCAAGCACCCCAAATTACATTATTGGGAGGCAAGAGGTGTCATATATTACTCCATAAAGGCAATCACTGGGTATTCCATGGCAGTGAGTAAGGACAAGGAAGCTAGGTAGAGCTAATCGACAAACATTCTCCATCATTTCCCCTCGACAGAAGTCAATCAAACAGGATGACCACACTCTAATCAGAATTTGGCCGGTCCTTACTGAACTGGCCAAATTTCAATTGGTGTATGGCCAGCTTTAAACCACTGTATCTACTTGCAGAAAAAGGCTGTTCAGTGATATTTTACACACTCAAAGAAAATAAGATTGTTTGAAGTCTCAAATCTTATCAAAAATCTCTGATGGTTGTTAGGGGAGGTGCCGCTATAGATACCTATTTAGTTCTGTGATTAGCTATGGCAGCACCTCCCCGAACATGCAATGCATCTCAGCAGTGCCGAGATATAAAGGCTGAGACTTCAAACAACCTTCAGCTCTCCTTTAGAAGTTAATGAGATGAGGGTAGTAAATCTCTGAACAGCCTCTCCCTTGGAAAGAATGGAAGAGCTCTTTAAGTGGAAAGAGCTTAACTCATTAAGAACCTCTATGAATTTGAAATGCTTTTTAAGAACCAAAATGAATTAAAACCGCAAAGATTTGGTAAGGTGTCTACAGACATTGGAAAAATGCTTGCAGGTCTGTAAGCATTTTCCAATACCCCATGGCCAGCACAGAAGACAAAATATGTTGTCTCACGTTAGGAATCAATACATAGGTAAGAAAAGTAAGATGTGTGGTCAAAGAAAAAGAGATACTTTAAATAAACAAAAAGGTCTTTAAATCCAAGTTAAGAGAGCTAGACCCCTTTGTCAAACATATTAAAGGGACACTCCAGTCAAATTTGAAAATTACGCCTTAAAATCTGTACAAACATAGCCTATCCTCTTAGTATTTCATTTTTATTCAGACATTGCACTTGTTTACCAGTCTTCCCCCATCCCCTTTATCAGTAATCTGATGATCTGAGAACTTCTAGTGATAATGCAGGAGAAATATTATGAAAAAAATCCACTACGGCTAAGAAGTTTCTCACAAGTACCTACTATGGAAGACTGATTGTGATTGGTGATGCATGAAGAACAGATATTAAGTTACACAGGGCAGGCTTCAGGATGTACAGTTCCAGGGTTTCTTAAGGGTTCATTCTCACCAGTCCCACTGGGCTGCATTGGGTTGTAATGTCGAGTGCTGTTCCAATGCAAAGCCAAATCAAAAAGCTTTGCTTCGTATAGAATCTGTTTAAACCAACATGTACATTGGTCTGCATTGTGATAAAAGTAGGCAAGGATCATTTTATCGTTGTACGTCGCAATATACTGCATTGCATAGAATTATTGTAGAAGATAAAAAAAAAAGAAGTAAAAAATCCAACACTGCAATGTGTTATTACAATGCATTGCAGCGAATGTTCACACACGTGTTATGCTTTACCAGCTCAAAAAGTACTTTCTACAGTAGAACTGCAGTTAATACAGAGAGATTACGGTAAATTTACTGATTTTAAAACAGGTACAGTGTTTTCTGGATAGCATAAGTAGCTTACTAATTGGTTTTTCACGGCATACAATTGCTGCCTAACACAAAGCACGGCTAAATAGGCACCCACTACCGTGGAAGCTTCCATATAACCATTTCTTAATTGAGCATTAAGGTTTCATTGTTAGGTTTACATTTAAGAATGCATTGGTTAAAAATAGGCATTTTTAAAACTGGACTCCAGACAGATAAAAGCGCAAATGAATGCAGCTCTATGCTGACCAACAATATACCCGTATGTCCCAATGTGTTAACATGTCCCCTCTTCTCTTTTCCTAAACAGAATCGACCAAAACTCATAAGTGGAGTTTCAACAGCAGCTGTCCGAATTCAATAGGTGATTCCTCTTGGATACCATTCCGTGACTACTGCTATTCCTTCCATATGGAGGTCAACATTAGCCAGAAGGACGCTGCTAAAACATGCCAGAAAGGTAATCACTGATAACAAAATCTGAAGCTTACCTCAAAGTTTTTGACCCATTTATTAATAAACCTTAAAGGGAACCTGTAGTTGAAACATCCCAAACTCACAGCACCGCTGTGGCTCCAGATCTGCTCCTCCTTCTTGTCTACGGACAGACAGGGTGCCAACTCAAAAAAGCTTGTCTTCACTCAGCATTAAAGAGAATAGATGATGAGTATCTTCTCATCTAGGTACTTTTATTAAGTTAGCAACGATATAGCTGTATCCATAATGTCTCCATTGACAGACCACTGCCTTTTAAAACAATTCACTATGAATGGCTTGATCATAAGGATAAGGAATCTTGCGATCAAGCCATTCATAGTGAACCATTTTAAGGAGGTGTGGTCTCTGTATGGAGAAATTATGGATACAGCTATATCATTGATGGCTGAATAAAAGTACCACGATGAACAGATACCAGAGTGCGACTTTCATTCAGCTATTCTCTTTAAATAGACCCTTTTTAAAATCAATTGCAATATGTCTTTGAACTTGCTTTACAGTTAGACCAGGAATAATTGATTTTCAAGCTCAGCCATAATTCCCCTTCCCTCCTTGCCTGTCATGCCCTCTTCCCTACTGGGAGCATCTATTACGGTCTATGCTGGCCTTTTCCCTTACCTCCCTTCCTAAACCTTTATGTAACTGCTGTGGGTGGAGCAAAGAGGAATACTATAGAATGTCATTTGAATGAGTGCTCTGAATCTGCTGGGGATGCTAACATCACATTCAAGATGGCAGCACCCAGCAGCAGACTCAAGTCTTTTGGATGTCTCCAAAAGGTTATTACATGTAATTACAATGCCTAAAATACATTGAATGCAAATATAAGTTCATGGGATATTTCGTTTTGAAATGAATGGTCTGGCAACAGGGTCTACACACACCCGAAAAAGTAACCATTGTACACAGGTCGTGTGTAGCACGTCCAGCCTCGTTGTCTGTTTGCCAGGACCCCCCCCCCCCCCTCCAAATGAAAAGCTATGTTGGCTTTGATTAATCAAAGGCATGGCTGTGTACACAGAGAAGAAAAAAGAATTTATACTCACTTTATACTTTTTGTTACTTTTTGAGGTACTTACCTTGCACTACAGCGGCAGCCCTATCACATATATATGTATATGTAAACATATATATATATATATATATTTTATTTATTTTTTCACTTTTTTCCACGGCGCGGGTTTAATTTTCATTTCATAAAAAAACACTTGCTCAGATGCTACAGATAGATACAAAAGTAACATATTGTTTCTTTTGTATTATTCTGTTTATTCCTCTGCAGATCAAAGGGATGAATTTTGATCTGCAGATGTCAGGTAAAGCAACCTGACAAGTCAAAGTTTTTTTTTTTTTTTTTTTTAATTTTACTCTATTTAACCTTTTGTTAACCCTTAGTTTACACTAATCTGCCCTAATTAACTCCTTCTTCTTTTCCATTCAATTATTATTAACCTGCTGATTTTGTTTTTGTTCTTTTCTATTTTATGAACCATTTATATTTAAACTTTTTTTGGGTTCTTTTGTTAGTTAATCAGAGGAAACTTTGTATTTAAAGCGGTGTTTCGCCTGTGGAAAACAAAAATTAAAGTCAGCAGCTACAAATTTTGCAGCTGCTGACTTTTAATATAAGGACACTTACCTGTCCAGGGAGCCCACGATGTTCACACCAGAAGCCGACCTGTTCCTCGGCTCCGGGTGCAGGTGCTGACATCCTTACTAAGGGAAACAGGAAGTGAAGCCGTGCGGCTTCACAGCCTGTTTCCTGCTGTCTTCTGAAGACAGCGGGGGGGGGGGGGGGGGACATTGCGTAGTTCGTTGCACAAAGTGCGGCGATTTATGCACAGAAGTGGGTGTAGATACCTGGATTTGACAGGTATCTGCTCCCCCCTCCCCTCTGAAAGGTGCCAAATGTGGCATCGACGGGGGGGGATCCGATCAGCATGAGTTCCGTTTCTGGGTGGAAATCCGCTTAGATTCATAAAATTTTGTTCTGGGAGTGGTACAGAAGTTCCCCCCCCCCACTGCAGGCACACAGCACTGTAGACTGTATGTACCTGCCCAACAAGCGCAACTGCTAGTGCAGTAAACAGTTTGTCTAGGTCAGCTTGCCGAAGAAAACTATAAAGGGACATTAAATGTGGAGCTAGGTTCAACTTTGTACACTCCCAAAAAAGCTATAGTGATGCCAATCCATTCATAAGAAAAACAGCTCAGAAATGTAAAATTAGCCCACACACCTAAATCAGATCTCATATAGAACACATGTACAGCAATTGATTATCTTGTGCACTTTCAAACAAAAATGTAAAAAAAATAATACAATAATTCCCTTTTGATCACTGTGTTTTAGATGGTGGTGATGTTCTAACCATTGTAGATGAGACAGAAAACCTTTTTGTCTGGGAACACCTGCAGACATATGAAAGTCAAACACAAGGAGCCTGGCTTGGCATGTCCTTTAGTATCAAAGGTAAGATATTTTTGTCTGAGGTAAGTGATAAAAGGTAGTCATCATTAATTACCATTTTTTAACCATGTATGTTTAAAGAGGAAGTAAACCCTGATGGATTTTACTTCCTCTTTATTTCCCTGCAAAGGTAAAGCATAATAGGCTACTATGCATCACATAGCAAGTAGCCCATTATGTGTCACTTACCTGAAACCGAAGACTGTGATGTCACCGCTGTTCCCACTAGCAGCGAGCGTCCATCTTCACCCCTCTTCCTTCCGGGGCTGCGAACTTTGGCTCTGTGACTGGCCGAAGTCGCGTGACCCACCAGTCACGGCATGCCCCCCTTTAGAAACGCACGATCTGCCCTTTCTAAAGTGCATAGACATCGGCGCGCGGCTTTATTGTAAATATCTCCTAAACCGTGGAGGTTTAGGAGATATTTCCAGCACCTACAGGTAAGCCTATATTAAGGGTGTACAACCACTTTAAATAAAATTATAAAATTTGTACTATCAATTTGATTAGATTTTTTGCACCTCTAAACTCACAATTTTGTTTCTTGGTATTTTTCCATCATTAATTACATATGATTTAAAACATAATTGCCTATGTTAGTGCATTGTAAGTCATATCCACTCAAAACTTTCCATAGTTTGCAGATGACTTAGCCTGCTAACACCTAACTAAAATGACTGCATCAATTTTTGGCGGACCATCCCTTAAAAACAATACAAACTAGGACTTGCATTGTGGTGTAATTAATCTAATTAGAGGATAGTGCATGGTGAATGTTTGATAAGCTAATGTGCTGTTAGTAAATTAATTTCCTTGCTAATTGTTACTGAAATAATTGAATGTTCTTATCTGACGTCTAAACCCGCCTATATGTGTTGATATGTGATTGTATAATTTCTGCACCTTGAGATTTGCCCAAATTATGTAATATGCACACTCATATATTTTTTATCCAATTGGACAGGCCATCCTACTACATACTGTAGTTGTGGGTAGATCAAAGGAGATAGTACAGAATATTGTCAGTCACAGATTACAATCTGATTTTTAATCACCTGTGAATCTACCTACCAACAGGTTTAGGGCCTGCTTGATTTGATATTGATTAGATAGATTAGGTGGGTCCATAGATTACATGGTTTTGGTAACTCTAAATTTGATTGTAGAGAGATTGTATGGTCAGATTGTAACATGATGTAACATCCAGCATCTTCTTGTTTTGCAGAAGGCTCTCTTTTGTGGAATGACAACACACCAGTCAATTACTCAAACTGGGGTCAGCAAGATTCGGGTCCCAGCTTGCTGAGTCCAAATTCCTGTTACTGGATTGAAGGCAGCAATGGAGTTTGGGGTCTGGGGTCTTGTACTAATATCAGAAAGGGAGTTATATGCAAACTCTACAGAGGTGAGCTGTGCCTTCACACTTTCAGAGGTTGGGCTGGAAGTATTAGAATTGAATTTTGTTTTTTAAAAAACAAAACATTTACTTGGACCTTATTTTAAAATGGTTCATGCCTCATATACAGGAAAAGTTAAAAACCCCAAAGGGGTAGCAATACCTATAATAAGGGCAATTCCTCTTTCTCCTTCAACCACTTGCCCTTCCGAAGATTTACCCCGCTTCATGACCGGGCCATTTTTTGCGTTACTTTAACTGACAATTGCGCGGTCGCGCGATGCTGCACCCAACTAAAATTGATGTCCTTTTTTCCCCACAAACCGAGCTTACTTTTGGTGGTATTTAATCACCACTGCGTTTTTTATTTTTTGCACTATAAACAAAAAAATTATATATATAAATGTATATACTTTCTGCTATAAAACATATCTAATAAAAAGATTGAAAAAAATCTGATTACTTAATTAATTTAGGCCAATATGTATTCTGCTACATATTTTTGGTAAAAAAAATCCCAATAAGCGCATATTGATTGGTTTGCGCAAAAAGTTATTGCGTCTACAAACCAAGGGATATTTTTATTTTTTTATTAGTAAAGGCGGTGATCCATGACTTATAGCAGGACTGCGATATTGCGGCGGACAAATCGGATATGAACTGACAATTTTGACACTTTTTAGGGACACAAATACAGTGATCAGTGTTAATAAATTTTATGCAGATGAATCCTTATAAAATTATGTGTTAATATGTAATTGTAATATCTGCTTGAAAGTGGAACTTAACTGTATCTGATCATCACAAACTGCAAAGCACTATTAATTTATTTTTAATTTGGAAGACAAACTCACCCATTCTCAATGCCTTGTTTTTATTGAGAAATCACTTTGGAAAACACCCCCCCAGCATTTCTAGCTGTAGCCACCTTAAGTAATGGAAGATGATTCATATAGCATGTTCTTGCTGGAATCCATCTGCTCTTAGCTCAGGAATGCAGACAGGAGGGTGTGCTTAGCTGAGCAAACCCCTGCTCCCCTCCTCCATATAAAAGAGAAAAATGCCCATGAAGACTTTGGGGATTTACAACATCTTCTTGGCCTAGGCCAGAAACCAGGGGGCAACAGAAGAAATGAAAAAAAAAGTTTAAAACAAGTAAATATAATATTTCTTTCTATCTATTTACTATAAAGCTAGCAGCATAGGGGGTTAAAAATAGTTAATAATGAATGAGAGAGTTTAGTTCCACTTTAAAGTGGAATTCCACCCAAAAGTGGAAGCTCCGCTTATCAGCCTTCTTCCCCCCTCTGGTGCCACATTTGGCACCTTTCGGTGGGGAGCAGGTATCTGTTTTTGACAGGTACCTGTCCCCACCTCTGAGAGATCTTACCGCGGCGATATCCCTCGGAAATTCGGCCCCCCTCCTTCCCCCTCTCCCGGGCCATTCAGAAACTGCGCGCGCTTCGCGCATGCGCAGTATGGAACTGAATGTGAAGCCAGAAGGCTTTACTGCTGGGTTCCCTTACTACGGATGACGCGGCAGCAGCACCCGAGAGTTGATGGAAATATCGGCTGCGGTGCCAACATCGCTGGATTCCAGGACAGGTAAGTGTCCTAATATTAAAAGTCAGCAGCTGTAGTCGGTGTAACTGCTGACTTTAAATTTTTTGCTGGGGGAGGGGGGGCGTAACTCCTCTTTAACTTTCCTATTGCACATACTAATTATTTGTTTTATTTATCTCTTCTTTATCCAAAATCCTGTTTTTTATTAGCGGAGGAAGACAACATTGCTAAATCTAGTAAGTATGATTTTAAGCAAATTTTAAAAACTCTGTACAACTAACATTTTGGATTTTCTAGTACTTGGTCACCAGGACAAACAGAGAGTTCGATCTCCCAAAAGCTGAGTTATGGTTATAAATACACTATATTTGATATACATTCAAATATGGGGGGGGGGGGCCTTTTAAAAGAAAAGTCAACACGCGATATAATTCCTGCTGTGGCCATGAAGCAAAGCATCACAGTCATGGCATGTGTACAGTCCCAGGTAATGCCTCTTCGATTAAAGGGGGAGCAGCTGAAGGTGGTAAAAACGCAGCTCAGTTGACATTTTTACTGCCCTTCAACTGCTAGTGTGAACCAGCCCTAAAATTGTATCAAATACTGACCATAGTTTTCCTTTCTTAGCACCAATTCATGGCAGCATACATGTGGTAGTATGCTGACATCAGGGGCATACGTACAGGGGTCACAATTGCAACCTGGCCCCATGCTCCAGGGGGCCTGTGCTGCCCCCTGGATAAGAGGGGCGGCATAAAGAGTAACAGATCTCTCCATTTTCCTCCTGCAGGCTTTCAGCAGCTACAGGACGAAAATAGAGGGGATTGGTTCCTCTACATGCCGCCCTGCCACCCCTCCTATCCACCTCCTGCTGTGATCGGGCCCCTGTGTGATCCCCTGCCCCCCCATACCCCAAAGCGCTGCCGGGTTCCCCCTCCCTCACCTCTCCTGCTGGCTTCTGCGGAGAATCTATCATGATAGAGAGCAGGGAAGGGGATGGTAAGTGTCTCATTTACTGGCCCCTTCCGTGTCTTAATGAATAGAGTCAGTGATTGGTACCGATCACTGACTCTGTTCATTTATGCCTGCGGCATAGTAAAATTGTGTTTACTATTCTTCAGTTTATGAATGCACAGGAACCTCTGTGCAGAGCTATTCTTGTCTTGTCATTCTGTGCAGCTGAGGCTGCAGAGGAGGAAATTGAGAGCTGTGTCCTCAATCTCTTTTCTCTGTCTCAAAGGTGAAACATCAAAGGTCTGTTTAGACTGATATTTCCCCAAAGGGCTCCTAAAATGTGTTAAATAAAATTGTAAAATAAATAAATAAATAAAATGGCAAAAAGGAAACTAAAAATAATAAATTACTGACACCAGTGGCGGAACTACCAGGGTCGCAAATTTCCCACCTGCGACCGGGCCCTGGCATTCTGCCACCATGGGGGGGCAGGGGACAGAGGGGCCCATTATGGTTTTATGTACCGGGGCCCTGAAGGTTCTAGTTATGCCTTTGACTGCCATGTTGGTGCCAGGAAAGATATATTCCTAAGCTATGGATGAAGTGGGCAGGGTTTAGTTTCCCTCTGGTCTTTACTGCTGTCTCTTCTCACATCCAACAGGGCTGTGTTTAGCTTGGCTTTTCAACTAAGCTACCTTTGCCAGCAGTGTAAGGTAGTTTCTTTAGATTTTACTATAGAAAATCCACTAGAGGACAAATGATAGAACTCTCATGCTCTGTACCGTCTAAATCACTACAGCCAGTTACAACAATAGGGAAAGAGAGTGCTTGCGCACAAATTCCAAACGGACAGAACGGTGCTCCACTGCTTAGTGATCAGACCAGGTGCCCCACATGGATATAAACTCTCACCCTAGATGTTGACCACCTATCTCTAGTGTGGTTACTTGCACTTAGTGGGGAAGGAAACCCCTATATGGTGTCTTTAATGGCTGGCCACACTCAGTTGCGGTTATGGCTCTGAGGAGCTTACTGATGACGGCCTTTGATATTGGCCGAAATGCGTAGAAGCTTGATCGCGTTATTGCGACATCACATCTGCCCGAGGAATCAATCCAGACAACCAACCCAAAACTGCAACTGAGCGGTATCCGGTGGATACCGGCCTGATTATTTCCCTTGATACACACATGCCGAACACAGGCTACAGGCACCAGAACATGTGAGTGTACCTACGTTTGTTTATTGCAATTTTTTTTTAAACGGTTTCACACTATGGGCTCCCCCTTCTGTCATTTTTGTTCCTTACCATTGGATGAGTATCTGCAGTGTGGCAAGTGACCACACTAGCGATAGATAGTCAACATCTAGGGTGAGTTTACATCTATGTGGGGCACCTGATCTGATCACTAAGCAGTGAAGTGGAGCACCGATCTGTCCATTTGGAATTTGAGCATGAGCACTCTCTTTTACAATTGTGGGACTTTACAGTATCTCACAAAAGTGATTACACTCCTCACATTTTTGTAAATATTTTATTATATCTTTTCATGTGACAACACTGAAAAGAATGACACTTTGCTACAATGTAGTAAGTAAATAGTAGTAGTGAGTAACAGTAAAAATAGGTGGCGGAGCTGCGGTTTTGCCGCCCCTCTAAACCCAACACAGCAGTTAGAGTGGATTGTACACACATAATATTTTATTATACCTTTTTATGTGACAACATATTTGTGGAAAAAATTTGTTGATTTACACTTTGCTACAATGTAAAGTAGTGAGTGTACAGCTTGTATAACAGTGTAAATTTGTTGTCCCCTCAAAATAACTCAACCCACAGCCATTAATGTCTAAACTGCTGTCAACAAAAGTGAGTACACCCCTAAGTAAAAAAAAATGTCCAAATTGGGCCTAATATGCCATTTTCCCTCCCCGGTGTCATGTGACTTGTTAGTGTTGCAAGGTCTCAGGTGTGAATGGGGAGCAGGTGTGTTAAATTTGGTGTTATCGCTCTCACTCTCTCATACTGGTAACTGGAAGTTCAACATGGGACCTCTCTGAGGATCTGAAGAAAAGAATTGTTGCTCTACATAAAGATGGCCTAGGCTATAAGATTGCCAAGACCCTGAAACTAAGCTGCAGCACGGTGGCCAAGACCATAGAGCAGTTTAACAGGACAGGTTCCACTCAGAACAGGCCTCGCCATGGTCGACCAAAGAAGTTGAGTGCACGTGCTCAGCTTCATATCCAGAGGTTGTCTTTGGGAAATAGACATATGAGTGCTGCCAGCATTGCTGCAGGTTGAAGAGGCGGGGGGTTAGCCTGTCAGTGCCCATACGCCGCACACTGCATCAAATTGGTCTGCATGGCTGTCGTCCCAGAAAGAAGCCTCTTCTAAAGATGATGCACAAGAAAGCCTGCAAACTGTTTTCTGAAGTCAAGCAGACTAAGGGCATGGATTAGTGGAACCATATCCTGTGGTCTGATGAGACCCAGATAAACTTATTTGGTTCAGATGGTGTCAAGCGTGTGTGGCGGCAACCAGGTGAGGAGTACAAAGACAAGTGTGTCTTGCCTACAGTCAAGCATGGTGGAGGGAGTGTCATGGTCTGGGGCTGCATGAGTGCTGCCGGCACTGAGGAGCTACAGTTCATTGAGGGAACCATGAATGGCAACATGTACTGTGACATACTGAAGCAGAGCATGATGACCTCCCTCCAGAGACTGGGCTGTAGGGCAGTATTCCATCATGATAACAACCCCAAAAAGATGACCACTGCCTTGCTAAAGAAGCTGAGGGTAAAGGTGATGGACTGGCCAAGCATGTCTCCAGACCTAAACCCTATTGAGCATCTGTGGGGCATCCTCAAATGGAAGGTGGAGGAGGGCAAGGCCTTTAACATCCACCAGCTCCATGATGTCGTCATGGAGGAGTGGAATAGGACTTTATTGACAACCTGTGAAGCTCTGGTGAACTCCATGCCCAAGAGGGTTAAGGCAGTGCTGGAAAATAATGGTGGCCACACAAAATTTTGACACTTTGGGCCTAATTTGCGCCTTTTCACTTAGGGGTGTACTCACTTTTGTTGCCAGCGGATTAGACATTAATGGCTGTGTGTTGAGTTATTTTGAGGGGACAGCAAATTTACACTGTTATACAAGCTGTAAACTCACTACTTTACATTGTAGGAAAAAGTAATTTCTTCAATGTTGTCACATGAAAAGATATAATAAAATATTTATAAAAATGTGAGAGGTGTATTCACTTACTGTATACTGAGATACTGTATATTTTTATTTCTGATTCATTTTTCGATAATTTGGCTTTATTATTCTATATAAGCTAAGCGTGGTGTCTGAGTTGTAGTGTTGCTGTTGAGCTCACATTTACACTGCTGCTGCTATCTTTTGTTACACATTTTTCCATTTATTTCATTGGCGCTAAGTTATTTGCTTTTCAGCAACAACAATAGCCCAGCTGGGTACGGTTTGAGACCTCACAAACCTCTAAAAAAAAAAAAACAATTTGGGTCATCCCTTGTGGGCTTCACAAACCTCTATAAAAAAAAACGAATTGAGTCATCCCTTGTGTACTTAGTTCCTCTTTATTTGTATGTTAATATTTGATAATTTCACTCTTAATTTTGTATACTGATCTATTTTCCCACAGTTTTACCACCGCACAGCACGGCAGTGGCAATAGTGGTCCTCTCTACCTTTGCCCTTTGCATCTTAGTGGTTGTAATCATCTACCTGTACCGACGCAGAAAACTTGCGGCAGAACAAGGAGCATTCGAAAGTGCAAGATACAGCCGCGCCAGTACCGGGCCGGGAGGATCAGCTGATAAGAACATACTGGTGTCAGACATGGAAATGAATGAGCAGGAATAAGAGAGGGTTCAAGGGACGTCATATTAAAATACATGGGGGGGCGTTGGGTCGTTTAAGACTTTTAATTCTTCCCACTACCTGGTGACCATGGTAGTTGTTGATATTACAGAGGGTGCAGGATGCCCCCTTTACTGAAAATGGATTTCTACACTGTCAGTGTTATTTGGGGGCTGTCGTACATTGCTGAGCAATGGTTTTCGAGCAGCTCCGACATCAAAGAAGCCATAACGGTACCGCCATCTTACTCCCAACACTCTACTTACCATTATAAACTTCAAAGCAGACCTTTCTTTGAGACTGGGGGGAAATAAATTGGGCTTAAGCTGTGTTCACTCTAAATGTTTGAGTTTGACCAAATTATAGTGCTTGGATTTCTTGTGTGTCATTAAGACTAGTACTGTGTTTGTTTTATAAAAAAAATGCTATGGGAATGTCTTAAGCATTCGCACAGCCGTCAAGGATAATCATCGTAATTTGTTTACTTACTGTGATTGCCAGCTTCTTTTGGCCATAATGGGGTATTATTCTGAAATACCCCTATCAGAAAAATATAGCATCATGCCCACTAGATGGTGCTGATGATCATAGGAAGTAAAAAACATATTATACTAATTAAGGGAATTATTTGTGACAACTGTGCGAATGCTTGAGATATTTGCACGTTTTTTTCTTTATAAATAGACCCCCAAAGTGTGGGACATTTATAATGGTGGTTCATGCCTCCCCTCTGGATGGTATCCTGCAAGATTCAACATCACAGTCCACTGCTCATCTGAGGTTTACATCGCCCTGCTTTCTCTTTTTGTCTACAGTCATAACAAGACCGCTATTCATTTCTTTTATCCACCCAGTCCACATAACATAACCTCAGTACAAAAACAGAAAAACATTTTGGAGAGAGCGCATTGATTAGATGCTGTGTAGCGGGTGTTGAGGAGCACCCAGAAAAAACATTCATGCCACCTTAGGAGTTTTAGTTAAAATTTTTATGCGTATAGAGCAGGGGTGTCAAAGTCAATTACATTGTGGGCCTCATCAGCATTATGGTTGCCCTCAAAGGGCCGGTTGTCGCTATAAGACTATATAAATGTATCTACTATTTATGATACCAGCGGTGTGAAAACCCTCCTTTTCAACTGGCATAAAATTGTTTTATTCTCATAATAATTATAAGCAAATGTCCAATGCACCTAACCCTCCTTACTTGTCAGGAGCCCCCCTCGCCATCAGAAGTCAAGAGTCCCCCACCCTCCCTTACATCACAGTGCTTAACTTGTGCTGCTGCCGGGAAGAAGCTGTGGGGCAGAGTTGGTAAGCATAAAGTGCAGAGGGGAGGTGGAGACTGCTGAAGTCTGTTAAATGCTAAAACCGGGGGAGGCGGAGACGAGGGGGTGCAGCACGGAGAGACACAGGATCTGTAGAAGGATTTCTGACCTCCTCTCTGCTGCCAACTGCTGAGACAGTGGGGAAGAGACAAGCCTCTCCATGGCTGCGCAGAGAAACGCAGGCTCTGGTAGAGGAGTTCTATCCTCCTTTCTGCTTCAGACTGCTGGGACAAGGTGGGGGCGGAGACGAGGGGGGTGTTGCATCTGCAGGAGAGGTGTGAGGGCCACATGAAATGGCCTGGTGGTCCAAATCAAGATAAGCCAATCCGTTTCTGAGGAAAAGCCTCCCCCTTTCTCAGGGCTGAAGCCATAGATAAATTCGGTCTAGCGGTGAGAATTAAATAAGAAGTCTATAATGGGGTTTGATCGGAGCTGTCAGATTGGTTACCCTGTTGCTGTGATGGAGGATTCATTTGCTTTGCAAGTTAAGGGGATCCATCTTAGAGATGACAGAATGCAAAAATCAGAATTAAAGATTTTATTTGGCAACATCATAATTGAGGGAGACATTCGGAAAACAGCAGACTAGTCTATACTATAGGTGTTACAACTTTATTAGCAATTTATATGTTTTTTTGTCCATTCTTCCTCTGATGTCTCATTAGTAATGCTTAGCCTTTATGGCATCTCTTTCTTTCTGTCTTTTTTTTTTTACTTTATAAGGACCAAAATTGTGACATTTTGCCACTACTGTATATACCAGTTTATACTGCACCTTGTCAGCAATCAAACAAAAATTGCACATATGCTGAGAGTGAACACAGCTAGCCCTTGCCTTTAAAGCCACCAGGAGAGATGTCAGTAGGAGAATATCAAGGATGAGCCAACGCTAGCTTGTCTGCTGCAGCCCATGGCTAGTAAATGTATGCGTGCCCCTTGCCTCCATGAGCCATATTTGCTAAAGTGCACCTTCTGGTAGAAAGGCAAGGGGTTAATTCAGGAGTCCCACATCCAGAGCACCGTGTGCTAAAATGGGGAGTCAGGCATAAAAACACTATGTATGTATACCCATATGTCCGGGTATGACGTATTGGTATATTTTCAATGGCAATAAACATGACCGCATTCACGTGTAATGGTATCTCTTATTTGTGTTGTGTTGGTTGATGACACTGGATCTTTAAAATGGACCTCTCTGTAATTTTGCTTGAAAACATTTCTGAAATACTACATGACTAGGGTACCAAAGAGGCTTTGACCCATTGCTTGGCCACCACTCCACCAACTCCTTATGCTATATTAACCAAACGTGACACCAACTGGAGTTTAATGGCCATAGCAGCCTTTTTATTAACCAAATATAACACAACATATTAGCATATTCACATACTAACACATAAAACATCAGACAGTATTCCAGAGGCCCCCAAGGTCCTTGTGGGCATACACTCCAAGTACCTGCGAAACAACCATTTTTAGGCCTCCAGCCGCAGAAAGCACTGGCTTGGAGACAAACCCAACATTGCAGGTATCACCAACCAGAATAATGGAAGCTGTACCTGAGACGGGTCCCTACAAATATACCTTTTGCCCCTAATTATCACCATCCAAGGACCTCATGCCCGCCAGCCGCTATGACAAGGTTGCCTCAGCTCCAAAACCTGCAAGAAAACAGAAACCAAAACAAATACAATAACTCAGTAACCCAATAACCCTTAGGGAGGGAGGGTGGTAAGATGTCCCATCTGATCTCTCTTCCGACTGAGCCCCTCCCAGACCCTTACCACATACCCACTCTTGAAGCCACTCCTGCTCTCCTCTTACACCAATCTGGTAAGTGCCCACACTCACGTGCCCCACCTATTAATTACTCCACCTCGTCTCAAACCCCTTCTGACCAGTCATGTTGGCCCTCCGTCTAGTCTTTGCCTCTACTCCAGGCCTCTCTTGTCTAGGGTACCAAAGAGGCTTTGACCCATTGCCTGGCCACCACTCCACCAACCCCTTATGCTATATTAACCAAACGTGACACCAACTGGAGTTTAATGGCCATAGCACTGGAACCATGGAGGATACAGGAGCCATCGTCTGACCTGCTGCATGTCCCACAGCTCACTGCTGTCACCCGCTGTCTGACCCGCCACCAAAATGAGGTAAACGCAGGTCAGGCGGGGGGGAGGGGTATTTTATGGGCACAGAGGCTGCATATGATGGGCACAGAGGCTGCATATGATGGGCGCAGTGGCTGCATTTTATGGGTACAGAGGCTGCATTTTATGAGCACAGAGGCTGCATATGATGGGCACAGTGGCTGCATTTTATGGGTACAGAGGCTGCGTTTTATGGGCACAGAGGCTGCATATGATGGGCACAGTGGCTGCATTTTATGGGCACAGAGGCTGCATTTTTTGGGCACAAAGGCTGCATATGATGAGCACAGAGGCTGCATTTGATGGACACAGTGGCTGCAATTGATGTTTTTTTTTCAGTATTTTTCAGAATTTTTCAGTTTGAGCCCCCCAAAAATTTTTGAGCACCAGCCACCACTGCTCTAAACACTCCTCAATATTAGCCATTGCATGTGTCCATGTACACATAGGTGTTTAAAGACAGGGGCATTTCGAGGAAAAAAACCCCCAAAAAACTGCAGCAGTGTTTTGGAAGAAAAATTGATGTGCCTAAATGCAGTAAACGCATCTAAATGTGCTTTAAAACTAGGTGTGTTTAGCACTTGAGTGTTAATTCATTTCAATGGCCAGACTAAATGATTATTCTGGCCAATGAAAGGAATTAATGCCCAAGTGATTAACACGCCTAAATGCATTTACAAAAATGCTGCTATAGGCACGTATTTGATGCTGCTTTTTGCCCTGCCAGGAGAAAGGTGTTCAGGAGAGCTGGGCACACTTCCGTTAGGCGGTAGCAGGGGTGCGGCTTATAGGTGCTGTTTGTGTCTATGGACTCACACAGCCCAGCTCTGGGGTGCCTCCGTAGCATCCAGCTTGCTAAGCAGCAGGGAGAGCTGGACAACGCTGACGGGGAACTTCCAAAAGAGGAGGTAGGGGTCCACTCTGTGTTGTACAGAGCCAGCAAAAAAAAAGTTCAGTGCAGTACATAAAATAGAGCACTAGATGGCGCTGCTTCCCATGGCATAGACTTAAATGAGGGTGTTTTCCCGCCTTCAGTCACCGTGAGGTAAATGAGAGGAGTATGACTTTCCTCAGGACAGGTGAGACATTTCTACCTTTTTTTCTCTAAAAGTCAAGAATATGGCAATTTCCAGAATAAATCACATAGAGTCTTTTTTTTTTTTTTTTTCTTGCTTATTTAATCAAATTTGCACAGAAAATGTTCTTATTTTATTATTATTCATCATTATGACCTCATACCATTTACTTCATCATATTACTCTTTCATTTTATTTTATTTGCAATTGTATTAATCATAATTTATTTGTAATGGTATTAACCACTTGCCTACTGGGCACTTAAACCCCCCTCGTGCCCAGACCAATTTTCAGCTTTCGGCGTTCTCACACTTTGAATGACAATTACTCAGTCATGTAATACTGTACCCAAATGAATTTTTTGTCCTTTTTTTCATACAAATAGAGCTTTCTTTTGGTGGTATTTGATCACCTCTGGGTTTTTTATTTTTTGCGCTATAAATGAAAAAAGACTGAAAATTTTGAAAAAAAACGCATTTTTTTTAGTTTCTGTGATAAAATTTTGCAAATTATTAATTTTTCTTTATAAATTTTGGCCACAATTTATACTGCTACATATCTTTGGTAAAAAATAACCCAAATTAGTGGATATTATTTGGTCTTTGTGAAAGTTAGAGAGTCTACAAGCTGTGGTGAAAATCATAAAAAAATTGATCACACCTGATGTACTGACGGCCTATCTAATTTCTTGCGACCCGAACAAGTCAGGAAAGTACAAATACCCCCCAAATGACCCCTTTTTTGAAAGTAGACATTTCAAGGTATTTAGTAAGAGGCATGGTGAGGTTTTTGATGTTGTCATTTTTTCCCACAATTCTTTGCAAAATGAAGATTTTTTTTTTCCCCACACAAAATTGTCATTGTAATAGGTTATTTCTCTCACATGGCATGTGTATACCACAAATAACGCCCCAAAATACATTCTGCTACTCCTCCTGAATATGGGGATACCACGTGTGTGGGACTTTTTCACAGCCTGGCCACATAGAGAGGCCCAACATGCAGCGAGCACCATCAGGTGTTCTAGGAGCATAAATTACACATCTAACTTGTTGACTACCTATTACACTTTTGAAGGCCCTGGAGCACCAGGACAATGACACGTGACACTGATGACAGATGGCACTGATACGTGGCACTGATGACACTGACGTGGCACTGATGACAGATGGCACTAATATGTGGCACTGATGACAGATGGCACTAATACGTGGCACTGATGACATTTGGCACTAATACGTGGCACTGACAGATGGCACTAATATGTGGCACTGATGACACGTGACACTGATGACAGATGGCACTAATATGTGGCACTAATGACACATGACACTGATGACAGATGGCACTGATGACAGATGGCACTAATACGTGGCACTGATGACACATGGCACTGATGACAGATGGCACTAATACGTGGCACTGATGACAGATGGCACTAATATGTGGCACTGATGACAGATGGCACTAATATGTGGCACTGATGACACGTGACACTGACAGGTGGCACTGATGACACGTGACACTGACAGGTGGCACTGATGACACGTGACACTGACAGGTGGAAATGATGACAGATGGCACTAATATGTGGCACTGGGGACAGATGGCACTGGGGACGGATGGCACTGGGGACGGATGGCACTGGTGAGGGATGGCACATTGGACGGATGGCACTGGGGAGAGATGGCACATTGGACGGATGGCACTGGGGAGAGATGGCACATTGGACGGATGGCACTGGGGAGGGATGGCACTGAGGACAGATGACAGTGGGGAGGGATGGCACTGAGGACAGATGACAGTGGGGAGGGATGGCACTGAGGACAGATGGCAGTGGAGAGGGATGGCACTGAGGACAGATGGCAGTGGAGAGGGACACTGACTTGACTTTTTTCCATTTTTTTTTTTTTGACTCACCGCTGCAGCGCTTCGCTCTCCCTCCTCACACGCTGTCTCTGTGTGAGGAGGGAGAGCCGGCGATGAGAGATGATCTCATATGTTTACATATGAGATCATCTCTCATTGCCACCGCCGATCGCACTGTAAACGGCCGCTATGATTGGCCGTTTATGGCGATCTGTGGCTGGCTGTGTCCAAGGGACACGGCCAGCACAAAACTTCCCCGATGCGAGCGCGCGGGAGCGCGCATCGCGGAAGTAAACAGCAGGACGTCCAGGGACGGCCACCCGGCAGGTAGCATCCGCGCTGCAGCCGTCTTTCGGCTATAGCGCGGGCACGAAGTGCTTAATCATCATTATGAGCTCATACCATTTGTTTCATATTATTATCCTTTAAAGTACTTTTTTATTTCCAATTTACTGGAAAGAAGGATGTTTCGACACATATGCGTGTTTCCAGAAATTTCTACACACAGTATCTCACAAAAATGAGTACACCCCTCACATTTTTGTAAATAATTTATTATATCTTTTCATGTGACAACACTGGAGAAATGACACTTTGCTACAATGTAAAGTAGTGAGTGTACAGCTTGTATAACAGTGTAAATTTGCTGTCCCCTCAAAATAACTTCACACAGTCATTAAAGTGATTGTAAAGGCTTGTTTTTTTTTTAATTTAAAACAACAAACATATCATACTTACCTCCACTGTGCAGCTCGTTTTGTATAGACTGGCCCTGATCCTCAGTTTCTGGGGTCCCCTGACGGCCCTCGCGGCTCCTCCTCTTATCAGATAACCTCCTAGGAGAAGCGCTCTCCCAAGGGGTTACCTTGCGGGCGCACTCCTGAGTCCAACATTCGGCATCCATAGACACCAATACCGGACTTGGCCTTGGCACCCGCATCATTGGATTTGATTGACGGGAGCCAATGGCTGCGTTGCTATCAATCTATCCAATCAACAGCCGGGACCCCGGGCAGAGAGGGAAGGCGCGTCTCCGCCGAGCGAAATAAGGGGCTCAGTTAAGTAAAACGGGGGGGGGGGGCAATGACTGCAAAAAAACACGAGGGTTTACAACGCCTTTAATGTCTAACTGCTGGCAACAAAACTGAGTACACTCCTAAGTGAAAATGTCCAAATTGGGCCCAATTAGCCATTTACTCTCCCCGGTGTCATGTGACTCGTTAGTGTTACAAGGTCTCAGGTGTGAATGGGGAGCAGGTGTGTTAAATTTGGTGTTACCTCTCTCACTCTCTCATACTGGTCACTGGAAGTTCAACATGGAACCTCATGGCAAAGAACTCTCTGAGGATCTGAAAAAAAGAATTGTCGCTCTACATAAAGATGGCCTAGACTATAAGAAGATTGCCAAGACCCTGAAACTGAGCTGCAGCACGGTGGCCAAGACCATACAGCAGTTTAACAGGATAGGTTCCACTCAGAACAGGCCTCACCATGGTTGACCAAAGAAGTTGAGAGCACGTGCTCAGCATCATATCCAGAGGTTGTCTTTGCGAAATAGACATATGAGTGCTGCCAGCATTGCTGCAGAGGTTGAAGGAGTGGGGGGTCGGCCTGTCAGTGCTCAGATCATACGCCGCACACTGCATCAATTTGGTCTGCATGGCTGTCATCCCAGAAAGAAACCTCTTCGTAAAGATACACAAGAAAGTCCGCAAACAGTTTGCTGAAAACAAGCAGAATAAGGACATGGATTACTGGAACCATGTCCTGTGGTCTGATGAGACCAAGATAAACTTATTTGGTTCAGATAGTGTCAAGCATGTGTGGCAGCAACAAGGTGAGGAGTAAAAAGACAAGTGTGTCTTGTCTACAGTCAAGCATGGTGGTGGGAGTGTCATGGTCTGGGGCTGCATGAGTGCTGCCAGCACTGGGGAGCTACAGTTCATTGAGGGAACCATGAATGCCAACAATGTACATCCCCTCCCTTCGAAGACTGTGCCGCAGGGCAGTATTCCAACATGATAACAACCCCAAACACACTTCCAAGACAACCACTGCCTTGATAAAGAAGCTGAGGGTGAAGGTAATGGACTGGCCAAGCATGTCTCCAGACCTAAACCTTACTGAGCATCTGCAGGGCATCCTCAAATGGAAGGTGGAGGAGCGCAAGGTCTCTAATATCCACCAGCTCCGTGATGTCGTCATGGAAGAGTGGAAGAGGACTCCAGTGGCAACCTGTAAAGCTCTGGTGAACTCCATGCCCAAGAGGGGTAAGGCAGTGCTGGAAAATAATGGTGGCCACACAAAATATTGACACTTTGGGTCCAATTTGAACATTTTCACTTAGGGGTGTACTCACTTTTGTTGCAAGCGGTTTAGACATTAATGGCTGTGTGTTGAGTTATTTTGAGTGGACAGCAAATTTACACTGTTATACAAGCTGTACACTCACTACTTTACATTGTAGCAAAGTGTAAATCAACTAATTTTTTCCACAAATATGTTGTCACATGAAAAGATATAATAAAATATTATGTGTGTACAAACCACTCTGACTGCTGTGTTGGGTTAAAAGGGGCGGCAAAACCGCAGCTCCGACACCTATTTTTACAGTTTCCTGCCTGTACGCGTGGACACAATCTTAGGCTGGGTTCATACACGTCTGTCTGCAGTTTGCAGTCCATTGTTCTGTGTGTTTGTGTTCACTGGTTCAGGTGTGATTCAGTTGTAAAATGCATCCAATTTGCATATATGTGAACCCAGCCTTAGGCCGGCCATAGACGGCTCCTACTGAGATTCGAACCGTGTGTGGGCAGGCTGAATGTACCAAGCTGACTGATCGATCACCTTGGTACAAACAGACTGCCGGATTCAATATCCGCTAGCAAAAATCACTCCTCTCCCACAGGGCTGTTTTTAAGGCAGGGCAAAAGGGGCAGCTGCCCTGGGCCCTGTCATTGTTGTGGGGCCCAAAGCAGCTGTCTCATTCTTGCCAACTATCCTGGTTTAATTTCCCTCGTTCCTTGAGGTTTTAGTCCTTTGCTGTGTCCCAATATCTCAGTGTGAAGTGCTGCTACTAATGCTGCCCAGCTCTGCCCTATTGTTGTGTACAGATGACTCACCTGCAGACCCTGTGTTTACATGTAAATTACCAGCATTCATATGTAAATAGGAGCGGCCAGTGGCATTGATATGTATATCATGCCCCCCTGAGGTCATATCCACAGTAATCTCTAGCAACCAATCAACAAGCAGAAATCATGTGCTGTAACTTCTAGCAACTAATCAGTGAGCCGTAATGTGTGCTGTAACCTCTAGCAACCAGTCAGTGAGCGGTAATGATACACTGTAACCTCTGGCAACCAATCGCAATAGCTGCCTGTTCTGATTCAGTAAACTGATTTTGAGTCTAGCTGCTATTTATTCTATGTCTCAGAGCAGGTGGAGAGCAAAACTGCATGGGGGGGGGGGGGGGGGGGGCGCCAAGAAAAGTTTTGCCCAGGGTCCAATCAATATTAAAGACGGCCCTGCTCTCCCAACAGGGACAGCTCCACGAGCATTCTGCTCAGCAGGAAGGATTCCCCTGTCAGCACTGCCTGTGTTGATAGGGGACTTGTGTGAATTTCACAGATTGCAGGAAAGAAATTCACACCATCTATCTATGGCCTGCCTTGGGCCGGGGTCATACTGGTGTGATTTCAGATGTGACCCGGGTCACACAGAATCGCTTGAAAGGAAATCACATTCAATTCAATGGTGCCTGTTCACATCAAGGCAACGTAACTGTGCTAATTTGGTGGGATTTTGTGCCACATAGACTTCAATGGAAATCCATCAAAAACGCATCTAAATGTGTTTTTTTGTGATTCCGGCACATTTTTCCCCAACTATTCTTCTCCACCTCCAGAGATCACAGTAGTATAAAAAAAAAATCACATCAAAAATGCACCAAGTCGTACTACAGTTGCACTACATAATCACATTCGAAATCAGATGAATTTGCAGTTAAACTCGTGTGAACCAGGCATTAGAGCTCATTGACACTAGCAGTTGGGGACAGTAAACCCTGTGGTTGAGCCACGTTTCTATCACCTCCCTACTGCATCCACCCTTTAGCTGCAGAAGCAGCACCTATGGTGTACACATGCCACGGCAAGAATTATACCCCCTGTTGCTTTCTGTAAGTGGTACCTATTCAAGTGAATGGGGCTACTCTGCAAGCACCCCACAGTTCAGTGCACACAGTTGCAGTGTGCTCCTGCGGGTAAAGCCAGTAGTGAGGAGGGGATACAACACCTCCTCACCACCCATCAAATGCTCTCTGAAGAGCTTTACAAACATGGATTGCTCCTCAGAGACCAAAGCACATGTGAAGGAGCCCTTAGAGTAGGGTACAGGGTTCTCTATGAGCTCATTCACATCAGTGGTCAGGGGGCAGTAAAAGCAGGCAGTTTAGCCACAGTTTTACCACCCAACGGCCATCCACCTAAATAAGGGCATGCATCCACTTACAAGTAAACAGCATGGTGCGGTTCCGTCCACCAGACGCAACCCATTTGAGTGTATAGGGCTGCGCTGCAACCAAGGGCTCGTTCACATGTGCAGCAGTGACTCCCCCTCCTCTAAAGAGGGACCCACACATTTATCACTTTTCAGAGGTGTTTGACCAGATACCTGCTCTACTGCCGCATCGCAGTCATGTGCATTGCATGCACTGAATAAGGGATAAGGGCTAAATTGCCCAGAGGATGGGGAAAAAAGGACTTTTAAGGTGCTGTTTACATCAAAGATATAGTCAAAAATTCTGTACAATCATATTAAAAAATGAAAATTTTATTGAATTAAGATTAAAATATTCATGTCTCTCATGGAAAGTGGGACATGCTTTTAAGAACAATATGACATTAATGAATATCACCCAAAATTGTTCACATTGGATAATGCAACATAAAGCAACTACTTAAAGGTGCCATGACAATCTGCCGCTCGACATGTTTCGCTCTAATACGAGCTTCTTCAGGAGTTTAAAGGCTATGATTGTAGTGGATTCTATAATGATGGGAGAATAGACAATAATCAATACATGCGTACAAACATATTAGAAATACATCCAATGGATGAATAAACTAAATTATCAGAAGACAGGTTAATACAGAGCATATAAATGCATATATATAAGTAGAAGTTTGGAGACCAAACAGTTCAACCAAGTATATGTGGGAAATTAAAATTTGTATATCTTACCAGGCTGTAATGCATCAATGCGACATAAATGTTTCAATAGAGTGGCAACATGAATGTTTCAATAGAGTGGCAAATTAGTGCTGATTTTGAACCGGGAAGTTCTCTCATATATATAGGGACATCGCTGCCATAGTGTGACCACAGGGGAACATAAAGTTGTATACTGGCCCTTTAAAGAAATAAAACAGAATTAAAATTGATAAGGGGGGGGGGGGGGATGTATGGGAACAAGGAAATCAGATTCCCAAACATCCTTGTTTGGTTTTAAGGTGTATTTTAAGGTAGAGCCAATTAGGAGTATTTACCTAAAGCATAAAAGTATCACGGTAAACATGTGTTAAATGGATATGGCTAGATACCATAGTTTCATCAAACCAGTCGATGGTGACTACAAAAACGATAACCAACCGCGATGTTTTCTAAGTGGAAAAGAAATACAGTTGTAAAGGACCATAAAAGTTCCACAAGTGCAGCTCACTGCCAACTGACAGTGATGCTGTAGAGGGAGAACTTACTTTGTAGGCAGTAGTCCGGCAAGCAGATTTGGGAGAGCTTCACGCTGCCTCCATTGAACGGCGCCGGTAGCAGAGCTGTGGGCGGTGTATGACCGCCTTTATGTACCCCCACCACGGCGGCGTCTGATTTCGCCGCCGTGATGCGGACGCTTGTTGAGGCTGGCTGCGTCATACCCTGGGGGAGGAGGAACGCGGCGGCGTCAATCTGACGTCCGTAGCGTGCCAAAGCGTAGTGCGCATGTCTATGGATTCATAGAGCCCGTGAGATATCCGGGCGCCGAAAACGCCATGTTGGTAATGGGAAAAAAGAAAGTATAAACAGATAGGACTAGACTAAAGCATTCAGCCTATCTGGCAACCAATAAATGAAAATAGAGGCTCATATGTATCACTTTATGGGTATTATAGCACCCCATTTAGTGCAGCAACCAGGATCAAAAAAAGGGGGCCACCACTCTGGGGACGATTGGCTCTATATCTCCAATAGTGGGTGCCCCGGGCGTCCGTGTGGTCTAAATTGACAGAGATCGACCCAACATGAGAATATTCCCGGGATATTGTTGCCAGTCATAAAAAGAAAAGAAACAAACGGACTTTTTGTTAAAAAATCCTTAATAGATATTTGCAACAACAGCCTGTAAGATTATAGCACAAAATAAATCAGTGGAAGTTCAATGATATCAAGTGTAACATACAAGAATGTACATGGTCATAATCTCGTTATTATTGAATATTTTAACATAGCTTATACAAATATGAGACGCCAGATCAGTACAGCATTGAGGATACAGAATATAGTTAATATTTTAACATGAATTATATATATATGTGACGTCACATTAGTACAGCATTGAAAATATTAAATGTGAGTAATGACCTACCAAGATGGAAAAGGCAAGGAAAAAGAAAGAACAAAGGAAACACAAAATCAAAAAATCGGAAAAAAAAAAAAAAAAATTTTTTGGTTTGAAAACCGAGAAATACCTTTTAGTATTAGATTACACTATTATGTTGTATTTGGAAAACCAAAACTTGAAAAACCAAAGAATGGAAAAAGGGGAGGGGGGGGAAAAAGAGGGGGAAGAGGGGGAGGGACCCGGGAGAACAAAGTCATGTCTGAACTGGGGATGCCCCAGTTTTTAAAGAAATGGCTTAAAACTGAACGCATCGTTCATGCCTGGATGCTGGAGAGCTGACAGCTCGTGTATCCAGCGTGCCTCCTTTTGGAGGAGGAGCTTATCATAGTCTCCCCCTCTTACACCCGGAGGGATATGTTCCAAGGCAAAAAAGTGTAAACAGTTAGCGTCAAAGTTGTGCTGCAGGCCAACATGACGACTGATGGGGGTTTCCATTCTTTTTTTCTGTATAAGGGAAACATGATCCCTAATGCGGCAAAAAAAGGGTCTCTTAGTCTTTCCGATGTAAAACATCTTACATTCGCATAACATGATGTATACTATACCGATGGATTGGCATGTTACTGCAAATCTAGGTTTGAACAAATGGCCGTTGGGCAACAAGAGACTACGAGTGGCTAAAATATATCTACAGTATGAACATTGATGGCAGGGTCTACTTCCCCTATCGGTTTCTTTGATTTTTGCACTGTGGCTTTCATAGTGGCTATGTACAAGTGAATCTCTAAGGGATCGACACCGTCTGAAAGTAATCTCCGGATATGGATTTAGATGTTTGGCCACCTTTTCGTCTCCCATTAATAAATACCAGTACTTTTTAAGGATATCACGTGTTTGTTGGTGTTGACTAGAGTAAGTAGTGATGAGCCTGACACCCGGGTTGGCTTTTTTACAGCTGGTGTTATGCAAAAGAGAGGCTCTATTTTGGTTTTTTGCTCTGAGGTATGCTTTTTTAAGGCATTTTTTGCTATACCCTCGATTGAGGAAGCGTGAGCGTAAACATTTAGCTTCCCTTTCGAAGTCAGACTCATCACTGCAGTTGCGTTTTGCTCGTAAATATTGCCCGTAGGGCACGCTCGTGATAAGAGGAACCGGGTGGGAGCTGGTGGCGTGCAACAGGGAATTGCCCGCAGAGGGTTTCCGGTATAAAGTTGTTCTGATGTTACCATCAGATTTAACTATAATTTGAGTGTCCAAAAAGGTCAAACTGGATTGACTGAATTCAACAGTGAATTTGAGATTAAATCTATTGATTTTTAGGCTTTCCAAAAAGGACAGAAGAAGATCTTTAGGACCTACCCATATAAAGAAAATGTCGTCAATAAATCTCCTCCATAGAGGGATTTGTTCCATATATTGCTGCATGTCGTCTCTGGAAAACAAATCCCGTTCCCACCCCCCCAGATACAGGTTGGCGTAAGAGGGGGCACATTTGGTCCCCATAGCCACCCCCTGTATCTGGAGGTAGTGGGATCCGTCAAAAAGGAAGATGTTGTTGGAAAGAACAAACAACAACAACTTCAAAATAAATTCATTGTACTGAGAGGTTATCTCATGATTTTGAAAAAGAAAATCTTTGACAACTTCCACCCCCTGTTGGTGGGGAATCGAATTGTATAAGGCCTCCACGTCGAGGGCTACCAGCCACGCGCCCCTGGGAAGGGATACCCCATCGAGGGCGCGTAGCAGGTCATTGGTGTCCTGAAGATAGGACACCAAGCCCTCGACGTGGGGCCTCAGGAAGTCATCAATCAATTGGCTGGCTGTTTCGGTAAGGCTGCCATTGCCAGAGACAATCGGACGACCGGGGGGTTTGGTCTGACTCTTATGAATTTTAGGGAGAGCATACATTGTGGGTATTCTCGGAGATGTAACATTTAGAAACTCCCAGGTAGACTTGTTAATAAGACCACTGTGATAGGCCGAACCAATTAGATGTTGGTAACGATTATTGGTTAAAGCAACATGGGTTGGTGATACTTTCCGGTACCACTCATGGTTCTGGACAATGGCCAACACCATGGACTTGTATTGGCCCCTGTCCATCACCACTAAGTTACCGCCCTTATCAGCAGGCTTAATAATAATGTTTAGATTTGATTGTAGGGATTTCAAAGCATTAATTTGAGAGGAAGTCAAATTAGTTTGGGAGGTGTTTTTCCCATTTGGTATTCATGATCTCTTTGGTGACTTGGTTAGTGAAAGCCCATACGTTGGGATTGCCTTGCAGAGCAGGAAACTTGGAGGATTTAGGTTTATAATTACGGGGTTTGACAGTACTCGGAACATGAGGATGGACCAATGGAGGTGGGGAGGGAGGTGGGGGATCACCAGCCGTTTCGAGGACAAGGGCCTCGACCAGGTCTGTTTCATTGATCCCCCCCTCCTCCCACAGCTCCATTAGGTCCTCCATAGCCTTAATATCATTAATGGACATATCTTTCCAGAGAGGATTGTCCAGAGAGGAACTCTGGACAGATGGAGATGGTCTATCGTAGAGAATTTTAAACATAAGTTTCCTCGAGAAAAGATTAAGATCTTTTATCAATTCAAAAGGGTCCACCCTTCGCGTAGGGCAAAAGGTAAGACCCAGTTGTAGTACGGAAATTTCTTCTGCCGACAAAGGGCAGGAGGAGATATTGATCACCTCGAGTTGGCTTTCTGGGGTTTGGGATTCCCCGAATCCGAACTCCTGGTTCTTTTGGGATCCGACATCGTCTGTGTGAAAATCGGGGCTGGACGAAAATCCTGTTGCGAGGGAAAAGTGTTACAATTACTTACCGAAGTGCAAGACCCGGTGGGTGGTGCGCAAGTCGTGGTGCAAGTATTAGGGAGGGGTTCAGAGTGTATCGGTGCGCTAGTGAGTGAACTTTTATTGGCACCCGCTCGAGTGACCATGGGTGTCTTAAGGTTGGGTGTGCGTCTCACTGTACCCGTAGGTGCATTTTCTCTGGAGTGTTTAGAATTCGATGAATCCTGAGTTCTCGTGAGCCGAGTAAATTCTTAAATTCAAAATGATGTTGATCAGAAATAATATAATGAATAATAATAAAAGGAAAATTGAAAAAGTAGAAAAAGAAAGAAGAAAAGAGGAAAAGAATTTATCATTGAGCAACAAATTCCACTGAATATCTGTTACTAGACAAATCCGAAAATTGGATAATCAGTGAGTATATCTGTCCAAAAGGGATGGAGGGTGGGTAACACCCCAAATTATAGTATTAAGATATAGGAAGGACAGAGATACTCAACTGTAAGCACCACATCCTATAATAAAGTACTGAATAAGGGATAAGGGCTAAATTGCCCAGAGGATGGGGAAAAAAGGACTTTTAAGGTGCTGTTTACATCAAAGATATAGTCAAAAATTCTGTACAATCATATTAAAAAATGAAAATTTTATTGAATTAAGATTAAAATATTCATGTCTCTCATGGAAAGTGGGACATGCTTTTAAGAACAATATGACATTAATGAATATCACCCAAAATTGTTCACATTGGATAATGCAACATAAAGCAACTACTTAAAGGTGCCATGACAATCTGCCGCTCGACATGTTTCGCTCTAATACGAGCTTCTTCAGGAGTTTAAAGGCTATGATTGTAGTGGATTCTATAATGATGGGAGAATAGACAATAATCAATACATGCGTACAAACATATTAGAAATACATCCAATGGATGAATAAACTAAATTATCAGAAGACAGGTTAATACAGAGCATATAAATGCATATATATAAGTAGAAGTTTGGAGACCAAACAGTTCAACCAAGTATATGTGGGAAATTAAAATTTGTATATCTTACCAGGCTGTAATGCATCAATGCGACATAAATGTTTCAATAGAGTGGCAACATGAATGTTTCAATAGAGTGGCAAATTAGTGCTGATTTTGAACCGGGAAGTTCTCTCATATATATAGGGACATCGCTGCCATAGTGTGACCACAGGGGAACATAAAGTTGTATACTGGCCCTTTAAAGAAATAAAACAGAATTAAAATTGATAAGGGGGGGGGGGATGTATGGGAACAAGGAAATCAGATTCCCAAACATCCTTGTTTGGTTTTAAGGTGTATTTTAAGGTAGAGCCAATTAGGAGTATTTACCTAAAGCATAAAAGTATCACGGTAAACATGTGTTAAATGGATATGGCTAGATACCATAGTTTCATCAAACCAGTCGATGGTGACTACAAAAACGATAACCAACCGCGATGTTTTCTAAGTGGAAAAGAAATACAGTTGTAAAGGACCATAAAAGTTCCACAAGTGCAGCTCACTGCCAACTGACAATGATGCTGTAGAGGGAGAACTTACTTTGTAGGCAGTAGTCCGGCAAGCAGATTTGGGAGAGCTTCACGCTGCCTCCATTGAACGGCGCCGGTAGCAGAGCTGTGGGCGGTGTATGACCGCCTTTATGTACCCCCACCACGGCGGCATCTGATTTCGCCGCCGTGATGCGGACGCTTGTTGAGGCTGGCTGCGTCATACACTGGGGGAGGAGGAACGCGGCGGCGTCAATCTGACGTCCGTAGCGTGCCAAAGCGTAGTGCGCATGTCTATGGATTCATAGAGCCCGTGAGATATCCGGGCGCCGAAAACGCCATGTTGGTAATGGGAAAAAAGAAAGTATAAACAGATAGGACTAGACTAAAGCATTCAGCCTATCTGGCAACCAATAAATGAAAATAGAGGCTCATATGTATCACTTTATGGGTATTATTGCACCCCATTTAGTGCAGCAACCAGGATCAAAAAAAGGGGGCCACCACTCTGGGGACGATTGGCTCTATATCTCCAATAGTGGGTGCCCCGGGCGTCCGTGTGGTCTAAATTGACAGAGATCGAATTTATTTTGAAGTTGTTGTTGTTTGTTCTTTCCAACAACATCTTCCTTTTTGACGGATCCCACTACCTCCAGATACAGGGGGTGGCTATGGGGACCAAATGTGCCCCCTCTTACGCCAACCTGTATCTGGGGGGGTGGGAACGGGATTTGTTTTCCAGAGACGACATGCAGCAATATATGGAACAAATCCCTCTATGGAGGAGATTTATTGACGACATTTTCTTTATATGGGTAGGTCCTAAAGATCTTCTTCTGTCCTTTTTGGAAAGCCTAAAAATCAATAGATTTAATCTCAAATTCACTGTTGAATTCAGTCAATCCAGTTTGACCTTTTTGGACACTCAAATTATAGTTAAATCTGATGGTAACATCAGAACAACTTTATACCGGAAACCCTCTGCGGGCAATTCCCTGTTGCACGCCACCAGCTCCCACCCGGTTCCTCTTATCACGAGCGTGCCCTACGGGCAATATTTACGAGCAAAACGCAACTGCAGTGATGAGTCTGACTTCGAAAGGGAAGCTAAATGTTTACGCTCACGCTTCCTCAATCGAGGGTATAGCAAAAAATGCCTTAAAAAAGCATACCTCAGAGCAAAAAACCAAAATAGAGCCTCTCTTTTGCATAACACCAGCTGTAAAAAAGCCAACCCGGGTGTCAGGCTCATCACTACTTACTCTAGTCAACACCAACAAACACGTGATATCCTTAAAAAGTACTGGTATTTATTAATGGGAGACGAAAAGGTGGCCAAACATCTAAATCCATATCCGGAGATTACTTTCAGACGGTGTCGATCCCTTAGAGATTCACTTGTACATAGCCACTATGAAAGCCACAGTGCAAAAATCAAAGAAACCGATAGGGGAAGTAGACCCTGCCATCAATGTTCATACTGTAGATATATTTTAGCCACTCGTAGTCTCTTGTTGCCCAACGGCCATTTGTTCAAACCTAGATTTGCAGTAACATGCCAATCCATCGGTATAGTATACATCATGTTATGCGAATGTAAGATGTTTTACATCGGAAAGACTAAGAGACCCTTTTTTTGCCGCATTAGGGATCATGTTTCCCTTATACAGAAAAAAAGAATGGAAACCCCCATCAGTCGTCATGTTGGCCTGCAGCACAACTTTGACGCTAACTGTTTACACTTTTTTGCCTTGGAACATATCCCTCCGGGGGTAAGAGGGGGAGACTATGATAAGCTCCTCCTCCAAAAGGAGGCACGCTGGATACACGAGCTGTCAGCTCTCCAGCATCCAGGCATGAACGATGCGTTCAGTTTTAAGCCATTTCTTTAAAAACTGGGGCATCCCCAGTTCAGACATGACTTTGTTCTCCCGGGTCCCTCCCCCTCTTCCCCCTCTTTTCCCCCCCCCTCCCCTTTTTCCATTCTTTGGTTTTTCAAGTTTTGGTTTTCCAAATACAACATAATAGTGTAATCTAATACTAAAAGGTATTTCTCGGTTTTCAAACCAAAAAATTTTTTTTTTTTTTTTTTTTTTTTTTCCGATTTTTTGATTTTGTGTTTCCTTTGTTCTTTCTTTTTCCTTGCCTTTTCCATCTTGGTAGGTCATTAATCACATTTAATATTTTCAATGCTGTACTAATGCGACGTCACATATATATATAATTCATGTTAAAATATTAACTATATTCTGTATCCTCAATGCTGTACTGATCTGGCGTCTCATATTTGTATAAGCTATGTTAAAATATTCAATAATAACGAGATTATGACCATGTACATTCTTGTATGTTACACTTGATATCATTGAACTTCCACTGATTTATTTTGTGCTATAATCTTACAGGCTGTTGTTGCAAATATCTATTAAGGATTTTTTAACAAAAAGTCAGTTTGTTTCTTTTCTTTTTATGACTGGCAACAATATCCCGGGAATATTCTCATGTTGGGTCGATCTCTGTCAATTTAGACCACACGGACGCCCGGGGCACCCACTATTGGAGATATAGAGCCAATCGTCCCCAGAGTGGTGGCCCCCTTTTTTTGATCCTGGTTGCTGCACTAAATGGGGTGCTATAATACCCATAAAGTGATACATATGAGCCTCTATTTTCATTTATTGGTTGCCAGATAGGCTGAATGCTTTAGTCTAGTCCTATCTGTTTATACTTTCTTTTTTCCCATTACCAACATGGCGTTTTCGGCGCCCGGATATCTCACGGGCTCTATGAATCCATAGACATGCGCACTACGCTTTGGCACGCTACGGACGTCAGATTGACGCCGCCGCGTTCCTCCTCCCCCAGGGTATGACGCAGCCAGCCTCAACAAGCGTCCGCATCACGGCGGCGAAATCAGACGCCGCCGTGGTGGGGGTACATAAAGGCGGTCATACACCGCCCACAGCTCTGCTACCGGCGCCGTTCAATGGAGGCAGCGTGAAGCTCTCCCAAATCTGCTTGCCGGACTACTGCCTACAAAGTAAGTTCTCCCTCTACAGCATCACTGTCAGTTGGCAGTGAGCTGCACTTGTGGAACTTTTATGGTCCTTTACAACTGTATTTCTTTTCCACTTAGAAAACATCGCGGTTGGTTATCGTTTTTGTAGTCACCATCGACTGGTTTGATGAAACTATGGTATCTAGCCATATCCATTTAACACATGTTTACCGTGATACTTTTATGCTTTAGGTAAATACTCCTAATTGGCTCTACCTTAAAATACACCTTAAAACCAAACAAGGATGTTTGGGAATCTGATTTCCTTGTTCCCATACATCCCCCCCCCCCTTATCAATTTTAATTCTGTTTTATTTCTTTAAAGGGCCAGTATACAACTTTATGTTCCCCTGTGGTCACACTATGGCAGCGATGTCCATATATATATGAGAGAACTTCCCGGTTCAAAATCAGCACTAATTTGCCACTCTATTGAAACATTCATGTTGCCACTCTATTGAAACATTTATGTCGCATTGATGCATTACAGCCTGGTAAGATATACAAATTTTAATTTCCCACATATACTTGGTTGAACTGTTTGGTCTCCAAACTTCTACTTATATATATGCATTTATATGCTCTGTATTAACCTGTCTTCTGATAATTTAGTTTATTCATCCATTGGATGTATTTCTAATATGTTTGTACGCATGTATTGATTATTGTCTATTCTCCCATCATTATAGAATCCACTACAATCATAGCCTTTAAACTCCTGAAGAAGCTCGTATTAGAGCGAAACATGTCGAGCGGCAGATTGTCATGGCACCTTTAAGTAGTTGCTTTATGTTGCATTATCCAATGTGAACAATTTTGGGTGATATTCATTAATGTCATATTGTTCTTAAAAGCATCTCCCACTTTCCATGAGAGACATGAATATTTTAATCTTAATTCAATAAAATTTTCATTTTTTAATATGATTGTACAGAATTTTTGACTATATCTTTGATGTAAACAGCACCTTAAAAGTCCTTTTTTCCCCATCCTCTGGGCAATTTAGCCCTTATCCCTTATTCAGTACTTTATTATAGGATGTGGTGCTTACAGTTGAGTATCTCTGTCCTTCCTATATCTTAGTGCATTGCATGCAGTTGTGCAGGGCTGCCCCATTGAACTGCATTAAGGTCCATTTACAAACCAGACGTTCGTGTTGTGGCAGGCACAGGAGCGGTCACTCTTCTCCATCCATGCTGCATCTCTAGTGAGTGCACATGCTTAGTAGTTCTGAGCCTGCACAGTAAAATGTTATTAGCTAAGGGGATTGTGGCTGCAAGCGAGCGGTTCCTGCATTATTAGGGACGGGGCCACCCAGAAAGTGGGCATATCAGGTGTGGGCTGTGAGTAAAGGTAAGTGTCCCGGGGACTGGGATGAAGAAGCTGGTAAGTGTGTGATCAGTGAGTTGCAGATATAGCAATAGATATGTAAATATATTTAACAAACATTAATAAAATATAAAACAGAATGGAATCCTAAATATCACAATGACAGTGTCACAGAAAACATTGAATGTGCTACAGTGCTCAGGGCCGTCTTTAATACTGATTGGACCCTGAGCAAACGTTTTCTTGGGGGCCCCCGTCCCCCCATACAATTTTGCGCTCTACCTGCTCTGAGACATACAATAAATAGCAGCTAGACTTAAAATCAGTTTACTGTATCAGATCAGGCAGTGATTGTGATTGGTTGCCAGAGGTTACAGTGTATCATTACCACTTACTGACTGGTTGCTAGAGGTTACAGCACACATTACGGCTCACTGATTTGTTGCTAGATGTTACAGCACATGATTTCTGCTTGTTTGGTTGCTAGAGATTACTATACAGTAATACTGCTCACTGATTGGTTGCTAGAGGTTACAGCACATCATCTCCTCACTGCAGGGGGCAAGATATAAATATGAATGCCGCCTTTATTTACATATCTCTGCTGCCAGGTCCAGCTATTTACATATGAATGCTGCTGCTATTTACATATGAATTTAGGTTATTTACATGTAAACAGAGGGTCTGCAGGTGAGTCATCTGTACACAACAATAGGGCAGAGCTGGGAAGTATTAGTATCAGCACTTCACACTGAAATATCAGGACACAGCAAGGGACTAAAACTTCAAGGGACAAGGGAATTTAAACTGGGATAGTTGGCAAGTATGAGGCAGCTGCTTTGGGCCCCACAACAATCACAGGGCCCAGGGCAGCTGCCCCTTTTGCCCTGCCTTAAAGACGGCCCTGACAGTGCTCAGTGGTAAAGCCTTGTTCACGTAGGCACTGACACTAGGTTTGCCACCTGTACTGTTTTCTCCCGGACAGTCCAGTTTTTGAATGATTTGTTCGGGTTTACTTCTGCCCCAGTCTCAAACACATCATTCACATGGACTGCACCGACAATGACATGTCTCCCCTCTCCCTGACAGCAGCTTGGTTCAGCAAAGCAGAGCAGAGTGTCAGTGTATCAAAGCTCCTCCCCTCCTCCTCCTTCTCTGTTCTATACACACACACACACACATGAGGAGGAGGGGGGAGCAGGGACAGGTTGATATCAGGTCTGTAGAAAGTTTTTATTATGCTCTGTAGATGGAAGAGGGAGGGGGAGAGAGCGGCTGGAAAGGAGGACAAAGTAGAAAATATGTGGTGTGATCGAGGGGTTAGGAGAATATGTGCTTGAGGGGCTTTGGCAGGAGGAAGATATGCTAGAAGTGTGGATTGGATTTGAAATCTGGCAACCTCTCCTTGTATTATCTCTCTTCCTTCCCAAAGGACCCCTCCTGCACTTATCCTACCCCTCCCCCTTGCACTGGCCCTTCTCTCACAAAGCACCCCCAGCACATATCTGACCCCCCCCCCCCAAGGCCAAGCGCCCTCAGCACATATGGGCACAGGCTGCATATGATGGGCACAGAGGCTGTATGATTTCCACAGAGGCTGCATATGATGGGCACAGTGGCTGTATGATGTGCACAGGCTGCATATGATAGGCACAGAGGCTGTATGATTGGTACAGAGGCTGTATGATGAGCAAAGTCTGCATATGATGGGCACAGAGGCTGCATATGATGGGCAAAGAGGCTGCATATAATGGGCATAGGCTGAATATGATGGGCACAGAGGCTGTATGATGGGCACAGAGGCTGCATATGATGGGCACAGTGGCTGTATGATTGGCACAGAGGCTGCATATGATGGGCACAGTGGCTGTATGATGGGCACAGAGGCTGCATATGATGGGCACAGTGGCTGTATGATTGGCACAGAGGCTGCATATGATGGGCACAGTGGCTGTATGATGGGCACAGGCTGCATATGATGGGCACAGTGGCTGTAAGATTGGCACAGTGGCTGTATGATGAGCAAAGGCTGCATATGATGGGCACAGAGGCTGCATATAATGGGCACAGAGGCTGCATATAATGGGCATAGGCTGAATATGATGGACACAGAGGCTGTATGATGGGCACAGAGGCTGCATATGATGGGCACAGTGGCTGTATGATTGGCACAGAGGCTGCATATGATGGGCACAGTGGTTGTATGATGGGCACAGAGGCTGCATATGATGGGCACAGTGGCTGTATGATTGGCACAGAGGCTGCATATGATGGGCACAGTGGCTGTATGATGGGCACAGGCTGCATATGATGGGCACAGTGGCTGTAAGATTGGCACAGTGGCTGCATATGATGGGCACAGTGGCTGTATGATGGGCACAAAGGCTGCATATGATGGGCACAGTGGCTGTATGATGTGCACAGGCTGCATATGATGGGCACAGAGGCTGTATGATTGGTACAGAGGCTGTATGATGAGCAAAGGCTGCATATGATGGGCACAAAAGCTGCATATGATGGGCACAGAGGCTGCATATAATGGTCATAGGCTGAATATGATGGGAACAGAGGCTGCATATGATGGGCTCAGTGGCTGCATTTTATGGGCACGGAGGCTGCATTTTATGGGCACGGAGGCTGCATTTTATGGGCACCTTGGCTGCATATGATGGGCACAGTGGCTGCATTTGATGGGCACAGTGGCAGCATTTAATGGGGCACAGTGGCTGCAAAGTTCCAATTTAGCACTGGTGCTCAGTGCAAACTTTTAACTATGCATTGGTACTTACTGGCTTGGAACAAGTATGCAGCCACCCTCTTGCCGACCACCTAACTGAGAATGTACGTCATGATTTTGATGTTAAATACCAGTGTTATGGCTGCAGCTAGATGCCATAACCCCAGTAGCATTCTGTCCCTTAGCCGGCCGGCTTTCTGATAAAAGTTATCATCCCAGTGGCGGATTCGCCGTGGGATCACTTTTAGGAGCGACGGGAGAGGTACCCCCTCTCGCCGCTTACGGGTGGTTCCTGGGCTAACGTTACTGATCACTGAGCCCCGGAACCTTCCGTTGTTGGCAGGGTTTTTGCATAGAGATGAGTGATGGCAAGATGGGCGCCGCTCATCTCTATGCCCTTAGAGGATCAGAGCAACGTCGATGTCACTTCCAGTTCTCGAGCCATGTAAACATGTTTTTTTAATTTTTTTTCTTAAAGCAAAAGATAAAAAAAAAAGTTTTTGGTATATTTTACTTTTAAGGGTAAAGGAGAGATCCGGGGTCTTTTAGACGCTAGATCTCTCCATAAAGAGGACCTGTCGTGCTGTATTGTTATCGCAAGGGTTGTTTTCATTCCTTGCTATAGCAATAAATCTGATAAAAAAAAATGTAATGGGACAGTGTAAAAAATAAAAAATTAAGTGCCCCCCCATGCTCGCATGCAGTAGTGAATGCATACATAGGTCACGCTCACATATGTAAACGGTGCTTGCACCACAGGTATCGCAGCAAACGTCTGAGCAAACGCAATAATTCAAGCTCTAGACCTCCTCTTTAAACATTTAAACTGGTAGCCTGTAGAAATGTTTAAAGCGTTGCCTATGGAGATTTTTAAGTACTGTAGTTTGGCGCTATTCCACAAGCGCACACAATTGTAAAGCATGACATGTTAGGTATCTATTTACTCGGTGTAACATCATCTTTCATATATACAAAAAAAAATGGGGTATATATTTTTTTTTTTTTTAACTTATTAAAGTGTATTTTTTTCCAAGAAAATTTGAACCGCCATTTTATTCTCTAGGGTCTCTGTTAAAAAAATATATAATGTTTTTTTTTAATAAAATAATTTTTTTATTTCTTTTATATACAAACATCATAAACAACGATAACAACATACAACCCAGCAAGTATAGAGAGGGAATAACAAAAGAAAGGAAAAAAAAAAAAACCCTCACACCATGCTCCCCCCCTCTCTCCCCATCGCTCCCACATTTATCCGGACCCCTCTCATCATACATCCAGAATATCAAACCATCTTCTCCATATTTTTTCAAATTTCCCTAGACTGCCTCTATGTAGAAAGGTATATTTTTCCTTAATTATGGTTTCCTTTACTTGCATTTTCCATTTTGCTACTGTAGGTGGATATGGTGACAGCCATTTTTGTGCTATAAGCTTATGAGCCTGAAATAAACTTCTATTTATTGATACTATGTATTCCCCCAGAGTTCGTCCATGATACCCAGGAGACATCCCCCGGGTTCTATAGACATCTCAATCTCAAATACATTATTAATCATAGATACCACCCCGTACCAATAGGGCATCTCCATATCATGTGTATTAAGTTGGCTGCCCTCCCTTTACATCTAGGACATTGGTCTGTATCCCTCCGTTTCCATTTAAATAATTTCTCTGGTGTATAATGTACCCTATGTAGGATGAATAGTTGTGTTAAATTTTGAGTTGGAGATAGAGAGGCCAGAGGTATTGCCGACAGTGCCAATGCCCACTGTTCATCAGAAATTGGCCCTATATTGCCAGCCCAAGCTGATCTTGCAGGTATATGCACAGCACCTTTAGTTTTCTCATATAATATATCATATATTTGTGATATCAAACCCTTTTTTCTTTCCATCTTATCGAGCAAGGCAGATTTATTAAACTGATTTATTAAATTTCAATTCATGCGATCGACCCTGTGCTTTTAATGTATGCCTGAGCTGTAAAAATTGAAAAAATCTTTGGTTTGGGATATTATATTCCTTTCTTAATTCACTAAGGCCCCTTTCACACTGGGGAGGTTTGCAGGCGCTATTCCGCTAAAAATAGCGCCTGCAAACCGACCTAAAACTGCCGCTGCTGTGTCTCCAGCGGTGCGCTGGCAGGAGGGAAAAAAAAACTCCTGCAAAAAGCATCTTTGGAGCGGTGAAGGAGCGGTGTATACACCGCTCCTTCACACTCCTGCCCATTGAAATCAGTGGGGCAGCGTGGCTATACCGCCGGCGCTGTAGCGGCGCTTTGCGGGCGGTTTTAACCCTTTTTCGGCCACTAGCGGGGGTTAAAACTGCCCCGCTAGCAGCCGAATTCCGCCACTAAAACGACGGTAAATCGGCGCTAAAAATAGCGCCGTTTTACTGCCGACGCCCCCACCACCCCAGGGTGAAAGGGGCCTAAAGGTTTTCATCTCATCTTCCTGAAATAACTGTATCATGTACCTTAGTCCCTTCTGCCTCCAAATTTCAAACCCTTCCAGTTTCAACAGTTCCATATAGCTACTATTGTTCCATATTGGAGTATATGACGTATATCCCTTTATTCCAGTAATGCTCCTCATTTCCTGCCATACCTTATTAGATAATATTCCCGTAAAAAATCCTTTATCGGACAATTGATTTCTCGACTCTAGTAGGGAAATTAATGGGTAGTCTTCATAAACTGATAGTAACAGCCTCTGTATAGGATCAGAGTCTGATACTATTGTCCAACCATAAAAATGTTGTAATTGAGAGGCTAGAAAATCATTTTTGGGATGGGGGTTCGCCAGTCCACCTTCTTCTTTGGTTAGCATTAATGTTGTTAATGTTGTTATACGTGGTTGCTTTTTCCTCCAAATCAGCTCTCTAAATAGAGATTCTATTTTTCTAAACCAAGGTATTGTAATCCATATAGGTGAATTATTAAACACATAAAGTAGTTGTGGAGTCCAAATCATTTTTATAAGATTTGCTCTACCTATCACCATCAGGGGTAACCTACACCAGCTTAGGCATTTATCCTTACATTTTTTAATAGAGGTTTCAAGTTCAAGTTAATATAGTCTTTTACATCGCGAGAGATCTCTATCCCCAGATATTTCACTGTATCTTTAATTTGAATTTTGGAGGCTTGATTTAATAGAGCGGTTTTTAACTCATCTAGGGGTAAGAATATGGATTTATCCCAATTAATCATGAAAATAGCCCAAATATGGAGACAAGGCTCATATGTTCCATTAATGAATTTGAGGTGCCCCCCAGGAAAATAAGAGCGTCATCTGCATAAAGGGCTACTTTATCCTCTCTTCCTGGCCGACGGAATCCTATTATTTCTGTTGATTGTCTAATGGCAAGGGCAAGAGGCTCCACTGCTATAGCGAACAATATTGGGGACAGGGGGCAGCCCTGCCTTGTCCCTCTTGATAAGGTAAACGGACTGGATCGTGTATTAATAATTCTTACCCTTGAGCTGTAAAAATTGAAGGTAGGTATAGGTATTCCCACTCCACCATATCAAAGGCTTTTTAGGCGTCTAAACACAATATTGCTCTAGATCCCATATTTTCCATAGGTAATTGCAAGTTCAAAAATAACCTGCGAATGTTTGTTGATGCAGGTCTCTTTGGAATAAAACCCGTTTGATCCTCATGTATCAAACTGTTAATGTAATTTGATAGCCTGTTTGCAAGAATCTTGACATCCGAGGTGCAAAGGGATATAGGGCGATAAGACTCAGGTAACATTGGGTCCTTTCCCTGTTTAGTAATCACTATTATTATCGTTTCCTGCAATGATTCTGGAAGGTTTTGTTTTTCAAACACGTCGTTTAGTACCTCTAAAAGTTCTGGTAGCAGAATCTTATCAAATTTTTTATATATCTCTGTCGGTAGTCCATCCATCCCTGGTGCTTTATTATTATGGGTTTGTATAACTGCAAGTCTTAACCCTTCCAGGGATATAGGACTATCAAGAGATTCTCTATTCTCCGTTTTAAGTTTTTGGAGAACCAATTTATCCAAAAATTGTTTGGCTTGATTCATTGATTTCGACACCTTTGACTCATAAAGTGAGGTGTAGAAGTCAACAAATATCTTCTGGATGCTACCTGTATCATTCATCACCCCTCCTTCCGGGTCTTTGACCGCTGCGATAGTTATCGGGCCCTCTTGTACCTGGGCTATCACGGCCAACATACGACCCACCTGTTCCCCCATCTCATAATGTTTTTGCGTTTGAAAAAATCTGCTATTTTCTGCTTTAGTTAAGGCTAAAGTTTTATAAATTTCCTGGGCCTCCTGCCATGCTGACCGCTTTTCTTCTATGGGATTCGTAATGTAATCCTGCTTTGTTTGAGTTAACTTTTGCATTACTTCCTCCTCTCGCCTCCTATATGAACTCTTAATTTTATGAATTTCTTTAATCATTATTCCCTGCATAAATGCCTTCATAGTATCCCAAACAACTAATAAAGATGTCGAGTTTTTATTTTTTATTTTTTTAATTCAGTCAGCTGTAAATCTATCTTGTGTTCCTCCGTCATTAATAATAGCCATTGTAGATTAATTTTCCAAGGAAGAGAGAGTGTCTGTCCCTCAAACTGTATATTCATTATAAGTGGGGAATGATCTGAAAGCCCCCTAGGACCGTATTGAATTGACTCTACCCAAGGGAGAAAGTTATCATTTCCCAGAGCCAGATCTATTCTTGACAAAGAGGCATATGTGCTCGAACAACATGAGTATTCTCTTCTTAATGGGTATCTAATTCTCCACAAATCTATTAACCCCATTTCTTGCAGTTGTCCAGCAAACCTTGTTCTCTTCATTTTTTGTTTACCTTTTTTGGTGCTATACCTATCTTCCTCCTCATTCATTATGTTATTAAAATTTAAAATCTCTCATTACTAGGGTTGGTAAGTTCGGCCATTGTGCCATTTTCACGTCATCATTATAAGGAGGGGTGTATAGGTATTCAACAACAAAAACTATCTCTCAAATAAGACCATGGCAAAGAGGGTCCCGACAGAATACTAGGAGTTAAAAAAGAGGAGAGAGAGAGAGAGAGAGAGCACGGGGCCAAAAAAAAAAGAAAGAAAAAAAAAAAAAGAACCCCGCGCCCAAATATTCCTGGGAATACCCACCACCCATCCTATATATATAATGTTTGGGGCTTCTAAGTAATTGTCTAGCAAAAAATACTGATTTAAACCTGTAAACAACAAATTTCAGAAAAAGTCTGGATTCTTAAGGGGTTAAAGTCTGAAGAGGCTAAACTGGCAACCTGCTGGCCTGCTGGCCTGTTCCAAGTCAGTGACTCATTAAGGAGCCAGTATGAGGATGACAGCCTGACGGCATAGGTCATTTTCCCTTTACTCAGGCTGATGTCACACAGATGACTCTATCGATATGACACAGCACCAGTTACACCTTACCTCTGTGGCATCCAGGAGCAGAGGCTTTTGAGCTGTAAAAACGAAAAACGCCCAAAAATTCTGCTAAACGCTATAACAAGCATTTAGCCGTGTTTGGCGTTTTGAGGCGCTTTTACATTTTAGGGAGTGTTTTTACTGAAAAAATGGCCAAAAAACGCCCATAAACGCTATTCAAAAACACAGCTAACAGCGCGTTTTTAATGGTGGTTTTTCCTGCAGCAGCGCTGCCGTTTTTAAAGGGTCAGCCTGGGGCAGGGTTAAGAAGGGGTTAATTGAAGAGGGCAGGTACTTCCCCTTCAGACCTGCTTATTGCCAGCTGAGCTGAAAATGTCAGAGAGGAGTAGTGTGTTTGGATAGAGAGACACAGCAGCATGCTGTGTGAGAGGATTCTTTCCTGGATTGTGTACCTGCTGGGGTGAGCAAAACCGTATCAGAGACTGTAGTTCTGGCTAAAGCCATGTACTTTGTCTATATATCAGCCTATTGGCTAGAGAGACTGAATTTTTCCTATATCTACACCTGTGTAACAAGACAAGCCTGTCGTTTTTTCTGTTTGTTTTGCTGAATAAAGCCATTTTTTGAACTGTCTTAGCTGGCTTTTCACCACTCTGATTCCCTACAAATTGGTGGAGAATGTGGGTAGTTTGAGTGGTCCAGTCCAATCCCATGTCCTGGGTTAAAGCTGCACAGACGATGAATTCTTCTGAACAAGCCATGGAGGACTTGATTAAGCAGCTGGTACTGGCTAAAATACAAGCGCAGGCCTGCCATCAGGAGGCCCAAGCCCATCAGGAGCAGGCCCTGCTGCAAGCACACGCCCGCTATCAGGAGGCCCATGCCCGGCAGGAGCAGATCCTGCTGCAGACAGTCACTGTACAACAGGAAACAAATCTTACTGAGTGAACAGATAGTGGGGTTACAAAAGGCGGTGACACAGCAGGCTGAAATAAAAGGTGACCTCGCTATAAAGAGTGATGCCCGGAAGGCAGTGCAGCGGACCCTACAAAAGATGACAGCCTCAGACAACATGGAAGCATACCTGGCAATGTTTGAGCGGGTTGCAGCAAGGGAAGGTCTCCCGGATAAAGACTGGGCAGATGTACTGGCTCCTTTTCTGACTGGAGACCTCCAACAAGCATACTGTGACTTGGCCCCTGAATCCGCCCGGGACTATAAATGCCTGAAAGCAGAAATCCTAGCCAGGCTGGGAGTGACTGTCGCTTTAAGGGTGAACCGAGTCCATGGCTGGCGGTTTGACAAGGCTAAGCCTGCCCGTGCGCAGCTGTACCACCAGCACTTGTTCCAGGACTGGCTGAAACCTGAGGAAAAGACACCCACGCAGATTGTGGAAAGAGTCGCACTGGACTGTTTCCTGCAGGGGTTGCCCAGGGAGCTCCATCGATGGGTGGCTCAGTCCAAACCTCAGTCCCTGGATGAGATAGCTGCTGCTGTCGAGCGCTACGACTATGCAGAAAGTTTCCAGGGGAGTCCCTCTGTCCCCAGAGAGCTGGCCCATTTCAAAGGAGTGCGTTCCAACACCAGGATGGCACCCGTTGATCGCATGGTGTCTACTCAGGAGCATAGTACAACTGCCAGGAGCACCCCAGGACCAAAGTTTCCAGAGAACCGACAGGTGGAACCCCGTGAGGTTCGCTGTTGGTCCTGCCATCAACTAGGTCATCTGGCGGCCCAAAACGGGAAGAACCAATGGAGAGCGACATGGGTCGCCATCGCTCTATGTATGCCCATGTGTTATGTGCTACAACCAGCCTGAATCCGCATGAGTGTGTGGTGCGGATTAATGGACAGGAGGTAGTAGACTCCTTGACTTTGGGAGTGTCATCACCCTGCTCCAAGCGGACGGGTTGCAAAGAAAGTTGGTACCAAGGGAACAGGTCGGGGTCATCTGTGTGCATGGTGATGTTAAAAACTATCCAGTGGCCTGTGTGACCCTGTGTACACCAGCAGGAACTGCTACACTAAAAGTTGGGGTGGTTCCCGGAATACCTCATGACTTACTAATCGGGGCGAAACTGCCCCATGTTTTGGGACTTGTATGAGCAGAAGCTCAAAGGTTCAGGGTCTTCCCCCAAAAAGCAAGAACCCACAGAGGTGGTAAATAATACTGTGTTGTAGGAGGTTATTACTGAGGGTCAGTACCAGGTTGCTGAACCTGCAGGAAGTGAGCCCGGTCCCCTGGAGGGTTTGTGGGATTGGATATCTGAGCCAGATATGTCAGATCTCGAGGGCTCCCGGGAAGATTTCCTTGGTGCTCAGATGAGGGACCCCACTTTGATCCCCACCAGCGAACAGGCCAAAGTGTCAAACGGTGAACCACAGCACCCTGGGGTGGGTGTGCATTTCCCCCATTTTGCTGTGAATCACGACTTGTACCGAGTAACTAAAGTCAATGATGAAGTGTTAGAACAACTGGTGGTACCCAAACCTTTTAGGTCTAAGGTCACATTTGGCTCATAGTCATGTACTTGGGGGTCACCTTGGAGCGGCTAAAACTCAGGAACAGGTTTTACAGCGTTTTTTTTGGCCCAGTGTATATCGGGAAATTAGGGACTATTGCGAGTCCTGCCCCACCTCTCAAAGAACAGCTCCAACACCCCATTTTCGCAGTCCCCTGGTACCGCTTTCAATTATCGAGGTACCCTTTGATCGCATAGCCATGGACTTGTGGGCCCCTTACCCAAGTCAGCTAGGGGACACCAATACATTTTAGTTGTCCTTGACTATGCCACCAGGTATCTGGAAGCAGTCCCTATAAGAAAGTGCTTCTCCAAGGTCATCGCACCGGATTTGTTTCAGATGTTCATGAGAACAGGGCTCCTGTCCGAGATCTTGACAGACCAAGGTACCCTGTTCATGTCAAAAGTGATGAAGGAACTCTGTAAACTGTTTAAGATTAAACACTTGCGGACTTCAGTGTATCACCCACAAACTGACGGCTTAGTGGAGTGGTTCAACAAAACCTTAACGAGAATGCTAAAAAAAAAAAAATGGAGGAGGATGGTCGGGATTAGGATTGCCTTTTGCCTCCCTTGTTGTTTGCCATAAGAGAGGTACCCTAGGCCTCCACAGGGTTCTCCCTCTTTCAGTTGGTTTATGGGAGACACCCCATGGACTACTGGACATAATGAAAGAGACGTGGGAGCAGGAAGCTTCTCCGTATCGGAGTGTGGTAGAACACATCTCTCAAATGCAGGACCGAATAACAAAAGGTATGCCCATAGCACGGGAACATTTTCAGGCTGCGCAAAACGCCCAGATTCATGTATACAACCTGCCAAGGTTAGAGAGTTTAAACCAGGGAATCGGGTGCAGGTGTTAGTGTCTACCGTGGAGAGTAAGTTTCTCGCCAAGTGGCAAGGACCCTTTGAGATAGTTGAGAGGGTGGGGAAAGTCAACTATAAAGTCCATCAGCCCACCAAACATAAACCCTACCAGATTTACCACGTCAACTTGATCAAACCATGGAAAAATAGACAGGTTTTGACAGTCAGTCTGAAGGTCCTGGAAGATCCTGACGCTCAGATTAAGAAGGTAGGGATTGCAGAGGCTTTCCCCTCCTCAAAAACAGGAGTCCTGGGAGTTTTTGCAGAGGAATCGAGACATTTTTTCAAACCTGCCAGGCCTAACCTCAGTAATTGAACTTAATGTCATCACAGACCCTGGTGTTCAGGTAAACCTCAAACCCTACCGCATACCCAAAGCTTGCCGGAATATTGTCTCAGCCGAGCTTAGGAGTATGTTGGACCTTGGGATCATTGAGGAGTCTTTAGGTAGCTGGTCCAGCCCTATAGTCCTTGTACCCAAGCCGAATGGGACCTGGCGGTTCTGCAATGACTTTCACAAGTTAAATGAAGTCTCCAAGCCAGATGTGTATCCCCTGCCCCGGTTGGATGAGTTAATCGAGAGATTAGGACCGACCATACATCACCACTCTTGACTTGACCAATGGATACTGGCAGATCCCGCTTTCCCCAGAGGCTAAAGAAAAAAATGCATTTTCCACACCAGAGGGGTCATGGAAATATGCCGGAATGCCATTTGGGTTACATGGGGCCCCAGCCACTTTCCAGAGGGCCATGGACTTCGTCCTAAGACCTCATGAGGAATTCTCAGGAGCCTACCTTGATGACATTGTCATCTTTAGTCAGGACTGAGAGAGTCACTTACTGAAGGTCCAGTTGGTCTTGGATGCACTCCGAAGGGCAGGGTTCACAGTGAACCCGTAACAGAGCAAGGTTGGGTTGGAGGAGGCCCGCTACCAGGGGTATGTTGTAGGCAGGGGTGTGATTAAACCCCAACTAAACAAGGTCAATGCTATCCAGAAATGGCCCCGTCCAATCACAAAGAAGCAGGTGCCTTCTTTCCTTGGAATTGTGGGCTATTATAGGAGGTTTGTCCCCAACTTTGCCAGCTTAGCAGCGCCTCTCACTGATCTCTTCAAGGAAAAGAACGCAACTGTTGTTCAGTGGAGTGCGGAAGCAGAAGCAGCATTCTGCCGGTTGAAGCAAGCTTTGTGCCAGGAACCAGTGTTTCTGGTACAAACAGATGCCTCAAATTTGGGTCTGGGTGCAGTACTGTCCCAGATGGTTGGGGGAGATGAGCACCCTATTGGGTTCTTGAGCCGGAAGCTTCAAATCGTACGACAAAGGCTTTTTTTGTTGTTTATTGTTTCTGATCATGCACAGTCTTTCTTTTCTGAATTTTCTTGTACGTAAATCGTACGAAAACGGTACACATTAAACAAAATTTGGCACCTTTCAATTGAGTTTGGAGCACTATCACAAGGATCCACTGAAATCATATACCTTTAAGGATATATATTGATGGACCTAAATCATTTAGCAGTTTTAGTGCACATATGGGACTGAAATATTTATTAACGCAATAGGTTTAAATGTGTAATAACATTTTTTCATATATTGTTTATGGTGTTAGCACAGTAGCACCTTTTATTGCATCAATAAGAATATATTGCACTATATATTTGGATGTTATTTAATGGAACACTGGTAATGTTTTTTATGTTTTTTTTTGGCACTAATTTACAGGATGCACATTGGTCATACATTATAGGGTCACATTTTGATTTTTTATTATTATATATTTGGCACACCTGTATGATACTGTGAACAGTGTCAGCAGCTGATAACTATCACACTGATTGATCTTCCCTGGTAGCTCGCAAGATCTTCATTTATTCCTAAATGGCCAAGAAAAACCAAAGAAAATTCCCAACTCAACTTACCAACCAGCCTGCAACCAACCAAATTATCCTGTCTAACTGTAGTCTAATGCATGTGCTTCTACTATGGAGGCTCTCAAGATTTAAAGTTAGGACTGCAGATAATACTGGGGTGACGTGAAGTGGCTCTGCAGCTTACACATGTATTTGCAAATGTGTGTAAACTAAACCCCTGTTTTTAACGCATACTGACGGGATAATTTGGTTGGGTGCAGGCTGGTCGGTAAGTTGAGCTGGCCATTTGTCTGGTTTTGTTTGTTCCCCTACAGCACCGTAATTGGGAAATAACCATCTTTTCCATACACTTTTGGACCTGATGGGAGAGGGACTGGAATGTACTTGGATCTCCACCCCAACGGAGCCACTGAATGTTCTTCTGTATCCAGCTTCTGTGTGAAGACAGCTTTTATACTTTGGATAAGTTATGTCAGTCCCTTCCTTGCTAGAGTTTGCAGTATGTGTCCTTGCTACCAGAGCTGTGCTACCCCTGAGTCTAAAGGAGGCCGCTTCCTCAGGTAGTATTTAAAAAGGCACAATGAGGGGCGCTCAATGAGACACAAACACTCCTTCTTTGTTGCAGTTCCATAATGCTGAGTCTGGTAAAACCACAGTCTCAGCATTTCTGAGCTCATTGCTCAGCTGCTGCACCCGGGCCTCCTCAGTGATGCAGAACCTGGTAAAAGTGCAGCTTCAGCCTCACTGAGCATTGCTCTGCTGTCCACCACTCCTGCCTGCCTGACAGGAAACTCTGCTACTCCACCTGAGGCAGTCATCCTTGACATAGGGAGTGGCAAAAATGGTCAACTGACACCAGCACAGCTCTGCTTGCTACAGCAATAGGCCACCTCACCTTAGCACCAGTCTGCTAGAAGCTAATCTGTAATTTGCCAAAATGTTTTTGGATTGCTAGAGGAAACCTACAGAGACAAAGGGAGTACATATTAACTCCATACCGATAGTGCACCCTGGTAAGTGGATCTTGGTGCTTTAAGCAAATGTTTTAGCCATTAAAGGAGAAGTGTTTGAAAATAAAAGAAAAAAAAACCTACATACTCACCTCCATGTGGCAGCATCAGTGTGTTGCTGCAGCTGTCCCCCACCATCTTTAAACCCGAGAACTAAGCAATCACATTTCATTCTCAACCTGCTCAGAATACAGGCAGTCCTGAGTCACAAACATCCGACTTGCATACAGGTCATACTTAAGAATGGAGGAAGCGTGATGTCACGCTGGTCCCAGAAACCGCCAGGTGGCCATCTTGCTGCTCACCGCATACTGCCACCTACTGTCCGGCGGACGGGTCAACAATCCCACATCAGTGCATGGCCAGATAAAATGAATTTTTTGGCTGGATTTGCACTTAAAAAATTTACCCGTTCCAACGTACATACAAATTTAACTTAAAGCGTTACTAAACCCAGGGCCCTGCATACACTATATCTGGTCTCCCACAGTACACAGAACATGGAAATGCAATTATTTTACTACATATACTGTAAACTGCTAAATACCTTTTTTCATTAGCAGTTAGAGCAGTCTTGTGACTTCTATAAGTGTCTAGTTAAAGCTTGTAGGAGGAGTTTTCAGTCTCCCACAATTGTCCTATCAGGATATAGGACACCTGACCCTCTGTCTGGACAGTGCTGATCCTGTGCTGATCACATGCACTCTCCCAAGAAAAAAAAAAACTCTCTAGCAATACACACCAAACTGAGAATGTGTAGCCTGTCCCCGTCTCTGTAAATATGAGGATTTTTATTGGAGTCAGTAGAAGGAGATGATCAGAGAAGACAGGATCAAACAGCCTTTTTACACAATGCAGAGGATTAACCCCTTAGGTTCCACAGTGAGTATTGCATGCTTTACTGCATATACAGACTGATTTTACTGTTGTGGGTTTAGTAATACTTTAAGAACAAACCTACAGAACCTCATCTTGTTTGTAACCCGGATGCAGCCTGTAAAGAGAGTGGTGACTGTCAGTCACTGCTCTCTGTTCTGCTCCTCCAGTGTTCACTGAAGTACCAGGCTGCAGAGAGATGGGAACAGCTGCCTCTGGTTATCAGCAACAGGCTGAGAGGCTGAGCCAGCTGCTGATCATGCATTGATTTTGGTCCAGCTTGGACCAATGTAAATATGTATATACCATACGTGGCTGATACCCCTGGCAAATAAAAATCACTGAAGTAGACACCACTACTACACTGATCTCCACTTGATGGAGGGGCTTGCGCTGAGCTGCTGCTCTCCTGTATTGTGAGCACAGGAGGACGGACACTCAGCATGGGCGCCATTCAGAGAATGCTTTGCATTTTATGAATGAATACAAAGTATTCTCTGACTGGATGAGGTGGGGAGTCTGATGTCACTAATAAATAAAACAAAAACCTGCGCTGGCAACTCACCGTAAAAAATATATATATAAAATAATAAATGATAAATCATGAAATATAAAAGGCAGATAAATTTAAATATATAATAATATATAATATAATATAATTTAAATATAAATATTTAATTATCTTTGATAACGCCCTGAGGGAGGGGCGAAATGCGTCAACGCAACATCCTGCTTACGCCTGAGAATCCGAGAACCAGTGACATCACTTCCTCTAGTTGGTGGAACGCACGCCGTTCAGCAGCGAACACCGACTGAATATCTGAATGCCTGCTCTGCACATCGGTTCTGTGAGTAGCGCTTATATGAGCAGGTGATCTATTGACTGGAATGGTACCAGCTGATTAGAGAAAAGCCAATGTAGCACCAATATTTAAAAAGGGCCCAAAAAACATCCCTGGGAATTACAGACCAGTTAGCCTAACATCAATAGTATGTAAACTCTTGGAGGGGATGATAAGGGACTATATACAAGATTTTAGTAATAAGAGTGATATCATTAGCAGTAATCAGCATGGATTCATGAAGAATCGTTCTTGCCAAACCAATCTATTAACCTTCTATGAGGAGGTGAGTTTCCATCTAGATAAAGGAAGGCCCGTAGACGTGGTGTATCTGGATTTTGCAAAAGCATTTGACACAGTTCCCCATAAACGTTTACTGTACAAAATAAGGTGCGTTGGCATGGACCATAGGGTGAGTACATGGATTGAAAACTGGCTACAAGGGCGTGTTCAGAGGGTGGTGATAAATGGGGAGTACTCAGAATGGTCAGGGGTGGGTAGTGGGGTCCCCAGGGTTCTGTGCTGGGACCAATCCTATTTAATTTGTTCATAAACGACCTGGAGGATGGGATAAACAGTTCAATCTCTGTATTTGCAGACGATACTAAGCTAAGCAGGGCAATAACTTCTCCGCAGGATGTGGAAATCTTGCAAAAAGATCTGAACAAATTAATGGGGTGGGCGACTACATGGCAAATGAGGTTCAATGTAGAAAAATGTAAAATAATGCATTTGGGTGGCAAAAATATGAATGCAATCTATACACTGGGGGGAGAACCTCTGGGGGAATCTAGGATGGAAAAGGACCTGGGGGTCCTAGTGGATGATAGGCTCAGCAATGGCATGCAATGCCAAGCTGCTGCTAATAAAGCAAACAGAATATTGGCATGCATTAAAAGGGGGATCAACTGCAGAGAAAAAACGATAATTCTCCCGCTCTACAAGACTCTGGTCCGCCCGCACCTGGAGTATGCTGTCCAGTTCTGGGCACCAGTCCTCAGGAGGGACGTACTGGAAATGGAGCGAGTACAAAGAAGGGCAACAAAGCTAATAAAGGGTCTAGAGGATCTTAGTTATGAGGAAAGGTTGCGAGCACTGAACTTATTCTCTCTGGAGAAGAGACGCTTGAGAGGGGATATGATTTCAATTTACAAATACTGTACTGGTGACCCCACAATAGGGATAAAACTTTTTCGCAGAAGAGAGTTTAATAAGACTCGTGGCCACTCATTAAAATGAGAAGAAAAGAGGTTTAACCTTAAACTACGTAGAGGGTTCTTTACTGTAAGAGCGGCAAGGATGTGGAATTCCCTTCCACAGGCGGTGGTCTCAGCGGGGAGCATTGTTAGCTTCAAGAAACTATTAGATAATCACCTGAATGACCGCAATATACAGGGATATGTAATGTAATACTGACACATAATCACACACATAGGTTGGACTTGATGGACTTGTGTCTTTTTTCAACCTCACCTACTATGTAACTATGATCTCACGGTGTCATAGGTTTTTACACTATATGCTATCTCCTTTTCTTTTGGGTGGAACGTGAGATTTGTGGTTCCCAAAGTCTCTTCATAATCATTACCAGCACTAGCCTAGCTTCATGCCCAGACCTAGTATGTGGATGGAAAAGCTTGAAGTCTGTTGATTGTTTTTGTGAAGAAACACCTTGATGTAAAGGACTCTCCGTTAATAGAAATTTATGATTCAATTTCCTTTTTTCATACATCATTTGGCATTTATCTCTTAAGAGGTTCATACACCTGTATTTGTGGTCACAAATGTTAATTTATATGTCACATTTTTTGATTGCACCAGTGCAGCGACATCCAATTGTTTTTTAGTTGCACAGCTCCTAGTGGCTCTTTTGCCAAACTCACACAGTCTACACCATTTGTGCATATTTAAATTTATCTGCCTTTTATATTTCATGATTTATCATTTATTATTTTATATATATATTTTTTATGGTGAGTTGCCAGCATTGCCAGGTTTTTGTTTTATTTATTACTTAAGTCGTAGCACTTGTATCCAGCAGCTGCAACACGCTAGTCAGATCATTATATATTTTTTGCGAGCGCTGTTTTTTATTATTTTTTATGAGTCTGATGTCACTGCCCCACCTCTCCACTGCTTCCAGGGGTATCAGTCAGGTATAGGTATGGTATATAAATAGGTACATAGGTCCAAGCTATTTAACATACCGGTGACTATTCTTTAAGTTTTGTGCTTAGCTGATTGTCTGAAATTCAGCTTCACTTCTTCACAACTTTCACCATCTCAACCTTATTTGAAGCAACTCTATTTATTTTTTCACATTTAATTTTTTTATTTTATTTGATTGAAATAATTATTTTATTTATTAGGCTTAAAGTAAATCTGCCATTAAAGTGTGGGAGCTTGTCCATGTAGTAGTCCATGTTGGAATGAATTGCATCTGAGGATGACTAGTTAGGATTCTGTAACATTGTCACACCAAATACTTTTTGTATAGCTTTACAGCCCAATTTCATGTTTAGGTGTCCTGGTTATCTTCTCTATAATCTGTTAAGAGATTGTGGGAAAAAAAAGCAAAAACATAAAAAAAACATTAATATAGCATATACATTTGCTACACAGATCATATTGTAATTGAATGTTATTTTAAAAAAAGTACCTTTTTGTTTTCAATCTGCAGAGCTGTAATTTCCTGTAAAATGCAATGCAATATGGCTACCTGGAGATGTTCTGTACACAGATGGTGTACAGAACTTTCCCCAGAGGTGTAATTTCCTGCTTGTGTGATTGGTTCACTGATTTTCCTAGAAATCTGCACTAAGATACAAGTCAGATTTTGGGCATCCCCTGCAACCAGAATGTTATTTTTGGTCAGGTACCCACAAAGGGAAATAATGTCTAAATAGATGCAGACCCTGCCACTTTCCAGTAGATTCACTTTCCACATGGACATCGAGAAGTAAACAGCAATTTCTTCAGAATAACAAAAGGTCAGGATCTGCAACAGTTTTTTCTTAAAACCCTGCAATGTACATAGATCACCCAGAGAGGAGAGTTGTTTTCTCAACAAAGGTGGAGTTATTATTTAACCCTCAGAGGCCAAGCACAGACACGGTGGAACAGAAGAGATAACTGGTCTAACTGAAAAGTATTACAATGTTTCATGGGGTACCTTTTGAAATCATTAAATATAACCAGTTCAAGTTTACCTGCTTATTTGCCCCTTCTCCCTCCCTCGTGTGATTTTAATAGCACAGATTACATAGAGAGTGTTATTCTCCAGGCACTTTCTCGCACCCAGCGAGAAACTTTCTTAGTTTGTCCTCAGGTACCCACACGTGGGTGATGCGGTTTTAGCTTGTTTTTAGCCTGTTTAATTTTTGGCATACTTCACGATGGAAGTTTTCTATTTAATTTCTCCCCGTTCATGGCACTAATGGTCTTCAATGACCCATCTCTATTCGGGAGTTCGTTTGCATGCATCCAAGCAGCTACAGTGTCACCTAAGCTACCTGAGTTCCAGCACCTGAGCAAAGCCGTGATCGCGAGAAGCTTCTTTGGCTGTTCTTGAAGCGTTTTTGACTCCTGTTATGGGAGTCACTTCAATCTGGTGAGTAGGTTGTGTGGCCGGTGATGGTGGTGGATTAGTGATGCCTTGCTGAACCCCAGGAGGATTTATCCAGAAGTTTGATTTCATCACTATTTGAACATTTTTTGAACACATATTTTTTGAATTTTTTGGAATTCAATTTTGAATTTGAACTGTTGCTTTCACTTGCTTTTGGTTATATTTTTTATTTTTAATTTTCAATATGGTTATTTGTTGATTTCACTTAGTTGTTAGTTATCTATGAGTATCACTATTGTTATTACTTACACACTATAATATATGTTTTGGTTTACATTAGAGTGTGATTCTGCACTTGCACTTTACAAGGAGCGCGGTTTGTAATTAATCCGTTAATTATTGTCCTCTTTATTTTTGTTATAACATGCTGCTCCTCAATCAATCAATTTTACATTAATTAGTTCTATCAGCTTCCATTTGCGCGAGTTGGTAGTTTCTACCATAAAATTCTATTTATTTTAAGCCAAAATGCTTCCAACAAAATCCTGACCTCTGCTTTACTTAAGGTGGGATTAATTATACAATTGTTTAATAAAATCGACAGTTTAATAAAATGTTATGTAAAAATGATTAAGGTGGGTATCCGCACATCAAAGACTTGAAAGTCATGAAAGGACTACAGTCTACTAGGATAGCAATTAGTATGTCTCAGTGTCAGTTTTTTATAATAAGTTTTCACTAGCTGGACTGATATACAGTTGGTTCCCTGTCATGACTTTGGCATGGGACTCTAGTACACTTACATGTTATTACTTTTATCGTAAAGTGAATTTACTTACTTTCACGCCTGTGTAAGCTCAGATTGGAAAATCGTCTTGAAATCTGCAAAATTAAGTTATATTATTTTACATCCGATACTCGTTATTTATATACCCCAACAGGTACAGTACAGGTTAAAGTGCTGAGTTAGCTGGATCAGTGCACACCCTCCAAAAGTATCAGATTTTTTTCCCTTCTGCCTACACCTTGCTGCCCCTTAGTAAAAGGTAAGAAACAGCAAACCTTATCTAGATGGTTTAGCTATAGGGAGAAAGTCCAAACTTGTTCTTTAACTGCTAAGCTGCATTTTTACCATCCCCAACCACTCCCCCTTAGGCTGCAAAGGCAGTGGCTGAGGATGTACACATGGCACAGCCAAAGATACTGTTCACAACTGCAACATGAAAGATACCCTTTGTCGCATTTAGCGGGTGCCGATCAAGTTAATGGGGCCACGCATCAACTACGCACAAAGAACTCAGTTGCAGCATGGTAGTGGAGCATTTAGGGGGTTAAAACAGGATGTAAGGAGGTGACATATCACCTCCTCACTGTCTGTCAAACGGCTCTGAAAAGCAGTCTAAGTTTGGTTCATTTTTCAGAGGAATGGCAGTTCTTGCTGCTAGCGTATATGCTAGTTATACAGGTGTATAGACTTACATTCCAGAAATGTACATGCATTTCATTTTTTCCCACTGAAAATATTGGAGTCTTCTAAAATTGGGTTTCACGTGTGTAATTTTGTTCCTACTCATCTCCTATGCCTGCCAGTGCAGGTAAATAGCAGGTGAAAGTTCAAATCTTATGAAATCCATGAAAATGCTCTTTTTTTTAATGTTATGCCCCGTACACACGGTCGGACTTTGTTCGGACATTCCGACAACAAAATCCTAGGATTTTTTCCGACGGATGTTGGCTCAAACTTGTCTTGCATACACACGGTCACACAAAGGTGTCGGAAAATCCGATCGTTCTGAACGCGGTGACGTAAAACACGTATGTCGGGACTATAAACGGGGCAGTGGCCAATAGCTTTCATCTCTTTATTTATTCTGAGCATGCATGGCACTTTATCCGTCGGATTTGTGTACACACGATCGGAATTTCCGACAACGGATTTTGTTGTCGGAAAATTTTATATCCTGCTCTCAAACTTTGTGTGTCGGAAAATCCGATGGAAAATGTGTGATGGAGCCTACACACGGTCAGAATTTCCGACAACAAGGTTCTATCACACATTTTCCGTCGGAAAATCCGACCGTGTGTACGGGGCATAATTCAGATTAGAGGTATCAAATCTCAGTGAATCTCTACAGAGTATCAAATCTAATACAGGGAATCAATGAAAATAGAGTATATAACTGCACATGCATTAAAGCTTAAACCTTTATGGCTCACGCTTCCCCAAGTTTCATACGACTCCAGCAGCCCCATCGTTCCTGTATGACAAGTATTAGTTACTATGCAACTTTTTTTTTTTATTTATTACAAACGGTTTTATAAGAAAATATAGTTGACTCAGGTGGTTTGGATGTGTCATTGCCATCATCCCGTAAAATATTTCAAAATCTACACAAACCTCTATTTGGGATTTTTAAGGCAATGAAAGCAATAAATAGGTAAAAAATAATTTATTTTAAATATTAATATATATAAACACGTGAAGCAAAAATTGATAAGTAGAATTTCATAATTGCACAAACATAACACAGTATTAAAAGTACAATGCATATTGAAAAAAATCAATGGAAGAACGTGATACATCATACTACAAGATACAATCACCACAATTTCAAAGAGGTGGTGGCGTCAAGTAGCAGAATTCCAACGTGTTTCAACATACAAATTTCAAAAAAAGTTTTCCTCAGGGAAAATTGTATCACGGTAATTACCATATGCATTTAATAAGCAACACCTAGTGGTGCATCCCCAGTGTCAGAGTGAGAGATTCCAGTCCTCAAGAAAGCCCAAGCTGCCATACATTCTCTACGAGACGGCTGGATATAGTAAAGATCCCAGTAATGGCAGTCTTAATGTCAATACTTGATGGTTGAATATAGGTGATACAAGGGTTCGTCCAAGCCCCGGTCACATCATCAGATGGGGAGTCTGTGCTCGCTGATAGCCCCTTCGGCTGTAAACCGAGGGGAAGACTGGCCAGTCTATATTTAACCATCAAGTATTGACATTTGGACTGCCATTACTGGGATCTTTACTATAGCCAGCTGTCTCATAGAGAATACAACTTTCCCTGAGGAAGACTTTTTTTAAAATTTGTATGTTGAAACGCATTGGAATTCTGCTACTTGGCGCCACCTCTTTGAAACTGTGGTGATTGTACCTTGTTGTATGATGTATCACGTTCTTCTATTAATTTTTTTTCAATATGCATTGTACTTTTAATACTGTGTAATGTTTGTGCAATTATGAAATTCTACTTTTCATTTTTTGTTTTACGTATTTATATATATTTATATTTAAAATAAATTATTTTTTACCTATTTATTGCTTTCATTGCCTTAAAAATCCCAAATAGAGTTTTGTGATAGATTTTGACAAACGGTTTTATTGGAAGGAAAAAAAAAACATACAAAGTAGTGATATGTATGCATATGTTACTATGCACTTTAAACAAAAATATCAGATCTTACGTATGGTGCTTTTTCAAGATGTACTGCCTGTACATTCCAATGAACTTGAGCTAAAAAGTGAAGATTTGCTATGTAAAAGGGAACATTTGTTAATTCTGTCTGAAAAATAGCAGTGAACTTCCTGCTATATGAGGGTACCAAGACACTTCACTTCACATTAGGGGATTTGGAATTGTGGGCAGAATCACGATTCTGCCCACGATTCCAAATCATGTCAAAACGTGTGGTGTGCATTTGGATGCCATTATTTATAACCCCAAACACAGTCCGATTCTGCCACAATCGGCAAAACTCGCAATAAAAAAACGCACTAAGCTTGTCACCTGTAAAGGAGCAGGAGCTTCTTTTGGGTGACAAAAGAACATAGGGCAGCCCATTGAAGTAAATGGTCTGCCCTATGCGTGACACGTGGAAACGTGTGTGTAAAGCGTCCTGTCAGAATGGCAAGTGCTCATCAAAGCAATATCTGAACGGGGCCTAAAGCCTCATAGCTGTATATCAACAGTGTGAGACCTAAGGCACTGCTGCCTCTTTTTGGGAACTCTGACATGAAGCAAAGTCCTGCCTCTACCAAGGCGGCATGCACAATAACAGCCACAAAATGTCAATGCGTTTCAGTCAATAATGGCCTTAATCATGATTATTGGGGTCTAGTTCTTTTTCTTCAGCCTGCCTTTATCTGAGCACATCTTCCAGAGTTTACTGCCTCTAAAATCCTTTTTTGTATATGCAACACCAATGTATTGTTTCAGCATAAGCCTGAAGTCATCATGGATAGATATACTGTATCTAGCTTTGAACTCTGTCTGTGCTATTGAAGAACATAACAGTGGCCTGCATGATTTCATAAATCTATCATTCTCTGCAGTGTACTGTAAAGTCTGCGGGACTGTGCCATTTCGATAACAATTGTCTTGTATTATTAGACTGTGAATGATTTAAGTGCGAGTGACAGTGTTTTATAATGCCTGTTCTATCAGCAGTATGTTATATTGCCTACATTAAAAACACCGTTTTTATAAGTTAATGGTGTTATAAAATACTGAAGCAATAATGCTATCCTGGCCATACAGTATTATAAAACAATAGGAATATAGGATTCCTTATTCAAAACATCTCTGAGAATAAATATTTATATCCAGGTCAAAGGATATGCCTCACCTCAAGTAGATATCCATAGAGGAACTCGGCAAAGGTGTCCACTATCTCCTATTCTATTTTTATGGGCCCCGGAACCCTTGGCCATTAAATTTAGGAGTCATCCCGACATAAAAGGCATACATTGTGGGGAGTCCGAGCACAAGTGTGCTATGTTTGCTGACGACAGCCTCTTGCTTCTCTTGTCCCCGGTTACGTCACTTCCAAACCTATACCAAACATTGCGCCACTTCTCCATGATTTTGGGTCTTTCTATTAATCATTCGAAATCGGTTGCCCTCCACCTCTCACTGGACGTGAACATAGTAGCGCAACTAAAAAAACTAATTTCCTTTTAAATGGCAAACGAATACCCTCCCATATTTAGGAATTCTCCTAACCCCCACTTTAGATCAGTTATATCAGGCAAACTATCCCCCACTATATAGCAAGATGGTGGTTGATCTCCAATGATGGGTTAATAATCCTTCATCGTGGTTCAGTTTGGTTTGGTTTGGTAGACTGTACGCAATCAAGATGAATCTCTTGCCAAGGTTATTGTATTTATTTAGAACACTGCCTATCTCAATCTGTATGTCAGACTTAAGGTTTTGAAATTGATATAGGGGAATAAGATACCTCGGGTGACCAAGTACACTCTATACACGCCTAAGATGAGGGGAGGCTTGGGAGTCCCGGACTTTGCCAAATATTTTAATGCAGTGCAATTGGCACAACTAATTCGCTACCACTCCTCAACACCTCCATCCATCTGGATGAAAATTGAATCTTCCCTACATCCCACAAAACCAATTAATCACCTGATGTGGCTGAGACCAAAAGACAGACCAGTCCTATTGTGTCCCACACTATCATTTTCATTAAATCTATGGGATAGATTACCAAAACCCCATCATTTCAAATCTCCACACGCTTCCATGGCCCCTCTAGCTGGCAACCCAGACTTCATCCCAGGTCTCAATCCCCATACCCTTGCTTGGTGGACAAACAAGGGTTTGATACGTATTGCTGACCTCTATGATCATAGGGGGAGTCTATCACAAGGAACCCTTCAAGAGAAATACCTTCTTCCAAACTCAGAAATTTTTTATTATGTGCAAATAGTGCATTTTCTGCAAACCTTACAACGTGCAGCTGATAGAACCACGTCCACCTCAATGGAGTATTTATGCAGATCCTTTGATAAGCACACTGGCTTTATCTTCAAAATCTATAGTATATTGACCTTTACTCCAGAAAAATTGTTTTATATGAAGAAGTGGGAACAAGACATAGGGGAGACATTCGGTCTAGATGAATGGTCCAAAATCTCACAGTGTGCATCAAAATCATATACAAATACTTCATTGATCAAAGCAAATTACAAGGTATTGCTCAGATGGTACATGGTACCGATGAGAATAGCTTTGTATGTCCCAGAGGCCTCTCCCTCCCGTTTTCGAGGGTGCGGTTTGGAAGGCACGCTGACCCATATATGATGGTCCTGCCCCAAGGCGAAAAGTTTTTGGATTCACCTCTATAATTTCATCTTCTCACTTACACAGATGAATTTAATTAAATCACTGCAGCAAGCTCTTCTGGGACGCCCGGTAGAAGGCGCACCTAAACAGGAAGGGAAACTTGTAGCCTTTATCCTTACAGCAGCTAGAATAGCAATTGCTAGATCATGGAAGACGCCCAAGATGCCTTTCGACTTGGTAAAAAACAAGTTGTCATGGATCATAGTAAATGAACTATTTGATAAGATCTGGGAACCTTGGATTAAATACTTGTCTGACCCCTTGTGAGATCTCAGGGATTGACTAAATTAATCTTAGGGAGTGCACTTCCCTCTCTGATATTCTTTTCTTCTTACTTTCATTCCTCTCCTTTTCTTCTTCTGGAATTGCCTATAATTGGCCTTCCCCCTTCCTCCCTCTCCTGTATGGAGAGTAGTGGAGGAACGGGGAAACCAGAGGATATTCATTGTTATCTTTTAGACTATGGAAATGTTATTCGGTTGTGTTTTCATATTATCCTTTTCTGAATTGGAGCAATAAGCAGTAACAGATGTGCAGCCGGAAGATAATTTATTTTCCTAGAAAGGCACACTGTATAATAATACTGAGATATGGTATACAGTTTAAACTTAAATGTTAAAAATGTTTTGAAAACTTTCAATAAAAATCATTGAAACAGAGAATAAATATTTATATAGTAAAAAAGCACTGCTCTATGTTTACTAAAGAATATATTTTTATATAAAAAAAATACCTACAAAGTGGATTGTAGGGGCTGCAAAAAAGAGCACCACATCCTAATATAGCTAAAATTGAACTGAATGAAGAAAATTATCTTTCGAGGTGCCCTAGGATCACACATTAGTGATTAAAGTATACACAGTTTTATTCAGTAAAAACATTTAAAGAATATGGAGATGATACGATACTGTACATGTTACACAAAATTTTAGAAACAACTTTGCATTGGTAAATCTCCCATCCTGAGATAAGGAACCCTGAATGTGAATCATAGCGGTTTATTAGGATAATTTATTAGGGCCATTGCCTATATATGGATCAGCATCTGACATCACAGGGTTCCTGTTATTCACTGCATCTACACAGGGCCGTCTTTAAGGCAGGGCAAAAGGGGCAGCTGCCCTGGGCCCCATCATTGTTGTGGGGCCCATACAGCTGCCTCATACTTGTCAGCTATCCCAGTTTAAATTCCCTTGTCCCATGAAGTTTTAGTCCTCTGCTGTGTCCCGATATCTCAGTGTGAAGTTCTGTTACTAATGCGGCCCAGCTTTGCCCTATTGCCAGATGATTTACCTGCAGACCCCGTTTTTACATGCAAATGACCTGCATTGATATGTAAATAGCTTTGGACCGGCTGCATTGATATGTAAATAGAGGCAGCATTCATATGTATATCATGCCCCCCTGAGGTCATATCCACCACAGGGGCGGACTGACCATTGAGCGACTCGGGCACTGCCCGAGGGCCCAGGGCCACTAGGGGGCCCCATCAGGGTTGCCAGCCTCAGTAAAACCAGAGACAGTATGCATAAAGCTGTGTTTTTTTTACATCTGTCTGTGTATACTGTGTGTACATGTATGTGTATGCTGTGTGATTGTATACTGTGTGTGTGTATACTGTGTGGCCCCATAATCTCTGATTGCCTGGGGGCCCCATAATCTCCTATTGCCCGGGGGCCCCATGAGTTATTAGTCCGCCCCTGATCCACCATCACTTCTGCTGAAAGCTGCCCACTGAGGAGGTAAAGGGGCATGCTTGAAAGTCCTGCTTACACCTGTGGTGATTAAGCCTAACATCAGCCTGTTCTGCAAAGGTAAGCAAATTGGAGGTGGAACCCTTTTTCAAAATAACATGGTGTCACAGCATTGTGAATTTTGGTGGATGTGAATACGCACATCTCAGCAAATGCACGAGGGTGTCATTAACAATTAATGGCACTGCTGTGTATCTGCTAAAGGGCAGCATGTTTCTGTGGTGTCAGGAAAGCGATTTTGCATGCGTTCCCGACACACACAAACGTGATTGCAGGCTAAATGTCTCAGTTACATTGGTGGTCAGTGTAAATCTTTTCATTACATTGGGGTTTGGTGTGCAATCCTTTCATTCACACTAGTGACCAGTGTGAAGGTCCCCCTTACATTGGTGGTCAGTGTAAATCCCTCCTTACATTGGTGGTTACTGTAAATGCTCCTATTACATTAGTGGTCAGTGTAAATCCTCATGACATTAGTGGTCAGTGTAATTTCCCATTACATTGGTGACCAGTGAAGAAACTCCTCTTTATATTGGTAATCGGTAAAAAAATCCAAACTTGCATTTGTGGTAGAATTCTCCCTTACATTGGTTGTCGATGTAGAAGCCCCCTTTCAATTGGTGGTGAGTGTAAATACCCCTTACATTGGTGGCCAGTGTAGAAATTCCCCTTTATTTGCTGTTAATGTAAAATCCCCCATTACATTGGTGATCAGTGTACATTTTCCTTTACATTGGTGGTATATGCAAAATTGCCCTTACACTGGTGGTCAGCGTAAATCCCCCTTAACACTGGTGGTCAGTGTAATCCCCCTTAACATCGGTAGTCAGTTTAAATCCCCCCTAACATTGGTGGTCAATGTAGAAGTGCCACCTTACATTGGTAGTCAGTACAAATCTCCTCGACAATGGTTGTCAGTGTAAATTCCCCCTTACATGGAGGTTATTGTATATTCCCCCTTACACTGGTGGTAATGCTCCTATTACATTGGTGTCAGTGTAAAAATCCCTCTTTATATTGGTGGGGGGTGTAAAATCCCCCGTTACATGGCGGTCAGTGCAAATTCCCCTTTACATTGGTTGTACAGTAACTGTAAATTCCCCAACACATTGGTGGTCAGTGTAGAATCACCCACTATATACTTGCCAAAAATTACCAGCTTTGCTCTACATGATTCAGAATTTTCAAAAGTGTACTGCCTCCTAACTAATCCCATTATCACACCACTGATCCCATCAATTCTCCAGAATTGCCACTGATCACACAACCTCCCCCCAGCATTGCCACTGATCCCAGGAGTCCTAGGATCCCTAGGAGTTTTCTGTTTATTGATGGGTCCCCTCACCTCCCCAGGCCATGGTGTGCAGGCAGTGAGGAGATGATATGCTATAACCTTTAGCAACTAATCAGTGAGCAGCAAAATTGCCGCCTTGGCATCCAAACAGCCTTCAGAGATAGTCCTTAAGCTTTAGCTTAAGCTAAGGACTATCTGTGAAGGCTGTTTGGATGCCAAGGCGGCAATTTTGCACATTTTAAAGATTTTTGATGTAAGTGTAATGATTTTAAACCTTTTAAATAAATCTTGCAGTATTACACTATATCCTCTCTCTCTTCACTTGTCCGAACTTTACCATTGCAATCACCTATGATTGAGTAAAGTATGTAGGACCCATAACAAGCGGTGGAGGAGAGAAGGTTCTATTCCATTCCATTCTCTGAGCTACAACCAACTTATCCATTTTGCTGGACAGAAGATACCATCTTTAAACACAAAGGCGCGTTGATTTTCACTATCTGGTGATTGGGGGCCCAGGAGGGGAACACAGGAAGTCACCAAGATTACACCTATGTGTCACCATTTCCGTACTCCACAATAGATGAACTTTATTGATTGCACTTTATTCTTTGCACCTTATTGTATCATATTGTATGAATTTATTGGCACTTTAGCACTTTGCAGTATATGTTGTTATATGACATATATTTGATGTAAGTAGATGCAAATTATGATATAGAGAGGCAGCGCTGAGTATTAATTTCTTTTTCAACAGCACACATTATGGCTCACTGAATATTTGTTTGCGGTTACAGCACATGACTTCTGCTTGTTGATCGGTTGCTAGATATTACTGTACATCAATACTGCTCACCGATTGGTTGCTAGAGGTTACTGGACATAATTACCATTCATTAATTGGTTGCTAGAGATTACTGCAAATTATTACTTCTCACTGATTAGTTGCTAGAGGTTACTGCATATCCTTACTGCTCAATGATTGGTTGCAAAAGGTTAGTACCTCTTGCAACTAATCATTGAGTGGTAAGGATATGCAGGGGCCCCTGATAAGCTGACTTGCAAGGCGTAACGCAATCCGGCTTGAGAGGACGAACACTGATATATCTGTGGAGCGGTGGCTTCCTGGGGACGCTTTTACAGACGAACACACCGATGGCAAAGAAGTCTGGAACACGCCACCTGCAAGGCAAATCAGGCCTATCTAGCCTATCTCTTGGTCCCTAACCTGACTATAGACCATCAATGCTACCCAATCTCTACCTATCTAAGTGGGCATCGGAAGCCTATCCTGTCACTACCCTGAGCTATTTAACATTCCCTAGGCTAATACTAGCTAGGCTTTCAGTTATATATCCAGATATACAGATACATATATACACTGTTCTTTTCAGACATATGTACAGTACATTCTTTCTGTTATTGCTTTGATTGTATGTATTGCCATCACTATCATATATAAAGTTACACTAATCACTTGCTGGTATGTCTGCATATCTTTACTTTTATAGATCGATGCTGGGTGTATTAGCACTACTGCTGTCAGTTATCTTGAGTGAGTTACTAGTTATTGTCCTAGAAAAGGATCATCTCTACATACGCTGGAGCCCTGTTCTAGGTGGGGGCACTGCCAATTATATATTCATAGTCCACTCTTCCTTTAGTGAAGGCTCTGGCTCCTTAGGTTACCTTTAGGTTAGCACCATAGCCTGTGTGAAGAGGGCAACTTCATATAACCCCCTCCCCCCCTATAACAGGGCTACATTTGGAGGCACTGCTGAGGTAGAAGTGGTACTAACAATATGGAGGAGAAACCCAATCTAGAAGGGTACCCTGCAGTTGCTCCTAAACTGAGCTATTTACCCGCTACCCCCTTGCAGGGTCAGGTGAAGAAAGATCCAATGTCCGCTAGTTATCCTCCCAGTTTGGTTAGTGATAGTGAACCATCCAGTGACGATGAAATGTATACTTTAAGCTTACAGAAATGTTGGCACAGGGGTTACAGTCCGCACACTATAAAAAGTTAAAATCATTCTCTGGTAATGTTCTTGTGCCGCAAGGAGAAGAGGGGTTCAAGGCATGGAAAGAGCACACCCTTCAATGTCTGGGGGAGTGGTCTTGCTCAGAGGAAGCTAAGAAGCATTGTCTCACCGAAAGCCTGTGCTCCCCAGCCTCTGAAATAATTTGCCTGTACCGAGACGCACACAAAGGAGCAAGTGTCACAGACTACATACATGTACTGTCTGATCACTTTCAGCCATACCATGATCTTGAGCAGATGGTTGCTGATTACCGCATGTCTCGGCAGAAGGAAGGTGAAAATGTTTCTACTTTTATTAACCGATTACAGTTGCTCTTGTACCGTTTAGTATATCACCACACTATATTCACTTGTGAAGCAGATTCTATGCGGACCAGTCAATTAGTTAGAGGTTTGTTACCTCACAACCCTCTCGCACAGCTCCTTAAAATGACGTTATTTGTCAAAATACTTCCCATCCATGAGTTAACGGAAATAGTAAAGAAACAGGAAGTTGACATTCAATTTTGTAAGAAAATAAAAGTTGTCTGAAAAGATGATTACTCCTCTGATCGGACCCAAAGAGAGAAACCTGAGCCTTACCAGCCCTAGCTTCCAAGTAAACGACCAGCTGCATCACCAAGGGAGAGGGAACCCTGAAAGTGTTTCAGGTGTGGTCAGACGGGTCATTCAGCTAGAATATGTCAGGAGGACATTGGGGCAACAGTGCAAAGTGTGGTGTTCCCTGTACGAAAGCAGAAACCAGGAAGGAGAGATTTCAAACCAAAACCAAGAGGACATATTATAGGGTCTAAGTCCCTTGTTAAAGTTACTGTCAATGGACATGCCACGCAAGCTTTATTTGACACCAGGTCCCAAGTTACTCTTATCTATTGTTCATTCTACCAGAAGTATCTAAGCAGCATACTTCTTCAAATTACTGGACAGATGGAGTTATGGGGGCTAAACTCTGATTCATACCCTGTCGATGGACGTTTACAATTGCTTGAGACTGTACCTGAGTTAGAAAACAAGGGTATTCCCCCTATGGAGATCACAGCTCTGATCTGCCCTGACAAAAGTGATACCAGCGCAGCCCCAGTAATACTAGGCACTAATTGCAGAGCAGTACATAGTGCTTTCCAGAAATTTCATGAAGGAAATTGGGCTATTTCATCTGAATCTGATAACCTACCATCTGATATTAAAGAGTTCTGTGAGGCCTTTTCCGCTGGCCACCACCATGGAGTGGTATATCACATTGGAGAACACCCAGTGGAAATTCCATCGGGGGAGAGAGACTGCTAAGGATAGCCTCTAGTATTGCCCCAAAACTGCTTGGAGATGGGAGTTATGTCCTGATGGAAACTCCCAAAGAAATGATTGATCAAGGAGGGTGGATGGTGAACCCTGAGAGAAAGGATTGGAGAACTAGAGTGGCACTGTCTATGGTTGTAACTGTGAGAAACTGTTCCCCTCATTCCGCTGTAATTGATCCTGGTCAAGATGTTGCCCACTGTTGCCCAGTGCTTGGCGTGAACCCCTATGCTGAAGTATGTAGAGTTCAGGTCAGGAATGCAGCTCCTAACCTCAAATTTGATTTGAGTGATTAAACCCTGTAAGACTTGGAGCCAGAAGCTGACAAAGCAATTGTCGGATTTACCAGACGTGTTTTCAATGGATGGCATAGATGTGGGCTGTGCTAGAAGTGCCCAGCACACTTTTTGACTAATCGATGCTACTCCTTTCCAAGAGAGACCTTGAAGAATATCACCCAAAGATGTTGATGAGCTGAGACAGACCCTAAACCAGATGAAGGGCCAAGGCATTATCGTGGACAGTAAAAGCCCTTATGCATCACCAATTGTAGTAGTGAGGAAAACGTGTGGATCCATCTGGCTGTGTGTAGATTACCGAACCCTCAATCAGAGGGCCATACCAGATCAGTACACACTACCCAGGATAGAGGAAGCTTTGGAAGCTCTCAATGGGAATTGGTGGTTCACTGTACTAGACCTGCGGTTTGGGTACTATCAAGTCTCGATGGCACCTGAGGACCAGGAGAAGACTGCATTCATATGTCCCTTGGATTTCTACCAGTTCACACGCATGCCACAGGGCATAAGAGGTGCGCCTGCAACCTTCCAGAGACTGATGGAAAAAGTTCTAGGTGACTTAGTCCCCAGGGAATGTCTTGTGTATCTCGATTACATTATTGTGTTCGGGGCGACATTAGAAGATGAAGAGAGGCTCATGCGAGTGTTACAGCGTCTGAGAGACAAGGGACTGAAGCTGTCAGCAGACAAGTGCAAGTTCTGCAGATCATCAGTCACATATACGTGGGTCGCATAGTTTCTGCTGAAGGTGTGGCCACTGACCCCGCAAAAGTCAAGGCTGTGGTGAACTGGCCCCAGCCTCAGAATATTACAGAGATACGGTCCTTCCTTTTCTTTTGTGGATATTATCGCAGATTTGTAGAGGGGTATTCAAAAGTGGCTAAACCCCTTCATGACTTGCTGAAGAGTGATATGGACAGCTCTGAGAAGCAAAAGAGGTCTCCTAAAAGACCCTTTGGGGACAACTAGACTTCAGCATGTGAAGGAGCCTTTGATCAATTGAAAAAGAAATGGACAAGAGCGCAGATCTTGGCTTACGCTGATGCTCAGAAGCCCTAAGTACTTCATGTGGATGCGAGTTTTGAGGGCCTTGGTAGAGTATTGCATCAAGTGTATCCCCAAGGATTACAGCCCATATCCTTCATCAGCCGAAGTCTTTCTCCTAGTGAGCGTAATTACCCAGTTCACAAGTTGGATTTCTTGGCACTCAAATGGGCCATCGTTGACAAGTTTCACGATTATCTATATGGAGCTTCATTTGAAGTAAGAACTGATAACAATCCCTTGACGTATGTTCTAACTACAGCCAAGCTAGATGTGCCACCGGGCACTGATGGTTAGCTGCTCTTTCCAATTATCAGTTTACATTGAAGTACAAACTGGGCCCAAAGAACACTGGAGCAGATGTCCTATCAAGACGCCCAGAGTTGGCCCCTATATCTGAAGAGAATGTCTGGGAAGAGGTCCCTGGTCCTGGGGTCAGAGCCCTGTGTGCTACAGCCTCAGTTGTTGAAAATAAAGTGGCCTTTTCTGAGACACGGCTCGTGGACTGCATGGGTAGTGGTCCAGAAGCTGTCCCTGATATGTTCGCTTACCCTGCTGCACTGGGGTCATTTGAAAGATGCTCCAAAGCCCCCCAGCAAATGATTAAAAGTCAGAAGTCTGATCCTGTTATCGGACATTTGTACAGAGCAGTGAGTGCTAAAGATCCAGAGATGTTGAAGTCCCTGCCCACTGAGTGTGGTCCTTTCCTGAGGGATTGGGAAAAATTTGAGATAGACAAAGGACTACTCTAATGTGTGGCATTGTATCATGACCACCCTGGGAGGCGTCAATTAGTGCTCCCAGAATGCATCCGCAAGATAGTGTTCAGGAGTCTGCATGACCATCATGGCCATCTGGGGCTGGAAAAAACTTATGGCCTCATCCAAGACCAATTTTACTGGCCTAAAATGAGAGACACTGTGGTTGATCTTTGCAGACCTTGCCTTCGATGTCTTCAGAGGAAATCTTTGCCAGTCCGTGCTGCCCCCCATGAAGCATGAAGTTCAGGTCCCATGGATCTGGTCTGTATTGTATCCCCCGGTTCGGTTTGCACCAGAACATGCGAACAGGCAAAAAATTTGTACAAACAAGCGAACACCGTTAAAGTCTATGGGACACAAACATGAAAAATCAAAAGTGCTAGTTTTAAAGGCTTAGATGCAAGTTATTGCCATAAAAAGTGTATGGGGACCTGGGTCCTGCCCCAGGATCAATGCAAAAAAAGTTTTAAAAACTGCAGTTTTTTCAGGAGCAGTGATTTTACTAATGCTTAAAGTGGAACAATAAAAATTAAATATTCCTTTAAATATCGTGCCTGGGGGGTGTCTTTAGTATGCCTGTAAAGTAGCGCATTTTTCCCGTGTTTAGAACAATACCACAGCCAAATGATATTTCTAAAGCAAAAAAAGTCATTTAAAACTGCTCGCAGCTGTAATAAATTGTCGGATCCCGGCAATATAGATAAAAATCATTGAAAAAAATGGCATGGGTTCCCCCCCAGTCCAATACCAGGCCCTTTGGGTCAGGTATGAATATTAAGGGGAACCCAGCATTAAAAAAAAAAAAAATGTGTGGGGTCCCCCAAAAATCTAAACCAGGCCCTTCAGGTCTGGTATGGATATTAAGGGGAACCCTGTGCCAATTTTTTTTTAAATGGCGTAGGGGTCCCCCCAAAATCCATACCAGGCCCTTATCCGAGCACGCACCCTGGCAGGCCGCAGGAAAAGGGGGGCGAGAGACCCTCATGAACCGTACCAGGCCACATGCCCTCAACATGGGGAGGATGCTTTGGGGTCCCTATGTTGTCCCCAAACACCTTGTCCCCATGTTGATGGGGACAAGGGCCTCATCCCCACAACCCTTGCCCAGTGGTTGTGGGGGTCTACGTGGGGGCTGGCTTATTGGAATCTGGAAGCCCTCTTTTACAAGGGGACCCCAGATCCCGCCCCCTCTATGTACCTACGACTGGGTATCGGGTACATTGTACCCCTTCACCAAAAAAAGTGTCAAAAATAGTAAAAATGACACAGTTTGGGACAAATCCTTTATTAAAAAATAAAAATGTCAAGCGATGTAAATACATCTTCCATCACACCGCCCGACGAACAGTAAAAAAAAAAGCAACAACTCCGCCTCTATGGGAGGCTCCCACCAACTGAAGCCTCTTCGCGATGACAGCTGTTATATAGCTGAGGGCGGGGCCACCCGGTGACGTAAACGGATGACCCCGCCTTCATCTGACGTCACGTGGGATCCGACAATTCATTACAGCCGCGAGCAGTTTTAAATGAGATTTTTTTCCTTTTAGAAATTTAATTTTGCTGTGGTTTTGTTCTAAACACGGGAAACATGCGCTACTTTATAGGCATACTAAAACACCCCCAAGGCTTGATATTTAAAGGAATATTTCATTTTTTTATTTCACTTTAAGCATTATTAAAATCACTGCCTCCTGAAAAAACGTCCGTTTAAAAAAAATTTTTTTTGCATTGATACATGTCCCCTGGGGCAGGACCCGGGTCCCCATACACTTTTTATGGCACTAACTTGCATATAAGCCTTTAAAATGAGCACTTTTGGTTTTTCATGTTAGTGTCCCATAGACTTTAACGGTGTTCTGCGGCTTTCTAATTTGCCGCGAACACTGCATAATGTTCGCCGTTCAGCAAACAGGTAAACATTGGCTCATCCCTAGTGGTGACCAATCACATTTCTCTGTACGCCTAAGCGTTCCCTACCAAAGATCAAAAGGCAGTAACAGGGGGGGGGCGTGGCTGCGGCATGCAGGCGAGTGGACGTGTGTGAGCTGAGCTCCGTCCGACCCTCTTCTTCCTACTGCAATTTCAGCAGCCCAGACCAGCCTCAATGCACCAGCAGGGATGCCATCAAAGAGGGGACCATCCCCGCAGCCTCGACGGACCCCAAGGCTCCGCTCCAGCTCCCTGGAAGCCTACGTTAGTGGTGGATACCGGCCGGGGGACTCGCAATCCAAGATGGCACCCGGTGAGTGTTCTCCAGCTGCACGTGGGGTATCCCCTATCCCCTCAGCGCAGCTGCCGTCCACCTTGCCTCCTCCCCCCTCTCCACCAGGCTCCCCAGGCAGTCTCTCCAGCAGCATGGACCCCAGGGAGACCCAGGAGGGTTGTAGTCGGGTCACACGCGGGACCCCCCCACACACAACAAGGAGGACCCCCGCAACATCCATCTACCTCCCAGTACCCCCCCGACCTGCACTTCTGCGGAGAATATGAACATTACAGAGGCCATAGGGGATGAGGATCTGCGGTCCCATATTCTTGCCCTCTCCACCAAAGCGAATCTAGAGGGCTTTGTGACCCGGATGGAGAGGGCCCTCAGACAAGATATTGAGGCCTTACACGCTGACACAGCCTACATTGGGGGGAGAGTGGAGATACTAGAAGCTTCAGTGGAAGACATCACCCCCACACTGCGGGCCTTGCAGACTCATTGCCAAGCACAGGATCAAAGAATTGACTCCCTGCTTGATCAATTGGTTGATGTGGAAAACTGCAGCCGAAGGGTTAATATCCGCATCAGAGGCCTACCAGAAGCTACCGCACCCAGGGACATAGTCCCCACTTTACGGGGAGTTTTCAAACAGATCCTGGGCAGGGAAGCCCCGCTCATATTGAAATCGACAGTGCCCATAGGGCCCTAGGACCTCCCTCGGATCATCCAGATAAACCTTGTGACATCATATGCAAGCTGCACAAATACTCCCTGAAGGAACATATAATGTACCATGTCAGGGGGTCCGCCACGTGGACTATGATGGCGCTAAACTGTCCCTGTTTCCAGATCTCTCCAGGCGTACGCTGATGCAGCGCAGAACCCTTAAACCTGTGCTGGAAGTCCTGCAAAAGGCCCATTTGGTTTACCGCTGGGGATTCGCCTTCAGCCTTTCCGTCACAAAAAATGGCCGTCAGGTCACCATGCGAAACAAGTCGGATCTGCCCTATTTTCTCTGTCGCCTTGATCTACCTATGGTGGTCATCCCGGATTGGCACACACCCTCAGAGACTCCGACACCGGCTCATCTGGCGACATGGCAGACAGCACGTCGCCGGTGCTGCAACAAGCCCCGCCGTGGATCTGCACCTTCTGCTGAATGAGGACCCTCTTCCTCGGCTGTACCCTTATGGACTGTCCCGGACCCTGCTGACTTTAGCTGGATCGAGACCCCTCGGATGGGCCCTTGCCTGTTGCTTCCCCACTCACCCCCAATAGGTGAACTCTTGTGAGTTATGTTCCCCGGGTTGCGGACATCTGTGGTGTTCGCGTCACTCTCTCCTCTTTGGGCCATCTGGCCAGGGAATACCCCCTACGCCGACGATACATGTATTTTTCACTTGCCCTCTAGGCGGTTTGTTCTCTACTTGTTTTATGTATTTGATATGTTTGATGTGTTTTTGTTTACTTTGTTGGTTCTTACCTATGCACTTTGTCTCCTCAGCACTCAATGTTTTTTGGGTCGGTCTGCCGCAGGTCTCTCTCTGAAATCCTCTGATCCCTGGTGCTACGCTGCCTATGGCACAGCTATGGCTTCCCTGAAGATTGTCTCGTATAACGTCTGTGGCTTAAGCTCTCTGTCTAAACGCAGTTAGTTGTGGCTTGAAACAAATAGACTGGGGGCACACATTTTACTCTTGCAGGAGACAAACTTTCGAACTGACCCGGTCCCCCAGCTTCCTACACACCTATATGACCAGTGGTATCTCAGCAATTCACCCCAACCAAAATCTGGCGGAGTGGCAGATGCGATCCATAAACATTGCCCTTTCCCATCCCCCCTTGACCATTACACAGACCTGGAGGGTAGATTTGTCTTCCTGAAAGGCACCCTGTTTGGACGTAAACTCACCCTCGTGGCCGTATATGCGCCAAACACACGGCAGTTGACATTTTTGGATGGGGTCTTGGGCTCTCTCTCCACGTTCTGGGAGGGACAATTGGTCATGGGGGAGACTTTAACATTAGCCCTGACCCGCAGATAGATACCTCGTCGGGCCGCTCCACACACTCCTTTGCGTTTTCGGAAATCCCTGCATGCACACCATCTGGTCGACTGCTAGAGAGTGCTTCACCACACCACAAAGGATTTTAGCTACTATTACGCCGTTCATAATGTGTACATGCGAATAGACCTCCTGTTGGTGGATCAATACTTTTTTGAGTCACTCTCCGGTGCATCCATCGGATCACTCACCATTTCTGACCATGCACCTGTCTCCATCTCGCTCTCCCCCATATTCCCAGAAGCGTGGCAATGGACTTGGTGATTAAATAAAACCCTGCTAGATGATGCTGTGGGTCTGAAGCAGGTCTCGGACACAATTTCCTTTTATTTCAAGGAAAAATTTCCCGGGAGAGACAGGGATGGCATCTTTATGGGAGGGACACAAGGCTGTGATCCGTGGGGAGTTTATTACCCAGGGCTCTAGACTAAAAAAGGCACGCAACGGGGAACTACAGTCCCTATTGGTCAAATTGCGGACAGCGGAGCTTAAACACTAACGCCACATGACCCCGACCCTACAAGCGGACCTTTTGTCCTTAAGGGAGGAGATATCCACCTTATTGGAGGCTCGCATACGGGATAGATTGCGTCACATTTCACACAAGTTTTACGAGTTTTGTAATAAATGTGGGAGACTCTTAGCCAGGGCCCTTCAACACCAGCGCACCTCCGGTCATGTCCAAAAGATTCAAACGATATCGGAGTCCAGACTCTGTTGCCCTCTAAGATTGCAGGAGCTTTTCGGGAATATTATGCCCAACTTTACCAACTTCCTGCCAAGCTCGCTCGACGATCACCTCAGCAAATGCCTTTCCCACTATCTCGACGAGACCCTAGCCTCCAAACTAGCGGCGCCAATTAGCGAATACCTTGATAAGCTTATCTTCACGTCGGAGATTGAATCAGTAATTAAAGACTTGCCCCAAGGTAAGAGCCCTGGCCCTGATGGGTTCACCAATGCCTACTATTGGAAATTTTCTCCCCTCCTATGGTTACATACTTCAATGCTCTGGCCTTGGGGCACCCTTCTTCCGAAGGAAGCATTGCTAGCCCATATCACAGTCTTCCTGAAAGAAGGAAAAGACCCTTCTACCCTGGGTAGTTACAGAGCGATAAAAATTGGTAAATACCGATATTAAGATATTAAGATTTTGGCGAAGATCGGTTAAAACCCATCATGCCTACGGTAATTCACTCAGACCAAACAGGCTTCATAGTGGGGAGGGAGGCAAGGGATAATTCCAATCATGCCCTACAACTAATCTATTGGCCATATTTACAACAGACTGGTCCGTCCTGCCTTCTGCTGTCTACTGATGCCGAGAAGGCCTTTGACAGGGTGGATTGGACGTATCTTCAGGCAGTGCTGTCTAGATTAGGCCTCGGCAAGAACATACTTAGCTGGATAGGCTCGTTACACAGTTCACCAGAAGCTCGGGTGAGGGTAAATGGAACGCTCTCGGACCCCTTCCCTATCCGGAATGTGACGAGACAGGGCTGCCCCCTGTCTCCGCTCATATTTGCCCTTACCCTGGATCCGTTGTTAAAAATGATCCGGCTAAACCCTAACATTAAATGGTTTACGGTGGGTACGACGGAACGTAAACTATCAGCGTACGTCTATGATGTACTCTTTTATGTCAATGCAGGGCTCTAAGGGATGGAGTGATGTGGTCACGGCGACCAATACCTGTCAGTAACCTTGTTGCGGCATTCTGAATCAACTGGAGCTTGTAGATGGTACAAGCAGGCAAACCCAAATACAGGGCATTACAGTAGTCCAATCGACTGCTGATAATGGCATTGACCATGGCGATCTTGTCAGAATCTGCGATATAGCGAAAAGTCGACCTCAGGAGTCTCAGGTAGAAGTGACATGAACTCACCACCTGATTTACCTGAGGGCGCAGGTTCAACCTAGAGTCAAAGATGACACCCAGGTCCCTGACCTGAGTGGTCGGAGTCGTAAAAGGTTTGAAAGATTCCGGCCATGACGGAAACAAGTTGGAATACACCTGGTTACTGAAGATGATACATTCAGTTTTGGTGCCATTTAACTTTAGATAATTGGCACCCATCCAGGATTGGATTTCCTCCAGACAGGAGGTCAGCATGACCTGATCCTCCTCCCCTTTCTTGGATAATTTGAAGTAGGGACCATCTTCAGATGGTGCCTATTTCTCCACCCGGGTCTTTTTTCCTCAACCCTCAACAGCCTGTTTTTAAAGTTCATCTGGCATGGTCGGAGCCCCCGTCTCGCCTTAGGCATTCTGCAGGGCCCCAAGCGATTGAGAGGTGCAGAGATATTATGAGGAGATTACTTTGCAAAGGATCTTAGACTGGCAGCATGACACCACCACCAAATCTTGGGTTCCCCTTGAGAAATTTTTGGCTGGCCGTAACCTGTCTCATGCTCCATGGCTCCCCTGGGACTGTCGAGGCCTCTCAGACCTTGTGTCTCCTATTACTGCTCATGTGCTATGGGTGTGGGACACCTTAAATGCTCAGGGGCAGCTGTCGCCGCCTGTGTCCCCGTTGGTACCCCTAGGAGGCTTCCCATGGTTCATTCCAGGGGAACACCTCTCCTATTTTCGTACATGGGTAAGGGACGGTGAGGCACAATGTACAAGGTTCATACAAGAGCAAGGTCTGGTCTCTCTGGACTGGCTTCGCTCTCAGTTTCGCCGCTTCCCGATGGACGAGTAGTGCTACAGACAGCTGCATCACTTAGCTTACCTCATACCATCCGGCCCCCGTCCTCCCTGACTCCATTTGAGAAATGATGTATGGCTGCGGAACCTGTTCCCCATTCTATCTCAGTGGTTTATGGGATGCTGCAGTCGGCTGAGTCTCAGAGTAGGCCGGTTTATATACGGGAGTGGGAGAGAGACCTGCAGCATACGTTCACTGTACCCTAACACCTGTATAGCCTTACCTACAAGAGCTCTGTGGATTCGAAGATGCAAGAAAATAGCTTTAAGTTGTTGACCAGGTGGTACAGAGTTTATCTGGCAGTTTCTGATGCCTGTTGGAGAGGCTGTGGGCTTCAGGGTACCTACCTACATATATGGTGGGAGTGCCTTTGGGTTAGGCCCTTTTAGCAGGATATCAGAGCTCAGGTGAAGGTTATACTGGACATAGATATGAATGACTCCCCATTGGAGTTTCTACTTCACGTGCCATCCATGCCTCTTAGCGTATACTGTAAATCGGTTTTGCCACACCTTTTGAATGCTGCCAGGCTCCTGATTCCAGTACATTGGAAGACATGTACATGTACCTGGAAGATCTGACTGGATACAACTTGTTAATAATATCATGGTAGCGGAGGAATGGATGGCAAAGTGCAAGGATAGATATGAAAATGTTTATAGTATATGGGCCACTTGGATACATTACAACTCTAATACATCATCAGTGCCATAGCCGACCTCTACCTCTAGATTCTTTATACCCTGGTCATTAGTACCGGAGATCTAAACGGTAACGTTCTCATGTAATTCAGTTAGAGGCAAAGGCCTGCATGTTACGGACCCCCGAAATATTTGTTTTAGCACTATTCATAGTTTTGTTTTAGCATATTTGTTTTAGCACTATTCACACCTAGACAAAGTGCTAGAGGTCTCTTCCCCTTGCCCTCTACTCCCTGTTTTTCCTCACTTCTATTCCATTTTCTTGCCTTCTCCTTACATCTTCTACATCCCATTTCCTCCTTTACTCCTTTCCCCATGTCATAGCTGGCACACGACGTTTAGAATCGCTCATGGGTACATAACCCCGATATGGTACTCTGGTTTTATTACACACGCCCCCCCCCCCCCCCATGTTATATGGTTTACAAAAGTTGGAATCATCTGCTGCTTATGTCTGTATGTACCAAAGGCTTTTCTTAATCTAATTTTGCAGAACGGTGATGCATGGTTCACTACCCTTTGTTATATGTCCCCCCCCCTTTTGTTTATCTATTGTATGTCAAACCTATCTTTTTGAAAACTGAAATAAAGATTATAAAAAAAGGCAGTAATGGTTGCTCGAGTGCTTTGGGAGAAATTTTTTATCCACTACGGCCTCCCACCAGCGAATACACTCAGATCAGGGTCCGGATTTTGAGAGAAAGTTAATCAAGGAATTACTTCAGCTATAAACGTTCGCAAGAGTCAGACTACACCTACACCACCCTGAAGGTGATGCTCATCCTGAAAGATTTAACAGGACCTTGCTTGATATGCTAGTGTCAGGGTACCATTGGCGCCAGACCTGGGCGTCGGCACGCGCCTATGCGCCGGCGCGCTCCATTACACACATCTCAGCAAAACCCTGTTGTTCCCGGGCGTCAGCGCGGCGCTAGGGCGCGCGTGGGTACGCGGCGCTTGGGCGCGCGCGCGTGTGCACGTGCGCGCGTACGGGCGTGCGCGCGTTTGCGATAGCGCCGGTTTGGCGCCAAAGTGCACATAAAAGCCCTCCTGTGCCTCTGGCGCATTGCTGCTTCGTCTCAGCTTTGTGATTCGTGTTAACCTGAACCTGATTGTTGTTACCCATCTGACCCGGCTTGTTTGACTATCCGTCCTGCTCCTATCCGACCCGGCCTGCCTGACTACTCTCCTGCTACCTGCCTGATTCCGTTGCCAACCTCTGCCTGCCTACCGACTCTGCCTCTGCCTGCTGTTTGCCTGTCTCATACCCTGCTGACCCGGACCGTCTGACCCTGCTTGTGCCTGCTGTAGTCTTTGCTGTTGCACCTTCAGCTTCAGCTCCAGTGATCTCTGCATCTACAAGTGTTCCAGCTTGCGGCCTCCAGTCTCTACCTAATCTGCAGTCCAGCCATCCCTGTGGGATCTCTCATCACTTCAGTACCAGAAGACTCCGCTCTACAGACACTCCTACCCCACTGTGCTCAGGAGACCACTGTTCCCACTCCAGTGGCTCCTGAACCAGCGTTGTATAAGAGGTCTTCTCCTACAAGTCAGGCTCTACTACCAGGTACCTAACAGTACGAAGCAGCCATGTCTGAGCCTGCAGGAGATACCTCTCCAATGAAGGAGATATGCACACACCTGGCGGCCCCCACCCAAGCAGTGCAAGCCCTTCAGGATAATTATAACAGACTGGAAGGACAAGTTCAGAATCTGGCAGGGTCTAATCCTTCTGCCTCTTCTTCAGCTGCTGCTCCAACTCAGACTGTTTCAGGGCCCTCAGTTGTGATGCTTCCACCTGAACCACGGGTCCCCATTCCTGAAAGGTTCTCCGGAGACCGGGCTAAGTTTCGGGCCTTCCGCAATGCTTGCCAGCTCTTCTTTGCCTTACAGCCCAGAACCTTCTCATTGGAAGCCACTAAAGTTGGATTTGTAATTTCCCTCCTGCAAGGGGAACCACAGACCTGGGCACATCGTTTACTTGAAGGGGACTCTGCTCTAACTCAATCCTTATCCGCATTCTTCGAGGCCATGGCACAATTGTATGAGGACCCTCAACAGACTGCCTCAGCCGAATCTGCTCTGTTCGCGCTCCAACAAGGCCGCAGACCTGCGGAGGACTATGTTACTGAATTCAGACGTTGGAGCGCGGACACACAGTGGAATGACGCGGCTCTGCGTCATCAGTTCCGCATTGGACTGTCTGAAAGTTTGAAAGACGAACTTGCTCGAGTAGGTATTCCAAATACCTTGGAGGCCTTGATCACCCTAACCATTCAGATCGATCGTCGCCTCCGAGAGCGCCGATCTGAACGATCAGTTCAACCAAACCGCCCAACCTGGATGACAACCCGAGCTCCAATGCCTGCAACACGCTACTTACCTGCACCCAGTCCAAATTCAGTCAATACCACACCAGATACCTCCGAACCAATGCAGCTGGGGGTGATGCGTCCTGCCCTGTCTTCCGAAGAACGTGCCCGACGTCGGCAATTAAATCTGTGCCTTTACTGTGGAGGAACCGGGCATTTTGTCCATAATTGCCCAGTCAGAATAAGTAAGTGTCAATCTCCTATACTTACCAGTCTTTCTGCTTTATCTACAAATCCGACCCATCTTGCCATTCTTCTCTCGTTACAGCTTCAAGGAAGGATACTCCAAGTCAACGCAATTATTGACTCCGGGGCATGCAGCTGCTTTATAGACTTAAACTTTGCTAGACAGCATAACATCCCTTTACGGACTAAAACCCATGGACTTTCTGTCTTTCTAGCCGATGGCTCTCGTATCAGATCTGGACAAGTGACACAAGAGACTCTGCCATTATCCACCACAATTGACTCTCGACACAAGGAATTGTTGATCCTGGACGCCATCACCTCCCCTATGTTTCCCATTATCCTGGGCATTCCCTGGCTACGGGCTCATAATCCACACATCCATTGGGTCTCTGGAGAAGTGAAATTTCTGTCATCTTACTGCCAGGAACACTGTTTGGCGAAAGATCCGGATTCCCAAGCTACCTTGCTTTGCCTGGACTCCGACCAGAAAGATTGTCAGGTCATTCCCAAACATTATCATGACTACATTGATGTGTTTAGCAAAAAGGGGGCAGATTCTCTTCCACCTCATCGCCCCTACGATTGCCCCATCGAACTGCTGCCAGGATCCGAAATTCCCTTCGGACGCATCTTTCCCCTATCTGAGAAAGAACAAGAAGTATTGAAGACTTACATAGATGAAAACTTGGCCAAAGGATTCATTCGCCATTCTACTTCTCCAGCAGGTGCGGGAATATTCTTTGTTGCTAAAAAAGACAAATCTCTCCGCCCGTGTATTGACTACCGAGAACTGAATAAGATCACGGTCAAAAATCGGTATCCCCTACCTTTGATACCCGAACTGTTTCAGAAGTTAAGGACTGCCGTCATTTTCACTAAGCTTGATCTAAGAGGGGCCTATAATCTGATCCGCATTCGGGCCGGGCATGAGTGGAAAACAGCTTTTCGGACCCGATTCGGGCATTATGAATATTTAGTCATGCCTTTTGGACTCTGCAATGCCCCTGCGACCTTTCAACACCTGATTAACGATGTGCTTAGAGACTTCCTAGACCTATTTGTGATCGCATATCTAGACGATATTTTGATCTTTTCAGAATCCCTGGATCTCCACTGAAAACATGTTTGCCATGTGTTGGGGCGTCTCCGCTTACACAGACTTTATGCAAAAGCAGAGAAATGCGAGTTTGAGCAAGAAAGCATTCAGTTCTTGGGCTTGATAATTTCCTCAACTGGCATCAGGATGGATCCACAAAAGTTTTCTGCTGTTCTGGACTGGCCGGTACCCCTAGACAAGAAGGGAATTCAACGATTCATCGGGTTCGCAAATTTTTACAGGAAATTTATCAGGGGTTTTTCTGCAATAATCGCACCAATCACACAACTAACCAAACAGAATACCCGTTTTTCTTGGAATCACCTAGCCCAAGAGGCTTTTGAGAACCTCAAGAGACTATTCACTTCAGCACCTATCCTCAGTCACCCTGAACCATCCTTGCCATTCATTTTAGAAGTGGACGCTTCTGAGATAGCGGTCGGTGCGATACTCTCGCAACGGAAGGGCAGTAAAGACGATATGCATCCTGTGGGGTTTTTCTCCCGAAAACTCTCCTCTGCGGAGAGGAACTATGATGTTGGAGATCGGGAGCTTCTTGCCATCAAGACTGCATTAGAAGAGTGGAGGTATCTGTTGGAGGGGGCTGTGCATCCAGTACTAATTTATACTGATCACAAAATTTAGAATATTTACGATCTGCTAAAAGGCTAAGACCCCGACAAGCACGCTGGGCGCTGTTTTTTTCACGCTTTTCCTTCCACATTACTTATCGGCCAGGTTCAAAAAATGTCAAACCAGACGCATTATCACGAATGCATGACAACCCAAAGGACTTATCTGCTCCAGATACCATTTTACCTGCAAACAATTTTCTGCTCATACAAACTGATCTTCTCTCCCAGTAGGGATGAGCCGAACACCCCCCGGTTCGGTTCGCACCAGAACCCGCGAACGGACCGAAAGTTCGCACGAACGTTAGAACCCCATTGACGTCTATGGGACTCGAACGTTCGAAATCAAAAGTGCTCATTTTAAAGGCTAATTTGCATGGTATTGTCCGAAAAAGGGTTTGGGGACCCGGGTCCTACCCCAGGGGACATGTATCAATGCAAAAAAAACTTTTAAAAACGGCCGTTTTTTCGGGAGCAATGATTTTAATGATACTTAAAGTAAAAAAAAAAAAGTGAAATATTCCTTTAAATATCGTACCTGGGGGGTGTCTATAGTATGCCTGTAAAGTGACGCGTGTTTCCCATGTTTAGAACAGTCCCTGCACCAAATGTCATTTTTAAAGGAAAAAATCTCATTTAAAACTGCTTGCGGGTTTAATGTCATGTCGGGTCATGTATGGATATTAAGGGGAACCCCGCACCCAAATTAAAATAAGGAAAGGCCCTATATACTCTGAACAGCAGTATACAGGCGGTGCAAACAAGACAGGGACTGTAGGTTTGTTGTTAAGTAGAATCTCTTTGTAATTTTGAACGGGTACATTTTTAACGTGTTTAGCTCCAGCCAAAAAATCTTTTTTAAGCTTTTTGGAAAACATAGGGAAGGGTTATCACCCCTGTGACATTTGTTTTGCTGTCTTTCCTCCTCTTCAGAAGATTTCACCTCACTTTTTTGTCCCAATGAAAAATGTTTTTTGAAAATTTGGGTTTTTTTGTGGAACAAGGATTGGAAAGCATCAGTGGAAAGGAGAAATTGTTTTCCCATATTAACTCTTACAGGAGAGAATTTCCCTTCCTAGGGGTAGATTTCATCTCACTTCCTGTTGTCTCCTTCCGCTTGCAAGTAGGAGTCGTTTGTAAGTTAGATGTTTGAAAGTAGGGTCCTGCCCTATATACTCAGCAGAAATTTGGGCCTTAGGTGTTGCTGTGGCCACAACACTGTAAGCCCTCACAGGGCCCTGCTGTGAAATATTAGATCAAGAATTGTAATTACATGCCCCTGTTGAACAGGAGCTGAAAAATTAGGCCTTAGGCACTGGTGCTGGTGCCACAACACTGCAACCCCTCACAGACACTCTAGTTGGAACGCAGGAACGAGCCCTGCTGCAAAGTATTGCATCAAAAATTGTAATTACACGCCCCTGTTAGACAGGGGCAGAAAAATTGGTCCTTAGGCACTGGTGCTGGTGCCACAACACTGCAACCCCTCACAGACACTCTAGTTGGAACGCAGGAACGAGCCCTGCTGCAAAGTATTGCATCAAAAATTGTAATTACACGCCCCTGTTAGACAGGGGCAGAAAAATTGGGCCTTAGGCACTGGTGCTGGTGCCACAACACTGCAACCCCTCACAGACACTCTAGTTGGAATGCAGGAACGAGCCCTGCTGCAAAGTATTGCATCAAAAATTGTAATTACACGCCCCTGTTAGACAGGGGCAGAAAAATTGGGCCTAAGGCACTGGTGCTGGTGCCACAACACTGCAACCCCTCACAGACACTCTAGTTGGAATGTAGGAACGAGCCCTGCTGCAAAGTATTACATCAAAAATTGTAATTACACGCCCCTGTTAAACAGGGGCTGAAAAATTGTGCCTTAGGCACTGGTGGTGGCGCCCAGAACCAAAAATGTTCTTACAAGCTATCAGCGTGATGATTGAGGAGGAAGAGGATAATTACTCAGGGATAGTCACTCAGCATCAGCATAGGCAGTCTTTGAAGGGATCTGAAAAAAATTATTCAGTTACATCAGCATCAGGTGCTTGGTAGCTGGTGGTGATCCAAGACTGATTCATTTTTATGAAGGTCAGCCGATCGACCGAGTCAGTGGACAGACGCACCCTGTGATCGGTTACCACGCCTCCAGCAGCACTGAATGTGCGTTCCGAAAGAACGCTGGATGCAGGACAGGCCAGTAGCTCAATTGCATACTGTGCAAGCTCTGGCCAGTGATCCATCCTCAAGACCCAGTAACCCAGAGGATTTTTGGTGGGAAAGGTGTCCAAGTCTGATCTTGCCCCTAGGTATTCCTGCACCATGTAAAACAGACGCTGGCGATGGTTGCTGGAACCGATCATACCTTGGGGCTGCGGACCAAAAAATTGTCTGAACGCATCGGTCAGACGGCCACCTTCTCCACCGCTCCTTCTTTGACTGACCGAAGCCTCAGCAACACGTTGTCCAGAAACAGGAGTTTGTAACCTCCCAGTCTCTGGGAACGCGTTGCACAGACCTTTCTGCAAGGCCTCCCGAAGATGTTTCATCCTCTGCTCCCTCTGCGATGGCAAGATAAGGTCCGCAACCTTACCCTTGTAACGTGGATCAAGGAGGGTTGCCAGCCAGTATTGGTCCTTCTCCTTGATACCACGAATACGAGGATCCTTACGCAGGCTTTGCAGGATCAGGGAGGCCATGCAGCGTAGGTTTGCTGAGGCATTCGGTCAGGAGTCCTCTGGGTCACTAAGGACAACAACGTCCGCAGCCACCTCCTCCCAGCCACGTACAAGTCCATGTGTTCCTTGGGACTGATCCCTTAAAGACTGCTGATGCTGAGTGCCAGGCTCCACCTCCATACTGACACAATCTTCCTCCTCCTCCTCCTCCTCCTCGTCCTCTTCCTGTGTGATCGGCGGGCACGCAGGAACACTGTCTGAATAAAGGGGGCCTTGAGAGCTAAGGAAGTCCTCCTCTTCCTGCCTCTGTTCTGCCTCAAGTGCCCTGTCCATTATTCCACGCAGCGTGTGCTCGAACAGGTGGACAAGGGGGACAGTGTCACTGATGCATGCACTGTCAGTGCTCACCATCCTCGTGGCCTCCTCGAATGGTGACAGGACAGTGCATGCATCCCTGATCATGGCCCACTGGCGTGGGGAAAAAAAACCAAGGTCCCCTGACCCTGTCCTGGTGCCATAGTCGCACAGGTACTCATTGATGGCCCTCTGCTGCGTGTGCAGCCGCTGCAGCATGGCCAACATTGAGTTCCACCTGGTGGGCATGTCACAGATTAGGCGGTTCTTGGGCAGGTTAAACTCCTTTTGGAGGTCCGTCAGCCGAGCACTGGCATTATATGACCGGCGGAAATGCACACAGACTTTCCTGGCCTGCCTCAGGACATCCTGTAAGCCCGGGTACCTGCCCAAGAACTGCTGCACCACCAAGTTAAGGACGTGAGCCAAACAGGGCACATGGGTCAGTTGTCCCTGTCGGAGGGCAGAGAGGAGGTTGGTGCCATTGTCGCAAACCACCATTCCTGCCTTAAGTTGGCGTGGCGTCAACCACCTCTGAACCTGCCCCTGCAGAGCTGACAGAACCTCTGCCCCAGTGTGGCTCCTGTCCCCCAAGCACACCAGCTCAAGCACCACATGGCATCTTTTGGCCTGCGTACTTGCGTAGCCCCTTGAACGCCTACGGAGCACCGCTGGTTCCGAGGAAGAGGCCATGGAGGAAGAAGAAGAGGAGGGGGTGGAGGAGAAAGGTGTGTCACAATCAGCATTTTGGAGGCGTGGTGGCGGAACAACCTCCAACACTACTGCACCTTGTCCTGCATCCTTCCCAGCTGCCAGCAGAGTCACCCAATGCGCCGTGAAACTTAAGTAACGTCCCTGTCCATGCCTGCTGGACCATGAGTCAGCGGTAATATGCACCTTACCGCTGACCGCCCTGTCCAGCGAGGCATGGACATTGCCTTCCACATGCCGGTAGAGAGCCGGAATCGCCTTCCGTGAGAAAAAGTGGCGTTTGGGTACCTGCCACTGAGGAACCGCACATTCCACAAACTCACGGAAGGGGGCAGAGTCTACCAACTGAAAAGGCAGCAGTTGAAGTGCTAGCAATTTTGCCAAGCTAGCATTCAACCGCTGGGCATGTGGATGGCTGGGAGCAAACTTCTTTCGGCGGTGCAGCAGCTGGGGCAGGGAAATTTGCCTGGTACAATCTGACGTCGGTGTACCAAAAGCAGATTGCCCACAAGTACTTGGCTGTGACACACCTAATTCTACACCTTCATTCCTCTCACTGCAGGTCTCAGAGAGGACTGAAGGTCTAGTGGGGTTGGAAATCTCAGCTGATGAGGAGCAAGGAGAGATCCTCTTTGTTCTTTGGTGTGGGTCTTTTAGATATGCTTGCCAACGAACTGCATGGCAGGTCAACATATGTCTGGTCAAGCATGTGGTACCCAAGCGGGAGATGTTTTGGCCACGCGAGATACGCTTGAGACATATGTTGCAAATAGCAGCGGTGCGATCTGATGCACTCGTCTCAAAAAAGGCCCACACCAAAGAACTTTTTGAATAACGCGCAGAGACTGCAGCGCCCTGCACATGTGGAGCTTTGGGGTGTGATGCAGTCAATGTGCTGCCCTTAGGCTGGCCCCTGGAGGGCATCCTGCCTCGTTGGTGATGTGCCGCCTCCTCCTCCTCCTCCTCCTCCTCCTCCTCTCTCCTATCAGGCACCCACGTTGAGTCAGTGACCTCATCATCCCCTCCCTCCTCATCACTGGAGCAAACCTGGCAGTATGCTGCAGCAGGGGGAGCATGACTGCCAGATTGCTGTCCTTCTTGGGCACCCCCTCTGTCCGTGCTCATGTTACTGCCTTCATCGAGCTCAGTATCATCATCAGAGCCTTCCAAACGCTGGGCATCCTCCTGGAGCATGTACCCAACACTGTGGTCAAACAGTTCGAGGGAATCCTCAGGAGGACATGGTGGAGCTAGGGAAGGAGTCACTGATGACATTGAGCTGAGGGAAGAGGCCGCTGCTTTGCCAGACAAAGCACCCTGGGCATGGGTGAGAGAGGATGAGGAGGATGAGGACGGCTTGGTCATCCACTCGACCAAGTCTTCCGCATGTTGCGGCTCAACACGGCCAGCTGCCGAAAAAAAGGCCAAGCGTGTCCCATGGCCACGTGCTGATGAGGATGCACCGTCTCCACGACCAGCACTAGACACAGAGCCTGCTTGCCCTCTCTTATTGGCTTGTGACTGTCTGCCTCTCCTTCTTGGCCTTCCAGACATACTAATGGCCTGTAGCTGCACTAAGCTGGGATAGAACACCTGTAATTTTCTTCAGGTAGCTTTATATACTGTAACCAGACAAGCCTGCCTGTCAGTAGGAAGATAACAGGAACGGATCTAGCTGAACACTGTGAGCAGGACGCACTGCACTAAATGTAAATAGCAGGAACGGATCTAGATAAACACTGTGAGCAGGACGCACTGACTGCACTAAATGTAAATAGCAGGAACAGATCTAGCTGAACACTGTGAGCAGGACGCACTGACTGCACTAAATGTAAATAGCAGGAACGGATCTAGCTGAACACTGTGAGCAGGACGCACTGACTGCACTAAATGTAAATAGCAGGAACGGATCTAGCTGAACACTGTGAGCAGGACGCACTGCACTAAATGTAAATAGCAGGAACAGATCTAGCTGAACACTGTGAGCAGGACGCACTGCACTAAATGTAAATAGCAGGAACGGATCTAGCTGAACACTGTGAGCAGGACGCACTGCACTAAATGTAAATAGCAGGAACAGATCTAGCTGAACACTGTGAGCAGGACGCACTGCACTAAATGTAAATAGCAGGAACAGATCTAGCTGAACACTGTGAGCAGGGCGCACTGCACTAAATGTAAATAGCAGGAACGGATCTAGCTGAACACTGTGAGCAGGACGCACTGACTGCACTAAATGTAAATAGCAGGAACGGATCTAGCTGAACACTGTGAGCAGGACGCACTGCACTAAATGTAAATAGCAGGAACAGATCTAGCTGAACACTGTGAGCAGGACGCACTGCACTAAATGTAAATAGCAGGAACGGATCTAGCTGAACACTGTGAGCAGGACGCACTGCACTAAATGTAAATAGCAGGAACAGATCTAGCTGAACACTGTGAGCAGGACGCACTGCACTAAATGTAAATAGCAGGAACAGATCTAGCTGAACACTGTGAGCAGGGCGCACTGCACTAAATGTAAATAGCAGGAACGGATCTAGCTGAACACTGTGAGCAGGACGCACTGACTGCACTAAATGTAAATAGCAGGAACGGATCTAGCTGAACACTGTGAGCAGGACGCACTGCACTAAATGTAAATAGCAGGAACAGATCTAGCTGAACACTGTGAGCAGGACGCACTGCACTAAATGTAAATAGCAGGAACGGATCTAGCTGAACACTGTGAGCAGGACGCACTGCACTAAATGTAAATAGCAGGAACAGATCTAGCTGAACACTGTGAGCAGGACGCACTGCACTATATGTAAATAGCAGGAACAGATCTAGCTGAACACTGTGAGCAGGACGCACTGCACTAAATGCAAATAGCAGGAACGGATCTAGCTGAACACTGTGAGCAGGACGCACTTACTGCACTAAATGTAAATAGCAGGAACGGATCTAGCTGAACACTGTGAGCAGGACGCACTGCACTAAATGTAAATAGCAGGAACAGATCTAGCTGAACACTGTGAGCAGGACGCACTGCACTAAATGTAAATAGCAGGAACAGATCTAGCTGAACACTGTGAGCAGGACGCACTGCACTAAATGTAAATAGCAGGAACGGATCTAGCTGAACACTGTGAGCAGGACGCACTGCACTAAATGTAAATAGCAGGAACAGATCTAGCTGAACACTGTGAGCAGGACGCACTGCACTAAATGTAAATAGCAGGAACGGATCTAGCTGAACACTGTGAGCAGGACGCACTGACTGCACTAAATGTAAATAGCAGGAACGGATCTAGCTGAACACTGTGAGCAGGACGCACTGCACTAAATGTAAATAGCAGGAACAGATCTAGCTGAACACTGTGAGCAGGACGCACTGCACTAAATGTAAATAGCAGGAACAGATCTAGCTGAACACTGTGAGCAGGACGCACTGCACTAAATGTAAATAGCAGGAACGGATCTAGCTGAACACTGTGAGCAGGACGCACTGCACTAAATGTAAATAGCAGGAACAGATCTAGCTGAACACTGTGAGCAGGACGCACTGCACTAAATGTAAATAGCAGGAACGGATCTAGCTGAACACTGTGAGCAGGACGCACTGACTGCACTAAATGTAAATAGCAGGAATGGATCTAGCTGAACACTGTGAGCAGGACGCACTGCACTAAATGTAAATAGCAGGAACAGATCTAGCCTAATCTATCTAACTCAAATCAAATGACACTGTCTGTCTCTCTCTCTATCAGCACACCGGAACACACTACACAGGGCCGCCGTGCAGGCGGCCTTATATAGTGTGGGGCGTGTACTAAATCCCCTGAGCCATAATTGGCCAAAGCCACCCTGGCTTTGGCCAATTACAGCTCTCTCTACTGACGGCGCTGTGATTGGCCAAGCATGCGGGTCATAGTGCATGCTTGGCCAATCATCAGCCAGCAATGCACTGCGATGCCGCAGTGAATTATGGGCCGTGACGCGCCACACGAATTTGGCGCGAACGGCCCATAACGTTCGCAATTCGACGGACGGTCGAACAGCCGATGTTCGAGTCGAACATGGGTTCGACTCGAACACGAAGCTCATCCCTATCTCCCAGATTAAGGAAGCATCCTCTGAATCAGCCAGACCCACAGGGATTACCTTAAGTAACAAGGACGGACTGTTCTGGAAAGGGAGCCAAATCTTTGTTCCTGAGGAGGTTCGGGTCAAGGTCTTAGCACTTCTTCACGATCACCCGCTGGCAGGTCACTTTGGGGTTCGTAAAACCCTGGAATTGGTACAGCGTACCTTCTGGTGGCCCAATTTAAAGGACTTTTGCGAGAAGTATGTCAGCTCCTGCCCTATCTGTACCCAGAATAAAACTTCCAGGAGTCGAGCGTGGGGCCTGTTAAAACCCTTACCAGTACCCGATAGGCCTTGGAAGATGATATCCATGGACTTTATTGTGGAGCTCCCATGTTCTGAGGGGTGTTCTGCTATCTTTGTGGTAGTTGACCGCTTTACCAAAATGGCCCATTTTCTTCCATTAAGAGGAACTCCATCAGCTATTGAAACAGCTCACATTTTCATCAAGGAGATCATTAGACTTCACGGAATCCCCGTAAACATAACCTCTGACAGAGGGGTACAATTTACCTCACGCTTCTGGAGGGCCCTGTGTGAGTCTTTAAAGATCAAGCTGGCCCTGTCTTCGGCCTATCACCCTCAGACCAACGGCCAGACAGAGAGGACCAATCAGACTCTTGAACAGTACATCAGATGTTTTACCTCCTTCTCTCAAGATGATTGGGTATCCTTGCTGCCCTTGGCAGAATTTGCCTACAATAATGCCAAACATTCAGCCACCGGTCAATCCCCCTTTTTCGCTAATTATGGTTTCCATCTAACCTTTTTACCCGATTTCCTTCCAGAGTCCTCAGTTCCAGCAGTACAGAGCACGGTAGACTTCATCAAACATAACAACCAGATGTTGCAGGAAGCAGTATCCAAGGCTCAGGCGGACAGCAAGAGGATCTTTGACCGGAGGAGAAGAGGGGAATTGAAGCTTCAACTGGGCGATCAGGTATGGCTTTCTACAAGTAATATCAAACTAGCATGTCCTTCTAAGAAGTTGGCACCTAGGTTTATGGGACCTTTCCCGGTTAAAAGGAAGATCAATGAAGTTTCTTATGAACTGACTTTGCCTGACTCTCTTAAAATACACCCCGTGTTTCATGTGTCTTTGCTCAAACCTGCTGTACCTGATCCCTTTCCCAGTAGAGGAACTAGACCTCCTGAACCTATTGTGATTGATGGTAACGAGGAATTTGAGGTCGAGACTATCCTTGATTGCAGGAAAAGACAAGGGCAGATCCAGTTCCTAATCAAGTGGAAGGGCTACGGCCCAGAAAGTAATTCATGGGAACCAGATTGTAATGTACATGCTAGGCGTTTAGTTCAAACCTATTTTTCTAACCATCCTGAAAAAAGAAGGCTTTTGGGCACCCGGAGGTTGCCCCTTGGGGGGGGGCAATGTCAGGGTACCATTGGCGCCGGACCTGGGCGTCGGCACGCGCCTATGCGCCTATGCGCCTATGCGCTCCATTACACACATCTCAGCAAAACCCTGTTGTTCCCGGGGCGTCAGCGCGGCGCTAGGGCGCGCACGGGTACGCGGCGCTTGGGCGCGCGCGTATGCACGTGCGCGCGTACGGGCGTGCGCGCGTTCGCGATAGCGCCGGTTTGGTGCCAAAGTGCACATAAAAGCCCTCCAGTGCCTCTGGCACATTGCTGCTTCGTCTCAGCTTTGTGATTCGTGTTAACCTGAACCTGATTGTTGTTACCCATCTGACCCGGCTTATTTGACTATCAGTCCTGCTCCTATCCGACCCGGCCTGCCTGACTACTCTCCTGCTACCTGCCTGATTCCGTTGTCAACCTCTGCCTGCCTACCGACTCTGCCTCTGCCTGCTGTTTGCCTGTCTTATACCCTGCCGACCCGGACCGTCTGACCCTGCTTGTGCCTGCTGTTGTCTTTGCTGTTGCACCTTCAGCTTCAGCTCCAGTGATCTCTGCATCTACAAGTGTTCCAGCTTGCGGCCTCCAGTCTCTACCTAATCTGCAGTCCAGCCATCCCTGTGGGATCTCTCATCACTTCAGTACCAGAAGACTCCGCTCTACATGCACTCCTACCCCACTGTGCTCAGGAGACCACTGTTCCCACTCCAGTGGCTCCTGAACCAGCGTTGTATGAGAGGTCTTCTCCTACAAGTCAGGCTCTACTACCAGGTACCTAACAGCTAGGCACCCTACAGGCTGATGACAAACATACCTTGAGTTGTACTGTATCAGACAGTATGAGAGTTGTTTGTGGTAGCTACCTGTGTCGTGACAAAGTTGTCAATTTTTAACTCTTTAATGTGGTGGAGGATACAATTTATGTTTTATGTGGCTCTCTCTTTAAAATAAAGTTTACTATTTTTTGATCTAAACCTTTTGTTTCTTATTGAAGAATCTCTTTATGGATGCTATTCCTTTTTGTTTATGTACCTTGAGTCGTAGGGTTGAAACCATGGTTCATGCATATAACAGTATAAGGCATGAGAGCACCGGGTTTTCCCCTTACTTTTTGATGTTTGGAAGAGAGCCCAGATTACCGATTGACCTTCTACTAGGGGTCTGCACTGATGGGATCAGTCACCAAAGCCACTACCAATATGTGGCTAGATTGAAAGATACCCTTAAGTCTGCTTACCGCTTGGCTGAAGAAAATGCGGCCAAAATTAATGAAGGAAACATAAGACGGTTCGGGGGAGACACAGAGACTTAAATATATGTGATAGAGTATTACTACCAAACCTCGGTGCAACAGGAAAGCATAAATTAGCTGACACATGGAGGAAAGAAATCTTCACAGTGGGGGATAAGTTACCTGGGATCCCTGTATACAAGATAAAGGGGTCAGAAGGGGTCAGAATCAAAGCTTGGCATTGTAATCATTTACTGCCCATTCCTCAAGTCAGTGATGAGGAAATCATAGATAACATTCCAGTGAATGATCTGCCTCCTATTCAGGAAAATGCCTCATCTGATCTTCCTGATGTCAGTTAGAGTGAGTGGAATGTGACCCCTGATGTTGCCAGCACTGAAACAGTTAGGGGCCTAGTTCTGACTCACAACCAGTACCATTCCTTCGCATGACTCAAAGTCCTAGTTCAGGGCCTGGGAACACAGATTTAACTCAGAGAAGAGTACAAAGAGGAGAACGAGCTAGGCATCCCCCACCCATTTTGACTTATGATAGTTTTGGGGATCCCAGATTCATTACTCAGCCTCACTTGTATCATGCCTGGGTGGGAGCAGTTTCTAAATTTGGTCAATATTTTACCAGTTTTTGCTTCACCTGGAATGATTTACTAACATGCCTTCTCTCTCCACAAACCATTGTAATGGAGAGAGGATCAACATTGTTTCTTTGTTGGGATGTTGCATTTATATGTTATGTTGTCTTTGACGGAACGTAAAGGTTTTACCAGGGGAAGTGTTCTTTTGTACACTTTCTGGAGGTTGTTTACATTCATCCCTAGTACCTATCTTAGAGTTCTTATTACAAACAGATCATTCCTGTTTAGAGGTTGTTTCTTGCCCCTGCTAAAAGGTCAGGAGACCATTCAAGGCTTTATATATATGGATGTCTTACAGGAAGTGGGGAAGAGAGTGGCCAGACACATGCTTTGCCCAGTAAGTGCTGCAGGCTGATTTTGTGCTGTATCCATTCGTCCATCCATTCATCCTTCCAGGCTGAAAAGGGACAATACAATATAGGCAAGTGTTACTAAACTGTTTAGCTCACTGTTTGTTATATTACTGTCACTCCTGTGTGGGAATCAGAGATACTGTGGACGGCACAGTGGTGTAGTGGGTAGCACTTTCGCCTAGCAGTAAAAAGGGTTGCTGGTTCGAATCCCAACCACGACTCCTGCCTGGATTTTGCATGTTCTCCCTGTGCCTGCGTGGATTTCCTCCGGGTACTCCGGTCTCCTCCCACACTTCAAAGACATGCTGGTAGGTTAATTGGCTTCTGTCTAAATTGGCCCTAGCATATGAATGTGAGTTAGGGACCTTAGATTGTAAGCTCCTTGAGGGTAGGGACCGATGTGAATGTACAATGTATATGTAAAGCGCTGCGTAAATTGACAGAGCTATATAAGTACCTTAAATAATAATACTATATCTGTTGAGGCTTCTCTGATCCACTGAAACTTTCTATTTGCATACTGCAATATACTTGGGTTATTCTCAAGTGTATGAGAGCAAAGCTCATTTGATTATAACCTATCAAGTGACTGGTTTTGTGTTGAATTGTATATCTGCCACTTCATTATTTAAAGCAACAGTGTCCCTTTTTGGTCGGGGGGGGGGGTGTTCCTAGCTAGTATTAGCCTAGGGAATGGTAAACAGCTCCGGGTAGCGACAGGCTAGGCTTCCGATGGCCACTTAGATAGGTAGCGTTCCGGTAGCATTGATAGCCTATAGACAGGTTAGGGACCAAGAATTAGGCTAGATAGGCCTAAATTTGCCTTGCAGGTGGCGTGTTCCAGACTTCTTCGCCATCGGTGTGTTCGTCTGTGCAAGCATCCCCAGGAAGCCACCGCTCCACAGATGCATCAGTGTTAGTCCTCTCAAGCTGGATTGTGATATGCCTTGCAAGCCAGCTCATCAGGGGCCCCTGCAACTGAACTGTGCCACAGTGCCTAATTGGAGGTATTAGTGTTATGCCCCGTACACACGGTCGGATTTTCCGACGGAAAATGTGTGATAGGACCTTGTTGTCGGAAATTCCGACCGTGTGTAGGCTCCATCACACATTTTCCATCGGATTTTCCGACACACAAAGTTTGAGAGCAGGCTATAAAATTTTCCGACAACAAAATCCGTTGTCGGAAATTCCGATCGTGTGTACACAAATCCGACGCACAAAGTGCCACGCATGCTCAGAATAAATAAAGAGATGAAAGCTATTGGCTACTGCCCCGTTTATATTTCCGACGTACGTGTTTTACGTCACCGCGTTTAGAACGATCGGATTTTCTGACAACTTTGTGTGACCGTGTGTATGCAAGACAAGTTTGAGCCAACATCCGTCGGAAAAAATCCTAGGATTTTGTTGTCGGAATGTCCGAACAAAGTCCGACCGTGTGTACGGGGCATAAAAGGCCTTTAGTTATATATCCAGATATATAGATACATGTATACACTGTTCTTTTCAGACATATGCGCATTCTTCCTGTTATTGGTTTTGTTGTATGTAATGCCATCACTTTATCATATACAGTATAAAGTTACACTAATCACTTGCTGGTATGTCTGCATATCTTTACTTTTATAAATCTATGCTGGGTGTAATAGTACTACTGCTGTCAGTTATTTTTAGTGAGTTACTAGTTATTGTCCTAGAAAAGGATCATCTCTACATACGCTGGAGCCCTGTTCTAGGTGCAGGCACTGGCAATTATATATTCATAGTCCACTCTTCCTTTAGCGAAGGCTCTGGCTCCTTTGGTTACCTACAGGTTAGCACCATAGCTTGTGTGGAGAGGGCAACTTCATATGACCTCCTCCCTTAAAACAGGGCTACAAATGTATCAACCACGAGGCTGGATATTTATATAAAAAAATTCTATTTGTATGATTTTTATACTTTTTTTTTGCAATAATTATAAGAATTACCTCCAACATTACCTAAATAATTTCTAGGAGATCCCTGATAATTCTGTGCATCCATAAAGCCATCTGTCACATTTACACCTTGCCACAAAAACAATATACTGCTGACCCTATAGTATGTAGCTTCTTTGATGGCCCGATGAAGTTTTAATTATACCATGCAGCTCCCACAGGACTTCCCTGATATATACAGTAAATTACTAATACTGTGGTCTAGCATGCTTTGTAAAATAAAATTTAATATAGTGCACTTCACTGTGCAATCTTATGACAAAATAAAATTACTTTTTTGTATTCTAAACTTGATACTAGGGATGGGCCGAACACCCCCCCCCCCCCCCCGGTTCGGTTCGCACCAGAACATATCGAACAGGTAAAAAATTCGGCAGAACACACGAACACCGTTAAAGTCTATGCGACACGAACATGAATAATCAAAAGTGCTAATTTTAAAGGCTTATATGCATGTTATTGTCATAAAAAGTGCTTGGGGACCCGGATCCTGCCCCAGGGGACATGTATCAATGCAAAAAAAAGAACAGTACCGCAGCAAAATTGCATTTCCAAAGAAACAATTGTCATTTAAAACTGCTCGCCGTTGTAATGAATTGTCGGGTCTCGGCAATATAGATAAAACTAATTGAAAAAAAGAGCATGGGATCTCCCCCAGTCCATTACCAGGCCCTTTGGGTCTGGTATGAATATTAAGAGGAGCCCCGAACCAAAATTAAAAAAAAAAATTGTGTGGGGATCCTCCTAAAATCCATACCAGGCTCTTCGGGTCTGATATGGAGATTAAGGGGAACCCTGCACCAATTTTTTTTTTTAAATGGTGTAGGGGTCCCCCCCAAAATCCGTACCAGACCCTTATCCGAGCACGCAACCTAGCAGGTCGCAGGAAGCCCCCCAAAGCACCTTGTCCCCATGTTGATAGGGACAAGGGCCTCATCCCCACAACCCTTGCCCGGTGGTTGTGGGGGTCTGTGGGCGGGGAGCTTATCAGAATCTGGAAGCCCCCTTTAACAAGGAGACCCCCAGATCCCGGCCTCCCCCCTGTGTGAAATGGTAACGGGTACATTGTACCCTTACCATTTCACAAAAAAAGTGTCAAAATGTTATAAAAAAAACAAGACACAGCTTGGGACAAGTCCTTTATTAAAATATAAAAAAATAAAAATGTCCCACGAAATCCATTCATATTCTTCTATCGCTCCGCCGACGGACCAAAAAAAATTAAAAAAATGACCCGCCACAGATCCGCCTCCATGGGACTTTGACAGTTCTTATATAACTGAGGGCCGGGCCACACGGTGTCCCCCTCTGACGCACTGGGATTTCCCCATGGCTTCCCCTGGCGTCAGAGGGGGGCGGGGCCACCTGGTGGTGACCCTTCCCCCTATGACGCACGGGGACTTCCCCATGGCTTTCCCTTGGTGTCAGAGGGGGGGCGGGGCCACCCGGTTACGTAACCGGGTGGCCCCTTCCCCCTCTGATGCCAGGGGAAGCCATGGGGAAGTCACTGTGCGTCATAGGGGGCGGGGTCAACCGGGTACATCACTGTGTGGCCTGCCCTTAGTTATACAGTGCCTTGCAAAAGTATTCACCCCCTTGGATTTTTTTTGTGTTTTGTTGCCTCCCAACCTGGAATTAACATTGATTGTTTGAGGATTTGCATAATTTAATTTACAGAACATGACCACAACTTTGAAGATGTTTTTTTTTTTTTTAATGGGAAGCAAACAACATATAGGACAAAATAACAGAAAAAGTCAATGTGCATAACTATTCACCCCCCTAAAGTCAATACTTTGTAGAGCCACCTTTTTTCAGCTATCACAGCTCCAAGTCGTTTTGGATAAGTCTCTATGAGTTTGCCACATCTTACCACTGGGATTTTTGCCCATTCCTCCTTGAAAAACTGCTCTTGATCCTTCAAGTTGGATGGTTTGCGCTTGTGAACAGCAATCTTTAAGTCTGACCACAGATTTTCTATTGGATTGAGGTCTGGGCTTTGACTAGACCATTCCAACACATTTACATGTATCCCCTTAAACCACTCAAGTGTTGCTTTAGCAGTGTTTTCATTGTCCTGCTGGAAGGTGAACGTCCGTCCTAGCCTCAAATCACACATGAGCTCCCCTCATATCTGCACGTCAGCTGTTACAACACCACTTCACACCCAGGACTTGCCCCAGGCTGGACACCCCAAGCCTCCCCCGGTTTGGACCCCTGGCTAGGCACCCATTCTTTAGTGCCTTTGGACAGCCTCCCTTCCCACATCTTCGGCACTAGGTTATCCAACTCACCCTTTTCATACCAGTGACCTCCCCAACACCAGGCTTCACCTGGCCGGGGTGTCAGGTCCTGCCACATTGGGCCACTGCATGACCTGCCTGTGCCGGCCCTTCCCGCATACCGAATAGGATCTTGCCTGTACAGCATCAACCACCTACCTCAGATTGGAGCCTACCCCAGGACCACCATAACCATTGGTGTTTTCTGACGCCCTCTGTTGGGGAATAGTCCCCTGGTGACTCCACTGGGACTGGGTACACATGGCCTGCCCGACCTGGACCAGGAGCAAGCACATACCTTGATGTTCAGTGGCGATATGTCCCTCCTTCTGAATGTTTTTAAATGGATGCAGTAACATACACATTCCCCCAAGCAATACTACATGACATACCTCTGTTTGTGCTGATCCCATTTCAGACACCCCTGAAGAAGAGTATATCTCGAAACACGTCAGGTACTGCGGGTCCTGGTCAGCCATGCTTTGGGCAGGACGCTGTCGGTGTGAGCTGCTGTTATATATTTCATTTGGGCTTCACCTGATCTATTTCCATCACCAGCTGCTGATCCCTATACTGTAGGCTGACCAGGACCCGCATTTGGCCTCAGTGTGATTTCAGATCCAAACTTTTATACGCCCTTGACCAATGGGCCTTTCTTCCTATTGAAAGGGAGTAAAACTACCCCATACTTTTCTACCTATTTACCTCCACCTCGATAGAGGCTATATAAATATTTTGGATACACTCCATCAAAGCTCTATACACCATGATCAGGGGACGCGTCTGATGGGCAGTATGTGTCAACACGTTTGTCTTCTTTTAAACCTCTTTGGAATGCATAACCAATATCTACAGATACCAATAATTTTCTGTTCAAAGCTTACAATCACCCCTGAAGAAGGAGGCAAAAGCAACTCCGAAACGCGTCGGGTGCAAGCGTATTGGTATCACTAGTTTTATATCTATGGAACTGCATTCCCTGTTTTTATTCATGTTATTTGTTTGATATTTACTTGAGAAACTTTTTTGTAACGAATAAACTGTTGTTTACTCTATATACTCTCCTAAATATTCCTTCATATGTGCCTTTAAAGTCCACCAGGGGAATCTTCTCTGCTTCAATTTTGAATTTAGGATGTGGCACAATCTGTAGATAATTAGCCGATCAAACCCCTGTTTTAGTCTCATCAGACCAGTGCACCTTCCGCCATAGATTTTGGGAGTCTCCCACATGCCTTTTCGCAAACTCAAAACGTGTAATTTTGTTTTTTGCTGAAAGTAATGGCTTTCTTCTGGCCACTCTGCCATAAAGCCCAACTCCAGTCTCTGCTGTGGAACTCTGCAGCTCCTCCAGGGTTACCTTAGGTCTCTGTGCTGCCTCTCTGATTAATGACCTCCTTGCCCGGTCCGTGAGTTTTGGTGTGCAGCCATCTCTTGGCAGGTTTGCTGTTGTGCCATGTTCTTTCCATTTGGTTATGATAAATTTGATGGTGCTCCTAGGGATCATCAAAGATTTGGATATTTTTTATAACCTAACCCTGACTTGTACTTCTCAACAACATTGTCTCTTACTTGTTTGGAGAGTTCCTTGGTCTTCATGGCAGTGTTTGGTTAGTGGTGCCTCTTGCTTAGGTGTTGCAGCCTCTGGGGCCTTTCAAAAAGGTGTGTATATGTAATGACAGATCATGTGACACTTAGATTGCACACAGGTGGACATCATTTCACTAATTATGTGACTTCTGAAGGTAATTGGTTGCACCAGAGCTTTTTATGGGCTTCATAACAAAGGGGGTGAATACATACGCACATGCCAATTATCAGTTTTTTATTTCTGAAAAAAAGTTTTATGTATATATTTTTCAAATTTTACTTCACCAACTTAGACTATTGTGTTCTGATCCATCACATATAATTCAGATAAAAAAAAACCAACTAAAGGCTGTAATGTAACAAAATAGGTAAAAAGCCAAGGGGGTGAATACTTTTGCAAGGAGCTGTATAAGAACTGTCAAAGGTGCTGAAGTGTCATACAGCGGGAGCATCCCATGGAGGCGGATCAGTGGCGGTTTTTTTTCTTTAATTTTTCGGAGCAATAGAAGAATATAAATGGACTTTGTGGGGCATTTTTATTTTTTTATTTTTTAATAAAGGACTTGTCCCATGCTGTGTCTTGTTTTTTTTTTTTTTTTACATTTTGACACTTTTTTTGTGAAATGGTACGGGTACAATGTACCCGTTACCATTTCACACAGGGGGGAGGCCGGAATCTGGGGATCCCCTTGTTAAAGGGGGCTTCCAGATTCCGATAAGCCCCCCACTCGCAGACCCCCACAACCACCGGGCAAGGGTTGTGGGGATGAGGCCCTTGTCCCCATCAACATGGGGACAAGGTGCTTTGGGAGGCTACCCTAAAGCACCCTCCCCATGTTGAGGGCATGTGGCCTGGTATGGTTCAGGAGGGGGGCTCTCTCGTCCCCCCTCTTTTCCTGCGGCCTGCCAGGTTGCGTGCTTGGATAAGGGTCTGGTATGGATTTTGGGGGGACCCCTACGTCATTTTTTTTTAATTTTGGCGCAGGGTTCCCCTTAAAATCCATCCCAGACCTGAAGGGTCTGGGATGGATTTTGGGGGGGACCCCTACACCATTTAAAAAAAAAAAATTGGCGCAGGGTTCCCCTTAATTTCCATTTTAAACCCAAAGGGCCTGGTATGGATTTTAGGGGGACCCTCACGCAATTTTTTTTTATTTTGGTTTGGGGTTCCCCTTAATATTCATACCAGCTCCAAAGGGTTTGGTAATGGACTGGGGGGATCCCATGCTCTTTTTTTCAATGAGTTTTATCCATATTGCCAAGACCCGACAATTCATTATAGCCGCGAGCAGTTTTAAATAACAATTTTTCCTTTAGAAATGTCATTTTGCTGTGGTACTGTTCTAAACACCCACCAGGCACGATATTTAAAGGAATATTTCATTTTTATTGTTTCACTTTAAGCATTAAAAAAAAAAAATCACTGCTCCCGAAAAAACAGCCGTTTAAAAAAAAAAATCATCGACACATGTCCCCTGAGGCAGGACCCAGGTCCCCAATCACTTTTTATGACAATAACTTGCATATAACTTGCATATTGATTTTTCATGTTAGTGTCCCATAGACTTTAAAGGTGTTCTGAATTTTCCCCGAACACCGCATATTGTTCGGTGTTTGCAGAACATCCAAACAACCAAAGTTCGGCCCGAACCGTTCACCCATCCCTACTTGATACATGTGAATCTCTGAATCACGCAAATTTAGTCCGAACTTCGATTCATAAATAAACAAATCGCACATGTCTTTAAGCTGCTTTTGCTGACTTGTGAAGATGCATGTTCCAGGACTTGATCATTCACTACTTCGTAAGTCACTGAACAAGATTTTGCTTAGTAGTGTCACATAACCTTAATGTGCATGCTTGTTCTAGGTCAGTGACTTGCAAGGATAAGAATGACTATCCAAGAGTCTTCACCTTCAAAAATAAGTAAGCAATGCCAGCCTGCATATTCCTACCCTGACTGCTCACAGCCTTTTTTCAGCCAAGTCGTCTTCTTTATTTTATCCCCCAAATATTTATTCCTCTCATCTCAACTTTATACTATCAGCTCATGAATGCAAACACCTCCCTGATCAAAGTGACAGGTCAGTGTATATTAGAACAGACTTGATTTGTTTCTTCTGTTTGCCGCAGCTGTTTCTATAATGTAATTCAGTGGTAAGTGTAGGGGAAAATCCTATTTTGCTTATCTCATTGGATATTTTCTGTATTTTATGATAAAGTTGAAGCAACTTGATGTGCCTAATTTAATTTAAAAATATATTAAAGTTCCCTGAAAGAAAATATGAAGGATTATTGACTTTCCAAAAAGACAGTGAATTCTACTCTCAAGGGTTTCGGAGGATGCAACATTGTAAAACCAACAGCAGCTTGTACTGAAGGGTACTGGGAGTAGTATAATATAAAATAGTCTTTTTCAGAATGTAATTTGAGGATCTTTTGCTGGAAACACTGCTGCTCTGCTACTTAGTTGTGATTTCTCTCTTGGCCTCAGGATTTAGAAAACAAAATCTACTTCAAAAAAATTCTAGTTCCTTGACTGTCATCTTGTTCCAATCACTTCAGTACTTCCTGACTTGGAACATCTATGCACATCAGTTCAATCTTCTGTTCTACATACTAAAATAACAGGTATCCTTTGAAGCTTAACCACTTCAATACCGGGCACTTTCACCCCCTTCCTGCCCAGGCCAATTTTCAGCTTTCAGCGCTGTCACACTTTGAATGACAATTGCGCGGTCATGCAACACTGTACCCAAATGAAAAATATAATATATATCATTTTTTTGAGACAGAATGAGCTTTCTTTTGGTGGTATTTAATCACCACCGGGTTTTTTATTTTTTGCTAAAAATAAAGCGAAAAAAAAAAAAGATCAAAAATATTGAAAAAAAAAAATCCAAAATCTTGTCTCCTTCACTGATTGTGCACTTTTTTATAGCAGAAAGACATACTTTGTCCTTTTTGCAAAAAAAGATTCTTATCTTCCTCCTCGCAAACATCTCAATCTGTACTCTAAGCTACTGGGTGCTGGTATGAATAAACTCCTGTACACATGCTCAGAGTTATGTCATCCTGGCCAGGTAAATCAAGATGGCAAAACACCCGGCACCCAGAAGAAGCCAGTGAGAGGATGCTGGCACTGATAAGGGAGTTTGTGGACATCGCTGAAGGGGAGGTGAGTATTATTCTGCTTTAAAGGAAACCTATAATAAAGGGACACATTAAGGGCCAGTTCACACAATAGAAACGCAGTCCGGATGCGTTCCCGATGATTTTCTGCATGTGCGTTTTTAATGCGTTCCAGTGTGTTTTTGATGCAGTCCTATGCATTTTGTTCCCCTCTTTTTTTCTTAACCATAAATAAGGACATGTGTGTTCCAGTGAGTTTTTTTATGCATTTAAGTGCTTACCTGTGCATTATTATGCGTTTTACCTTGTTCCAGTTCAGTCCAGTGCAGGAAAAATGCAGCCTGTTCTACTTTTTTTTTCTGGAACTGGAACGCACTGGAACTGACCACACTGGTGTGAACTATGCCATTAAAAACCATATAACCTACTATCCATGCGTTTTTGATGCAGAAAAAAAACGCACTGGACTGCATGTGGTGTGAACTGGTGTGCCTTCCTTCTGAAAATCCTAGTTGCTTGGTGGTAATGCTATCCATCTGACTTCAATACGTTCTTGGTTTTTGACCCATAACAAGTATGCAGATCTGGAGAACTGATTTCACTAGTTGCATACTTGTCTTTGGTTAGTAAGTAAACCATTATAAAGGCAAGGAAGATACATGCATATTACCAAGCTGGAGCGCTACGCAAACTTTTATCTATTTATCTATTCTATTTAAAAACATCACAGCCGTACGGTTTTATATCAGTATGGTTTATAACCTTAGTACAAATGAATGGAAAAGAAAAATCTCACAGCCAATGCAAGCAGCCTTCCACATTTCTCAGCAGAGATGATCAGGAAGAAGACTTGAAAGTTTGAGCATCCCAGCGACTGCCAGCTGGACAACCTAGGACCTGTTCTGCATGAGGTCAATACCAGAACAAGCAGACTCAGATCCTCCCTACCGTTTCCTAGCTGATTCAGACCTTGATAGAACCCCCTGCTGGGGACAATCTGTACTTTGGGGTCAAATATTGGCCAAGTGTCCGCCACTATCCTACTATCTTTAGTTCAAAATATTTTAAAAGCGCACCTAACAATCTCTTCCAGACATTTTTAAGCAGATCCAAGAAATTAGGCAGCGTTAAGGAGGTTGACACACATTGGATGCTGACAGCGAATCACCCATGGTCCAGCTAGAGCGAATGGAGGCTCTGAAGCCAAAGTACCAGGAATATGAACCGGGCAGTGGAAAACTTTTTCCTTAGTTTATTTAATGGCTCAGGATACAAGTCTAATGAATTTTAGGCTTACAAGCACTTTTTCAAAAGCAAAATATATCTTAGAATCCCAGAATTTAAGGTCTACCAGAGTCTATTACATCCCAAAAAGAAACAATACTCAACCTAACAACCTAAAGGTGCATTATGAGGGACACAAGAAATGTGGCTTCACTTCACATGAAATGTGGCTTCACAGGAATTTTTGATGCTTGGTTCAAATATTTGCAGATTTTGTCCTAATGACTCTTTAAAGGAGGAAACCAATAAGTTGTATTGAGAACACAGATCGAATATAGACACAACTGCCCTTTTTACCTGTTCATTCACCAGAGTATTTGCTCCTACATCATTAGGAACCTTTAGGAAGCATGTTACGGACTGGGCAAAGACTCTGACCATGACCCCAGTTTAGTTGAAATCTTCCTTGCACTCAGTTCTGGTGAGACTGACCCATTTTTATGCAATCTGTAGCTTCCTCTAGATGGCATCTTATTAGCTAATCACTAAACAAATGCAAATCAATATCCAAAACTTTTTACCACAAATGTATCTGATGAATAAAACCAGATTGGGGTCTGTTTTGCCCATAAGCCACATACAAGCTGTTTATTCATTTGTTTCTAGGATAAAAAGAAAGATCGGAAATTCAAAACAACTTGGAACAAAGTTTTCCATTTTACAGCTGAAAACTAGTAGCACCCCTCCAGCTACTTCTAGGAATCTAAGCTTTAACTTCATGCACTCTTAATGCACAAAACAGAAGACACATTTTGTTGAACCCAGGCCACCTACCATAGATATTTTTAAAACATTGATTGAATGCTAGTCACAAAAGATTTCATTTTGCATTCTAATACCTTTCTCCTAGGGAACAAATATCCAGGAACAAAAAAAAAAAACATGTCCTAAGTGAACACTATTTATACCTGTAGCTATGGCAGCTAAAACGTATAAGGCAACTAGGTGAAAAGAACAAACCCTTTCAAGGGAACCAGGGAAAAAAAGAAATAATTCTATTGCAACCACTAAAAAAATATATTTAATCAGTTTTGATACTACAGTGTTTTTCAAAAGAGCATGGCAGCCAAAGGTGAATTGCTACCACATCAATGGCCTATACCAGTCTTTGGCAATTTGTCAGTTTTATTAGATCCCTAATATCTTGATAAATATATTCTCAAATAATAAGTATAATTGACTTGAAACATTTATTAAAAGGTTTCTTGTGACCTATAACTGCCATTTTAATTATACGTTATTATACTACTGTATATTTTGAATTTTATATTATGGAACGTTGCCCTTTCCTGTTTTTATTGATTGTAAGCTCCCTAAAAGGGACCTTCTGTTATGGCTGTATAATTTTATTATTTCCATTATAAAAACTTTGGTGGCAAAAAATGATTTAAGCCAGAAGATTAGCAGCATAGCCATGAATTTTTTAAGGGGGCAGCAGTGGCAGCATTTGTAATTTTCTAATGGCAGGATTTTTATGAATGGGCCTAAAATAGAACAATCTTGGAAGACCTATTAAGCAGATGCTTGTTTAAGGTACATGAGATATGTGGCTGTTTCGATTTGTCTAACCTACGTGATTGTCTCTTTGCAGTATTTTTCTGTATAAGCCCTTAATGCCACGTACACACGATCGGACTTCTCGTCGGAAAAAGATATGACGGCTTTTCCGACGGGATTCCACTCAAGTTTGCCTTGCATACACACGGTCACGCAAAAGTTCACCGAACTTACAACCGTCAAGAATGCGGTGACGTACAACACTACCATGAGCCCAGAAAATGAAGTTCAATACTTCCGAGCATGCGTCAAATTGTTTCCGAGCATACGTAGGAATTTTGCACGTCGTAATTGCCACGGACGATCGCATTTTCGGATAGGAACTTTTCCCGACCTAAAAATTGAGAACATGCTCTCAATCTTTTGCTGGCTGGAATTCGGGCCAGCAAAAGTCAGATGGAGCATACACACGGTCGCATTTTCGACGAAAAACTCTCATCGGTCTTTTGCAGGACGAAATTCCGATCGTGTGTACACGGCATTAGTTGATACAGAGTTACCATTTGTCACATTGATAAAGATTAGATTTTTACTTACCTCACTTACCCGGTCTCGAGTGTTCGATAATCTCAGCAGGTCTTCATACCGCTGCTGATACATATGAAGCAGTAAGACCAGGTAGAGGCTTGGGTTTAGGGTGGCCTGTATTTGTGGAGAAAGCATGTCACTGTATATTTGTATAAAGATTTTAATAAAAAAATAACACATTTATTTAAAGTTACAATATTTTTTTAGTTGTCTATTGCACTAGCCTACTGGCTAATTACTAAGCTATTTTTTTTAAAAAAACGTATAGACATGGTAAGTTGTGGATAAACTATCTGTGTTTGTGTTATTTCAACATAAAAATAAATTAACATAACAGCAAATATTTAAGATGTACATATAAATTAGACACATCCACAAAGCAATTGTTGTTGTAGATACAGTTCGGGAGCAATTGACAAGAATAACACTATACAGGTCCTTACAAAGGAATATAGCAGAAGACATTGCATGCACAATGTAAAAAAGGATCATTGAACCACTATCAAACCAAACCAACATGTACAACCAAATTATAGCTGATTATGTAATGTCTTTGTGTTCCCCTGAACTGGAATAAAGTACTTCAAACCAGAAAGCTGATAACACTTTATTCATTCAAAATACTTGCAGTATCACATTAATGTCTATAGCCTCGTACACACCACTATTCTTTTTTTACGTTCAACTCGCAGCTCAAACTGACAGCTCAGGTCGGAGACGCTATACTAACAATCAGGTGTTAGTACAGTGATTTCCCCTTCTGAGTTATTGAGTTCTGACAGGGGGATGCCCCTCGTCCCCCCCTGTCGGACCATCTGCTGCACACATGGGCTGAATGTCGGCCGGGTTTCAATTGAACCAGTCCATGTTGGGGGACATTCGGCCTGTATGTATTAGGCTTAAGAGGCAAACACATAATCTTTACATAAGATATTGTCATACATAATACAAAGGTATACTATGGCTCAAGTTCAGAAATCAATGAGAGGAGGGAATCACTGGTATCCTGGGTATCCAGCCAAGGGCCCCAGATCTTATGAAATTTCCTCGGAGAATCTCGTCCCTCATATGTTAATTAATATAGTGGTAGATTTTTGTTGACCAATTATTTCCATATACTGATGTACAGAGGTTTACAATTAATCCACTGCAAAACTCTAGTTTTTCTAGCATAAAATAATAAGAGTCGTAGAAATTGTTTGGTCACTATGGGGATGTTAAGAGCCTCAAAAATGCCAAGCAGGCATTACTTATGGCTACAAATATTGGGCAGGTCAAAGGAAATAAATGCATATTCAGCTATATTTAACTGCTAGTATGATACTGCTGGTGGGTAAATTTTGTTTCATAATCATGCCAACGACAGATTTGCAACAGTTATGTATGTGATCATTTATAAGAGTCTAGACAGATGATGAAGCTATTTATTAGAAGACAGTGTATGCATGATCTTGTTTATAACAATGGAAAAGGCTGAAAGAATTTCGTGTCCACATATAGCTCTGAGCGAGCAAACCAAAGCGGACCTGTCAAGTTTCTATACTAGCAGAAACCAAACAGCACACACACCATGTTAATCTTCAGAATAAGTGTTCTGTGTTCCCAGAAAGCCTTTTGACTCTGAGCTAAGCCCTGCATCCAGCATTAACTAGTTCCGTTCAAGGGCCTCTTTAGCCAGTACAGGCTTTTAGCATTGCACTTAGAACTGCATTAAGAAGTTGAGGCCTATGTAGAACATGCACTCAAGACCTAGGTGCTCAGGTGTATTTTAAGTGCTGATTCATCCATTAAAGTTTCAAGATCCCATAAACATTCCTATTTTCCTTCGGGTTTAAACAGTTCAGTGAGAACTGTGGCGCTCACGTCTAGCAATGCCATCATGCTGAATTAAAAAGGGATGTGCTATAGCACTGTCTGCATCCCATGGGTATGGCTGGTATGGGCCCCCCTCTCTTTTTACCATCATGCTGAATTACCTGAGTTTCCTGATGTCTTCTGTAGTGCTCATCCACATCAAATTCTTCAAAATTACACTCCAGGTTTTGTTTGCACATCTCACAGGTTTTTACAGCACTCAGTGCAGATCCTAAAGTATGAAAGAATTATGGATTGAGACACATTTCCTAAGGCTGACAGCTTATTTAGCAGGAAACATATCTCTGGCTTGTTGAACTTCAAGTGAGACTAAAGGAGACAGTAGAAGGTGGTAAAAGTCTCCAAAGATTTCTGTGAGCTGGTAACAGAATGGGGCCATAAGGACTGAGGCCACAGACCTGTCATTTTATACAGTATACATTCTTTGAAAGTGACCTAGTATGTGTTTATGTGTGTGTTTCCACATGGCTGTGGTGGGGATATTGCTTTGTGGGGAAAGATTGATATTAATGGTTCTGTGTGTTATATAAAACTCTTCAAAGTAAATTTAAAAAGTAAATGGCAATAAGCACACCATTCTGAAGAATAAATCAAAGGTATAGTCTAGAAAAGACCACTTTCTAATGCATTCTTTACTCTGCAAAATAAATGAAATATAAAACGCAGGAAAGAAGAATCATCTCCTAGTAGCTTTGGCAGGAGGGCAGAGCTTCAGTTCCAGAGATTTCAGCAGTCCTACCCCATTGAGTTAAAGTGGTTGTAAACTAGGGTTGCCACCTCATCCCTTTAAACCCAAATACATATTGATTACACAGGTTCTGTGGCTGATTAAGGTGGTAATTAAACTCACTTGGTGCCTTATCTGCATTAAACTAGCCTCAGAAGCCGTATAATTCATATGTGTTCGGGTTTAAAGGGATGAGGTGGCAACTCTATTGCAAACCCTTACACACCATTTTTCCCCATAGGTAAGCCTATAATAAGACTTACCTGTAGGTACTGGAAATATCTCCTAAACCTGCAGGTTTAGGAGATATTTACCATATATGCTTGCGCCAACGTCATTGGCGCATGCACACTGAAGAAAGGGCACATGCCATTTCTAGAGGGCCCGTGTCCTGACCGTTGGCTCCCGTGCGCATGCGCGAGAGTGACATCAAAAAGAAAGAAGGACGGCGCCCTCTAAGTGCAGCATGTATGTTAAAAATATTTATTACAATAGATAAAAACACTCACATTTGAGTTGCTAAAAACCAGCATGTAAAGTAGTTTCATCCGCGTGCTCTCGGGGGATGTGGGTGTCACGGGCCAGTTCAGGGGTTCCTGGGATGTGAGTCCTGTAACCTGGGTCCTGGTAGCTGTTCCGGTGGTGCCAAGGGTCCTCAGAGCCTCCGGGCGGCCAGGATATCGGTCATGGATCCTCCGTGGAGCGCCGTGCTGACCTGCGTCTTCACTTCCGGGAGCGGGGTGAGGCGGGCGGTGCTTCGCGTTCGGAGCATGCGTGCTCCTTCATCAGGCTATGCTGGTGGCCATATTCAGTGTGGGAATTTATACCATAGGCAATGGGAGGGGTGGAGAGGTAATTGAGAGGAGGGCGGGACTATGTATAATGATTGGGCACGTAGGTAACCATGGAGATGGGGTGTACACAATGTGGAAGGGGAGTGGAGGGAGACGGGGAGTGGGCGGGGCGGGGAGTGAGGAGGGGGGGAAAAAAAAAAGGGAGATATGCAAATGAGTGTGTTGTGGTAAGAACATATATGTGTGTATATGGAATGTGGGGTAAGGAGAAGGCGGTCTATAGGAAGAGGAATGTTGTATTAATCATAGTGGACGGGAACAAAATATATATACATATATACATGTATACATATATACATACATATACATACACATACATACACACATATCTACATATATACATACACGTCAACATATATGGGAAGGGAATACAAAAATGCAGAAAATGGTATATAATTAAATAGGTATACAATTATAGGGAGAGATTGGTGGTATATATGAGAAGAAATGACGCAATGATGGAAAAGGGATAAAACATGTACAATGTATATACGTGTGTAAACACAAAGAACCGTTTAAAAAGGATCCCTTCACACACACATACACATATATACACATTTAAATGACGCGTAAGATTGGGACAAAAGAAGGGGGGGAGTGTGTTTCCAGACGGGTATTTGGGAATGAGAGGAATGTTATGGGAAATACAGGGAAATAAATAAATAAAAGTAAAAATAATAAAAATAATAAAAATATATAGAAATATAAATAAAAATAAAGATAAATATAAATATATATATATGTAAAAATACAAGTACAAATAAAGAAAAAATAAATAAAATTAAAAAATATATAAAAAAATAAGGAAATTAAAAATAAAATATTTTTTAATAAGAATAAAAATAAAAATAAAAATAAAAAATAAAGATAGGAATAAAAATAAAAATGGTATGTGTTATATACTAGGGCTATGTGGATAGGGGTAATGGGTGGGAGACGGGTATACCCATACACGTGCTCCACGTGGACTGTAAGTTAATGGGGTAGTGACTAGATGATGGATAAAACAATAAATGAGACAACAGGTAGGACAAAGGATGAAACAATACGTGGTGAATTGGGATGAGATGATGTGATGAGGCAGGGATATGGTTGGGGTCACAGCAAAATGTTAATTTCAATGCCTTCATTGAGGCCTCCTGGCGATAAAGTGTCCAGTGTGTATATCCAGTAGTTTTCTCTTTCACACAACCTTTTGTAGCGTTCAGCGGTAGGGAGGGTGGGTGGGATAGACTCAATAACCCACACGCGTAGCCCTGAAGATGTTTGTCCATGATGTTCTTTAAAATGTCTTGGTACACTATGCTTGTCAATGCCCTTCTCTACAAGGTTACGATGCTCACCAAACCTTTTGCGGAGTGGGCGTATAGTGCGGCCTACGTATAGTAGGCCGCAGGGGCATGTGAGGCAATAGACCACATAATCTGAACCACAATTGAAGAAGTCGGGGATGACATATAGTTTACCCTTATGGTGGAAGTCTTTTTGCCTATGTGTAACATGGGCGCATGTGAGGCAGAGGGGCTTCCTACATTGATACATGCCTTTGATGTTAAAGAAGGTTAAGGGGGCACTGACGGTGGGGCGTGCTGTTTTCACTTTGCTTGGTGCTATTTGGGCCTTTATATTCTTAGCCCGTCTGTAGGTGACCAGTGGTTTATCACTTATGGTGGGTTTTAGATGCGGATCCTCACGCAGAATGGACCAGTGTTTGGTGAAGATCTTTTCCATTTGCTTAAATCTGTTGTGGTATTGTGTCACAAATCTGACGGGTTGGGTAGTGTCGTCTGTACTGGTTTGTCTCTTGTCCTTCGCGTTTTCACTGAGATAGTATTGGAAGGCATCTTCTATGATGTGGTCTGGATAACCCTTGTCTTTGAATTTGGCTTTGAGTAGTAGGCCGTGTGTTTCATAGTCCTGTAGGCGCGTGCAATTGTGTTTCAGGCGGCAGAACTGGCTTTTTGGGATGTTTTTAACCCATCGTGGGTGATGGCAACTGTTAAAGTGTAGGTAAGAATTTCCTGAGGTGGATTTTGTATAATTCTGGGCGCAGATGGTGTTTTCATAGTGGAAGAGTTCCAGATCCAAAAAGGCCAGTTTGTTATTGTCTGTGACTGATGTGAATGATAGACCCATGGAGTTGTTGTTGCAGTGTTGGACGTTGCAACAACAACTCCATGGGTCTATCATTCACATCAGTCACAGACAATAACAAACTGGCCTTTTTGGATCTGGAACTCTTCCACTATGAAAACACCATCTGCGCCCAGAATTATACAAAATCCACCTCAGGAAATTCTTACCTACACTTTAACAGTTGCCATCACCCACGATGGGTTAAAAACATCCCAAAAAGCCAGTTCTGCCGCCTGAAACACAATTGCACGCGCCTACAGGACTATGAAACACACGGCCTACTACTCAAAGCCAAATTCAAAGACAAGGGTTATCCAGACCACATCATAGAAGATGCCTTCCAATACTATCTCAGTGAAAACGCGAAGGACAAGAGACAAACCAGTACAGACGACACTACCCAACCCGTCAGATTTGTGACACAATACCACAACAGATTTAAGCAAATGGAAAAGATCTTCACCAAACACTGGTCCATTCTGCGTGAGGATCCGCATCTAAAACCCACCATAAGTGATAAACCACTGGTCACCTACAGACGGGCTAAGAATATAAAGGCCCAAATAGCACCAAGCAAAGTGAAAACAGCACGCCCCACCGTCAGTGCCCCCTTAACCTTCTTTAACATCAAAGGCATGTATCAATGTAGGAAGCCCCTCTGCCTCACATGCGCCCATGTTACACATAGGCAAAAAGACTTCCGCCATAAGGGTAAACTATATGTCATCCCCGACTTCTTCAATTGTGGTTCAGATTATGTGGTCTATTGCCTCACATGCCCCTGCGGCCTACTATACGTAGGCCGCACTATACGCCCACTCCGCAAAAGGTTTGGTGAGCATCGTAACCTTGTAGAGAAGGGCATTGACAAGCATAGTGTACCAAGACATTTTAAAGAACATCATGGACAAACATCTTCAGGGCTACGCGTGTGGGTTATTGAGTCTATCCCACCCACCCTCCCTACCGCTGAACGCTACAAAAGGTTGTGTGAAAGAGAAAACTACTGGATATACACACTGGACACTTTATCGCCAGGAGGCCTCAATGAAGGCATTGAAATTAACATTTTGCTGTGACCCCAACCATATCCCTGCCTCATCACATCATCTCATCCCAATTCACCACGTATTGTTTCATCCTTTGTCCTACCTGTTGTCTCATTTATTGTTTTATCCATCATCTAGTCACTACCCCATTAACTTACAGTCCACGTGGAGCACGTGTATGGGTATACCCGTCTCCCACCCATTACCCCTATCCACATAGCCCTAGTATATAACACATACCATTTTTATTTTTATTCCTATCTTTATTTTTTATTTTTATTTTTATTTTTATTCTTATTAAAAAATATTTTATTTTTAATTTCCTTATTTTTTTATATATTTTTTAATTTTATTTATTTTTTCTTTATTTGTACTTGTATTTTTACATATATATATATTTATATTTATCTTTATTTTTATTTATATTTCTATATATTTTTATTATTTTTATTATTTTTACTTTTATTTATTTATTTCCCTGTATTTCCCATAACATTCCTCTCATTCCCAAATACCCGTCTGGAAACACACTCCCCCCCTTCTTTTGTCCCAATCTTACGCGTCATTTAAATGTGTATATATGTGTATGTGTGTGTGAAGGGATCCTTTTTAAACGGTTCTTTGTGTTTACACACGTATATACATTGTACATGTTTTATCCCTTTTCCATCATTGCGTCATTTCTTCTCATATATACCACCAATCTCTCCCTATAATTGTATACCTATTTAATTATATACCATTTTCTGCATTTTTGTATTCCCTTCCCATATATGTTGACGTGTATGTATATATGTAGATATGTGTGTATGTATGTGTATGTATATGTATGTATATATGTATACATGTATATATGTATATATATTTTGTTCCCGTCCACTATGATTAATACAACATTCCTCTTCCTATAGACCGCCTTCTCCTTACCCCACATTCCATATACACACATATATGTTCTTACCACAACACACTCATTTGCATATCTCCCTTTTTTTTTTCCCCCCCTCCTCACTCCCCGCCCCGCCCACTCCCCGTCTCCCTCCACTCCCCTTCCACATTGTGTACACCCCATCTCCATGGTTACCTACGTGCCCAATCATTATACATAGTCCCGCCCTCCTCTCAATTACCTCTCCACCCCTCCCATTGCCTATGGTATAAATTCCCACACTGAATATGGCCACCAGCATAGCCTGATGAAGGAGCACGCATGCTCCGAACGCGAAGCACCGCCCGCCTCACCCCGCTCCCGGAAGTGAAGACGCAGGTCAGCACGGCGCTCCACGGAGGATCCATGACCGATATCCTGGCCGCCCGGAGGCTCTGAGGACCCTTGGCACCACCGGAACAGCTACCAGGACCCAGGTTACAGGACTCACATCCCAGGAACCCCTGAACTGGCCCGTGACACCCACATCCCCCGAGAGCACGCGGATGAAACTACTTTACATGCTGGTTTTTAGCAACTCAAATGTGAGTGTTTTTATCTATTGTAATAAATATTTTTAACATACATGCTGCACTTAGAGGGCGCCGTCCTTCTTTCTTTTTTATTTGTTCCAGAGCTTCTTCTAGCTTTTATAGACTGGCTGCCTTCCATTTATTCAGCATCATTTTATCCTTACATGGACTAATACCCGAACTTGTTGTGAAACATTAACTACCACCATCAAGTTCCCCCTCTCAGGAACCCCCAACCCACCCCCTTCCCCCCACCATTTTTAGTTATATGTACTCGGCTACCTCCATTGTGCGCCATATTAACCCCTTGAGCGAGAGTGACATCACATGACTCAGGCCAGTCAGAGCCGGAGTCCACGGCCCCGGAAGGAAGAGGGGCGAAGATGGACGCGGCCACCAGCGGGGACATTGCGGGCTTCATTTGCAGGCGAGTGCAACATAATGGGCTAGTATACGACTGCAGGGGAAAAAAAGAGGAAGTAAAACCCATCAGGGTTTACTTCCTCTTTAAGAAAGTGGAGGGTGATTTGAGTATTTAAATTAGTGCAAAATAATATCTCTAAGGCTTAATGTACACGGGACGTTTTACAACCTCTCCTGAACGATTTAACTTGACAGATAGTAACCAACGTTAAAAAATGCCCGTTTTGCCGCGTTTACATGCCGCCTTTAGCCGAATTTGCATTTAGAAGCGTTTTTTTTTTTTAAGTCAAAAATTAAAAACGCCTGTAAACAAAATGCGGCTAAACCGTGTTTACATGCGTTTACAAGCTGTTACAGGCATTTGGCGTTTCAAATGCCTCTGAACATCCGTCCTGAACGCATTTTTTTGCTTTCCAAAAAATGCTTCCAAACTCAACTGCCTTGAAACGACTGTAAACGACCCTGTGTACATGTACTGATAAGATCACATAGAGGAGAGTTCAGGGGCAGCTGAAAAAATGCCAAACTGCTCCTAAACGTCCGTTTACCAGAAGCAGTGTACATGAAGCCCAAATCTGGCACAGAGCTTGCTCCTGGCCATCTACCAGTTTCTTTTTTTCTGATGTTCTGCAGCACTGAGATATCTTCTTCTGGAGTCTCAGGTCTGCCTGGCTTTTACGCACGTTAGAACTGCTTTTCTCCCCATGTAACTATATAAGCCAAAAGGAATGCAAAATTTACTTAAGCAGGTCAGAAGGAGGTCAAATGTAGCTTCAGTGAATTCTGATTCGTCTTAGAAGCATTTCAAGGATACTGTATATCAGGGTTAGTTGGGCTGATAACAGGGCAGCACCACATCCTAATATGAATTATTTTTTTCTTTATATCAAAAAGAATTATCGGGTGCTGTACCATGTAAAAGTTAAGCACTTGCTGTCCGCCCCATAGCAGTTTTACTGCTACAGGGTGGCAGCTGTGCGCCAGATCATGTACAGTATCTCACAAAAGTGAGTACACCCCTCACATTTTTGTAAATATTTTATTATATCTTTTTTATGTGACAACACTGAAGAAATTACACTTTGCTACAATGTAAAGTAGTGAGTGTACAGCTTGTATAACAGTGTAAATTTGCTGTCCCCTCAAAATAACTCAACACAGCCATTAATGTCTAAATCGCTGGCAACAAAAGTGAGTACACCCCTAAGTGAAAATGTCCAAATTGGGCCCAATTCCCTCCCTGGTGTCATGTGGCTCGTTAGTGTTACATTCCACCGGAGGTACTGCAGGCTTGATGTCTGCCACCCGCCAATCATTCGTTACACAGGAAGAACGGCAGTCTGCTTACGTAAACAAGGCAGATTGCTGTTCTGTCAGTAGGGAAGGCATAGATCCTGTGTTCCTGCAAAGTAGGGACATGGATCCATGCCTTCCCCTGGAAAAAACACCTCCCATAGTACACAAAAACACTGGCTAGGCACACAATTAACTCTTTGATCGCCCCTGATGTTAACCCCTTCTCAGCCAGTACCAGTAGTGTGAGTAGTAGTGCGCATTTTATGTACTGATCGCTGTATTTGTGTCACTGGTACCCAAAAAGTGTCAATTAGTGTCAGAGTGTCCGTCGCAGTATTGCAGTCCCGCTATAAGTCGCTGATCACCGCCATTACTAGTAACCAAAAAAAAAATATCCCATAGTTTGTAGATGCTATAACCTTTGCGCAAACCAATCAATATACGCTTATTGGGATTTTTATTACCAAAAATATGTGGCAGAGTACATATTGACCTAAATTGAAGAAATTTGATTTTTTACATTTTTTTATTGGATATGTTTTATAGCAGAAAGTAAAAAAAAATAATTATTTTTTTTTTTAAATTTACGTTTTTTTTTTTTTGTTTATAGCGCAGAAATTAAGCAGTACTGTATCCCAAAAAATGGCCTGGTTTTGAAGGGGGTTAAATCTTTTTGAGGTCAAGTGGTTAAAATACATTTTTATTTCATAGAAGATATAAAACCAAGCATATTAATCAATTTAATGTTCTGTCCTCACCGGATTTAATTTTACTGAGCAGCCATTTCTTCATGCATTCTTTGTGCACATACTTCAAGCTCCCTTTACATCTGCAAGGTGCTACAAGTTGATTTTCTGGGGTTTTGTCTCCTGTAAAACATATCCTGCACAGATCCCCTTCGTCTTCTGAGTCTTCTTCTAGTAAACTGGACATGTGGATAGAAATACAGATTACATCTGAAGACTTATCTGCATAAATAAAGCAAACTTTCATCACTTTGCAATGAATAAGTAACAACCAACCTTGGTTATGCCTTTTATGTTATCTTTTTGTAGTTTGAAATCATTCATATTTGCTGCAACACAAATTCAGTATGAGTCCCACAAATCACTGGATTCCAGCTTTAGAACTTAAAGTGGCTGTAAACCCTTACATATACCCAGTGAAGCGACTATCCTCAGGTGATACACAGAGATAAAACAAATCCTCCTACGGAAGTTGTACCTGTCTATCTGCAGTCTTCTCATCTCTACATCCATTCAAAGTGCAGAATTTATAAGCTTGTCTGAGAGTTCAGAAAAAAAGGGGGGTGGAGAGCTGTAGTTACAAGCTGCAGAGCTCAGTGAGGAAAGTTTTGAGAGCTGATTGGAGGGAAGAGACGCAGCCCCCCTCCAAACAGCACACAGGAACAGAGCTGAGACTGTCAATCAGCTGGAGATCCCTCCCCTGTCACCATTTTTCCCTTGGTGTCAGGAAAACTTGTCAGAAGTGATTCATGCTGACAGCAGGAGGGACAAAGCAACAGACGGAAATTACACTTGTGCTTGTAATTGAGACAAGTACACACTATAGAAGTATATGATTTCAAGTCTGAGATTTACAACCACTTTAAAGTATAACAAAAAGTAAAACCTTTTTGTTTTTGTTTTGGGTGGAGTGAAGAGGGATTAGAATACCTGGCAGGTTTTTATTGATACATGTGCCCCTGCCCCTATTTGTCCTGTTTACATTTATCACCAAAAATGAAACGGAAAGAAAATCCCAAATTTTGGGTTGTCATCTACAGAGCAATAGCAACCTTCCAATTGAGGCACTAGTTCTGGTGACCCTGGTGACAACAAGGATTTTCCTCACTTTGGAAGTCTTTCCTCTGACCTTCTGTTTTGGCTGTGGGACAGGGAGAGAAATATCCCCAATGGGACACAACTGGCAAAAAAAAAGTGGCCGAGTTATAACCCTCCATTACTCTATCCAAAATGAAAAAAAAAAGTTTTGTTAGGCTCTACTTCAAGCACTTGTTTTTTATGCATAATGCAGAGCATCCTAGCGCAGAAGTAGTCTGTATGCACATAAGGAGTTAAATGAGGGATGGTTAGTGTTAGGGTTAGAGGGAGGGTCAGTGGGAGGGGGGCTTGTGCTAGAGCATCATTCATTCCTCTGAAAGCAGTGCACCAAAAGCTAACAGTACCTTGATGTTGATGAAAGTAGTAAAATATAATAGTGCCCTACCGATCTTTAGTTACTTCTACACATTTTACTTCATATATACTGTATTTACTTTAAAAAATCAGAAATGCTGTGGACTGTGGTTTGGAACAGCATTCTTGCATATATTAAAGTGGAGCTCCACCCAAAAGGGGAAGCTCCGCTTGTCTTACTCCCCCCCCCCCCCCTCCGCTGCCACATTTGCCACCTTTTGGGGGACAGCGGGCACCTGGTTTTGACAGCTATCCGCTCCCACTTTTCGTAATACTTTGCCATGGCAAACTTATCTGGAAGTTTGGTCCCCCCTCCTTCCCCCGCAGCTGGCCCATTCACAAAGTGCAGCGCGCTTCACGCATGTGCAGTAGGAAACCGGCCGTAAAGCTTCACTTAGTTAAGATGGTGGCGGCAGCACCCGATAGCTGATCGGAAAATCGGCTCAGGTGAGGACACCGCTGGATTCCTGGACAGGTAAGTGCCCTAATATTAAAAGTGAGCAGCTACAGTATTTAGAACTACTGGCTTTTATTTTTTTCTGATGGAGCCTTGAGATTCTCTTTAAAATGGTCTTTGAGGATAAGTTTAGATTTGACCATTTTTGCTGACCCCTGTAGTTAGTATTAGGTGTCAGTCTATTCTACACCATTCTCTTTTAAAACATACAGTATTTTTTTTTTAAGCATTTTGCCAGTAAACACAACCATACCATGATAATAACAGTGTGTCAAACCAATCTTGATATATCTGACCTGTCTCCCTAGGCATTACAGAACTAACATACAGGCATACCCCACTTTTAAGTACACATTTGGGTTTATTTACTAAAGCTGGAAAGTGCAAAATCGGGTCACTTCTGCATAGAAACCAATGAGCTTCCAGGTTTTATTACCAAAGCATAATTGAACAAGCTGGGGTTAGAAGCTCATTGGTTTCTATGCAGAAGTGACCCTGATTTTGCACTTTCCAGCTTTAGTAAATAAACCCCATTGTGTACTTAAAAGTGGGGTATGCGTGTACTTAAAAGTGGGGTATGCCTGTATATGTACCATTTTTATCCAGAGTATAAGATGGCAATACAATATAGCAGTTGGTATACAATATATACAAAACCTAAGAAAAAGTAGGTAGTATGACCCGGTTGAGTACCCTCTTCTTGAAACATTCAACATTAGGCGTTCCTTCGCCTTAATCATATTATGATACGTCTCATTCCATCCTGGGAAGAGTTAGGTGAACTGGCATACAAGAGCAGGAAGCTGGTTGCAAATTTAGTTTATTGTGGGCCACTAATGTACTGTATATGGACCCTAATAGTAATATGTGGGCATTGACTATGACTTAAAGCTGGCAATTTAATCCAGTGCAATACTTGAGATATAACAGCACTCAAAGCCTGCCATCATATCTCATCAAATGGATCCCATTTTTCTCTAGGTGTCACCACTATTTGCTAAAGCAAGAGAAATTCGAAATTGTAGCTAGTGTTTCCAGTGAAATGCAAGATAGGACCTTTGTGTCTACCTGGGGGACTTTCGGTCCAATTTTATTTCCCCCTGCAAAAACATCTCTGACTTTTAAGCATATTCAGTTTAACAGCTGATCCTTCTAAAAATTACACTGATATGTGAAACCTGCTCACCTTGCCTGAAATTTTTTAAGCTTCTCGGGGTCCGGTTTGGGCTTCACATTCTCTGTTTCTGGTGTCATGTTGATAATCCTTTCAGACCATCTCTGCATTGAGATTGTATGAGCAATCAAATCAAGGTTCTCATGCAGAAGTGTAATGGTGGGTGCTGTGGAAGACAGGCTGGGTCTTAGAGTAACTACATGCGATCTGGAAGAGACTTCACTGCTAGGTGTAGTCCTGTTTCTGCTCTCTTCTGTTCTAAAAGTTGTTTGGGGATTAGAATGATACTCATTATTCTGAACATTCCTGGTATTTGAGTTAATATCATGGAGTTGGGGTAGTGTGGTCTCTGCCACATGAGATTGCCTGTTATGTTCTTGAGTTTGGGGTGCTATTGCAACTCCAATCCTTCGAAGTTCAATCATATCCCTCAAATTAAGAAAAGAAACTTGAGCATTATTTTGGGAACTGTCAACCTGTTGAAGTGTCGTCCTTAATCCCAAACTTCTAGGCGATGTTAAGGGCGGCAGATTATTGGGATTTCTCACAGAACTTGTAATATCCAACCTGTTTCTGGTAGTCTCTGCAATGAAGTCATGGTTTAGTCTGTGTATAACTGGAAACTCCTCAGTTTCACTGTCACTGCTGGCTTCCTCATCCAACTCTAAAAAGCGGTTTCTCCAAATATTGTGATCAGTGGGTGGTGTACCATAATTCTGGGGTCCCAGAGGCAAAGGCACACTACTTACACTATCAGAAATAGACACATTATCATCATGTCCATCATTATTACTTGACTCTCCGTTTTCTATATCATCTTCAGTGTTTATTTCTCGAATTCTATTAAAGCTGTCATCACTTGTGTAGATTGGAGACTGCCTTAATTTCATTGGTTCTGAGATGGTTTGAAGATCATCAAGTAATGGTGCAGAGGTGGTGGCTGAGACTTGATCCTGCTGGTTGTTGTGACTTCTCATGTTCTGTTTCAAACAAGGGGGTTCGTTTACAGTTGTGCTTTCTTTCTCATGTTCTGTAAATCTGTGTTTTTTCATCTCTGTTGGACAGAAAAATATAGTTGTAAAATGATAGAAGTTATTTCCTTGATACACACTACAATTTTCAAGCCATTTCAAAAGAAACTGTTTGTAGGTTGCCTTGATCCTTTCAGTAGTTTTCTCATTTGGAAAAAAAGGGGGGCGGGGCGTTGGCAGAAAAAAAGTTTGTTGTACTGTAAGTGGTTAAAGTGGATTAAAATTAAATAGTAAATATCTTCCTATGCATTTATATATCCCCAATTGAGCTTGTATGAGTAATTGGTGTATTTAGAAAATAGAAAATGGAAAATAGGAGATCATAAAACATTCATTCATTTGATTTTAGACACAGATTATTTATATACATTGCTGACTGGGGCTGATGTTTGATTTAGTAAATTTTATATATATATATATATATATGTATATATATATATATATACACTACCGTTCAAAAGTTTGGGGTCACATTGAAATGTCCTTATTTTTGAAGGAAAAGCACTGTACTTTTAAATGAAGCTAACTTTAAACTAGTCCTAACTTTAAACAAATATACTCTATACATTGCTAATGTGGTAAATGACTATTCTAACTGCAAATGTCTAGTTTTTGGTGCAATATCTACATAGGTGTATAGAGGCCCATTTCCAGCAACTATCACTCCAGTGTTCTAATGGTACAATGTGTTTGCTCATTGGCTCAGAAGGCTAATTGATGATTAGCAAACCCTTGTGCAATCATGTTCACACATCTAAAAACAGTCTAGCTCCTTCCAGAAGCTACAAAACTGACCTTCCTGTGAGCAGATTGAGTTTCTGGAGCATCACATTTGTGGGGTCAATTAAACGCTCAAAATGGCCAGAAAAAGAGAACTTTCATCTGAAACTCGACAGTCTATTCTTGTTCTTAGAAATGAAGGCTATTCCATGCGAGAAATTGCAAAGAAATTGAAGATTTCCTACAACGGTGTGTACTACTCCCTTCAGAGGACAGCACAAACAGGCTCTAACCAGAGTAGAAAAAGAAGTGGGAGGCCGCGTTGCACAACTAAGCAAGAAGATAAGCACATTAGAGTCTCTAGTTTGAGAAACAGACGCCTCACAGGTCCCCAACTGGCATCTTCATTAAATAGTACCCGCAAAACACCAGTGTCAACATCTACAGTGAAGAGGCGGCTGCGGGATTTTGGGCTTCAGGGCAGAGTGGCAAAGAAAAAGCCATATCTGAGACTGGCCAATAAAAGAAAAAGATTAAGATGGGCAAAAGAACACAGACATTGGACAGAGGAAGACTGGAAAAAAGTGTTGTGGACAGATGAATCCAAGTTTGAGGTGTTTGGATCACAAAGAAGAATGTTTGTGAGACGCAGAACAAATGAAAAGATGCTGGAAGAATGCCTGACGCCATCTGTTAAGCATGGTGGAGGTAATGTGATGGTCTGGGGTTGCTTTGGTGCTGGTAAGGTGGGAGCTTTGTACAGGGTAAAAGGGATTCTGAATAAGGAAGGCTATCACTCCATTTTGCAACGCCATGCCATACCCAGTGGACAGCGCTTGATTGGAGCCAATTTCATCCTACAACAGGACAATGACCCTAAACACACCTCCAAATTGTGCAAGAACTATTTACAGCAGAAGCAGGCAGCTGGTATTCTATCGGTAATGGAGTGGCCAGCACAGTCACCAGATCTGAACCCCATTGAGCTGTTGTGGGAGCAGCTTGACCGTATGGTACGCCAGAAGTGCCCATCCAACCAATCCAACTTGTGCGAGCTGCTTCTAGAAGCGTGGGGTGCAATTTCTCCAGCTTACCTCAATAAATTAACAGCTAGAATGCCAAAGGTGTGCAATGCTGTAATTGCTGCAAAAGGAGGATTCTTTGATGAAAGCAAAGTTTGATGTAAAAACAATGTTATTTCAAATACAAATCATTATTTCTAACCTTGTCAATGTCTTGACTCTATTTTCTATTCATTTCACAACGTATGGTGGTGAATAAGTGTGACTTTTCATGGAAAACACAAAATTGTTTGGGTGACCCCAAACTTTTGAACGGTAGTGTATATATATATATATATATATATATATATATATAAAATTTACTAAATCAAACATCAGCCCCAGTCAGCAATGTATATAAATAATCTGTGTCTAAAATCAAATGAATGAATGTTTTATGATCTCCTATTTTCCACAAAAACCTACCACTGACCCCACTTGCACCTGCAGTGTTCCTTTTCCTACATACCATGGTTCCATAACAATCTGTCTTATGAATGATAAATATAATCTTTCAAAAGTAACAGATTCTCTTTAACCTATTACTACTATAAAGGTGCGGACACTAGCTTGGGCCCCTTAACCATTGACCTACTGGTAGGTTTTTATGACATAAGAGCCTCTGTATGTCTTTTCTGCCAAAATTCCCTTTCCATCCCAGCTAACAATGCTCTATTTGTACATTAACTGCTGGGATTACATCTGCAAAGATGCCTAGAGTAAGAGTTGATTGGCAGGATGAAGTAACTCCCATGTGCATGCATAACTTACAGTATGTCATCCGTGGCTGGCCATTAGAAAAGACAGAGGATTCTTGACCCAGAAGAAGAGCAGGAGAAGATGGCTGCAGGGAAGTGTGGACATTGCATTGCAGGAGAAGGACTCACTGAGAGGTAAGTCTGCCACAATGTGCAGGTATGCTGCCACAATGTGCAGGTATGCTGTGACAAATGGCAGGTGATATCAACCATATAATCAATGAGCAAACAATACATGTGCATGTTCATGTAATCATGTAATAGAAAAGCAGAAATATGAAGAAATTGTTAGTCTGATGAAAAACGATGGACGTTTTAGTTATACAGATTGAGTTTTCTGATGACGCTCATATACCAAAAGTTTTGAACCAATTATATTTTTTAGGTTAACATTCATTTCAAGTATCGTTGTCCCACTGTCTTACATAAAATTGATTTGTGTTGGAGATATTTTGGAGATGTTTGCAGGCTACTGACACTATGACCCATTTTTGAGGTACCTGCCCTAAAATCACCCCATTCTGGGACAAGATACTACTCCAATTGCACGACAGACTAGTGGGAGACAAAATCTCTAATAAACTCCACATTACTCTGTTATATATGGTGCCAGGCTCCTATAAACAAATAAGAAAAAGTCTTGTCGGCCGTATGTGGCCTGTTGTTATTTGTATGCCTTTTAAAATGAATAAAAAAGAATTTCCAAAAAAAAAATTAAGATAAAGTCTAAAATTAGAAATTTCCTCACAGTGGCTCGCTCTGTTATTGCCAGACACTGGTGTCGATCAGACCCTGACCCCGTCGTTAGCTGCGTGGGCTTGTGAACTAGATAGGTTGAACATTTAGAACAAATGATTGCATGGGATGAAAATAAATCTCATTCTCTCATGTGGACTGTTTGGTCACATTTTTGATATTCTTCCGGTTTTGAGTCATTCATAGTGGATTTGTTTCACCACAATGTTGTTCCTGGGACCTCTTGTGAATGGATTGTACTGGGTTCTTCCATCCTGCTTTATCCTGTTCCCCCCTCTTCCCTTTTTTTTTTTCTTTTTTCCTCCTCTCTTTTTCCCCTTCGCTTATTTATGCCATTCTCTTTTGAGAATGAGAATGAATGAATGAAGCTTTTCTGCCTTTTTTCCTCTGGATGAGGCAATATTACACGTTCACTCCAGATGCTCCTTCTATCTACAGTTTTAGTTGGGTAGGAATGTTGGCAGAGTACTGGATATGTATAGTCTGATTTTTCTGTTTGCTTTCCTGATAATGGGTCGTAGTTATTGATATATTAAAGTAGAAGTTCACCCCAACACTAAAACCTGTAAATCTACAGGCATTCACAATCTAAAACTAACCTATTTAGCCCTGTAAAGAAGAAATTGTGATACATAACTTTTCTGAAGCCACTCTGGTCTGGTCCCATGCTAAGCTGTCAGCGGCGGCTTCGCTGTGGAGTCAGGTGCAGAGGAAGCAGCCGACAACGGAAGTCCCATAGCAACTCTATGGGTGACGTCACTTCCCTGGCATTTCACAACCGTTGTCGGCTGTCTCCTGCACATAGCTTCTGCTGCTGGAGACCGGACCTTCAAACAAGGTGTAGCAAATGTATGTATGTATGTATAGCGATTTTTTCTTTACAGGGTTAGATAGGTTAGGCTTAAATTGTGAATGCCTGTAGATTTACAGATTTTAGTTTTAGGGTGAACTTCTACTTTAACATGTTCACAAACGTTATCTGTGCTGTATATACATAAGAACCTTTTATGCATTCAAACTGTACTTTGGATTTTTGTTGATTTGAGTTATGTTATACCTGTTTTTTTTTTAAAGAGCAGTAAACAACACTTAGAAACTGAGAAATCACACTTCTTGGTTTGCCAGTATATACTGTATATGTGTGTGATAATAGGAGCAGGACAGTAAATGAGATAGCAAAACTGAGACTCATCCGGTTTCCTTGGTTCCTTGGATTTTTTTTCCACTTTAACCCTTTGTTTTCTTTCTTGTGGCATCTCCATAATGTGTGACACTGGGCTTCAAATATGTAACAACAGAAGAAGGTGTAACAATAGAAGCAACACATCAACATGAGATGGCAAACCTGGCTGACACATCTCGGGCTGAAACTCACCCGGCTTCCTTGGTTCCTTAGGTTTTTTTTGCCACTCTCTCCTTCCCGTGGCATTATTAAAATGTGTGACATTAGACTTTGAGGAAGGCTGACGTGCATGTACTCTTTTCTTTTCCACGGTAATAGGTGGTTGAGAAACTAGCAGCATGAAAGAAATGAAACAGAAATTAACTGAAAATGGTTTAAATATGTCACTGTCTTGCAAGATCCTGAGGCTGCGTGCCCCTTGACATCTTGCACATTAAAGATTTGCATGCTTAGAATGTGTCATTTGACATTTCACTTGTAGGAGCTTATGTCTACCTGTCAGGAGGAACTGTATAGGATTAGAGAAAAAGTAAGTTACAAAAAATATCAAGTAGAACAAAAATTTGGCCCCTGATATCATTACATTACATTTCTTACTTGCTAAATGACTGCCTATGAAATCATTGCCGAATTTAAATACATACATTGTAAAAATTAGCAAACGTGTGGTCTGTGGAAAAATATGCTTTTCATCGATCATGTGCACAAATATTATGAATATCCTGGCAGGGTAAAATGTCCCTAATTGTAACATTGCACCCAATGGTAAAACATACTTCCCAACTTTAGAAGTTGATAATGTGGGACATTTCAGGGGCACAGTAACTTGTGGTGCACATGGCACGTTGTGGCACAAAATAGGCATGGTTTAAAAATGGGTGTGGTTCAGTTATGATGGCTCGAAGGGAACAGTCTGTTACCCCAGGAGGAGTATTAATGCTGTGTGCGCACCACATGTCAGAGAACAGTGCGTGTGGCCAAACTATTACCAGTGGGGGAGCGGGGGGGGGGGTAAAGGGGCACGGTTAAACAAAATCTGGGCTTCACTGTACCTATTAAATATGCTTTTTTTTTTTGCTTTTTTGCTTTTTTTGATTAAATTCTGTGTACTGAAAATAGACAGAGAGATAGCACTTTTTCCCAAGCCTACCTTAAAGAAGAACACCATCCCAGCCCCCGCCCCCCCCCCCCCCAAACTATCAAAACTATATTTTTGCTAATAATGCACAAAATTATATTAACAGACACAAACACAACATAACTTACGGTACAAAATTCCCACTAAATCTAAAGGATAAAACTGTATTGATTTAATAAATGAAGCTAAATGTCTGTATGTGAATGGTGTGAATGAGGTCTTGGGGTTCTTCACACGGGGACTGTGGCCTGTACAGTCTAAAGCGACAGTTTATGTGGCTAGTGCTGCTTGACAGGGCCGTTTTTTCCACTGGGCACGCTGGGCAGTTGCCCGGGGGCCCCACTTGTCTGGAGGGCCCCATCCAGGGCCGATCCTCACTGCACTGGTTGCTCACTTGCTAGAATCGCCGGCCACCTGGCATCTAGCTAGCAACCAGTGACATCATTCAGAGGCTGCAGCTGCCCCAGCATTCATAGCGTGCCGCGGCCACCCCAGCTGCTAGTGAACAAGCTCTGCCCACCTCTGCCATGTTCTTCAGACAGCACGGAGAGGGAGCGGAGCAGAAAGACGGCCCTTGATAGCTGGCGCTGCCTTTCTGCTGTGAGTGACACACTGTACTGCACCAGGCCAGCGGCCTCAAGTAAGTCTAACACTATCTACTTAAGTGAGTTCAAGTTGTGCGTCAAACACAGCCACTGTCTGTGCCCCTCAAAAGCTGCCACTGTGCCCATCAAACACAGCCACTGTACCCATCAATGCTGCCACTGTGCCCATCAAAGCTGCCACTGTGCCCATCAAAGCTGCCACTGTGCCCATCAAAGCTGCCACTGTGCCCATCAAATGCAGTCACTGTGCCCATCAAAGCTGCCACTGTACCCATCAAACGCAGCCACTGTGCCCATTAAATGCAGCCACTGTGCCCATTAAATGCAGCCACTGTGCCCATTAAATGCTGCCACTGTGCCCATCAAAAGATGCCACTGTGCCCATCAAAAGATGCCACTGTGTCCATCAAAAGATGCCACTGTGCCTATCAAAAGATGCCACTGTGCCCATCAAACACAGCCACTGTGCCCATCAAACACAGCCACTGTGCCCATCAAAGCTGCCACTGTGCCCATCAAAGCTGCCACTGTGCCCATCAAAGCTGCCACTGTGCCCATCAAACGCTGCCACTGTGCCCATCAAAAGCTGCCACTGTGCCTATCAAACACAGCCACTGTGCCCATCAAACACAGCCACTGTGCCCATCAAAGCTGCCACTGTGCCCATCAAACGCTGCCACTGTGCCCATCAAACTCGTGTTATATTGTCCAAACATTGTGTTAATGTTTAAACACTGATTTTGTTGGAAGTACCAATAAATATAGCCTTATTAATAATTTGCATTTTTATTCTCGTGCGTGATTGTGTAGACAGGGCCCCAGTACACTGTATTGCCCGGGAGCCTATAATGCTCTTAAGATGGCCCTGCTGCCTGAAGCTGTGTGCAGGCAGCCTATGTTACGTTATGGAGACCAGCAGCTGTACGAAGACATGCACAGGTCCTAATTTGACAGATGTGTGGGTGCAGGTGTACAGCCCTGAACATAGACAGTGTGCATTCGGGGCCACTGATCCACAAATCCCAAAAATATTATTACATCTGGGGATGAGTGTTGCTTTAACTTGCAGAACTCTGCTTGATTGTTTTATACCATCTCAGTTGCATCTTCCACCCCCCCCCCCAAAAAAAAATTACTATAGGTATCATTGTAGTTGAAGGGGCCTGCTGTTTTGCGTTCCTATCCCTACAGAGATGCTATCTGCATATTCTCATTATGGTTTGTGTAGGTTAATTTGTTTCCATTCACCATTTGCCCCAGATCAGCCTTTCTCAATCTATTTAACAAGGAGGAACCCTTGAAATACCTTTCTGGTCTCTGGGAACCCCTGCTAAAAATGTTTGTATCTACAGCTCATTGTACATTAGTGTGAGGGTCAAAATGAAGAAGTTGCTCCTTACATTTAGGGTCAGTAGGAAGAATCCTCCATGTCTTATGCCGCGTACACACGGTCGGACTTTTCGTCTACAAAAGTCCAACGGACGCTGACGGACTAAAGCTGGCTGGTAATCCGATCGTGTGTGGGCTTCTCCGGACTTTCAACATACTTTTTTAGCCTCAAATCCGACGTACTTTAGATTTGAAACATGCTTCAAATCTTTACTTCGTAACTACGACGGACCCCGAAATCCGCTCGTCTGTGTGCTAGTCCGACGGACAAAAAGCCACGCTAGGGCACCTATTGGCTACTGGCTATGAACTTCCTTATTTTAGTCCGGTGTACGTCATCACGTAAGAATTCGATGGACTTTTGTGTGATCGTGTGTAGGCAAGTCTGTTCGTTAGAAAGTCCGCCGCAAGTCCGTCGAAAGTCCGCCGAAAGTCTGCCGGAAGTCTGTCGGACAGGCTGTCTGACTTTTGTAGACGAAAAGTCCGACCGTGTGTACGCGGCATAAAAGATACTGTAGCTGAAAAGATAACTGTTGTCAGTGGATACTCATCTGAGAGACAGAAGTTGCTCATTGCTCAGGGTGCTCAAGGAATCCCTAGCAACCTCTGGAGGAACCTCAAGGTTCCACAGGACCCTGGCTGAGAAAGGCTGTCCTAGATATTGGTGTTCGACAACTGTTGGTATATCAGATTACTGCTTCCTTCAAAGACTGCTGTGAAACGTTCTATGCATATGTATGAAGTTTTAACACTAACACCACACAAAAATACTTCAGCATTAGGGATGAGCCGAACACCCCCCGGTTCGGTTCGCACCAGAACCCGCGAACGGACCGCAAGTTCGCACGAACGTTAGAACCCCATTGACGTCTATGGGACTCGAACGTTCGAAATCAAAAGTGCTCATTTTAAAGGCTAATTTGCATGGTATTGTCCTAAAAAGGGTTTGGGGACCCGGGTCCTACCCCAGGGGACATGTATCAATGCAAAAAAAACTTTTAAAAACGGCCGTTTTTTCGGGAGCAGTGATTTTAATGATGCTTAAAGTAAAAAAAAAAAAGTGAAATATTCCTTTAAATATCGTACCTGGGGGGTGTCTATAGTATGCCTGTAAAGTGACGCGTGTTTCCCATGTTTAGAACAGTCCCTGCACCAAATGTCATTTTTAAAGGAAAAAATCTCATTTAAAACTGCTTGCGGGTTTAATGTCATGTCGGGTCATGGCAATATGGATGAAAATCAGTGAGACAAACGGCATGGGTACCCCCCAGTCCATTACCAGGCCCTTTGGGTCTTGTATGGATATTAAGGGGAACCCCGCACCCAAATTAAAATAAGGAAAGGTCCCTATATACTCTGAACAGCAGTATTCAGGCGGTGCAAACAAGACAGGGACTGTAGGTTTGTTGTTAAGTAGAATCTGTTTGTAATTTTGAACATTTTTAATGTGTTTAGCTCCAGCCAAAAAATCTTTTCTAAGCTTTTTGGAAAACATAGGGAAGGGTTATCACCCCTGTGACATTTGTTTTGCGTCTTTCCTCCTCTTCAGAAGATTTCACCTCACTTTTTTGTCCCAATGAAAAATGTTTTTTGAAAATTTGGGTTTTTTTGTGGAACAAGGATTGGAAAGCATCAGTGGAAAGGAGAAATTGTTTTCCCATATTAACTCTTACAGGAGAGAATTTCCCTTCCTTAGGGGTAGATTTCATCTCACTTCCTGTTGTCTCCTTCCGTTTGCAAGTAGGAGTCGTTTGTAAGTTAGATGTTTGAAAGTAGGGTCCTGCCCTATATACTCAGCAGAAATTTGGGCCTTAGGTGTTGCTGTGGCCAAAACACTGTAAGCCCTCACAGGGCCCTGCTGTGAAATATTAGATCAAGAATTGTAATTACATGCCCCTGTTGAACAGGAGCTGAAAAATTAGGCCTTAGGCACTGGTGCTGGTGCCACAACACTGCAACCCCTCACAGACACTCTAGTTGGAACGCAGGAACGAGCCCTGCTGCAAAGTATTGCATCAAAAATTGTAATTACACGCCCCTGTTAGACAGGGGCAGAAAAATTGGGCCTTAGGCACTGGTGCTGGTGCCACAACACTGCAACCCCTCACAGACACTCTAGTTGGAACGCAGGAACGAGCCCTGCTGCAAAGTATTGCATCAAAAATTGTAATTACACGCCCCTGTTAAACAGGGGCTGAAAAATTGTGCCTTAGGCACTGGTGGTGGCGCCCAGAACCAAAAATGTTCTTACAAGCTATCAGCGTGATGATTGAGGAGGAAGAGGATAATTACTCAGGGATAGTCACTCAGCATCAGCATAGGCAGTCTTTGAAGGGATCTGAGATTTCAAAAAAAATTATTCGGTTACATCTGCATCAGGTGCTTGGTAGCTGGTGGTGATCCAAGACTGATTCATTTTTATGAAGGTCAGCCGATCGACCGAGTCGGTGGACAGACGCACCCTGTGATCGGTTACCACGCCTCCAGCAGCACTGAATGTGCGTTCCGAAAGAACGCTGGATGCAGGACAGGCCAGTAGCTCAATTGCATACTGTGCAAGCTCTGGCCAGTGATCCATCCTCAAGACCCAGTAACCCAGAGGATTTTCGGTGGGAAAGGTGTCCAAGTCTGATCTTGCCCCTAGGTATTCCTGCACCATGTAAAACAGACGCTGGCGATGGTTGCTGGAACCGATCATACCTTGGGGCTGCGGACCAAAAAATTGTCTGAACGCATCGGTCAGACGGCCACCTTCTCCACCGCTCCTTCTTTGACTGACCGAAGCCTCAGCAACACGTTGTCCAGAAACAGGAGTTTGTAACCTCCCAGTCTCTGGGAACGCGTTGCACAGACCTTTCTGCAAGGCCTCCCGAAGATGTTTCATCCTCTGCTCCCTCTGCGATGGCAAGATAAGGTCCGCAACCTTACCCTTGTAACGTGGATCAAGGAGGGTTGCCAGCCAGTATTGGTCCTTCTCCTTGATACCACGAATACGAGGATCCTTACGCAGGCTTTGCAGGATCAGGGAGGCCATGCAGCGTAGGTTTGCTGAGGCATTCGGTCCGGAGTCCTCTGGGTCACTAAGGACAACAACGTCCGCAGCCACCTCCTCCCAGCCACGTACAAGTCCATGTGTTCCTTGGGACTGATCCCTTAAAGACTGCTGATGCTGAGTGCCAGGCTCCACCTCCATACTGACACAATCTTCCTCCTCCTCCTCCTCCTCCTCCTCGTCCTCTTCCTGTGTGATCGGCGGGCACGCAGGAACACTGTCTGGATAAAGGGGGCCTTGAGAGCTAAGGAAGTCCTCCTCTTCCTGCCTCTGTTCTGCCTCAAGTGCCCTGTCCATTATTCCACGCAGCGTGTGCTCCAACAGGTGGACAAGGGGGACAGTGTCACTGATGCATGCACTGTCAGTGCTCACCATCCTCGTGGCCTCCTCGAATGGTGACAGGACAGTGCATGCATCCCTGATCATGGCCCACTGGCGTGGGGAAAAAAAACCAAGGTCCCCTGACCCTGTCCTGGTGCCATAGTCGCACAGGTACTCATTGATGGCCCTCTGCTGCGTGTGCAGCCGCTGCAGCATGGCCAACGTCGAGTTCCACCTGGTGGGCATGTCACAGATTAGGCGGTTCTTGGGCAGGTTAAACTCCTTTTGGAGGTCCGTCAGCCGAGCACTGGCATTATATGACCGGCGGAAATGCACAGAGACTTTCCTGGCCTGCCTCAGGACATCCTGTAAGCCCGGGTACCTGCCCAAGAACCGCTGCACCACCAAGTTAAGGACGTGAGCCAAACAGGGCACATGGGTCAGTTGTCCCTGTCGGAGGGCAGAGAGGAGGTTGGTGCCATTGTCGCAAACCACCATTCCTGCCTTAAGTTGGCGTGGCGTCAACCACCTCTGAACCTGCCCCTGCAGAGCTGACAGAACCTCTGCCCCAGTGTGGCTCCTGTCCCCCAAGCACACCAGCTCAAGCACCGCATGGCATCTTTTGGCCTGCGTACTTGCGTAGCCCCTTGAACGCCTACGGAGCACCGCTGGTTCCGAGGAAGAGGCCATGGAGGAAGAAGAAGAGGAGGGGGTGGAGGAGAGAGGTGTGTCACAATCAGCATTTTGGAGGCGTGGTGGCGGAACAACCTCCAACACTACTGCACCTTGTCCTGCATCCTTCCCAGCTGCCAGCAGAGTCACCCAATGCGCCGTGAAACTTAAGTAACGTCCCTGTCCATGCCTGCTGGACCATGAGTCAGCGGTAATATGCACCTTACCGCTGACCGCCCTGTCCAGCGAGGCATGGACATTGCCTTCCACATGCCGGTAGAGAGCCGGAATCGCCTTCCGTGAGAAAAAGTGGCGTTTGGGTACCTGCCACTGAGGAACCGCACATTCCACAAACTCACGGAAGGGGGCAGAGTCTACCAACTGAAAAGGCAGCAGTTGAAGTGCTAGCAATTTTGCCAAGCTAGCATTCAACCGCTGGGCATGTGGATGGCTGGGAGCAAACTTCTTTCGGCGGTGCAGCAGCTGGGGCAGGGAAATTTGCCTGGTACAATCTGACGTCGGTGTACCAAAAGCAGATTGCCCACAAGTACTTGGCTGTGACACACCTAATTCTACACCTTCATTCCTCTCACTGCAGGTCTCAGAGAGGACTGAAGGTCTAGTGGGGTTGGAAATCTCAGCTGATGAGGAGCAAGGAGAGATCCTCTTTGTTCTTTGGTGTGGGTCTTTTAGATACGCTTGCCAACGAACTGCATGGCAGGTCAACATATGTCTGGTCAAGCATGTGGTACCCAAGCGGGAGATGTTTTGGCCACGCGAGATACGCTTGAGACATATGTTGCAAATAGCAGCGGTGCGATCTGATGCACTCGTCTCAAAAAAGGCCCACACCAAAGAACTTTTTGAATAACGCGCAGAGACTGCAGCGCCCTGCACATGTGGAGCTTTGGGGTGTGATGCAGTCAATGTGCTGCCCTTAGGCTGGCCCCTGGAGGGCATCCTGCCTAGTTGGTGATGTGCCACCTCCTCCTCCTCCTCCTCCTCCTCCTCTCTCCTATCAGGCACCCACGTTGAGTCAGTGACCTCATCATCCCCTCCCTCCTCATCACTGGAGCAAACCTGGCAGTATGCTGCAGCAGGGGGAGCATGACTGCCAGATTGCTGTCCTTCTTGGGCACCCCCTCTGTCCGTGCTCATGTTACTGCCTTCATTGAGCTCAGTATCATCATCAGAGCCTTCCAAACGCTGGGCATCCTCCTGGAGCATGTACCCAACACTGTGGTCAAACAGTTCGAGGGAATCCTCATGAGGACATGGTGGAGCTAGGGAAGGAGTCACTGATGACATTGAGCTGAGGGAAGAGGCCGCTGCTTTGCCAGACAAAGCACCCTGGGCATGGGTGAGAGAGGATGAGGAGGATGAGGACGGCTTGGTCATCCACTCGACCAAGTCTTCCGCATGTTGCGGCTCAACACGGCCAGCTGCCGAAAAAAAGGCCAAGCGTGTCCCATGGCCACGTGCTGATGAGGATGCACCGTCTCCACGACCAGCACTAGACACAGAGCCTGCTTGCCCTCTCTTATTGGCTTGTGACTGTCTGCCTCTCCTTCTTGGCCTTCCAGACATACTAATGGCCTGTAGCTGCACTAAGCTGGGATAGAACACCTGTAATTTTCTTCAGGTAGCTTTATATACTGTAACCAGACAAGCCTGCCTGTCAGTAGGAAGATAACAGGAACGGATCTAGCTGAACACTGTGAGCAGGACGCACTGTACTAAATGTAAATAGTCTAGCTGCCTGACCGTGGTACTAATAGGATCAAAAAGAACACCTGTAATTTTCTTAAGGTAGCTTTATATACTGTAACCAGACAAGCCTGCCTGTCAGTAGGAAGATAACAGGAACGGATCTAGCTGAACACTGTGAGCAGGACGTACTGCACTAAATGTATATAGCAGGAACGGATCTAGCTGAACACTGTGAGCAGGACGCACTGCACTGAATGTAAATAGCAGGAACGGATCTAGCTGAACACTGTGAGCAGGACGCACTGCACTAAATGTAAATACCAGGAACGGATCTAGCTGAACACTGTGAGCAGGACGCACTGCACTGAATGTAAATAGCAAGAACGGATCTAGCTGAACACTGTGAGCAGGACGCACTGTACTAAATGTAAATAGTCTAGCTGCCTGACCGTGGTACTAATAGGATCAAAAAGAACACCTGTAATTTTCTTAAGGTAGCTATATATACTGTAACCAGACAAGCCTGCCTGTCAGTAGGAAGATAACAGGAACGGATCTAGCTGAACACTGTGAGCAGGACACACTGTACTAAATGTAAATAGTCTAGCTGCCTGACCGTGGTACTAATAGGATCAAAAAGAACACCTGTAATTTTCTTCAGGTAGCTTTATATACTGTAACCAGACAAGCCTGCCTGTCAGTAGGAAGATAACAGGAACGGATCTAGCTGAACACTGTGAGCAGGACGTACTGCACTAAATGTATATAGCAGGAACGGATCTAGCTGAACACTGTGAGCAGGACGCACTGCACTGAATGTAAATAGCAGGAACGGATCTAGCTGAACACTGTGAGCAGGACGCACTGCACTAAATGTAAATACCAGGAACGGATCTAGCTGAACACTGTGAGCAGGACGCACTGCACTGAATGTAAATAGCAGGAACGGATCTAGCTGAACACTGTGAGCAGGACGCACTGCACTGAATGTAAATAGCAGGAACGGATCTAGCTGAACACTGTGAGCAGGACGCACTGCACTGAATGTAAATAGCAGGAACGGATGTAGCTGAACACTGTGAGCAGGACGCACTGCACTAAATGTAAATACCAGGAACGGATCTAGCTGAACACTGTGAGCAGGACGCACTGCACTGAATGTAAATAGCAGGAACGGATCTAGCTGAACACTGTGAGCAGGACGCACTGCACTGAATGTAAATAGCAGGAACGGATCTAGCTGAACACTGTGAGCAGGACGCACTGCACTGAATGTAAATAGCAGGAACGGATGTAGCTGAACACTGTGAGCAGGACGCACTGCACTAAATGTAAATACCAGGAACGGATCTAGCTGAACACTGTGAGCAGGACGCACTGCACTGAATGTAAATAGCAGGAACGGATCTAGCTGAACACTGTGAGCAGGACGCACTGCACTAAATGTAAATACCAGGAACGGATCTAGCTGAACACTGTGAGCAGGACGCACTGCACTGAATGTAAATAGCAGGAACGGATCTAGCTGAACACTGTGAGCAGGACGCACTGCACTGAATGTAAATAGCAGGAACGGATCTAGCTGAACACTGTGAGCAGGACGCACTGCACTGAATGTAAATAGCAGGAACGGATGTAGCTGAACACTGTGAGCAGGACGCACTGCACTAAATGTAAATACCAGGAACGGATCTAGCTGAACACTGTGAGCAGGACGCACTGCACTGAATGTAAATAGCAGGAACGGATCTAGCTGAACACTGTGAGCAGGACGCACTGCACTGAATGTAAATAGCAGGAACGGATCTAGCTGAACACTGTGAGCAGGACGCACTGCACTGAATGTAAATAGCAGGAACGGATGTAGCTGAACACTGTGAGCAGGACGCACTGCACTAAATGTAAATACCAGGAACGGATCTAGCTGAACACTGTGAGCAGGACGCACTGCACTGAATGTAAATAGCAGGAACGGATGTAGCTGAACACTGTGAGCAGGACGCACTGCACTAAATGTAAATACCAGGAACGGATCTAGCTGAACACTGTGAGCAGGACGCACTGCACTGAATGTAAATAGCAGGAACGGATCTAGCTGAACACTGTGAGCAGGACGCACTGCACTGAATGTAAATAGCAGGAACGGATCTAGCTGAACACTGTGAGCAGGACGCACTGCACTGAATGTAAATAGCAGGAACGGATCTAGCTGAACACTGTGAGCAGGACGCACTGCACTAAATGTAAATAGCAGGAACGGATCTAGCTGAACACTGTGAGCAGGACACACTGCACTAAATAGTCTAGATAGAAGATAACAGGAACGGATCTAGCTAAACTGAATACAGTGTATATATATATATGCAACACCTGGGATGCATATATATACACAATACACTGTAAGTGCAGCTAACTGACTGACTGTTCTGCCTAATCTATCTAACTCAAATCAAATGACACTGTCTCTCTCTCTCTCTATCTCTCAGCACACCGGAACACACACTACACAGGGCCGCCGTGCAGGCGGCCTTATATAGTGTGGGGTGTGTACTAAATCCCCTGAGCCATAATTGGCCAAAGCCACCCTGGCTTTGGCCAATTACAGCTCTCTCTACTGACGGCGCTGTGATTGGCCAAGCATGCGGGTCATAGTGCATGCTTGGCCAATCATCAGCCAGCAATGCACTGCGATGCCGCAGTGAATTATGGGCCGTGACGCGCCACACGAATTTGGCGCGAACGGCCCATATCGTTCGCAATTCGGCGAACGACCGAACAGCCGATGTTCGAGTCGAACATGGGTTCGACTCGAACACGAAGCTCATCCCTATTCAGCATGTTTTAAGCACAATACATAATTTTGTACTTTAGAAATGTATCCTAGCATGGTAGTCAGCTTACCTGTATTTGATTTCTGTGTTTTGTTGACAGTACTAGAATGCAATACAGCTTTATTTCTTATAGGTTCTTTGTCCTTTATAGAGGGTAGTTTGGACACAGTGCTGGTGTACTGATGTTTCATGTCGCCATTCTCATCTCCCAGCCTCCCAGGAATCTATATGGCAGAAGAATATTATTAAAGTGAATCCTGTTCCAGGCAAATATAGTGCATTTAATGGGAGGATGAAGTATTTTCAATTATTTTTTAGATATACTATATGTGTCAGATGGCATGTCCCATGCTGGGAACTGTTGTTCCTTCCACTAGTTGCCACATCACTACTGTGTCCTGTAATGAAAAAGCATCCGGTGAAACCTACACCATCTCACACGGTGTTTGGGGGGGATTACACTATGGTAAAGCATTGCAATAACGACATTCTAGAAAAGCACTGTTTTATTTTAGATTGAGTTTGAAGATGTTTCAGGTTCTCTGTGGCAAATTTTCATTCTGCAGCCATCTGCATTACTGGCTATGTCTCTGTATTTTCAGCTATCTTCTGCATAGTCCTGAATCTTGCCATGTTAAAAGGTAGATCAGTGCATTCCATGGTTTAGACATTACCTTCTATACAGTATGAGCCCACAGCAAATGTATCCCCACACACATGAAAATGAGATTACACAACCTTGAATCGTGTATTATAATTAATCACACAAAACCTCTTTGGCTTCACATTTAATAATCTCACTATCTATTTTTGTCGGGTGCAGTGATTAACACTTAAATGTGTTCACAATGTATTAAATTAACAGATTCCTTTTGTTTTGGCTGTTTTTTTTTTCTTTCTTATTTTGTGTAGGTGTCTGAGTTGTTTGCTGGTATAACTTATAAACAAGAGATACATTTCCTATAAAAATGTCAAGCAGTTCTTAATTTTGGTTTTACAAATCAGTTTGTTTATGAAAAGGAAAAAAAACATGCAGTGTTTTCTTTTCATATAAGCTGTATACTGAGATACCAAAACTTATCAATATTTTGATCTTTGTATCCCACAGTACTCCCCAAATTAAAGAAAAATATGGGCAACTATGGGCAAAATCAGAAATGACAACTATGATGTAGACTACCACTAGCATTAACACAGCAATTTTTTTGCTTTCAGGAGTCCTGCCTGTAATAATTGTATTATCTGTTCTTTCTTCTTCAGCGCCAGAAGATTTACCTCCCTTCATGACCAAACCATTTTTTTGCATTATGGCACTGCATTACTTTAACTGACAATTGCAACAAATAAAATGTATGTAGCGCTGGTAGATTTGCAATCTACCGCATGTTAGGTAAATTTAGTAACTTGTGCGTTAGGAAGGTTAATAAAATGATAAGGGAATACAGACGGCGCTGCCCTCAATGTGATTGGGTGAAGTAAACTGAAATAATAAGTGAACCCAAGCTATGTATTCGTGATACAATCTAACTGCATATGCAAACGTGGTCCAAAAAGATTCAAACAGATCAACAAACACAAGGCGGTTGCCGTAGTGCATACGACACTACTGCTAAAATGAAGGAAAAAATAAAATAGAATGTTCGCAGTGAGTAAAATAAACAATAAAGTGAAAGACTATAAGTGGTATAACAAATCAGGAAGGTTAAGTTTGTCTCTGTTCCAGCTTGGCTGACGTTGTGTGTATTTCCGTGCTGACCGGTGGGTGTCGCTGTTACCACTGGTTAGTGTTGGAAAGGCAACGTGTTGAAGCGTATGGATGCTCTTCTGTCCCGGAGACAACTCGGTGGAGGTGGTCCTCCGAGTTGCATTCTGGGTGAGGGTATTTATGGGACAGACGCCATATTTTGGGGTTCGTTTTTTCAGCCACCTGCTGGCCCTCCTGGCCGACAGGTATGCGTTAAGGAGCTACCTCGTGGCCCTCCGTTCCGGAGGCCCACGATACTACGGCGCAGGGGTGGGTCCAGAGGCTTGTCTGGGGCCTACCACCGCGGCCGAGGAATGGTCCTGAGCTGTCGGTCCTGTGTGACAAAGCTGGACAACCGAGGAGATCCCAGAGGAGGACCCATCTTGCAGGGATCATGCAGAGTGCTGGTCTATAGAGGGGCCTGGTGACTCGGTTGGAGGACGTATCCGAAAGTAAATATACAGCATAGTGTTGCCGGGTTGGCTTAAAGGTTCAAGCACTGTGACTGACATTCACTACAGAAAATCTGATACATCCTGTGGCAGAGAATCGTACGGGTTTTGCTCCCAAACAAGTCTGTGGCAGAGACTTTGATTCGTGCTGTGTACTGGCTGCTAGACCGGTGAGAGAGGCCTATCCAGACGAGCAAGGAGTGTGTCCCACGAGGGGAGCGCATTCCATATAGTATCTGAATTCTACCAGGACATTTGTCAAAAGAACCCTACAAGAGGATATTTGAGTTTCTTCTGCAAGTTTCTCTTTCCTGCTATTTCCTAAGTCGTTTGTTTAATAAAGCATTGAAAACGTACTCCAGTGTTGGTGCGTGTGTCGTCCAAAAGTAAACTCAGCGGAACCCTAGACCCGGTGACGGTGAAGCAGAGGGAAGCAGAGTGAAGGTAACAGACCCGCTTAAACCAGCAGCTCCACCATGAGTTATTGCTACATGTGGGGGCGTCATCCGGGATTTGTTGACCGTCAATTCTCGCAACCCAGTGGAGTGTTTTACCGGGAGTTTACGGAGAGAGCTGGACTTTGAAAAAAAAAAATCTTTTCAGGAAGAGGAAAGGTTAAACTGCAGGACTTTGCTTCTGAGTGCGTAGACGTGGGGCGCCAGTGAAAGGCCCGGAAGCTACGTGACTGGAAGAACAAGTGGGAGGAGTTACCCTACTTGTTACCGCGTGGGACGCGTGTATGTGTTTGGCGCCAGAGGGAAAGAGGAGCCTCGTGATCTTGCTGAGAAGATCAGAGTGTGGCCATGTCTTTTCCGGCGTTGCAATCGGTTATGGGACCGAGAATGTTCCCTACAAGCACCGTGATGAATACTGTGCTATCTGGAACTCTGCTTACAGATACTGGAGTTCGATTGAAGCCGCAGGGGAGGTTTGTCCTGTATACCTCAGGAGATGTTGAGGGACTAGGCATGATCTGCCATCAATGCGAAGGACTGGTCGTGCATCTTCGTCCATTCGGCCGATGTCCGCAATGTGGAGAATACGCGTTTGTGGTGGAGCAACCTACCATGCCGCCCCGTGCTTATCGGATGGATTGGGCAACAGGTATCGCCACAGTAGAAGATGCTACTGCTACGGAGAGAGAGCGACAGGCCGCCACTTTGCCTGTTGTTGCTGACAATGTTCCAAAAGGAGACACTGCTGCTGTTGTCTCATCAGGGGACATTACTTTGGTTTCTGAGTCCACTATGCCTACTCCTGTGGTGCCTACTCAGAGGAAGGTGGGCTGTGTGAAGGCTTCCTGCGGCCGTGGTCGAGGCCTACCCCAGAGGTTACCTGAACTGGAGCTACCAGAGTCTACGTCAGGAATGGGTAAGCCACTGGTGGGGAATGTGTTCGGGACTGTGAATAAATATTTGCCGGCAGAAGAGTTGAGAGATTCAGAAATAGAATCCATGTCGGATCTTTCCGGTGATAAAGACCTATTTGAGACTATGTCACAAGAGCTGTTGTGGTCACAAGGTGAGGATGTTGCCTCCGCAATAACTTTCCCTAAATGGACTGCACTAAATTCTGGGAAGACGTCACCCTGTGTGGAGACACACAGTGCTGTCGCTGGGACTTTACCAAAAATTACTAGTTCACTACAGACACCGCCTGGGTCTATGGTGAGAAAGTCATTGAAGCTAATCAGGAACTTTGGTACAGTGAAGCTGTTTGGGACTATTTGTCTGTACCTAAGCCCTTCAGAAAGACTGGATGTTCTGTCAGGATGGATGAACGTTTTAACGGATGCTTTGTACATTGGAATTTCGGTCGGCACATCTATGCTGACAAAGTGGTAATCTGCAGACCAGGAAAGGACAATGTTGTGTACTTTATTACCACTGTGGATAAAGAGGGAAAATCGTTGACTTTGCCAGATCCCCGGTTTTACTGGTAACTATGGACAACAGAACTTTGAAGTTACTTAGCTAGATAGTGTCAGGGTAAAGAGATCTGCGTGGTCAAGATCTACAGATTCTGTTCAGTGTTTAAATCCAAGGACTTCTTTTTTGCTAGCCGGATTTCTTTTATAAGAAAAAAATGTATGCAGGGATGGACTCCTAAAGAATATTTTTTTTGGTATAGATTATGGGAAGAGAGTCTCATTTTTAAATGAGGCTTTGCTCCTACTGTTGTATAGGATGTACATATGTGTGTTTAACTATGTTTCCTTTTCAGGGATCATCGGATCATGTATTGAGCTGGGAGGCTTTTCAGCTAGTTAGATAGTGAGGTTGTGTACAATCATACTGTGGTTTGTTTGCGGCTGTAAACATAATGTTCTATAGATATAAGTCTTATAATGTCTTTAAACTGTCCTTTCTCTCTCTTTGTCTATCCAAAGTTATAAGAAACTCAAATGCTTACTCTCAGGCTTGAGAGTTATTGTTACTGTTTTTGGACAGACGTTGGGGACAACGTCTACTGTAGTGGGGGGAGTATGTAGCACTGGTAGATTTGCAATCTACCGCATGTTAGGTAAATTTAGTAACTTGTGCGTTAGGAAGGTTAAGTTTGCCTCTGTTCCAGCTTGGCTGACGTTGTGTGTATTTCCGTGCTGACCGGTGGGTGTCGCTGTTACCACTGGTTAGTGTTGGAAAGGCAACATGTTGAAGCATATGGATGCTCTTCTGTCCCGGAGACAACTCATGGAGGTGGTCCTCCGAGTTGCATTCTGGGCGAGGGTATTTATGGGACAGACGTCATATTTTGGGGTTCGTTTTTTCAGCCACCTGCTGGCCCTCCTGGCCGACAGGTATGCGTTAAGGAGCTACCTTGTGGCCCTCGTTCCGGAGGCCCATGATACTACGGCGCAGGGGTGGGTCCAGAGGCTTGTCTGGGGCCTACCATCGCGGCCGAGGAATGGTCCTGAGCTGTCGGTCCTGTGTGACGAAGCTGGACAACCGAGGAGATCCCAGGGGAGGACCCGTCTTGGAGGGATCACGCAGAGTGCTGGTCTATAGAGGGGCCTGGTGACTCAATTGGAGAACATATCCGAAAGTAACTATACAGCATAGTGTTGCCGGGTTGGCCTTAAAGGTTCAAGCACTGTGACTGACATTCACTACAGAAAATCTGATACATCCTGTGGCAGAGGATCGTACGGGTTTTGTTCCCAAACAAGTCTGTGGCAGAGACTTTGATTCGCGCTGCGTACTGGCTGCTAGACCGGTGAGAGAGGCCTATCCAGACGAGCAAGGAGTGTGTCCCACGAGGGGAGCGCATTCCATATAGTATCTGAATTCTACCAGGACATTTGTCAAAAGAACCCTACAAGAGGATATTTGAGTTTCTTCTGCAAGTTTCCGTTCCACTTCTTTCCTGCTATTTCCTAAGTCGTTTTTTTAATAAAGCATTGAAAACGTACTCCAGTGTTGGTGCGTGTGTCGTCCAGAAGTAAACTCAACAGAACCCTAGACCCGGTGCCGGTGAAACAGAGGGAAGCAGATTGAAGGTAACAGACCCGCTTAAACTAGCAGCTCCACCGTGAGTTATTGCTACATGTATGTCCTTTTTTACCCACAAATAGTGGAAAATTGAAAAAAGTCTCTTGGTGATATTTGATCACCTCTGCAATTGATTTTTTTGGGGCTATAAACAAAAACAATTTTGGAAAAAAAAACAAAAGTTTTACTTTCTGCTATAAAACATATCCAATAAAAAATGTAAACATTTAAACTTTTTTTCATCAATTTAGGCCAATATGTATTCTGCTACATATTTTTGGTAATAAAATCTCAATAAGCGTATATTGATTGGTTTGCGCAAAAGTTAAAACTGGAGAGTGTAAAATCTGGTGCAGCTTCCAGATTTTTTTTGGCAACGCTTAAATGAACAAGTTGAAGTTAGAAACTGATTGGCTACCATGCACAGATGCATCAGATTTGGCACTCTACAGTTTTAGTAAATCAACCCCACTGTTAAATACTATACGTACAATACACTCACTGCTCATTAAATATATGTATACACTCAGGACCGCGGGGGGGGCAGCTGTGAGTGAATTCTGTTTTGACATAAATCAACTTTTTTTTATATTATAATGTTTCAATATTTCTTTGTCTTGGCATTGACTTGTGTAACAAACTGAATGGGGGGGGGGGGGCTTGGGAGTGAGGGGAGTTTAGGGGGAAGGGGGCGCATGGCACAGTTTGGCATCTTTACCCTGGGCATTAGATGACCTGGGCCTTCAAAGCATGTAAATTTTGCTTGATAATCAGTGCAGTACAGTTTTGCTGTGATGTGTTTGTCATCTCTATCTCTATGATATATATTGCTATATTTTATAGAATTGTCACAGTGTCACTGGGGATGGCATATTTTCTGTTTGCAGATTGCAGAGCTTAATATGTGTCACACACTATAAATTATTTGCTGTGGTCAGACTTGCTGAGATGCAGCTAAGGAGAATCAGCACATTCTGAAAATTATACAATCATCTGAAGACATTGATCTTAGTTGAGAAAATTCATGCCACCTTAACCATTTGTTATAGACTTTATTTTAAACATTTCAGATTGGGTGTGTTTGCCATCCCCTTAACTTGTATACAAGAGATAATTATAATCAGTGAATAAAATAATTATGATGCGTTAGAACTGTCAGATCTCTCACTGAGTGTAGTGTTTGGTAAGAGCTGTTTGTTCTCGCTTGAAACTCATGCCTCTGTTTTTCTTCCCAACTTTGGTAACATATAGACCTGCATTGCTGATAATCATCCATCAGTAACAGATTTTCTTAAATGTTTTAAAAACCTCTATGTCCAAAAATCTACAACGCTGCACCCTGCAAGTGAAAATCTGCGGTTCACCTTCGTATGCAATTAAAACAACTATTTAGGTGCAAGTACATACAGTTCAAGAGGCCCAGGTACATAGTATTATTGCTTATGTTATGGTATTACTCATTTCATAATGCTTTAGGTTGCCTCGAAGCCAAATGCAATAGCAACTAGTGTCTTAGGTGTTACACTCAGATAGATCGGGCAGAGTTTTTCTAAAGGCAAACCTGTGCTTTTCCCAATCAGGGCAAAATAACAGGTTAGCTAGACAGAAGGTACTGTCCCTTATTATTATTTTTCTCCCCCCCTGCCCATCAGATAGCTTTGGGTATGTAGAAACATGTCGCTCTTTACCTTGTATCCCACAATGCTGCCTTGAAAGCTTGCTGTTATGTGGAGGTAAGGTCCAGAGGATGCCTGGTATTCACTTAACCTGTTCTTTTGCCCTAAATTGCCCTAAAACTGAGATGAAGCTGCAGGTCCATTTGCTGCTGTCCAATTGGCAACAGGACAGACTCTCATTTGCTCTCAGTGTTTTAACCACTTGGCAACAGAGCTTGAACTATGGCTCCCCATCTAGCCAACACAGGGAATCATGCCACCTCTTTCCTCTTTCCCCAACAACTTGGAAATCCAACATCACACAGCACACCTACAGACTATGGTCTATAACTTCACAGAATTCAATAGGTGAATGTATAACCAAAACAATTTTTTTTTGTTTTATATGAATTAGAAACCCTGTTGAGTTTTTATTGCTATTTAGGTCCCAACTAGATTACCTTCTCTGTTTGTCCTAGTGAACATGGTCACCAAGGCAGTAAGAAGCAGCAGATTCAGAGTTGAGAGTAAATCTTCAAATAGGACACCTGTTCTGGAAACTATTGGAATTCTTTTTACTTTCTTCCTGTTGAGTCTTTGAGACAGAAAGTGAACAGAAATTTCTCCCCAGTGGAACACAGCAAATACAGTGGTTTCAACCCTTCCCTACTTTATCCAAAATAAAAAAAAAATGCTATACATACAAATTTAAGCGGAACACAGAGCTTCTTTTGCTGATCAAGGGCATCCTGTAAGCTTTAACATTCCAGAGCTTACAGTTTTGATTCATGCTGGCAGCAGTCATAGGGTCAGGGAACCTTCCAAAATCCCTTGGTACTGCTTTTCTGCAGTTAAGGAGGTTCTTGAAAAGGTCCTTAAATCTTACATTTCTTTACATTTCTGTTTTTTTCTCAGTTTATTATGAAGAGAATTACATACAGCTCCATGTATCATTCCAATGTTCTCACAAAAAAACTATAGTCCTACCTGTTCTTTTGTGGTCATCCCAGTCCGCCAAGGCTTGATGTAACTTCGAGCTGAGTAGATAGATCTGCCATGTTGAAAGCCGGGCTTTAATGCAGCTTGTTTCTCTCTTACATGCTCAGCCTGCTCCCTCTCCTGCTCTCGGTGACGTAAATAGGCCTGAAAAACAGGTGTGATTCTTAAGCTCAATGACTATATCGTTATCACCAGATGCAGGAATAGTTCAGGATTATATAGAAAAAAAACCAAGTGGGATTGCAGCCTGTTCTTTACCATGACATCTGTTTCTCCCTCAGATCTATACATCTGTCTAGATATCATTTGCAGTGTCTGCACTGCCAAATTCCCTGACAGTTCTTTCTATATACTGTATGCTGTATGTCTTCTTTTCCCATGCTACTCCGTTTAATTGGTAGACCCTAGGGGCTAGATCATATAAATCTCATTTTATATCATATACAATCTGCTGTAATAAGCAAAACAAATGCTACAGTGAATAAAAGAGCTGGAGACATAAAATGTGATACATAACACATTGTAATTGTTAATGAAAAAAATTAAAATGAACACATACATGAATTACAGTGCCTTGCAAAAGTATTCCCCTCCTTGGCATTTTTTGTGTTTTGTTGCCTCACAACCTGGAATTTACTTGGATTGTTTGAGGATTTGCATCATTTAATTTACAGAACATGCTCACAACTTTGAAGATTTTTTTTTTTATTGTGAAGCAAACAAATAGGACAAAATAACAGAAAAAGTCAATGTGCATAACTATTAACCCCCTAAAGTCAATACTTTGTAGAGCCACCTTTTTGCTGGAAGGTTAACCTCATCCCAGCCTCAAATCACACACAGAGTGGTTCAGGTTTTGCTCAAGAATATCCCTGTATTTAGCACCATCCATCTTTCCCTCAACTCTGACCAGTTTCCCAGTCCCGACTGCTGAAAAACATCCCCACAGCTGCCACCACCATGTTTCACTGTGGGGATGGTGTTCTTTGGGTGATGTGATGTGTTGGGTTTGCGCCAGACATAGTGTTTTCTTTGATGGCCAAAAAGTTAAATTTTAGTCTCTTCAGACCAGAGCACTTTCCTCCATACATTTTGGGAGTCTCCCACGTGCCTTTTTGCAAACTCAAAACGTGCCATTTTGTTTTTTGCTAAAAGTAATGGCTTTCTTCTGGCCACTCTGCCATAAAGCCCTATGGAGCTCTATGGAGCATACAGCTTATTGTCGTCCTATGTACAAATACTCCAGTCTCTGCTGTGGAACTCTGCAGCTCCTCCAGGGTTATCTTAGGTCTCTGTGCTGCCTCTCTGATTAATGCCCTTCTTGCCTGGTCCGTGAGTTTTGGTGTGCGACCGTCTCTTGGCAGGTTTGCTGTTGTGCCATGTTCTTTCCATTTGGTTATGATAGATTTGATGGTGTTCCTAAGGATCATCAAAGATTTTGATATCTTTTTGTAACCTAGTCCTGACTTGTACTTCTCAACAACATTGTCCCTTACTTGTTTGGAGAGTTCCTTGGTCTTCAGGGCAGTGTTTGGTTAGTGGTGCCTCTTGCTTAGGTGTTGCAGCCTCTGGGGCCTTTCAAAAAGGTGTGTATATGTAATGACAGATCATGTGACACTTAGATTGCACACAGGTGGACATCATTTCATTAATTATGTGACTTCTGAAGGTAATTGGTTGCACCAGAGCATTTTATGGGCTTCATAACAAAGGGGGTGAATACATACACACATGCCAATTATCAGTTTTTTATTTATGAAAAATAGATTTATGTAAATATTTTTCTAATTTTACTTCACCAAATTAGACTATTGTGTTCTGATCTATCACTTATAATTCAGATTAAAAAACATTGAACTAAAGGCTGCAATGTAATAAAATAGGTAAAAAGCCAAAGGGGGTAAATACTTTTGCAAGGCATTGTATATAGCTTACATAATGCCTGATGACAAAGCCCCTGTCTAGTCTGCTTTGATCGCTTAGATAGGGGAAGCTGGTAGTTTCTGCTGGCACCAAATCTGATTGTTCTCAGGCAAATAGTGATCATCTGGATCTGGCACAATCATGTTATATCTAAGATCACTTTAGTATTACCAATGCTAGGTATTTTGTGCTTTTGTGTTTGGTGAGAAACTGGTAGCATGAAGCGTTTGACATTAAGTCCAGCATTTTAGGAATTTTGGTTATAGACTAAAATGGATTTCTACAACTGCATAGCAAAGGAGCTGCCCTGGTCAAGACCATTATTGACCTTTATTATCTTTTGATTCTTCTTGACATTAGACAGTTTGTGGTCTCCAAACTGTGGCCCAGGGGGCCAGATGTGGCAACTTACTTTCCTTTATCCGTCCAATGAGACAATATTCCTCCCACTGACACCAATGATGAGGCACCATTCCCCCCACTGATGCCAATAATGAGACACTATTCCTCCCACTAAAACCAAGGATGGGGCATTGTTTACTCCCACTGGCTAGTCTGCCCCCCCCCCCCCCCAAGCCAAAAGGACATAAAACAAGTTTAAATGGTTTGGAGACCCCTGCTGTAGACCAGGATCTCTTAATCTGGCCAAGCACTAGAAGAATTTTTGGTTTCAGGAACGATCATCTAATTTTTCCAATTGTTAGGGGTCAAATCGACGTTTGTTTTCCACCACAGTGACAGGAAAATTCGACAGAGCAGGATATAAATTTTTTCTTAAACAAACAAATCTCTAGTAATGTGGTTTTTGTGCAGGAAATTACAAAATGTTAGCAAGCAAAATACTTTCAAAAACAACATTCAAATCATTAAATGTTTTTATAAGAATAAGTACTTTACGCTCTCGCATTGAAACCATTATTTGAAGTTTCAGAGTTTGCTCTGAAATGCTTCATGTCTTGTCTTACTGATTTGTTTTCATGTTGTCTCCCTTGGTAGCATTCCAGTCTGAAACTGGTCCAATTAAGTACAAAGTCCCTCAGGGCTCTGTCTTGGGTCCCTTACTTTTTTGCATTTACATGTTGCCATTTGGTCAGCACTTCTATGCTAATAATAATCACTTCTATGCTAATAATAATCAGATATAGTGTACATCCATAATACACTGGATTCTCTCCTATCCAACTAAATCTGACATAAAAATATGGATGGCTCCTTCAACTAAACTTTGACAAGACTGAAATCGTGCATACTGGCACCCCCATCAACTTTGAAAAGTCTTATATTTCTATCTGTTGATCGTACCGTACTTGGGTAAAAATCTAAACTCAAAAATCTGGGAATGATTTTTGATGCTCACTCAAAATTTGATTTACATATATAGAATGTTGTCAGAACATCTTCTTCGCCTCTTGAGAAACATTGCTCAACTTTGCCCCATGTTATCATACACTAAACAAGCTGATCAAAACATTTTCTCTTTCCCGATCTGACTACTGCAATGCTCTACTTACTGGGGTACCTAGTTCCACACTAAGCAAACTAACTTATGTCCAAAATTCGGCTGCTGGAATCCTGATTAGGTCCAGAGATCATTTTACTCTTATCCTTGAGACCTTGCACTGGCTACCTGTCAGACTTGATTTCAAATTCCTCATGTTCACCTATATTATTCTGCACAGCTTGGCTCAGCATGTCTGTCTGATGTTTTATCACCCTACCCCCCCCCTTTAACCTTTGCCTCTCTAATATTGTTCTTCTGTGTGTCCTTCAAACCAATCTACACTCTACGAGGACAGGGCTCTCTCCTGTTATGCCCCAAAGCGCTGGAATTTTCTTTCCAAGAACATCAGAGATTTGCCTTCTACAAACTCAAATCAAAACTGAAAACTCTTCTTTAGACACCTAATTGTCAAATCCTAACTATACCTAACCTGCTCCCACCCCATTCTATCTACCCTGTAAAGGAAAGATGTCTATACTTACCTATGCTGAGGGCGCTCTGGTCCGGTCATGTAATCGAATCCCAACGTCGACTTCGGTGTAGAAGAGGGACAGCCGGAAATGGATGCCCCATAGTAAGCCTATAGGTGACGTCACCACCCAGACTCTGCAACCGTTGTCGGTGATCTCTCTTCTTCACTGAAGCTGACTGCTGGAGAGATCATGTATAGCCATCTTTCCTTTACAGGGTAGTTAGAATAGGCTTAGAATGGGGGTGGGGTGGGCAGGTTTAAGTATAGTTAGGATTTAACTGAACTTCTACTTTAAAGGTGCGATATAAAATAATATATATTATTATTATTATTATGTTAGGGTATGGTTATTGTTATAGGGTATAAATGGCTGCCTAAGAGGCTGCATTGTTAAATGGGAACCAGAATTTAATTTACAATACCACTTTAGCATGTGTGATGTTTAAGTAAAATCATATTTTAGTAACTATTATGGTGGTGTCCCACATTTTTGTTATTGTGTTAAATATATAAATTAGTAGATCGGCCACTTAGGGGGTGAATTGTATTTTGTTGAATATAAGAAGGACATAATTTCAGTCAGTCAGAGCAGAATGGTAGATCAACATTGAGAGATGCAGGAATTTAGTTAGGCAGAAAACAGACTGCCACGTATATACAGAAAAAGAAAAAAAATACTTAGAATTTTTTTAAAAAAAAACATTAAAACACATTGATAAGGTGATTAACATTTATTTTTTTAGATATATTTGTAGAAGATTAAAGACTTTAGTTTTGTTTTGAAGTGGAACTATGCTCCCCTCTGCTCCAGAGTTCCGCAAGCTTTCATGCTTTCAACATATTCTTCCTGGCTGCTTCTGGGTTCTGGGGTGGCTTCAGCCATCTTGATTGGCCAGACAGGTATGATTTAACTGCAACAAACGCACACATTTACCCCAGCACATAGGGATAAATAACAACTGAGCTGCGTTCAAATCACTCAACCTATATAAAACTAACATTTTATGTTCTATTTCTCTCCTTCTCCATCTTTTTCTGTTTCTCTCTCTTCTACTTCCTTCTCCTTTTGTCTTCCTACCACATATTCATTATTACGGATATATCTGTCCCACAATTATTGATATATCTAATTGTGATCCAATCCAGTTTTATTGTTACTGCGTAGCACTTACATTTTGGAGACGCATGCGCAGAAATATCAATTAAATGAACCTATATTAACAATAATACAGTGCTTAAGGAAAGAAACATTTTTCTCTTTTGGTATTATATGGCTTTATAGAATGGAATTTTTTTTTTATTCTTTCTGCCAAACACTGCTAAGGGTGGAATCCATTTAACAGATTTACTGCTAATTTGCAAGCTAATTACATTTTTGTAATATCAATATATTTTGGGGAAGCGGATTACACAGCTAAAAGGAACAATAGGGTCCTTCTTTGTTCCTGGAACGTTATTTGGCCTTACACTCAGTGATAAAAATATCAATAGTGCGGAGTTACAGAATGGAAACAGATGTTTTGTACAATTTAGATTGGTTTAAAATGCATGTGTGATGAAACAAAAATGAGACATGATTCCATCTATTAAGCACACACCTTATATATTTGTAAGGTTGCTTGAAGTACTGTTTTAGGGCCCGTTCACACCAGATGGATTGGGCTGCGCTGGGCAGCCTTTCCCATCGCAGTCCCAATGCATAGACAAAGTAAATTGTAAGGTAAGTACAATAAGGTAAGTTAGGGTAAGTAAGTTCAGACCATCACACTGCTGTTTTTTATTTATTGCAGCATGCTGCAATGCAGTACAGCACAATGCAATGCTGCTGCAACAAATCGAACTTAAAGCGGTTGTATACCCGCAAAAAAAATTTTTTTCTACCCCTGTAAAGAAAAAGGCATAATGAGCTAGTATGCACCGCATACTAGCTCATTATGAAATACTTACCTTAGAACGAGGCGTCGGTATCTTACCTGGTCCACGCCGAGGGAGCTGTCATGTTGCCTCGGCGTGTCTTCCGGGTATCGTGGTTCCAGCGCTGTGAGTGGCTGGAGCCGCGATGTCATCACTCCCGCGCATGCGCGTGGGAGATTTCTTACCCGGCAAGGTCCGGCAGTTGCCGGGCCTTCAGCCGAGAATCCCCTGTGCGCATGCTCCACTGCAGTCAGCGGCTCATAGCAAGGGGAATATCTCCTTAGACGTATAGGTTTAGGAGATAATTTTTTTACCTACAGGTAAGCCTTATTATAGGCTTACCTGTAGGTAAAAGTTACCAAAAACAGTATACAACCACTTTAAAGAGGAAGTTTACCCATAACAACTATGCTCTTTAGCAAGGAACATACATTCCACATTAATATTTATGCTACCAAAATGAAGTCTGTAGTCTGGCTCCATGTGTGCTGTAAATTGCCTCCAGCATTGCCCCTGCTTCTTCTTGCCAGAGGCTGCCATTTTGCTGAAGCCCAGAGACCCTGAGCAGTAGTAAATCATAAAGTGAAACTAAACCCATCGATTTAATGCTTTTAAAAAACAGTTACATTCCTGGAATGCTGGGATTGATAACTGTCACATTTGCTTGTGTCCTCAATCAAACTGTCAAACCATCAAATGGCTGGTGTCATGTACAGCACCATGGCAGTTGCAGATAAAACATTTTTTGCGATATGGTACTGCGTTACTTTAACTGACAATTGCGCGGTTGTGTGACGCTGTACCCAAATGTCCTTTTTTTCCCACAAATAGAGCTTTCTTTTGGTGGTACTTGATGATTACCTTTGCGGTTTTAATTTTTTGCAAACAAAAAAATAAACAAATAAACAAAAAAAAAAACCACAATTTTGGAAAAAAAAAAACAATATTTTTTTACTTTCAGCTATAAAACACATCCAATTAACCGCTTCCCGACCGCCCACTGTATATTGACGTCCTGTTTTTTAAAGATGGATATCTCGGTAACGGCAGCAGCTGCTGCCACAACCGAGGTATCCATCTTTAGGGCCGGCGATTCTGCACACGATAATGGTGGTCTATGCGGCGGGTTCGCCGCGAGATCACCGTTATCGGCGGCGGGAGAGGTGCCACCCCCCCTCCCGCCGCTCTCCCGCACCCTCCGCCGCTTACCGGAGCCGTCGGTAACGGCGGAGGCGATCGGGTCCTTTCACTGCTGAGGTACTGAGACGAGTGAGGCCAAGATGGCCCCCACCCGTCTCTATACCATGTGACGGCCGGAGCGACGTCATTACGACGGCTCCGCCCACTTCTCTTAAAGGCACAATTTATTTTGTGTCATTTTTTTAAACGACTTTTTTTTTTTTTTTGCATTATAGTCTAAATATGAGATCTGAGGACTTTTTGACCCCAGATCTCATATTTAAGAGGACCTGTCATGCTTTTTTCTATTACAAGGGATGTTTACATTCCTTGTAATAGGAATAAAAGTGATCCAAATTTTTTTTTTTTAAAAAACAGTGAAAAAATAAATAAAATAAAGTAAAATAAATAATTAAAAAAAAAAAAAAAAAATTTTTAAAGCGCCCTGTCCCGACGAGCTCGCGCGCAGAAGCGAACGCATACGTGAGTAGCGCCCGCATATGAAAACGGTGGTCAAACCACACATGTGAGGTATCGCCGCGACCGGTAGAGTGAGAGCAATAATTCTAGCCCTAGACCTCCTCTGTAACGCAAAACATGCAATCTGTAGAATTTTTTAAACGTCGCCTATGGAGATTTTTAAGGGTAAAAGTTTGACGCCATTCCACGAGCGGGCGCAATTTTAAAGCGTGACATGATGGGTATCAATTTACTTGGCGTAACATTATATTTCACAATATAAAAAAAAATTGGGCTAACTTTACTGTTGTCTTATTTTTTTTTTTCAAAAAAGTGAATTTTTTCCAAAAAAAGTGCGCTTAGAAGACCGCTGCGCAAATACGGTGCAAAAAAAAGTATTGCAATGACCGCCATTTTATTCTCTAGGGTGTTAGAAAAAAAACAATATATAATGTTTGGGGGTTCTAAGTAATTTTCTAGCAAAAAAACCTGTTTTAAACTCTTAAACACCTAAAATCCAAAACGAGGCTGGTTTTGAAGTGGTTAAAAAAAAAATTAAAATCTAATTTCTCCAACAGTTTAGACCAATATGTATTCTGCTACATATTTTTGGTAAAAAAAATCCCAATAAGTGTATTGTCAGGTCACCTGAGACCAGGTGACAGATGCACTCCGTAGGAGTCGGAAGTGCACCGCTAAGATAGTGGACCCTAGGACTGACTGCTGCGGATTGTACCCAGGGAGGTTCAGGAAGCAGGTCTACTGGATCACTAACACAGTCGGAGTCTAAGAGCCAGCAGGTGTTTACCAGAGCCTCTAGTGGTGAGGATGGACTGCGCTGCAGTCTGGCTCCAGGTCGCGGCCTCTAGGGTCTCACAGCTCACGCTCACGGTAGACTACAGGAGAAGGTAGCAGCAGGCTGGAACAACAAGGATAGTAAAGGACAGGCAGAGGTCTGGTGACAAGCAGACAGAAACAACAGAGTACACGGCAAAGGTTCAGGTCACAGGCAAACAGGGATAGTCGGGGACACGCCAAAAGGTCAGAATCACGAGCAGACAGGAATAGTCGAGAACACGCCAAGGTCGGTAACAGAGACAAACCTAGAGCACACGGCAAGCAGGAAACAGGAAGCCAAACACACAGTGAATACACAATGGTTGATCAGCAAGGTTGGCTTGCAATGCCCAGGTTAATATAGTGTTCCTAATGAGAAGCTGGGGTGGAGCTATGTTGAGGGAAGGTTATTTAAACAGTCAGGTGAGGGTGGCTGGAAACACATGGAGGAGGTAAGCTGACAGACACATATCACTGCATAACCATGACATGTATATTGATTGGTTACCGCGTCTACAAACTATGGAATATTTTTATGGTATTTTTTACTAGTAATGGCGGCGATCAGCAATTTTTAGCGGGACTGCAACATTGCGGTGGGCAAATCGGACACCTAACTGACACTTTTTTGGGGACCAGTGGCATTATTACAGTGATCAGTGCTAAAAATATGCACTGTTATGGTACTGACACTGGCAGGGAAGGGGTTAACATCAGGGGCGATTAAAGGGTTAACTGCATGCCCAGCTGGTGCTGGGCATGCAGGGGGGGTTGCTCTGACTGGGTGAAGACAAAGATCCTGCTTAGCAGGAACATATAATCTCTATCTTCTCTGTCAGAAAGGCGGTCTGCCTTGTTTACATAGGCAGACCACCGTTCTGACTCTCTCATGAACGATCGCGGGTGGCCGGTGGACATCGGGTCCACCTGTTGATTGACTCCCCCTCTGTCCAATCGCGCCCCCCCAGTGTCTATTGCACTAAATGACGTACAGATACGTGATTTTGCGCAATAGAGCCCACCTGCTGCAGTACAAGTATGTTAGGCGGTCGGCAAGTGGGTAAACTATTGCCACCTCCATCAAGGAAGGACAGCCATCTTTCTACTTAGTGATGCACCAAAATTTCAGCCACAGAAAATTATCGGCGGAAAATAGGGTTTTCAGCGTTATGCCAAAAGAAAAAAGTGCCGATAATGGTTACCAAAACTCCAGCTATTTTGCTGCAATTTTACCACCATTTTACCTTGCTTATGGTGTGTTTTTCATAGGTCATGTGACTAAAAAAATGCTTCAAAAAGGCCACATGGGTGCATTTTTGATGCGTTCTTGCTTGTTTTCAATGCATTTCAATGGGGAGGTGCATTTTTGGTGCTGTTTTTTCAACTGACCAAATATGCACCAAAAATGCAGCAAGCAGGATTTTTAACACCGCTTCAAAAGGAGCCGATAATGCCCGACAATAAATTCATGTTCATTTATTTTATTGACAATGTACCCCATACTCATTCACATAGGGTGGGGGGCCGGGATCTGGGGGCCCCCTTGTTAAAGGGGGCTCCTGGATTCCGATAAGTCCCCCGCTCGCAGACCCCAACAACCAACGGCCAGGGTTGTCAGGAAGAGGCCCTTGTCCTCATCAACATGGGGACAAGGTGATTTGGGGTGGGGGGGCCGCAGGGCGCCCCCCCTTCCCCAAAGCACCCACCCCCCATTATGAGGGCATGCAGCCTGGTACGGTTCAGGAGGGGGCCACTCGCTCGTCCCCACCCCCTTTCCTGACCGGCCGGGCTGCGTGCTCGGATAAGGGTCTGGTATGTACTTTGGGGGGGACCCCCACGCCATTTTTTAGGCCTAGGGGGTTCCCCTTAAAATCCATACCAGACCGAAGGGCCTGGTATGCCCCTAGAGGGGAACCCATGCTGGTTTTCTATTTAAAATTTGGCGTGGAGTTCCCCCTCATGATTCATACCAAACACAGTGCCTGGCATTGGCGGGGATCAAAGTCGCATCCCCGCACTAGTGTGAACCCGGCTCACGAGGTGTCAATCTCGCCGATAAAAGCGGCGAGATTGACACAATATCAGACAATACAGAAGTTGACCAATGGGTGGTGGTAAAGAGCTGAATAACCACGTGATTTGGTGAAAGTTGGCTGAAAAAGTTCTGCCGTGTGTATGCAATATAAACTTATGTCCAACGCCCTTTGTACAAAAATCCACGGGGAAGTTTCTATCGTGTGTATGAGGCTTTAGAGTTAAATGTTAGGGAATGTTACATTAGCCCGGCGTAAGGCAACAAATAGAAACTGATATTACAAATTAGGGGTGCACTGAATGGAAGTTTTGGTGCCAAAACCGAAAATAAAGGATACACTAGGATGAAAACCGAAACCAATACCGAAAATGGCAGTTTTTAAAAAATTTCATTTTTTTTATATAAATTGTATTATATTCAACTTTTTAATTAATATCATCAATTTAAATTAATATGAATTTATTGTTGGCCATTATTGGCACTTTTAGTGCAAAAAAGGTCAAGAAAAATGCAGTCTGCAGTCTCTAACCATCTCTTGTATCATGTCCTCAGTCTCTAACCATCTCTTGTATCATGTCCTCAGTCTCTAACCTTCTCTTGTATCATGTCCTCAGTCTCTAACCATCTCTTGTATCATGTCCTCAGTCTCTAACCATCTCTTGTATCATGTCCTCAGTCTCTGACCATCTCTTGTATCATGTCCTCAGTCTCTGATCATCTCTTGTATCATTTCCTCAGTCTCTGACCGCACACAACAAAAACAAAATTGCCCATGGAACTTTTAAAGAGCACACCTCAAGTAAAATGTATAAATGATTGCTTTAACATACATTTAAAAACAACATGTAATACAGAAAAAAGAAAATATATTAAATATCAACACATTTCTATATTTCCCTTATCCCAAAAGAGGGGAAAGACCCGCTGCAGTGTTGGAGTTACCGCCCGATTGCACTTCTGAATTCGGACCTAAAACTCTTTGCCAAAATTCTGACCAACAGACTACTCCCTCACATACCAAGTCTTATCCATAGGGATCAGGCGGGTTTTGTACCGCTGCGGGAGCCGCTTGACAATACCATCCGAGTGGTGAATCTGATCCACGTGGCCAGGACTTCTAAACAGGCCCTTCTCCTGCTGTCTACCGACGCAGAGAAGGCCTTCAACCGCGTGGATTGGTCCTTTATACGGGCTACTCTAGAACACATAGGCCTTCGATCGTCTATGTTGAAGTGGATACTGTCCCTCTATACACACCCCACTGCAGCGGTTAAAGTCAATGAGACGAGGTCGGACTTTTTTAATGGCACATGGCAGGGCTGCACTCTGTCCCCTCTGATCTTTATTTTATCATTGGAGCCCCTCCTGTGTAGAATAAGGATGAATGCAGGCATCGTAGGCTACCCTAAATCCTCAGGGTCCCATAAGGTGGCCGCATTTGCGGACAACCTTATCTTTTTTCTAACTGAACCACTCACCTCCCTCCCTAACCTGCTCCAGTCCCTCCAAGAATATGGTGCTCTTTCTCTTTTTCAAATTAATCTAACCAAATCCTCCATCCTTAATATAACGGTAGCCGGAAACATTGCTCAATGCTTGCGATCGGCCTTTCCGCTGAGATGGGCGACCAACCTCATCTGATACCTGGGAGTTGACATTACCCCGGATCCCGCCGATTTATAATCGGCAAACTTTGCCCCGCTACTCCTTCGCCTCAAGATGGACCTCCTGCACTGGCACTCTCTCACGATGACGTGGTTCGGTAGATGCAATGCCCTAAAAATGACCCTGTTGCCGAGGGTTCGGTACCTGATGCAGGCACTTCCCATCTGTCTACCCTTAGCTTTTTTCAAACGAACTGACTCTATGTTTCGTGCATTCGTCTGGTCCCATCGCAAACCACGTATTAACTCCTTTACCTAGCAAGAAGTAGGGGCGGGGTTGGCCTTCCTGACATGAAAGCCTATTACAGGGCGGTTCACCTCACCAGGTTAGTGGACTGGCACTGCCATGCAGAGGCAAAGCACTGGGTAGCCATGGAAGTGGAGGACTCCGGAGATACGGTTAAGAGCTGGCCCTGGATCACCACACCCCTGCCAAGGGACCTTGTGGAGCACCCTACATTAGGCAGCACTTTATCAGTGGCTAGAGATGCCTTTCGGCATTCTTCGGTATCCCCACTGCCCTCCCCCATGGTGCCGGTTCTGGGCAATTTAGGAATTTGCACCTAGCTTGCAAAACCCCCATCTTAAACGACTGGCAATGGGCACTTGGCTCTGCCTATACGACTTCTTGGGGCCTAATGGCCAGCTTTCCTCGGAAGCTGGGGCAACAGCGATGGACCCCCCCCCCCCCCCTTGATTTCTGGAGCAGATTACAGTTGCGCAATTATTTGCGCAGCTGCTTGCGGAAACCGGGTAACTCCCGTTAACTCACTGAACTAGAGCTCATCTGTCATCGCAGGGAGCCAGTGCGGCATTGTCTCTCGCTTATCTACTCCTCCCTGACCCAATCAGCGGAAGGGTATATCCCCCCGTTTCTCACTAAGTGGGAGGCTGAACTCGGAACCCAATTCACTGACACACAGAGGAAGAAGATTCTCCACTTTGCCCAGAAATCCTCTATAGCCACTAGAGTCCAATAAACCTGCTATAAAATAATGACTCGCTGGTATAGAGTACCCGCCACTCGACACCACTTCTTCCCTTTCTCACTTTTGGGGATATCAGTTTTCTTATAACTCCTTCCCACTCATGGGTTATCTGAACAGATACAGTGAAGATCTTAGAATTCATTACATTTCCACATGTCTCATGTTTGGGCTCACCAGTTTTTCAGGTCCCATAGCTCCCCAATTAACTACAAAATGTATACAATATCACTGTGTGGCATGGTTTGATATGGTTTAATGCCAGCTCCAGGTCAAGCAACTAACTCTCGGAGCACCTCCAGGGCCCCGTGCACTGTCAGCATTGCTATACCGGGGTTCTTCCTCTTGTGCCCTGAGCACGGTGCTAAGTCAGAAAACTTGATTTGTTGACTTTGCTTTGTAATCTCGTCTGAATTTACTGCCTGATTCTTGTTTTGTACCTTTGCTGAATATGTTATTTGTTGTACACACTTTATATGAAAAAATAAAGAATTAAAAAAAATATATATATCAACACATTGGTAAATTTTACATTCATGTAATGAACCTTTCCATGAGACCTGGATATGTCATAAAGATGACTGTCAGTAGTCTGGGATAGCTGTGCTAGGTCTCGACGCGTTTCGTGAGTGGAGTCTTGCTTCTTCGGGAGAAGCACAGATAGATGCCTGGAGATCAAAAGCACAAGTAAATAGTAGAAAAAAATTCCTTTTTCTCCCTAGTGCTGCATCTTTCCTACTATGGGCACCCCGTCACTATGCACGCATATATCCACTCTCTGGGTATGATGCAGGCAGCGGTGGGCGTGTCCACCTCGTGGGGTGGCATCAGCATCACCAGTGACCATCAGATGCAGCCTACCTGTACCCAGCAGCCTCACCAGTGCTCATCACATGCAGCCTGCCAGTGCCCAGCAGCCTCACCAGTGTCCGTCATATGCAGCCAGCCAGTGCCCAGCAGCCTCACCAGTGTCCGTCATATGCAGCCTACCTGTGCCCAGCAGCCTAACCAGTGGCCATCATATGCAGCCTACCTGTGCCCAGCAGCCTCACCAGTCCTCATCATATGCAGCCTGCCAGTGCCCAGCAACCTCACCAGTGCCCATCAAATGCAGCCTGCCAGTGCCCAGCAGCCTTACCAGTGGCCATCATATGCAGCCTCACCAGTGCCCATCATATGCAGCCTAACCAGTGCCCATCATATGCACTCTACTTGTGCCCAGCAGCCTAACCAGTGCCAATCATATGCAGCCTACCTGTGCCCGGATCAGCGGCAATCTCCGTGTGTCATGAAGCTGGATTTGAATAGCCCGGGCCGCAGTAACAATGTCCCGCCTCCTGTGATCACGTAACAATGACTCAATGTCCCGGCATTGGATCAGTGTGCCGTCTGTCACAGGAGGCGGGACATTGTTACTACGGCCCGGGCTTTTCAGCTCCAGCTCCGTGACACGTGGAGATCGCGGCGAGGAAAGGAGGAAGGAGGGAAGAGGAGGGAGTGGAGGACTGGGCAACATTGATGACACTCCCACAATGGGTGGCACCCGGGGCGGACCACGCCCCCTTTCGGTATCGTCTTTTTTTTTTCTTTCGGCCGAATGAAAAAACTGTTTTCGGACGATAATTTTTGGTGACCAAAATTTCGGTGCACATCTTTTACAAACATATTTACAAACACCTTAGTGTCTAAATACATTTAAGTGTCTCAATATTAGCCTCCTATAGTACCTTTTTTTTCTGTGCAGTAGATCTAATATTACTAGAGGGAGAATCAAGTTTCTGAGCTAACCGAGGCTCTATTGCTTTGCACAGTTCTCTGTCGAACTTGGCGAGCATACAGTATCTCACAAAAGTGAGTACACCCTCACATTTTTGTAAATATTTTATTATATCTTTTCATATGACAACACTAAAGAAATGACACTTTGCTACAATGTAAAGTAGTCAGTGTACAGCTAGTATAATGGTGTAAATTTGCTGTCCCCTTAAATAACTCCATTTAAGAGGACATCATCGGCGCAGTATACAGTAAATACCTTCTAAACGGCGCACGTTTAGGAGATATTTACAGTACCTATAGGTTAGTCTTTTACTAGGCTTACCTATGGGTACAACTTGCAATGGGAGGTTTACAACCTCTTTAATGTCTAAACCACTGGCAACAAAAGTGAGTACACCCCTAAGTGAAAATGTCCAAATTGGGCCCAAAGTGTCAATATTTTGTGTGGCCACCATTATTTTACAGCGCTGCCTTAACCCTCTTGGGCATGGGGTTCACCAGAGCTTCATAGGTTACCAATGAAGTCCATCACCTTTACCCTCAGCTTCTTTAGCAAGGCAGTGGTCATCTTGGAGGTTTGTTTGGGGTCGTTATCATGTTGAAATACTGCCCTGCGGCCCAGTCTCCGAAGCGAGGGGATCATGCTCTGCTTCAGTATGTCACAGTGCATGTTGGCATTCATGGTTCCCTCAATGAATTGTAGCTCCCCTTTGCCGGCAGCACTCATGCAGCCCCAGACCATGACACTCCCACCACCATGCTTGACTGTAGGCAAGACACACTTGTCTTTGTACTCCTCACCTGGTTGCCGCCACACATGCTGGACACCATCTGAACCAAATACGTTTATCTTGGTCTCATCAGACCACAGGACATGGTTCCAGTAATCCATGTCCTTAGTCTGCTTCTCTTCAGCAAACTGTTTGAGGGCTTTCTTGTGCATCATCTTTAGAAGAGGCTTCCTTTTGGGACGACAGCCATGAAGACCAATTTGATGCCGTGAGCACTGACAGGCTGACCCCCCACCCCTTCAACCACTGCAGCAATGCTGGCAGCATTCATAGATCTATTTCTCAAAGACAACCTCTGGATATGACGCTGAGCATGTGCACTCAACTTCTTTGGTCGACCATGGCAAGGCCTGTTTTGAGTGGAACCTGTCCTGTTAAACCGCTGTATGGTCTTGGCCACCATGCTGCAGCTCAGTTTCAGGGTCTTGGCAATCTTCTTATATAGCCTAGGCCATCTTTATGTAGAGCAACAATTCTTTTTTTCAGATCCTCAGAGAGTTCTTTGCCATGAGGTGCCATGTTGACCTTCCAGTGACCAGTATGAGAGAGTGAGAGCGATAAGACCAAATTTAACACACCTGCTCCCCATTCACACCCCGGGGTGGGAAAATGGCTAATTGGGCCCAATTTAGACATTTTCACTTAGGAGTGTACTTACTTTTGTTGCCAGCGGTTTAGACATTCATGGCTGTGTTTTGAGTTATTTTGAGGGGACAGCAAATTTACACAAGCTACTACTTTACATTGTAGCAAAGTGTAATTTCTTCAGTGTTGTCACATGAAAAGATATAATAAAATATTTACAGAAATGTGAGGGGTGTACTCACTTTTGTGAGATACTGTACTTACAAAAGGAAACAAAAAAGATATGGCATCAGTGTGCTGCTGCTATATTGTCCATTCAGTTCCTGACCAAACTTTATGCTCAAAGCTAAATTCCAGCCAAAAATATTTAATGTTTCTCTGCCACCTTCTCCTAAGCCAAAGAAACACCCTCTAAATTCCTGAAATGTCACATGTCCATTATCGACGTCTCCTCCAGTAATGGAGGCTGTTGGTTGCTAGTTAGTGTCTATGCAGACTGACATTTTTTTAGAATTTAAAAGAATACGTTTTCCAACCCATTCGCTGCCAGAGCCATTTTTGCGGTTTTTTTTTTGCACACGTTTATAATATAATGTTAGGCCTTAAGAATAGTTAAAACTACCAAACATATATTTTCTGAAATGAGAAAATTTAAAGAGAATAAAAAGGTGGTGGTATATTAGACCCCTGATGTCTCACCTGCTTTTCACTGAATCCAATGGAGTGAGTGACGGCCGAACCCAGAAGTGACATAATGCATGTTGCTTCTGTGTTCATCCTACCTAGAGAAGATCAGCAATTGAATGTTTGCTAGTCTCCCTCCCGTCTTTGCGGTGGTACTCTCCCTCGGGGGTTCCTGGACCTGCAGGTGGGACAGGGGAGCACTAGATTCATAGCAGGCGGGAGCACACTACGGGGGTCCTTGAAAGCCAACACTTGGCTTATCAGATTTGTCAGTGTTTGCAAGACCCCTTGCTGCTGCCTACGCATAACATATGTCTGTGGAAGTGAAAAAAGTTATTGGTCATCAAAACATTGTCTCATTCCATCTCAAGTCATCTCCCAGTCAAGGCAATGTTTTGTCTAAGGCCTCTTTCACACTGACGATCCGTTCAGGTCCGCCTGTCAGTTTTTTAGGTGGACCTGAACGGACCCTCCATAGATCTCTATGGAGCGTCGGATGTCAGCGGTGACATGTCTGCTGACATCCGACCCGCTCCGATCCGAAAAAGTGTAATGGAGGAAAAACCTACTTTTCCATCCGTTTTCGGATCGGATCGGGTGACGACGGACTCTACGGTCCGTCATCATCCGATCCCCTATAGGGGAGAGCGGCACTCTGACAGGTCCGTCACTGTGCAGCGACGGACCTGTCATCTTCCTGCTCAGCAGGGATCGGCGGAGCGATCCCCGCTGAGCAAGTGGATGTTCACGGGGCGGATCATCATGGATCTGTCTCGTGTGAAAGAGCCCTAAGATGGACCGATAGAGAACATAAAAACAAGGCACTTTCAGTCATGCTTCCTTAACCACTTGAGCTTCAGAAGGTTTTATGCCCTTCATGACCAGGCCATTTGGATTACATTCATGACAGCTGTGATTACTAGTGATCTGTGATTGGCTACAGCTAATTATATGGGACAGGATGCTGTCATTGGCCCAGGTACCATGTGATAGCTGTGGGCCAATCACAGCTCACTGGTATAGAAAGCAGAGCCGTTATGAATGAGATTCATTCATAACAGTTTTGCTTACAATGTGATCGCATAGGGAACACATGATCCCCTGACCGCCAAAGGCCAGGGAATCTGGGAGGGGACGCACTGTGCACTTCTAAACCAGAGCAGGCACAATCACCTATATGTACGTGATTGTGCCTGCACGTTCTGTCCTGCCGCTGTATATGTACTGTTGTGGAACGGCAAGTGGTTAAAAGGGTAACTCCACTTTCGTGGGGAAAAGAAAAAAAAAAAATCAAATAAAAAATATAGCACATATAATTGCGACACTAATCATATTGTAATTGAATGTCATTAAAAATTACCTTTCCTTTTCAATCTGCAGCCACTGTAATTTTCTGAGAATGCATTGCAATATGGCTACCTGGAGTTTTTCTGCACACAGAGTGTGTACTGTCCACCCCCCAGAAACATAATTTCCTGCTTGTGTGATTGGCTCACCAATTTTCCCAGAAGTCTGCCTAAGATACAAGTCAGATTTCAGGCATCCCCTGCAGCAAAAAATGTCATTTTTGCAGAGATACTTTCAATAGGAACACGTCTAAAGGGATGCAGGCCCAGCACATTTCCTCCATAGTGCCCTGCAGCAGCACACCTGAAAGTTAATTATAAAACCACTTCCATTAGACCCACTCAGTACAGAGCACAGAGAAACACATATGGATTTCTTCAGAATAGCAAAAGGTAGGAATCTGCAACAAAGGTTGTTATAATCCTTCCAATGTATATTGATCATCCAGAGGGAAATGGTTTTTTCTCAACAAAAAATAGTTACGCTTTAATAGAAGTCACATAAAACCTGATGTTACATATAATTGCTGGTGAAGTTTATCATGCCTGGTTGTCTTTATTTATGCCCATTAATGTAAGTGATGTAGCAGCCACTAAACAATTACTGTATCACATATACTGTAGGCCTGTTGGGTACATTACCTGATATTCTGTATCCATTTGGTACCTCATGGATCTCATGTGCTGTCCATTGACAATCGACTTTCCTCCATTCCATTTTCTGTCCACCATTGTTCTTAATGTCGATCTGTTTGAAAGTAACACTTATTCATAAGACAATCAAGAGATCCTAGTTTCTTTTTCACAGTTCACTAATTTTTTTTTTTATAGTATATTACAACATTTTGGAAGTATAGAAAAGAGAAAAACCTAGGTTTAAAAATAAAACTAGAGCAGCCTCGTGATTAGCACTTCTGCCTTGCAAAATTGGGGATCACCGGTTCATCTCTATCTACAGGACACTAAATGCTGCTCCCCCTGTGGTTGCATGAGTTTCCTCTGACACACCATAGGGCATGATAATACGTTAATGTGCCCTATTATTTTCGTGTATGAGATAGGAACCTTATGGTGGCCATACACGCTTTGATAATTGATAAATTCCTTTTCTGATTGATCACTTCCAATGGGAATGATGGATCTGTAGTTGACAACCCTGGTAATCTCAAGCCATGAAGATCTTATTACCAATATTCATACAAAAGAACACCTGGGTCGCAGTGACCATAACATGATTTCATGCTAGCTGTAAGCAGCAAAGGCATACGGGTAAGATAAAAACACTTAACTTTAAGAGAGCAAATTTTCCAAGAATGAGGGCTGCTCTCCAGGACTTAGACTGGGAGGGAATATTGGCATCAATGGACACAAAACAGAAATGGGAATTCTTCAAAGTGACTGTATGTAAACTCACTGCAAAGGATATTCCCATGGGCAATAAGTTTAAAAATAAAACCCTTACGGCCAAAGTTAAAATGGCTATAAATAAAAAAAAGAGCTTTTAAAAAATATAAAAATAAAGGAACATTTTCATTGTTTAAATGTTACAAAGAATATAACAGAATATGTAAAAAGGAAATCAAGGACGCAAAAATTCTAAATGAACGACAGATTGCAAAAGATAGCAGGACAAAGCCCAAAAAATTCTTCAAATATATTAATAGTAAAAAGGTCAGGTCTGAGCACGTTGGCCCTTTGCAAAATAATCTAGAGTGGGTGACTGGGGACAAAGAAGGCAAATTTGTTAAATACTTTCTTCAGTTCTGTGTATACAAAGGAGCGTGGGGGAGCTCATGTCCATAAAGGGGGTGGTAGTGACACAGCCCCAAATGATCCACAATGGCTCAAAAGTGATATGGTCCAGAAATATTTAGACAGAATAAAGGTGGATAAAGCACCTGGACCAGATGGCATCCACCCACACATCCTAAAAGAATTGAGCTCTGTCATTTCAAGGCCATTGTTTCTAATATTTAGGGACTTGTTGATGACTAGAATGGTAACACTGGATTGGCGCAGGGCCAATGTGGTGCCCATATTTAAAAAGGGATCAAAGTCTTTACCAAGTAACTATAGACCTGTTAGTTTAACTTCTCTAGTCGGGAAGATACTGGAGAGGCCACATAGTCGAGTTCTTGCTGGAAAAAAATATTTTAGGCAACAGACAGCAGGGATTCATGAAAGATAGAAGTTGTCAAACAAACCTGATTTTTTTTTTTGAGTAAAACCTTGGACAGAGGGGTGGCTGTGGACGTGGTACACCTGGATTTTGCAAAAGGGTTTGACAGTTTCCCACACACAGCTCATTGGTAAGGTAAAGTCTACAGGCTTGGAAAGATCAATTTGTAAATGGATAGAAAACTGGTTAAAGGACAGAATTCAGAGAGTAGTGGTTAATGACTCTAATGCCCCGTACAAACAGTCGGATTTTCCGATGGAAAATGTCCGATCGGAGCGTGTTGTCGGAAATTCCGACCGTGTGTGGGCTCCATCGGACATTTTCCATCGGATTTTCCGACACACAAAGTTTGAGAGCAGGCTATAAAATTTTCCGACAACAAAATCCGTTGTCGGAAATTCCTATCATGTGTACACAAATCCGACGGACAAAGTGCCACGCATGCTCAGAATAAATAAAGAGATGAAAGCTATTGGCCACTGCCCCGTATATAATCCCGACGTACGTGTTTTACGTCACTGCGTTTAGAACAATCGGATTTTCCGACAACTTTGTGTGACCGTGTGTATGCAAGACAAGTTTGAGCCAACATCCGTCGGAAAAAATCCTAGGATTTTGTTGTCGGAATGTCCGAACAAAGTCCGACCGTGTGTACGGGGCAGTAGAATTAGTTTGAATAGGGTTACACCGATACTAGTATCGGTATCGGTGCCGATACCGAGTATTTGTACAAGTATCGGTACTAGTGCAAATGCACCGATACCTGAAACCGATACTTTCAGGCTATGTTCTTTGAGCTGTCAGTGGGTCCCCCCAGGGTTAAAGAAGTCCTTTAATTGGAGCTGTCAAAAAAAATTTAAAAAAGCAGCCATGTTTATTAACAACATTGCTCAGCCCTGAAACACTAAAATAAAAAGAAACATTGTTTCTTTTTGTATATTTCTGTTTCTTCATCTGAAGATCAAAGGGATGAATAAATGTTCCTCTGGTTAACCCATTAATAACCCTCAATTTATTCTAATCAGCCTTAATTATCTCCCTATTCTCCTCCATTTAATTATTATTTTCCTGTTTTTTTTCTTTTGTTCATGTCTATTTTTTAAACAATAAACAATTAAAACTTTTTTTTTTGTTTGCTTTGTTAGTGAATATTTTTACACATATATATTACCATTTATACCATTGCTGACAGCTGAACTTAAAATGAAAAAAATTGCGGTAGGTATCGGTAATTGGTATTGGCGAGTATTAATAAAAAGTATCGGTACTTGTACTCATTGTAAAAAAAATTGTATTGTTGCATCCCTAGTTATCAATGAGCTCTTCTACCTAAAAAGGGGCACAAATTGTGTTGGCTACATTGCTTTTGTCTTTGCTGGTATCATTTTGTTTATTTGCTTTTTGTTTTTTGGTATGGCATTATGTAAGGCTCCTTTCAGACCTGTGCGGCTGTGTTCTGCATGTAGAGCAGCCCATTAATTTCAGTGGGCTGCCCTACCCACAGAAACGTGGGGAAAGAAGTCCACTAGCCTTTTTTTAAAAATCGGGCCATACAGAGCTGCATAGTTCTGTGGTGCCATGTGGTTTGGCGTTGTGTGAGGTGCCACTAAAGGCTTTGATCACACATGTGTGAACGCGCTTGCTCGTGCTTGTTAGCTCATTCACTTCAGTGGGCTGCCCACGGGAAATGCAGGGGAAAAAGTCCCAGACCCTTTTTAAAAATAGCACCCCCATGTGTCTGCTATAGTGTAGCGCATTTCCCTGTAGGTTAGGAACATGCGCAGTTTCTCATTCAGTATTTTTATTGAAAAGTTTCATCAGTATAGCAAAACATCGGAATAATAAATATCCCCATCCGGGAGCCAACATGGCCCTTCAGTAGGGTTTAACAAAAACAAAATGTAACAAGATAACAGTGTGTCTGAACATGCGCAATTTCGCGCACATTCACACCCACAGGTATGTGAACCTAGCCTAATAATCGTGCACATTCCCCAATCATAGATATGTGAACCAAGGCTATCTGCCCATCTATTTTTTTTTTTTTATCTGCCTTTTAATTTTTGTAATCAGAACTGCAACATGTACTAGAAAAGATTCTCCTCTCTTCCAGAGAAGCTTGTTACTATGCAACCTGGCATACCTCTAGTTTGTGCTACATAAATCGTCAAAACAGATCTTTCCTGCCATTAATTTGCTAAAAATACCAGCTTGCTGGTAGTCAGCAGATAATAAGGTACAGCTTGGCCCGAACTCAGATTAGTACATTGTCACGCAGATCTTACATACCGTGATGCAACACCGACAGTAACTGTTCCCTCAGGACATCAGCTCCAGCCTCAGTCAGGGGTCTTGTATTTATTTACCAGGTTTTTGTTATGCTGCAAATGCTGGAGGTGTTTTGGTGAGCTTTACTGTGCCTGCTCCAGAGAAAAGCGTCTCTAGGTGACCATGGTAACAGTAGGGGGAGCTATAGGAAGTAATAAAAGAAAAGGAACCACAGTATCCATAGTAATGGGGCCTGGCCAGAAACAATCACACAGGCAGCCTGCTGCAGAGTGAATTTAAAGTGACAGTGTCAGATCAGTCTGTCATGGTTTTTTTTTTTTGCCTGTAATTACAGACTGTCTGTCTGTGTAGTTTATATATTAGAAAATTACAGTGGCTGCCAGTTTTCCTTCATTACTAAGCATTTTACTACCAGATGGTTCTTGTATTTTCTCTCATATTATACAGGCAGAGATATAAAAACTATAAAATATATATATTTTACAAGCACATATACACACACACACACACACACACACACACACACACACACATATATATATATATATATATATATATATATATATATATATATATATATATATATATATATATATATATATATACACACACGCACAGAGATTATATATATATATATTATAGTTTAACCATCTCTGGTAGTAAAATGCTTAGTAATGAAGGAAAACTGGCAGCCGCTGTAATTTTTATATATATTAATATATATTTATATATATATTTATATATACACATATACATACATACACACACACATACAGTAAATATACTACTTACTTATTGTAACTTCCAGACATCCCAACCTGCAAAAACTCATTTCAGGGAGGTGGCGCTCCGCGCCCGCATACATAGTTTCTTTATTTTTATGTATTGATTTTTTTTTTACAATTTAATTTGTTTTAAATTTTTTTCACAATTCTTTTTGGGGGGGGAGGGAGTTGAGGCAGTGGACGGTGTTGGTAGGGCAGGGGGGAGTGGTGTCGGTAGTTTTTTATTATATATATATTTTTTACACTTTAATTTTTTTACAATTTTTTTAAATATATTTTTTGGGGGGCTTTAGTGAGATATCAGGGGTCTAAACAGACCCCTGACATCTCCCCTTTGAGACAGAGAAAGGACTGAGGACACAGATTCCCCAGTCCCTTTTTCAGCATTGAAGATGAATGGAGAGGAGACAGAGGCTCCTGTTCATTCATAAACTGACACAGGAGCGATCTTGCTCACTGTGCAAATTCAGAAAAGGAAGGGGTCGGTAAATGACAAATTTGATTGTATGATTTTGGGATATGACTACCAAATGTTAATAAGATAAGATAGAGAAAAAAATTTTCAATGCATATTTTGTATATTATTTGATTCTTACCAAAGAATTTTGGTTCGCTGATGTAATAGACTGCACTGATATGCGGCAATGATGGGCACTGATATGCAGCACTGATAGGCACTGATATGTGGCAATGATGGGCGGCACTGATATGTGGCAATGATGGGCAGCACTGATATGCGGCAATGATGGGCACTGATATGCAACACTAATAGGTACTGATATGTGGCAATGATGGGCGGCACTGATATGTGGCAATGATGGGCACTGATAGGCGGCACTGATATGTGGCAATGATGGGCAGCACTGATATGTGGCAATGATGGGCACTGATATGCGGCACTGATAGGCACTGATATGTGGCAATGATGGGCGGCACTGATATGTGGCAATGATGGGCACTGATAGTCGGCAATGATAGGCATTGAAATGTGGCAATGATGGGCAGCACTGATATGTGGCAATGATGGGCACTGACATGCGGCAATGATGGGCATTGATAGGCGGCACTGATATGTGGCAATGATGGGCACTGATAGGCAGCACTGATATGTGGCAATGATGGGCACTGATAGGCGGAACTGATGGGTATAGCACCTGCCAAGCGTGATCCATTTAAGTGAATAAGAACACTCTGCAAGCGCCCTGCAATCTTGTGCAGTACAGCGACCAAGGGGTTAAAGCAGGCAGTTAGGAGGTGTAGTATCGCCTCCCAACCATTTGGACCCCACACAAACACACAGTTGTGGGGAGCTTGCAGAGTGGCCCCATTTATTTGAAGGGGGTCGCAATTGACAGGCGGTAGTTCCCATTGCAAGCAACAGGGGGGGGAGATAACTCCTGCTGCGGCATGTTTACATCCTTGGCTGCTGCCTCGGCAGCTAAAGTGGGTAGGGATTGGGGGCAGTAAAACCTGTGGCTCAACTGCAGGATTTTACCACACATGTGAATGAGCCCTAAGTGTGCCGTCGCCAAATGCAACTAAGGGATCATTCACAAGTGCAGCAGGCACTGCTGCTTCTCTGAAAAGTGATCCAAGCGAGTTTTAAACCTGGTAGACAATATGTTGCCTCCTCACCTACTGATTTAAACCTATAATTGCAATGCAAGCCATTGAGGCACAGTAGTACCTCAATTATAGGTTTAAATCAGGTGGTGAGGAGGAAGCTTTGTGCCTGGTGATCTTTGATGTTGTTCAGGTAGATCTCCTCCTCTCTAAGGTTGCCTACCCCTGGTCTCTGTCCATGTGGGACAGCTGGAACCTCATAAATTGTTTTATGAAAATAATGTAAAAAAATTCTAATACCATACAAAAACTGTAAGTGGATTCCAGGTAAATGTTGACAGTAAGGCTCCATGCACACTGGGGTTAAAAAAATGCCAGTTCCCTTGGCAGAAAAAAACGCTCATACAGAGCATTTTTTGTACAAAGTTTAGACAAGTTTAGGAGAGAGTTATGCCGCGTACACACGAGCGGACTTTACGGCGGACTTTGCCCGGCGGATTTTTCGACGTACTTTCCGACGGACTTTCTGAATGAACGGACTTGCCTACACACAATCCACCAAAGTCCGTCGAATTCGTACGTGATGACGTACGACCGGACTAAAACAAGGAAGTTCATAGCCAGTAGCCAATAGCTGCCCTAGCGTGGCTTTTTAGTCCGTCGAACTAGCATACAGACGGCGGACTTTTCGACCGGACTCGATTTCAACGGATAAATTTTAAACAAGTTTCAAATCTAATTCCATCCAACTTTTGAGAAAACAAAGTCCGCTGGAGCCCACACACATCGAATTGTCCGACGAAATCCAGTCCGCCGGGCAAAGTCCGCCGTAAAGTCCGCTCGTGTGTACGCGGCATTATACATTTTTTTTCTGCCAGAAAGCTCCAATCAGAAACGCAAACCAGAAGAGTTTTTTTTTTCCTGCCTCTAAATGTTGAGCTCAAAATATGCCTCTAATTGTCCTAATGTGCATGGACACATAAGATAGCATTGAGCTGCTTCTACAAGCAGAACACAAAACCCCTGTAGAAGCAGAGATTCTTAAGCCAGTGTGCATGGAGCCTAATAGGTCCTTGGCTGATTCTTTACAGTGGAAGATAACAGCTACAACATGCTGCAGAATATGTTGAAATTAAAGTGTTTGTAACCCTAAAAAAAAAAAAAAAAAAAAGAAGAAAAAGGAGATTCTGTTCCCTTAATAGCAAGTTAAACAGCACAATGCTTGTGCTGTCCCTCTAGAAGCTGTAAAAAACCTGGCTGATCGGTTCTGCTCTCACCCACAGTTTATCATGGCTGCTGAGCCCTTACACTGTGGTCAGTTTATGTGCCTCCATCATCCGCAGCTCTCCTCTCTGCTCTCCCCCCTAAACATTTAAAAAAATTTGCTGCCAGCCCCTCTCTTTTAAGCTGCCATCCTTCACTGTTTAATGGTGTGTTAAAATCTATGCCTCTAAATACCTTTACAGCGGGAGGGGCCAAGCGGCCAGCTCGGCGGTCGTGTGACCTCCAGGCTGATGTCAGAGCGAGATCTCGGCCCCTCCTGCTGTAGCCCTGCATTGGAGTGTTATAGGGCGTACACACGGTCGGACTTTGTTCGGACATTCCGACAACAAAATCCTAGGATTTTTTCCGACGGATGTTGGCTCAAACTTTTCTTGCATACACACGGTCACACAAAGTTGTCGGAAAATCCGATCATTCTGAACGCGGTGTCGTAAAACACGTACGTCGGGACTATAAACGGGGCAGTGGCCAATAGCTTTCATCTCTTTATTTATTCTGAGCATGCGTGGCACTTTGTCCATCGGATTTGTGTACACACGATCGGAATTTCCGACAATGGATTTTGTTGTCGGAAAATTTTATCTCCTGCTCTCCAACTTTGTGTGTCGGAAAATCCGATGGAAAATGTCCGATGGAGCCCACACACGGTTGGAATTTCCGACAACACGCTCCGATCGGACATTTTCCATCGGAAAATCCGACCGTGTGTACGGGGCATTAGAGCGGCCGGGTGTCACGTGACCGGCCTGAAGATACATCACAAAAAAGTATTTAGAGGCATCGATTTTAACAAACACTTACATAGTGCAGGATGGTAGCTTAAAATAGGGGTGCTGGCAGCGAATCATAATGTAGGGTTGAAAACCCTTTAAATGAATATAAAAGTCAGGAGCTATATGCAGAAAAACAACATATAGAATGCTGCCAGATAAAGTTTAGGCACTGCGCCAGTAGGCTTGCATTTCACTTGTTTAGCTTGCTGATGCCTTCCAAAATATATAAAATTACATGGCTGGTGTTTTTCCTCCAAGGATGACACCATACAATAAAATAGCAAACATACTTTTGAACATAATCTACATATATATTGTTATTATTATTGATGGCTTTTAGTACCATTTATCTACCGTGGTACTGCATAAAATCTTAAAAACAAGTGTAAATAGTGTACACATAATAAAAAGCAACATACCACTGCATAGCAAACTACCATTAGCAAATAAAATATACAGCAGAAGAAATAACAATTTTCAGGAAGAATTCAGAGGAAAAATGTATTTTACTAAATTATATGTTCCCTCTTTATAAAGCTTAGAGAAACAAGAACATTGGCAGTGTATTTACATTACAATTTTGAGGTAGCCATTCATAGTGCATCATAATAAACTTATTTTTTTCTCCACTTAGCATCTTTAGGGAAGCATCCCTGCCTACAGCCCCTTCCTTTTCAAACACTAGTCCTAAAAATATCTCTTTGTTATGTGTGGTTTAACACAACCTTGCATTTTTTATACAGTATAGGACTTAAATATTATTATTATCCAATGCCTGGGCTAACCAACATGCAGGGAATTGTAAAACCCTCAGGAGATGAGAAGGCTTTGTTACAATGCATGGTATTGTAAAACATGTATCACACATAATGCTGGATCTGTAACATTTTAATTATGAAGAAGTTAAAAAAAAAGACATTGGATACACTAAAATTCTTTTGGGGATCCCAACTTAAGTTTTCTGAAACTTGTAAATTTGAGGATCTCCAAACAATTTTCTCGACCGACTATTGGAGCCCCAACGCACAGCCTATACTGTATATCCCTCCCTAATTTGACTCTTTACATTAGTTTTTTGCTATGCCCTGGAATATGTAGGCAAGGCAGGCAACTCTAAAATTCTGAGCACAGGAAAGAGAACTACAACATACATCCAATATATTAAATGGTGTATAAGGGGTAAGGACCACCCAGCTTTATAATCATACAAGAAAATTGACATACAGCTATAAAAATATCCTAATGCCATATAGGGGACACATTAATGTTGAGCAGTCCAGTAAAGTTCATATGGGTAATGTCAAAAGCACTTAAGGCAGCTCCCAAGGACTTAGAAGCGATCTCTGCAATGGTAAGGAAGTAGAAAAAGTGGTGCCAACTAATGCCGCATACACACGACCAGACTTTCCGGCAGAAAAGGTCAGACGGAATCATTCCGTCCGGACATTCCTATCGTGTGTGTGCTTCATCGGACTTTTTCTTTCTAAAATTCTGATGAACCTAGAAATAGAACATGTTTCAAATCTTTCCGACGGAATCAGTTCCTATCAGGAAAACCGCTCGTCTGTATGCTATTCTGACGGACCAAAAACCACACAAGGGCAGCTATTGGCTACTGACTATTGAACTTCCTTTTTAGTCCCGTCGTACATCATAGCGTTCTAAACGATCAGACTTTGGTTTGATCGTGTGTAGGCAAGTCCGTTTCAGCGGAACTCCGTTGGAACTCCGTCGGAAAGACCGTCGGAGTCTATTCTGATGGAAAGTCTGGTCGTGTGTTCCCGGCATTAGTGTAACATGAGAACATCTTCCTTAATCGTTGGTTTGAGGAAGGAACAGGAAGCTCTGAATTGCATAACCACGCCCCCCACCACTAGCATCATCCCTTGAGACCCAAGTGGATACTTATAAGTGATATGCCTGCATTTTACAGATATCCAGTGAGTTGCCTATTGTCTTTTTGAATAAATGGAGGTATTTTATTGCTACACTTAGTTGGTGCCCCCTTTTCTACTTTCTTAACATACAGCCAACATTTTTCACAACTAGTGTGCTCAAAGAGGAGCTACAGTCGTTTTTGTGTTTATTAAAAGTCAGCAGCTACAAAAACTGTAGCTGCTGACGTTTACTAAACACACACTCACTTGTCCCAGGATACAGTGATGTGCTCACCTGAGCCATCCCTTCTCTCCGCGGCACCGGCATCTCAACTGTGGGCTCCCACTTGTGGCAGCTTGTGACTTTACAGCCAGGTGCCCACTGCGCATGTGTGAGTTGCGCTATGCCTCTCAAATTGTGCGGCAGTCTTTTGGGACCTGTGACGTGTCCCAGAAGATTGCAGGGAGGGAGGGGGAGAGGAGAACTTAGGCTCAGATCACTAGGCAATCCAATACCAGCCCCTCCACCCAAAAAAAAAATTACATGCCAAATGTGTCAGGGGAGGAGTACGTAAAGTGGAACTTCCTCTTTTGGGTGAAGCTCTGCTTTAGGAATAGGTCATGTTACATAGTTACATAGTAGGTGAGGTTGAAAAAAGACACAAGCCCATTAAGTCCAACCTGTATGTGTGATTATATGTCAGTATTACATTGTATATCCCTGTATGTTTTGGTCATTCAGGTGCTTATCTAATAGTTTTTTGAAATTATCGATGCCCCCCCGCTGAGACCACTTCCTGTGGAAGAAAATTCCACATACTTGTCGCTCTTACAGTAAAGAACCTTCTACGTAGTTTAAGGTTAAACCTCTTTTCTTCTCATTTTAATGAGTGGCCACGTATCTTGTTAAACTCCCTTCGGCAAAAAAAGTTTTATCCCTATTGTGGGGTCACCAGTACGGTATTTGTAAATTGAAATCATATCCCCTCTCAAGTGTCTCTTCTCCAGAGAGAATAAATTCAGTGCTCGCAACCTTTCTTCATAACTAATATCCTCCAGACCCTTTATTAGCTTTGTTGCCCTTCTTTGTACTCGCTCCATTTCCAGTACATCCTTCCTGAGGACTGGTGCCCAGAACTGGACAGCCTACTCCAGGTGTGGCCAGACCAGAGTCTTGTAGAGTAGGAGAATTATCGCTTTATCTCTGGAGTTAATCCCTTTTTTAATGCATGCCAATATTCTGTTTGCTTTGTTAGCAGCAGCTTGGCATTGCATGCCATTGCTGAGCCTATCACCTAGGACCCCTAGGTCCTTTTCCATCCTGGATTCCCCCAGAGGTTCTCCCCCCAGTGTATAGATTGCATTTAGATTTTTGCCACCCAAATGCATTATGTTACATTTTTCTACATTATACCTCATTTGCCATATAGTTGCCCACCCCATTATTTGTTAACCTTTTTGCAAGGTTTCCACATCCTGCGGAGAAGTTATTGCCCTGCTTAGCTTAATATTGTCTGCAAATACAGAGATTGAACTGTTTACCCCATCCTCCAGGTCGTTTATGAACAAATTAAATAGGATTGGTCCCAGCACAGAACCCTGTGGGACCCCACTACCCACCCCTGACCATTACGAGCATTCTCATTTATCACCACCCTCTGAACTCGCCCTTGTAGCCAGTTTTCAATCCAGGTACTCAACCTATGGTCCATGCCAATGGACCTTATTTTGTACAGTAAACGTTTATGGGGAACTGTATCAAATGCTTTTGCAAAATCCAGATACACCATGTCTACGGGCCTTCCTTTATCTAGATGGCAACTCACCTCCTCATAGAAGGTTAATAGATTGGTTTGGCAAGAACGATTCTTCATGAATCCATGCTGATTACTGCTAATGATACTGATTACTGCTAATGATACAGTTTTCATTACTAAAATCTTGTATATAGTCCCTTATCATCCCCTCCAAGAGCTTGCATACTATTGATGTTAGGCTAACTGGTCTAATTCCCAGGGATGTATTTTTAATATATTTTTAAATATTGGTGCTATATTGGCTTTTCTCCAATCAGCTGGTACCATTCCAGTCAGGTAAAATTAGGAACAATGGTCTAGCAATTACTTGATTGGGTTCCCTAAGTACCCTTGGGTGCAAGCCATCCAGTCCCGGTAATTTATTAATGATAGGTTTCCCAAGTCTAATTCTAATTCCGTCCTCTGTTAGCTATGAGGATGCTTCCTGTGATGTGTCACGAGGATAAAACACTGCAGTTTTGGTTACTGAAGCCCCCTGATTCCCTCGTGAAGACTGAGGAGAAGAATAAATTCAATACCTTCTCCATCTCTCCATTCTTTGTAACCAGATGTCCTTCCTCCTTCTTTATGCAGCCAATATGGTCTGTCCTCCCTATTTTACTGTTTACATACTTAAAGAATTTCTTGGGATTTTTTTTGCTCTCCTCCGCTATGTGTCTTTTGTGTTCTATCTTAGCAGCCCAAAATGCACCCTTATGCCGCGTACACACGATCTGAATTTCTGTCAGAAAAAACTTGGTTGGTTTTTCTGACGGAATTCTGATCAAGCTTGCCTTGCATACACACGGTCACACAAAAGTTCTGACCTTTCGACCGTCAAGAACGCGGTGACGTACAACACTATGACGAGCCGAGAAAATGAAGTTCAATGCTTCCGAGCATGCGTCAAATTGTTTCCGAGCATGCATGATTTTTTGCGCGTCCGAATTGCATACAGACGAATGCATTTTCGGATAGGAACTTTTCCCAACCAAAAAATAGAGAACATGCTCTCAATCTTTTGCTGGCTGGAATTCTGCCAGCAAAAGACCGATGGAGCATACACACGGTCACATTTTCCGACAAAAAGCTCTCATCTGAGTTTTGCTGGCGGCATTTCCGATCATGTGTACGTGGCATTACATTTCTTGTTGCATTCTTTATAAAGTCTGAATGCTGATGATGATCCCTCAACCTTGTATTTTTTGAATGCCTTCTCTTTTGCTTTTATATGCATTTTTTTACATTGAAGTTAAGCCATCCAGTACTTTTGTTCACTCTTTTAAATGTATTACCCAATGGGCTGCACTGGCTAATGCCCTTATTTAATATGCTCTTAAAGCGAACCCATCTCTCCTCCATGTTCTTTGTTCTTAAGATTTTATCCCAATTTATGTCTTCTAGCAAGATTCGTAGTTTAGGGAAATTGGCTCTTTTGAAATTCAGTGTCTTTGTATTTCCCTTATGTTTTCAGTTTTTGTGATTTATACTGAAGCCAATTGACCTGTGATCGCTGTTTCCTAAATTTCCCTGTATTTCCACATCCGTGATCAGGTCTGTATTGTTGGTAATCAGTAGATCTAGTAACGCTTTATTTCTAGTTGGTGCGTTTACCATCTGTCCCATGAAATTGTCCTGCAAGACATTTAGAAACTGGCAAGCCATAGACGAATGCGTGGTTCACTCTGCCCAGTCTATGTCTGGATAATTAAAATCCCCCATTATGATGACACTTCCCATACTTGCTGCTAATCCAAATTGTGATAGAAGATCCGTCTCCCCCTCCTCATTTAGGTTAGGGGGCCTATAGCATACTCCCAGTATTATTTTCCCTTTAGCTTCATCCCTTTGGAGCTCTACCCATAAGGATTCCACCTCCTCCCTAGCTCCCTTAGTGATGTCATCTCTCACATTCACTTGTACATTATTCTTGATACATGGACAAACCTCTCCCCCTTTTTTACCCTCTCTATCCCTGCGATAAAGGGTATATCCTTGAATGGTTTCCAGCCAATCATGAGAGCTGAAATTCCCACAAATTCCAAATCCTCCTCGTACAACAGTAACTCTTGTTCACCCATCTTGTCCACCGGGCTCCTGGCATTGGTGAACATGCCACGTTGCTTAGACCGGTCGCATACTATCCTCTTATTGGGTGTTCCGAGATTGCAACTAGAAATTGTTACTATACTTACCTTGGGTTTATGTACATTAGTCAACCTATCACTAATGCCCCCAATACTACCCTCTGGACTATGTTCAACGCTGACTATCTCTACCTCTGGACCCCCCCCCCCCCCTCTGCTAGTTTAAAAACCCCTCTTAAAGCCATCTTTACTCCCAGCAGATCTGCACCCTCCTCATTTGGGTGCAGTCAGTCCCTTCTATAGTACTGGTGACCAATTGATAAGTCGGCCCCGTCCCCCAGGAACCCAAACCCTTCCTTACTACACCAGCTCCTCAGCCACTTGTTTACTTCCCTAATTTCCCTCTGCCTTTCTGGTGTGGCTCGAGGTACCGGTAGTATTCCTGAGAATACTACCTTGGATGTCCTTTTCCTCAATTTAGCTCCTAAGTCCCTAAAATCGTTCTTCAGGACACTCCATCTGCCTCTGTTGAAGCAAGAAAAGCTTTAACAAATGAAGCTCTATTTTGAAGTCGTAAAAGTAAACTAAGAAAGATGAGGTACCTGTTAAATTTGCAAAATAGGCTCCTAAAATGTATGTACACTGACTCCAACTTTTATCTATCATGGATAGAGTAGAGTTAAAACCCCTGCCAGGTTCTGTCCTAATTCCCCTCCTAAACAGTTATCCCAGAACAGGTAACCCCATTGAAAGATTTCCCCTTACCTTTTTGTTAGGACCTTGACTCTAAAATTGTGCATTTCCCCTCACTTTCTGATAATGATCACTGGTACAAATAAAGTAGTGTATCTCACCAATTAGGACACAGACAGCAATAAAAACATGGGGTCTAATCCATCCCCACTCTATACAAAACTAAAAGAAAAAGGTTTTCTTTAGCGATACACCAATTTTGTGTTTTAATTTTTTTATTGAGTTTTTTGACATAACAAGGAAAGTACAATACATCATGGAGAAGTTACATGACTAATATGGTTTAAATGTGTACAGAACTATTGCAGTACAGTAGTAGAAATATAGTAATCATTAAACAACATTTCTTTTTTTTTTTTTTAATTTCTTTTTATTACAGATTTTTAACAAACAGTACATAAACATTTGGTTGCATACAGGTCATCTATACCACGACAGTATTGTAAATGTGGCGATCAGTGAGATTACCCAAACATATCATAGCTTAGTCCTCCTCTAGGTGTGTTATACATTTAAATCCAACAACTGTTAGAGGCTAGAATAACAAATGTGTGGACTGCATTGGGAGCATCTTTATTTATTCAGCAAAACCTGGTTCCCATTCGAGCTATTTATCACTGTGCAATTTTCATTGTTTTCAACCATTTGCTCCAGACCTTGTCGAATTTCAGGGGGCAACCTCTATTTGCGTATGTATCTTTGTATAGTGGAAGGCTGCTGTTGACCAGGCCTTTCCACTGTTTACTGGAAGGAGGGTTGGGTTTTTTCCACTGCATTGCAATATTTTTCCTAGCATAAAATAACAGAAGCCCAATCATAGTGCGTTTGGCTATTGATGGAACAACATTTTCTATCAATCCTAGTATACATATTTCCATTGACATTGGTAAGTTGGTGGAAGCGACCTTATTCGTTATATTAAGCACCTCCTTCCAGTACTGTTGAACCCCTGGACAGTGCCAGAAAATGTGTGAAAAGTCTCCTGGTGAGGCTCCACATCTCCAAAAATCCGGGGTATGGTTAGGGTTCATCATATGTAGCCTGTGCGGGGTAAAATACGCCCGATGTACAATTTTGAATTGTACTAATTTGTCTCGCATGGAAACCAGTGATCTGAAAGGAAAGTCCCAGACGTCGTCCCAGTCATCATTATCCAACACCGGGATGTCGCGCTGCCAACGGGACCAGAGCTTATCCAGAGGTGGTAAAGATACAAAGATCAGATGCGCGTAAAGGCGTGAAGTAGGTTTCTCAGCGCAGCCCGACCTAAGCATCTTCTCCAGCCCGGATTGAGTCAGAATGCAAGAAGAGTGTGGAAATTGGGCCGAGAATGCATGTGCTAGTTGGAAATAACGGAACTGATAATGTTTCGGTAAATTATATAGTGAGGAGAGCTGGGAGAATGAGAGCAGAGATGACTGTGATACAATTTGTGAGACCAATTTAATCCCGTAGTTGGTCCATGCCCGGGGGTCTATGAGTTTGTTAAAATGTGATAGATATGGGTTTAGCCATAAAGGGGCATTAGGAGAAATTTCTGATTGTTTATGTTTACCTATAATTAGACCCATGCGCCAAGCTCGCAAGGTAGTAAGCATGGAGGGAGTTAGAGGGTGTGTGGCGCGTGGGCCCCTATAAATCAAAAATTGAAGGGTTTCCCAGGAGCCTACCACCGTAGCTTCCAATGCTGAAGCTGCATTAGTTTTATCGGGGTTTAACCACCAAACCACCGTTACTAGCTGAGTGGCGAGAAAATATTTGTAACAGTCTGGGAATGCCATGCCACCCTGGGACGTTGGCCTCATCAGGGTTGACAGTTTATATCTAGGCGGGGCGGGGCCCCATAGAAAATCTGAGAATTTTTGATTAAGTTTGGTGAAAAATGATTTGGGAATCCACTGCGGAGAGTGACGGAAAAGGTAAGTGAATTTGGGAATAATTTTCATCTTGAGGAGATTGACTCTACCCCATACTGATAGGGGCAGATTGCTCCATGCTTTTAGTTTAACTTTCATGTCTACTACCACCGGATCAAGATTTTGTTTGAGGAAATCTTGGGCCTGGGCAGAGACCTGGACCCCAAGGTACTTGAACGTATCAACCCATTGTAGCGGGCTGTCAGGGGGGGAAGTGGTTTTTGCCGCCTGATCTATTGGGAATAATGTAGATTTGGACCAGTTGACCCGGAGGCCTGTAACCTCCGAGAACGTGTTTAGGACTGACAGAGCACCCTGTAATGATGGGCCGGCATCACCCAGAAAGAGGACCATATCATCCGCGTACAGGGCTACCCTCTCCTCCAGCAAGCCAATACGGAGCCCCTTAATATGGGGCAAAGTACGTAGGGCCTCGGCAACTGGCTCAATGGCGATAGCAAATAAGGCCGGGGAGAGAGGGCAGCCCTGCCTGGTTCCCCTGAACAGTCTGAAGGGAGATGACAACCTAGAACCCAGGCGTATCGATGAAGAGGGACATTTGTATATAATTTGCAACCATGAAATAAATTTTAGTGGGAAGCCCATCCTACGCAGTGTCTCCCATAAGAAGGGCCATTCAACTGTATCAAAAGCCTTTTCTATATCAAGCAAGGCTATGGCCCTTGTCCCGGAATTAAGATGCTGAGCGTGAATATTAGTGAAGAGTCTTCTAAGGTTGACATCAGTGGACCATTAAACAACATTTCTATCAGTAAAACCAAACCAAATAATGGATCTTATGGAACTTGTGGAGAGGTCGTCGCGTATGGTAAGAAAAAGTCTCCATTGGTGTTATTGGATCAAGGAATAAGGTCTAGTGTGCATGTTTTGGTGAGGGTTAAATCCAGGTAGACTTATATCTGCTCCCTTGGCATCCAGACACCCCGATCGGGTTCTTACTGTGTCTGGATGGGGGAGCTAGGAGCCTCATCATGCAATGTTGGCATAGGGTTAGTTGACCTTTACAGGCGTGTTATATTTTCTGCCAATGGGACAAAGTGGTAGATTGGGTATCTTCAAGGGGGGTAGAGCTAGGGAAGCACTTTCAGTACCGAAGGTCAATACCGTGAGGGGGATATAGTCATATAAATACCCAATGTTGTCAGGACCAGCCTGGACAACATCAGGTAGTGGCAGCACGGAAGGGTGAATAATAGTGTGAGGGAATATTTCTCCCGCGTGTGCAAAGAATAGGGAGGTAGCATTTTTCAGGTTGCCCTGGGTTGGCTGTTTCTTTAAAATGTGACCAGCAAGCCCATATTTTCTGGAATTTTGTGGGGTTATCTCTAGACTGATGGATAAGGGCCTCCATTTCTGCAATTCTTTCTATGCCGCGAAACCAGTAAGAAACAGTTGGGGGGTTGGTCTTTCTCCAAAATACGGGTATGCATTGTTTGGCCGCATTAATGAGGTGGAGAGTGAGTGATTTTTTTGTATGCTGAATGTGGTATGGATGTGTGGTGGAGTATATATTGGGCGGGAGTATAGTCAGTTGTGAAAGTCGTGATTTGGGCGGTGAAGCGGTGCACTTGCTTTCAGAAAGGTTGTATGAGTGGGCACTCCCACCATATGTGGAGTAGGGAGCCTTGTGTTACATTGCATCTCCAACAGAGTGGGGAGATGCTGGGGAGGTATTTATGTAGCGATACACCAATTTTATTACATACATTCACAATTACCAATACTCCGAGCCCTCCCTCTCATTGACAATGGTGTAATTTTTCATTTTAATTTTTTTTTAATTTTTAAAAAAACGTTTATGCTGCATTTTATTTACTCTGTGAGGTCACCAGCAACCTCACAGGCTCTTCCAATCTGACAAGCCTGCTGAAGATAGTAGCTAGGCATTCTACATAGTTTCCGTGCCATGTAGGTGTACAATTCCAGTCTATAACTTGCCAGAGCCCTGGGATTGCAGTCATTATGTGTTCTGACTCTTGGGGTTGAACTGGGCTTGTGACAGAATAATGGAATATGCCCCTGTCATCGCCCAAGCTCAGTGTTATAGATGTGGTGGAGCTGTGCCTCTATAAATCACAGCCAAATACAGAGGAATGTCTGCAATACCTAAAGAAAAGGACATGGGAGCTGGAAAATAGGTGAGCTAACCAATAATAAGATAGCCAAAACCTGCTTATAAAAAGAACAGTAACAAATATCTTAGCAAAGGAACCGTTTTTTTTTGTTTGTTTTTTTATGGAAAAAAAATTATGTAGAGATACATTGTTTACTATCCAACATGCTATTAACATCTCTGCAAAAAAGTTCAGCTTTAAAGCTTTTGTATATGTTTTTTACTTGTAGTTCTTTTTTACTCAGGTAAAAATGTCATATTACATAAAATATTTAATATTTATCATTGACATGGAATTATCTATGACATTTACCATTATCTAGGTCTATTCCATCGATGCGTCTAAGTCCTTTTTTATTGATGGAATTATTTTTTCCAGTATAGTGCCTGTCTCTACATGAACCCGTGAACTCTGTTATTCTGCTGGTAACAAGCAAGATATCAATGCTTAATGTGATGTTTTCTGCAGATTTTTTTTTAATATGTGTTGGCCTGTCCAAAGTTGGCCTTGATTTTACCAGTCTAATCCTTAACAACATTTGAAGCCAGCATCTGGCAAGCTAGAGGCTGCAACTGAAGGTTTTTTGTACAACAATAGGCTCCAGGTAGCATTTACAATTTTACTGTTAGTGATTTGTATTTTCAACATACACTAAATGGTTCATGGAATGGGCACACTAGTTTCTATAGCCCATATGGATTATAGTGAGATATAGAGATATATGCAAAAAAAAAAAAAAAATCCAAAAAGCATTGCTTGGCTTTCATTTTAGAAAGCCCCGTTTGCTTCACAACCTAAATGTATCGGAAAGGCCCCAGTATTATATTCTTATTTGTAAAACAACAATTATATGCAAATGATGGGACAATTATGTGAAACATTGATTTATAAACTTTTAACTATTCAAAAATAAATATTATTGTTCAAAAACCATTATGACATTAGAACATAAACACATCATAGGGCTTATAGGACTCAGTTGAAGCTTTTTCAGTAGGGGCTGTAGACATCTGCGCCGTCAATACATTTGTTTTGTTTTGTTCTGTTCCGTATTAGAATTAATTCGTATTTCGAAATTTGTGTCAGAAATTTTGTACGAAATACGAATTTTCGTTAGGTTTGTTAACTTTTCGTAACAATTACGAATGTTCGTTATGATGAATTTATCATTATGAGGGGCTCCCATCATCCCTGTGCTTGGCTAACTTCCTGGGTTTTTAACTTTTAGGTTCGTTAACTTTTCGTAACAATTACGTATGTTCGTTAGGAATTTGGATCCGAAATTCGTAAACGAAATTTCGTATTTCGTACAAAATTCAGAAGCATAGCAATTCGTATTTTGGATCCTCCCAAATGTACGAATTTACGGAAATTCGTACAAATTTTCGATTCGTACGAAACTAAATCGCACATGTCTAAGGGGCTGTAGACCCTCCCGGAGTGTCTGCGCTGTCAGGGGGCCCCTACTGGCATAAGCTATTATGTACCTTGTTTCCCCGAAAATAAGACCGGGTCTTTTATACATTTTGGCTACAAAAAATGCATTCAGGGTTATTTTCAGGGGATGTCTTATTTGTCCCCTGTCCCTCTCCTTTCCTGTCAGCTCAAGAGTCAGCATCTCTGCAATCCCCAATATAAACTCTAGTTAAAGTCCTTGCAAAATCATTTAATCTGCTCTGTAAATGGATTATATAATGTCCAGTGTATGTCTTTATGTAACATTGTAGAAAATACCTTATTTACAGAGCTGCTGGATGATCACATGACCCACGGGAACTCTTCTTCCCCGCTCCAAGCACTGCTGAGGGAGATGCCGAGATCCCTGCTGACATCATCCCTGATCTGAGCACTGCAGAGGGAGGGGCCGCTGACGTCAGCCGGGAGGAGCGCTGTAAATAAGGTATTTTCTAACAATAATGTTACATAAAGACACACACTGGACATTATATAATCCTTTTACAACGTGGATTACATAATTTTACAAGGACTTTAACTAGGGCTTATTTTCAGGGTAGGGCTTATATTGCAGCCATCCTAGAAAATCGAGATAGGTCTTATTTTCAGGGAAACACGGTACTATTAGTTCCGCTTTCCAAACACAACTAGACCTGTATTCGAAAATGTGCATTTTATGATGTTTAGATGAGAAAACATTTCCACAGGAGGCTAGGGTTCCAGTAACTAGGCTGTTTACAGCATGAAAAACCATTACATGGAAATGGTTCGAAGATTGGCGTTTACAGGTTATAATACCACTTTATTAAAAGAGCAGCAGATTTACAGGAACAGAGGCACACCAAATAAATTCTCCAAATTATGAGAGCCATGGCTGGCTGTTCCTGGACTGGCCACCTTTTCCCTGATTTTCTTTAGATTGTGGAAATTTTGAAAATAGACTTATTGAGTGTACCAATTACCTCATTCACTTGGTCATATTTTGAGTTCACCTGTGCATTAAGGCCTGGTTCACACATTTTTTTTTGTGCATTTTCAATTTTGCACAAACACACTACAATCCATGTAACAAGGTTTCCTATGGGTCTCGCTCACATCTGTGCGTTTTATGGAAAGGGCCAGGGACTTTTTTTGGTTTTTGGTCCCATAGGACTTCAATGGATCAATGTGTAGTGAAAAACGCAAAATGCACCTGCAATATGCAAACTGCAACCTGCATAGGTGTGAACCAGGCCTTAGATAGGAGCAACCGTTATATTATCTATTCTGCTTTTATAACCTACGTATGCAGGCAGAAAGTTGCTGAAAGTTGCTGAAAGAGGAGCAACTTCAAGAAAAAGGAGTGCGCATGCCCGTTACGAGCTTCGCGCATGCTCTGAAACGCGTAGTGGTCCCCAGCTAATCTGAACTGTCCCAGTGACGTCATCTCCCATGTGATCCGCTGGAACGCGGAAGTGACTTCTCCACTACACCGCTTGTACAGCCGGTGCCTCCGAGCGGAGGTCCGCGGCCTCCGCACGGCGTCCATCCAGGCTCCCCCTGATCACCAGTCACCACCGAGAGACACTGGGACCAGTTCTTTATGGAAGCAGTACATCATCTACCTCAATGTGAGTGTTTACTATGCTTTTAACACATAAATAAATCCGTTATACTTAAGAGGCGCTTTCTTCTTTGGTTTTTTATGTTCATATGGAGGACTGACTTCACTCAACAGGAAGCTGCCCTTGGTATCTTGGAGAAATAGATTTCCCGGGTTCCTAGATTTTCATTGATCCATGGATCACAGATCTCCTTCTGGCATCATTCATTGACTTTTTTCCCATTTATTTGTTTGGCTGTATTTCCATGGACTTTGGCGCGATTACATTATTTGTTTTATTCCTTCAAGATTTGAAGACTGTTTGTGTGGGAAAAATGCACCAAAAATCACACCTGAGCGATGCATGTGACTAGTTTCTTCATGCAGGAGGTGTCTTGAAGCTGTCATTACCAACAAAGGATTTAAATTTCAGTTAGCGTGTTCAATACTTTTTCCCTGTGTCATTCCATTTTATTACACATAACTTTGGTTTCTTTGTATTTATGCATTGCATGGGTTGTTACCAGTGGCCGCTCGTCCGTCAGAGGCGCACGGCGCCGCCCCCCCTATCCATGTGCCTGTCGCCCTAATCTACATGTGGGGTGTCGGACGCATGGATTCCAATCAGGGTTTTTTGTTTTTTTACGCACGGGATTAGAGCCAGAGGCTCTAATGGACTTCAGAAAAGGGTTGTGTGACAATAGCAAATGAATATTCGCTATTGTCACACTGATTCTCCTTCTGGCCAATCAGGAAGTGGGTCTGACTGTGGGTGCACTGTTTTCCGCCCCCCCCCCCCAAAGAAAAAAATAAAAACAAACCACCAGCCGCCACTGGTTGTTACTGACAACATGTGGTAAAAATTTCATGTCAATAGCACCTTTAGAAATATATTTAGCTAGAAAAATTGTGACATGTTCAATGCTAAAATGAGAATTTTTTTGTTTAGAATAAAGATCACGATTCTCGAGGCGTAACATCATCTTTCACATTATACAAAAAAATTGGGCTAACTTTACTGTTTATTTTTTTTTTTTATTCATTAAAGTGTATTTTTTCCCCAAAAAATTGCATTTTAAAGACCGCTGCGCAAATATAGCGTGACATAAAATATTGCAACAACCACCATTCTATTCTCTAGGGTCTCTGCTAAAAAAATATATAATGTTTGAGGGTTCTAAGTAATTTTCTAGCAAACAATACTGATTTTAGCTTGTAAGCAACAAGTGTCAATAAAGGTTTAGTCTTCAAGTGATTAAACTGACCTTGACAGAAGTTGATCCCTTTGATCTAAAAGAACTATATGTTACAATGTTTCTCTTTAGCGATGTTGTAAGAAACTTGGCAGGCTGCCTGGTTTGTTTTTTAGTTTTGTTTTTTTGACAGCTGTCAGCTTGAGCAGAAAACTCTCTGCACTGAATCGAGGAAATGCTTTTTTAAGATCGGGAGGGGGATAGAATCACAATCTCGGTTCTTTAAAGATTAATCATGCAGCTATAAATAATATATATATATATATTTCTCATTGGGGCTTGGTGTAGAATCCTTTCATTCTCACTAGCGTCCAGTGTGAAGGTCCCCCTTACATTAGTAGTCAGTGTAAATCCCTCCTTACATTGGTGGTTACCGTGAATGCTCCTATTACATTAGTGGTCAATGTAAATCCCCTTTACATTGGTGGTCATTGTAAATCTTCTCATTAAATTGGGGCTTGGTGTACAATCCTTTTTTTTACACTAGTGGCCATTGTGAAGATCCCCCTCCTTACATTGGTGGTTACTGTGAATGCTTCTATTACATTAGTGGTCAGTGTAAACCCCTATTACATTGGTGGCCAGTGTTGAAACTTCTCTTTATATTGGTAGTTGGTAAAAAAAAAAAAAAAATCAGCATTGCCATTGATCACACTCTCCCCTCCCCCCCAGCACTGCCACTGATCCCAGGAGTTCTAGGATCCCTAGGAGTTTTCTGTCTATTGATGGGTCCCCTCACCACACCAGTCCATAGTGTGCAGGCAGTTGGAGAGCGAAATTGCATGGAGGGGGTCCCAAGAAAATGCCCAGGGTCTAATCTATATTGAAGAAGCCCTGCCATTGAGGATCATCATTTAATCTTATAATTGAAATAAAGAGCTATGAATTATATGTATAGGATATGGTGCAATTGCCCCATACAGCACACAAGGGAGCTGTGTAGGTACCAGTGTAATTAACCAAATGTGTCCAACTCCTCCAGGTGCAGAAGTTCCACCTTCCAATGTAAAGCTCTACATGTCTCCTGACTTGGTTGCTTCCTCAGGAGCTTGTAGGGTGTCTATTCAGAAAAGAAATACATATAATGAGTATAAAATACTTCAAATACATAGACCTTTTTAAAACTTGAATAATGTAACACTTACTAGGTACAAGGTACAGATATGATAGATGATCTAAAGAAGCAAATGGTCATGGATTAGATAGTGAAGAGAGATAAGGCAGAAAGGGAAGGGAGCTGATTGTTGACTGGAGGTAAGGGTCTTTGTATAAACTGAAATTTCTTCGTCCTGGGGAGGAACTGCAGTTCATTACCTTTCTCTTGATTGAAGTACAATTACGGGGGAACTGTTTTCATCAGTCATGACACACTTCTGATAAGTGAAACTTAGCAAAAAGGCTGGGGCTTTGTAGGAACTGATGGGGCTTAATGCATGCAGTGTTCAAACGTACTTGCAAAATGTCATGTATCATTTAATGTTTGCTTGGTGTGTCTCTACCATGTAAGAAGATAATGGAGACACTATTTGTAGACAAAATGTCAGCAATAGCATTGTGGCTAATGGGGATCACAAGAATGCCCAAAGCACAAATGCAGTGATAAGACAGTAGTCTTGGGGTTCAGAGTTGAAGTACCAGAAAAAGCAGAAGTGACCAGGGAGCAGAACCTCTAGAGAAGGTAGTGTGGAGGAAAGGGTGTGGAGGTACAGAATAACATAAGGCAGATAGTAGTGGGAGAGCTGTAAGGGAATGTGGTGTGAATAGGGGCTGCCAGAGAAGCTACTGCTGTCATAAGAAAAAGAGGTAAGAAGCATAAATGCATAGAATAAACAAAAAATGTACAGCACTACGGTACTTACAATGTGAACTAATAAAGTAAATCATACATATAAATTACCATCATCAGAATACATAAATCATAAAATACTAAAACATTTTTGCATAAATTCTCAGTCCAAATCATAAAATTATATAAAAGTGTAGTCCAAAAGTCCACACTCAGGTGGATCTTTAGCTCAAATCAATGGTGTGCACAAAGCAAATGTGCAAATCTTACTCTCAGTGCCAGCTCAAACGCTCACCTCTGTAGACCTCCTAATAATATAAAAGGCCTAACAGCACATTATTGAAGTCCCAGGCAATGTTCTGTCTTCCTATGCAGGCATCATGTAGATCAGTAGAGATGACAGCTTCCTGGTGGGATCGCTCAGGTGAGTTCAGACAAAGATCCGAACGCGCCTGAGCTCATTCCTAGTCAGGATCCCTAGTGAAAAGAGACTATTTCAAACTCTTCAATAATATATAGGATTTTTATTTACAGTTTTTATAGGACGGCTACTTACAATTTTACCTATTTTGCTAGAAACGTACTTGGAACCCCCAAAACATTATATATTTTTTAAGCAGAGTCGTTTACGTATGCTAAATTTACATTCAATTTTTTTAAATTTATTTTATTCAAATTGTTTTATTTTCACACTGTCTCTTTAAAATTTTTTAGCATTTTTATTACGATCACAAAGAATGTAAACATCCCTTGTGATAGCAATAAGCGTTGACAGGTACTCTTACTGAGACATGTGGGATTTTTTTTAGACCCCAAATGTCTCCTCTGCCCTTAAAAGCATCTGATCACACCAAGATCAATGTGATCAGATGCTTTCCCAAGTCAAAAATGGCTTTGTTGACATCTGGCGAAACTGGAGGTGACAGAATACTCATCGCTTCCGGTTTCGTATACCATAGAAATGATCAAAGACATTATGGTCCCGGTCACCTCTATGATAAGCCGGCAGATGGGAGAGTCCGGAGAGGCACCAGAGGGTGGTGGGGAGGGACCCCCCTTCACGGCCTGTAAAAGCAATCCAGCAGCCAATCAGCCGCTAGGATTTCTTTTACAAAAAAAATAAATCCACAGATGTAAAAAAACAATACTGGGATGATTCCTGTAGCTGCAGGCATCTGCCCAGTATAACCACTTAAACTCCAAGACGTCATATGACATACACCCAGGGGGAAGTTGGGTTGCCATTGTTGAATTGCTTCGGAAAATACTAAATGTCTGGTTGCTTTTGGGTTTAATATTTTTGCATTACTGAGTCAAATAAGCATACTTCTATTAAACGTAAGCAAAAAAACGGCAAATCAATATTGCGCTTTTGTGAATATGGTGAAATAGCTGCAGCAGATATTGTGAGATATGACACAACAAAATAATGGAAAAAAAAGTGAGAAGTTGCGCTAAAAAATCAATAAATAACAAACATAATAATCCAAAGAGCGTTCATAGAAGTCCATTTAGCAACAAGGGCTGAGTGAAGAAAAACAATTATTTGATAAATGAACTTCTAAAGTGCTTGTGCAAAACAAATCCAAAAAGGAATCCTCCACCTTGTGACGTCACCGACAGTAAAGTCAGGATGTGCTCTTAACCCAAATGGTGGACCCTCTATTATGGAAGGTCATAAAAGGCATTTGGATGTCCCAGCTGTTACGTATCCACGGAAAATACAGTGCGGATGGTGTGCGCCTCACAAACCGTTCCTCCTACACTGGCTCAATGGTTCCTCTGTAGTCTCCTCTTGCGAGGCTTCTCTGGTACTGGGGTATGTGTATGGGGGGCAGCTGGTTGGCCTGTGTGTTGTAGGGTGCTCATGCTCTCTCGCTGTCGCCTCTCCTCTTGCAAGCGCTGTTCTTCCTCCCTCTTGCAATGGCACCGACTCTTCCTCTTAACCGGAAGCGCATCACGCATCCTGCCTCTGCTGATGGACACCATTGAGCCAGTGTAGAAGTAATTGTTTGTGAGGCGCACACCCTCCGCACTGTATCTTCCGTGGATATGTAACAGCTGGGATATACAAATGCCTTTATGACCTTCCATAAAAGAGGGTCCACCACCAATCCCACGCATGATTTCAGAACTTTACCTGCTGCTGGGGTCCTCGGCCTCAGCCTCCAAACCCATATGTATATGTGCCTGGGAGAGAGACTTAGGAAAGGAATTCTCTGGGTCTCAACTAACACACCTTTACCAACTTACCCACTCCAGCTCAGTAGACTCTAAGATGCAGGAGACAAACTATAAGCTATTGACACCCAGCCAGCTCTGATGTGTGCTGGCGGGGATGCGGAGGCCGAGGAACCCTGTTGCACCTGTGGTGGGAGTGCCCTCGGATAGAAGCCTACTGGCAAGATGTTAGAGACCAGATCAAAGAAGTTTTTGGGTTAGATTTTTCCCTCTCCCCAGACCATTTCCTCTTGCATATCCCTCCCATGCCAGTCAGCCGCTACAAGAAGAGCGTGCTGCCCCATTTACTAAACGCTGCCAAACGGCTACTTCCTATTTACTGGAAGAAGGCACAGGTACCGAGCGAGGAGGAGTGGATACGCAAGGTAAATTGAATAAGAGAAGAGTAGTTTGTAACAAGTAAAGGTACTAGAGTCAAACATACCACCATATGGTCACTATGAACGGAACACTTTTCTGACCTCACCCATGTGCCTTCCAGCCTGGATATGTCCTTATTAAAGCTAGGGGACCCAACATTAGGCCAACGAGACCAACCTAGGTGATAATCACCAGTATACTGCCCTAGACCAGAGCACAGTCCGCATGCATTGCACATTCACTTTTTACAGGAAGGGGCGGCTGACTGTCCGGAGCGGGCCATGTGAGATCCTCATAAATTCAAGGTGAGATCCTGTCTTTTTCCCCCCACCCCACTACCCCCATCTCCTCTACCCCCCTTTTCTATGAACGCTCTCTGCCCCCCCTCTTTCTCTCTTCTCTTTTCTCATCTCAATAGCTGTTGCTGCGAGAAGTTTCAGATGTTAAAAGGCCGGCACCCTATGATAATTAAGATAACTTGAAATGGCTAAGGCTATTAACCAACATATCCATCACATGGTGGGTGAAGATAGAGCTGTGCCCCCCCACTGGGGCACCAGGGGGGGCCTGGGCGCATCCTGAGGCCGGGTGAAGCTCTGGGGGAGGTTAGCAGGAGGCCATGGTTGCCCCCCTCTTCCGGTGTGGAACCTGGGCGGGGGTGTTCTTGGGCTGCCCTACACCACTTCCCCCCCAGAGGAAGGGACAAACACAGCATGAGTGACGGGTTAAACAGAAAAGCAGTGAGCCCAGCTGGCCGCTGCACCGATGGTAGCTGAGACCTTATGTCAACCACAGCTAGATGAAAAGAGCACTAAGGCCTTGAATTTTAAATGTATGCATTACCTTCATAATGCCATAATATATCCTGTTTCCGCATGCTTCCCCTTCTGTTATTATTGTTGGACAGAGAAAATGTTTGTCACTATTAAGCACATATCATGCCATGTTTGTTAAGCTATGACCGAACTCAATAAACAAAGTTCATACAAAAAAAAAAAAGAGGGTCCACCATTTGGGGTAAGAGCACATCCTGACTTTATTGTTGGTGACGTCACAAGGATTACTTTTTGGATTTGCTTTGCACAAGCACTTTAGATTGATGTTCATTCATCCAATTAATTGTTTTTCTTCACTCAGCCCTTGTTGCTGAATGGACTTATATGAACACTCTTTGGATTATTATGTTTATGTTATTTATTGATTTTTGAGCGCAACTTTTCTCATACTTCTATTAAAGTCAGCGGAAAGCCAGACTGCATACTTGTTCCCTGGCGATGACTTGGAAACTGTTGAAGTCTTTGGGTCAACACTACAAAACAGGCAACTAGTATTTTCAAGATTGCACCCAAAGTATTTTTACAGGATGAGTTTCCTTTAAACACAGTCATGGTCACAAAATTCCAGAAAGCTAGCACATAATAATTTCAACCTATTCTACTGTTTTTTCTTTGGTAATAAAGCATCAGTGTTATTGGTAGCTTCACACAATTGCAGATATTATCATCAAAGAAATGAACCCTATTTGTGTGGCTACATTTAACGTAACCTTTTTGAATTCTGTAATGCAGATTATGTACTGCTGTAGAGTTTGGCTAAAACCATTCATATTAGTCCTGCTCCAGTGGACCTGACAGTGTAATGTGCCCGCCCGTGACAGATAATAGCATATATGCAGGGCTTATTTGGTATGTTTCTGGAGTTGAGACATTATACAAATCACGACCAAAAAAAATGGGATTGAGCTTTTAAAAAGGAAAGCAAATGCTTTTTTTGGTGTTTGATTTTTAAATATTGTTAAAAGCTTGTACGTTTATCGACAGATTTTAAAAGTTTTCATTATGTGTATAAAATGTTTGCTTTACGAATGGGCATATAATACAATGTGAATCTGCTTCACACAATTTGCAAAGTACACATATGTTCATTATATGTTTGATCACCTTCTAGTTGCAAGTAGTAAATAAGTAGTATATAGAGTGGTATTAAACAAAAAACAAAATTTAATTTTTCCTTTTATTTTCATCTGGTAATCCAACCTGTAAGGCCCCTTGCAGACAGGGCGGATTCCGCCAAGTGGATCACAGCCCGCTCTTCTCTATGGGGGAGTTGGATGGAACCAGACTGCCTGTCCGTTTCCATCCGACTATCATCCGATCCATTCTGCCGGATGGATGGGGAACAGATCCCCATTCGTCAGTATCAGATTGGATGCCGGCAGGTGTCAGCGGATACATGTCTGCTGACATTTGCTACTCCATAGAGAGCTATGAATGGTCCGATCATGTCCACCTGAAAAACTGACAGGCGGACCCGATCGGTCCATTAGTTTGAAGGGGACGTAACACACTTCCTGTCTTAGGGTGGGTTGACTCTGGATATAGGAGCCACCCTTGGACAGCATTGTTGTTTGTCATTGTCAGTCTGAGGAGAGGGTAGTGCTTAACAGGCCATACACGAGTAGAATTTAATTTTATATGTTCTCTGTTGGAATGTCTGTTCAATTTTCTAATCGTTAGTGGAGTCAAATCAGCCTTTGTTTTCAAGGGTTTTCAATTTGAGGGAGCAGGATGGAAAGTTTTTCATGAACAAACTAAAGTGTAACGGCAAATGTGGTTTTCATTTTGGTAAAATTATACAAATTGTAATGAAACATGTTTAATACATCTGGGATTACCTTTAAATACTTGGTCTAGAAGAAATGTTAAGGGCTTTCGAACAAAAGTAGTAGACGCAGCAAGAAAGAATGTTTTGACAAATGATTTTTCTATGAATGTTTGAATAATAATCTAACCGCATATGACCAGCTTTAGATGCAGTAGCAGATTTGGATGAACTTTGCTAACAAATTAAATCCAAGGTCCAGCTAACAGTTTTTTTCCCCATTTTGGGAAAAAGATTTTACATAAAATGAAAAAAAAGTTTTTTTCTTAACTCTGTCACTTTTGCTGAACAGCTTGGTCTGTTATGGAAAATGGAACATTAACACCAAGAGCTAACATACTGGCTGTATTAACAGAAGAATAAAAAAAGAAAGAAAGCCTAAAAAAAAAAAAAAAAAAAAAAAAAAAAAAAACCACCACACACACACACACAAACAACAAAACAAAAAGGAAACTATTCAGCCATCACATCTTAAAATTAGTAAGCTGCAATATAATTATTTTTTTTTTTAATCATGCAAATATAGAATATTGCTTTTAAATCGGTATTAAACACAAAAACAAAAATCATTTTTAGTTCGAACCACTAATCTAGAACAAAATGTTATTTAAAAAAAAAAAACAATTTACTAAGACTGGAGCAGCCACAATCTGGAGCAGCTGTGCATGGCAACCATTCATCTTCCAGATTTAATTTTCAAAGCTTAAAGCGTAATTAAACCCATCAATTCAACACCTATGCGTTTTGTAGTGTGTTTTGCAGTAACACATTACAGTCCATTTAACATGGTTTCCTATGGATCTAGTTCACATGTGCGTTTTGTGCCAGTGCATTTTTTGGAAAGGGTCAGGGACCTGTTTTTCCATAGCAGATTGAATTTTGCATGTAATAGACTTCAATGGACCTGCACCAAAAATGCAAGTGTTGTGTTTTTGATGCGTTTTTTTTTTTTCTTGCTAATAGGAAAGTAGAACAAGGTGATAGGGTTAAGGATAAGGGTTTAGGGGGACTTCATGCAATTTTATAAACAAATTATGGTTTGGAGTTCCCCTCCAAATCCAGATCAGGGTTAAGAGCTAGGGCGTCCCCACAACCTTATGATGTCATTGACTCAGCATACCCCGGTCGATGATGTCACAATGGCCAGGGGTCGCCCGGTGATGTCATCAGGAGGCCCCCACCCCTTAGTTTATTTAGCGGCAGGAGGCAGTCAAGTTGTCAGTCGATGGGAGCCAAGCATCGGCACGGGTCAGATTTTTTTTGTTCGGGTCAACGGCCCACGTTCATCATGATTGACGTTGGATCTACTTCGGGGGGACATTTTTTACTTTTGGTTTATGAAAAAAAGATTTGGCAAAAACTGGCTGTGTTTTTATGTACTTTGAACTAATTTTGGTGTATTAGTAAGGGTATTATGTATCCCATACTCATTCACATGGGAGGGCTGAGATGTGGGGGCCCCACTTGTTAAAAGGGGCATCCAAATTCCAATAAGTCACCCCACACAACCACCGGGACAGGGTTGCGAGAAAGAGGCCCTTGTCCTCATCAACATGTCCCTTATCCCCCCACCTCGTCTGGTCTGCCGGGCTGCATGCTCGGATAAGGGTCTGGTATGAATTTCGGGGGGACCCCACGCCCCTTGTTTTTTTTTAAATTTTGGCATGGAGTTCGGAGTTTGACATGTTTTTATTGTTTAATATTAAAGACATGAGAAAATATTGAGTAAGTTTCACATCGTATGCATAGTATCTCATAAAGAAAAACAAAAAAAATAATAAAATAAAAATAAAAAAAAACTTTGTACTACAATTTATACAATAAACATTAAACATAGTCATGGAATTGTAATTCGTTACTGCCCCAGGAACCCCCAATGGGATCTATTTTGTTGCCTGGGGGAGGGCTAGATCTACGTTGTATGTGTATCCCATACATGACCACTTTGAAAACAATGTAAATTAACTTATTGTTGAATCATGACTGTATTAAATACAACTCAACTGTGTCAAAGTAACTTCGCAGCTCCAGGCCACCTCTCCCACGGAGACTACGCTTTTTTTTCTTTATTCATATAGTCTCCACTAGATCCCATTGCCATTTCATAACTATAGTGGAGATTTACCAAATCAAGTGTGTTGTCTATAGATGGGCTCCTTTCTGTTAGTCTCGCTTTCCTGGTGCCTTAATGGCAGCATACACATGGTTGGTTGCTCCACCCCTGGCCAACTTACAGGACCATTATAACTCTATAAAAGAGACCGACGCCCCCATTCTCTTTTCTGTCCTCAAGGCCACAAAGGATCATGGATTTGTCAGCCCCTGCCTCACCCAATTTCCTTTGCTTTGACGTGCGTGTACGATGTCTCCGCCACAATCTCGCAGTCCCGATAAAAATTGCAGATTGCCGCCATTACTAATAAAAAAAAATTAATAATAAAAATGCCATAAATATATCCCCTATTTTGTAGACGCTATAACTTTTGCGCAAACCAATCAATATACGCTTATTGCGATTTTATTTTACCAAAAATATGTAGAAGAATACATATCAGCCTAAACCAAAGAAAAAAGTTTAATATATTTTTGGGGGTATTTAAAAAGTAAAAAATATTGCGTTTTCTTTTTCAAAATTGTCGCTTTTTTTATAGCGCAAAAAATAAAAACCACAGAGGTGATTAAATACCACCAAAAGAAAGCTCTATTTGTGGGAAAAAAAGGACGTCAATGTTGTATGGGTGCAACGTCGCACAACCGCGCAATTGTCAGTTAAAGCGACGCAGTGCCGAATCGCAAAAAGTGCTCTGGTCACGAAGGGGGTAATATCTTCCGGGGCTGAAGCGGTTAAACAGTTTAGGAATTTATTCAGTATATAGGTATAAAATAACACTAAAAACTTGCGTGAAAAATGTTGGAGCACTTGCAGAGTGCTAGAGCGGGTGGGAGCTTCCACATGCAGTGTCACAGGAGCACAGGAGGACCACCGGGAAGTCTCTATTGAGGGATCCACGAGTGCAGTGTGTTAGCCGCAGCTGGAGCCTCGGTAAGCCTTGTGGAGACATCGGCTGTGTGTCTCTGGGTGGGAGTGGTCCAGGGCTGTCAAACTGGGGAGCGGCTCCCACACACTGTCTGGCCAATCAGAACGCGTTTCAAAAGGCATGGCCTCGCCTTCTTCATCAGCTGGTATAATCGTTTCTGTCACTTTTTAAACAACCTTTTTTTTTTCTTTCCTTTCTTCAGCCTACTAATTAAGGGGAGTGGTTAATTGGTCACAGGTGCTTGAGGCCTATATAACTTTCTGTAGAGCACATCTGAAATTGCCAGGCTGCTGGTTGGAAGCTAAACAGTGGGGGCCTTGAGTGGAGAGCGTGAACAAGTTTTGCTTTTGATTGCTTGTGATTGCTGTGTTGCATTTTTAGATTCTTTTTGGGGCTTTTCTTTGCAGCTTTATAACATCTTTTTCTGTCACTTTTTAAACAGCCTTTTTTTTCTTTCCTTCTACTACTACTACTACTACTACTACTACTACTACTACTACTACGTTGATCTCTTTTCTTTTCAGCCTACTAATTAAGGGGAGTGGTTAGTTGGTCACAGGTGCTTGACGCCTATATAACTTTCTGTAGAACTCATTTTGAGCCTGCTCATCTTTGAGTTTGTTGGAACTTAGACCAAGTGGAACTGGACTAAGTGGTGAGTTAAAAACCAGAGTGGAAAACAGGAGGTTATAACAGGGGTCAACGTACCTGTGTACTGTCAGTGCGTACCTGTGTATTGTAAGTACATGAGTGCTGGGAGTGCACGTGGGCTGTATTGAGTATTAGTGTCAGGTAGTACCTGAGTGTTGTGTGTAGTGTGTGTGGATCGTTAGTACTTGTGTATACTTGTGTATTGCGAGTGCACGTGGGTCTGCGTAACTGTGTATTGTCTTGTTGAGTACCTGTGTATTGTATTGTTGAATATTAGTGTTAGGAAGCTAGTTGTTAGGTCATTTGGACAGGGTGTAATCCCCAATCCTCATTAAATTAGTAGGTATAATGCCTGGCGGGTGTGGAGATGCGACTCTGTGTACATCTTGCGGCATGTATGCTTTCCTTGATCATCCGATCGAGGGCGAATACTGCTGTGCAAAATGTATCCAATTGAGGGTGAATACTGCTGTGCAAAATGTAAGCACATTGTTTCCCTGGAAGCCCAGGTTCTGAATCTGGGGAAGCAACTATGAGCACTGAGAAGACCCTCCATACTAAAGGAGAGCCGGGAACGTACCTGGCAGGTGCCAGCACAGAGGCAGATGGAGACAAAGGTGCAGGCACTAGAAAAGAGTAGATGGGTGACAGTCAGGAAGGGTAGAGGGGGAAGTGCCAGGAAGGCTGATCCAGGGCTGGTGCATCCAGGTAAGTATGCTCCATTGAGTGAAATTGGTGAAACCAGTCAGGGACCACCACTGCTGGAGCTGAGGGACTTCCTGTCAAGGCTGGGCTCAGCCCTTCCTTCTCTGAACCGGCCGCTCAGCTGTTGGCTAATTGTCAGGTCCTTTCTCTCCACAGTGACTCAGCTGTTGATGATCTGCTCGTCAGTCCTGGCTACTTAAAGCCGTCCAGCTCACTTCATCTCTGCCTTCGCCTTTGGTCACATCTCAGAGACTTTCTCCTGCCTTCCTGTTGAAGGCTTGCTCGGCTGACGTCCCTTCTGGCTCCTGATCCTGCTTGCTGTACTACTACGTTGATCTCTGGCTCTCTAACATTGGCATTGGCTGACTACCCGATCAGGTTACTAAACTCTGGCTATGTATTGACTACGCTTACTCTGTTTACCTTTTTATTATTATTAAACAAGTGTGATTAACTGTACTTCTGTCTCGGTCTGATTCATGGTTTCTGACACTCCCCTAGCTGCCAGGGGAAGAACTCCTCCAGTGAGAGTGGGGGGGAAGTGAAGGGAAAGGAAAGACAGATTCTGGTGGTAGGGGACTTAATTCTTAGGACAGAGAGTGCAATCACTAACAAAGACCTGAAGCACCGAACTGTATGTTGTCTACCAGGCGCTCAGGTTCAGCACATCACTGATCTGGTGGACAGATTACTGGGAGGGGCTGGGGAAGACTTGACTGTCATGGTGCATGTTGGCACCAATGACAAAGTCAGAGGCAGGTGGAGTGTCCTAAAGAACAATTTTAGGGACTTAGGAGCTAAATTGAGGAAAAGGACCTCCAAGGTAGTATTCTCAGGAATACTACCGGTACATCGAGCCACACCAGAAGGCCAAGGGAGATTAAGAAAGTAAACAAGTGGCTGAGGAGCTGGTGTAGTAAGGAGGGGTTTGGGTTCCTGGAGGACTGGGCCAACTTCTTTTAAATGAGGAGGGTGCAGTTCAGTTGGGAGTAAACATGGCCAAAAAGTTAGAGGTTTTTTTTTAACTAGGCGACGGAGGGGAGGGCCCAGAGGTAGAGCTAGTCAGCACGGAACAGATTCCAGAGGGTAGTATTGGGGGCATTAGTGGTAGGTTGACTAAAGCACATAAACCCAAGGTAAGTATAGTAACAAGTCCTAGTTGCAATCTCCGATTGAAAAAGAAGATAGTATGCGTCTGGTCTAAACTATGTGGCATGTTCACCAATGCCAGGAGCCTGGCGGACAAGATGGGTGAACTAGAAATACTGTTGTACAACGAGGATTTGGATTTTGTGGGGATTTCAGAGACCTGGTTCAACAACTCTCATGATTGGCTGGCAACCATTTAAGGGTATACCCTTTATCGCAGGGATTGAGAGAGTAAAAAGGGGGAGGGGTATGACTATATATATCAAGAATAATGTACAAGTGAATGTGAGAGATGACATCATTAAGGAAGCTAGGGAGGAGGTGGAATCCTTATAGGTAGAGCTCCAAAGGGATGAAGCTAAGAGGAAAATACTGGGAGTATGCTATAGGCCCCTTACCAGAGGGAGGAGGGGGAGACGGATATCCTATCACAATTTGAATTAGCAGCAAGGATTGGAAGTGTTATCATAATGGTGATTTTAATTAATTATCCAACTACATGGCAAATGAGGTTTAATGTAGAAAAATGTAAAATAATGCATTTGGGTGGCAAAAATATGAATGCAATCTATACACTGGGGGGGGGGGGAAACCTCTGGGATAATCTAGGATGGAAAAGGACCTGGGGGTCCTAGTAGATGATGGGCTCAGCAATGGCATGCAATGCCAAGCTGCTGCTAACAAAGCAAACAGAATATTGGCATGCATTAAAAAGGGGATCAACTCCAGAGATAAAACGATAACTCTCCCGCTCTACAAGACTCTGGTTCAGCTGCACCTAGAGTATGCTGTCCAGTTCTGGGCGCCAGTCAGCAATGACAGTCAGTGCTGGCATTCATTGCTGCCCATCAATGCTCATCACTGCTGCCCATCAATGCCACCCATCAGTGCCGCCTATCCGTGCCACCCATCTTTGCCCACCAGTGCTACCCATCAGTGCCACCTATCAGTGCTCATCAGTGCCACATACAGTATCAGTGCCCATAAGTGTCGCATATTTGTGCCTCCTCATCAGTGCCACCTAATCAGTGCCCATAAGTGCCATCTCATGAGTGCCCATCAGTGCTGCCTCATCAGCGCCCATCAGAGAAGGAGAAAAATTACTTATTTACAAAATTTACTGACAAACTAAGAACAACTTTTTTTTTGTCAAAATATTTGACAAAATTTTTTTTTTTTTTGGAAAAAAAATAAAAAACCCAGGAGTGATTAAATACCACCAAAAGAAAGCTTTATTTGTGTGAAGAAAATGATAACAATTTCACATGGTTAAAGTGTAGCATGACCACTCAAATGTCATTTAAAGTGTGACAGCGCTGAAAGCTGACAAATGGCTTGGACAGGAAGGGGGTGTAAGTTCCCTGTATTGAGGTGGTTAACCTGCTTAAAGATGTTGAGTGGAAGGATGGCTACATCTTCGCCACTGCAGATGTGTCATCCTTATATACTATCATCTCACATCAGCATGGTCGGGAAGCGGTCAGGTATTTCTTGAATTTGGATGATCTCACTGCTGTTCAGCTTGAGTTTATCCTGGCATTGCTTGATTACGCCATGAGTCATAATTTCTTTTGGTTTGGGGGCTCCTATTACCTACAGAATAGAGGTGTGGCCAGGGGGGCCAAATTTACGCCCAGCATGGCCAACCATTTTATGGCTAAATGGGAGGAGGAGGTCATCTATAGTAGACCTAGACCAGAGTTGGTTTTGTGGAGGAGGTATATAGATGACGTCCTCCTCATATGGGATGGGGACCAGTCGTCCCTCAATGGATTTATGATGGATCTTAACAACAATGATAGAGGTATCATGTTCCAACATGAGTCTAGTGGTGTTTAGGGTCATTTCCTTGACCTGAGAATAAGGGTGGTGGAGGGACTGATTATTATCTCCACGCACTTTAAGGAGACTGACCGGAATGTATTTATCTCAGCACTGATAGTTGCCACCATCCAGCTTGGCTCAGATCCATTCCGGTCAGTCAATTTTTGAGGCTTAAACTTAATTCCACTAAAGCGATTTTTTTTAAAGCGATTTTTTGAGAGAGGCCTCTACCCTAACTTATTCTTATGGCTAAATTGAGTCTAGTGACAAGAATGGGGCGGGGGGGGGGGGGGGGGGGATGGTGCGTCGCTCTCTTTTATAGCGTTTTAGTGGTCCTGTGGGTTGGCCAGGAGTGGAGCAGCCAACCATGCATATGCTGCCATGAATAGGCACCAGAAAAAGGAAAATTACAGAAAAGGTAAGTATTTAATTTTACATTTTAATGCTAGGATACCGTTTCACAGGCCCAGGGATGTGACTATGTGTGAATTGTGCCCTCCAAATTGTGTTACAGGGCTTATTTATGCTGCTTGCATGTAACAATCTCTGCTCACTGTAGAGGATGGAGGTTCTCACTGATAGGTGTCAGAGTAAATAAACATACTAACCAACAATCTGTGTGTATTTGAATCCAGTATACTAGAATCCTCATATTCACTTTTTGCCCTTGCACATGGCATGCTTAGAAGAGACATCTAATGCTGGGCATGACGATGACAAAAGAGTTTACTCGCCAGTGCTGACACAGACCGGGTTAGGTATGAAAGTGTATGTGAAAATAGCAAAGTTGTAACATAAATAGCATCCTTTTACCCTGCTGTAAACCAGCCTCACTTGGAGGTATAGATATAATTGAGAACCAATGTATCTTGGCGACGATATTGCTACCCTGCATGATCCTGCAGGAGGTGACATGGTCTTTGAAGAGCTTTGCAACACAACTAGGATCTTAATTGAAAGAATGTGACATTCTGGTGAGGAAATTGCCTTGATGCAGATGTCAGCTTGCAAAATAAGGACCAGCTCAGTGTCACTCCCACTAAGTAACAAATATATATATATTATATATTTATATTAAAACATTTTCCCATTTCTTAATCATTAAGGTTAGATCTGCATTTATAAAACTAGTTGCCACTACATAAACTGAGCAGCAGCAGTTTGTTTTTTGTCACTTTGCTCTCAGCTTGTATTCCCCAATCGCTTAAAATCCTGTAGGCTTAAAATTACAAATTTTGAAGGGTAAGCCACCATGGCTGTGGCTGAATGTCTCTAGGTGTAATTATCTTGCCACCGTTTTTACAGTACTCCTACTGTATAATATATAAAAGATAATAGAACGTAAGACCCCCACCATAATAATAGACATATATAACAGATAATAGAACGTAAGACAGAGGGTAGGCGAGTGGACCTGCAAAGTCATGTGTAAAGATCTTGTAGTTTCCTGATAAAGATACAAATCCGCAGAATAATCTAATCCATTATCAGCTTTTGGTGGTCTATCCTAGTGTTTTTTTGTTTTGTTTTTTTAAAAAGGTGTCCTAATGCTACTTGTATGGTGCCTGTACCTTCTTCTCAGAAACTGAATACTTGCTGTCAAGGGAGGGAATGGTTTTGGTAGTGTAGTGGCAATTGATTTGGCAAATCTGATGATTATGGTAACAAAATTTTGCCTGATGAAGGAGCACGCATGCTCCGAAGGCGCGCTCCTCCCCACTCTCTTACCATCCGGAAGTGACGTGTCCAGTCGCCCCTGAACCAAAATCTGGGAACCAGGAAGCTTTGGGAGCCACCAGCGCAGCCGGGAACATCAGCTGCCTCTCCACCTGCGAGCCGACCGCCTTCCCCCAGCAGTGGATGAACTTCCTATACCATTTCACATGCACTGTAATCTCTACAATCTTGTGAGTTTAAAATCGTCTGTCCTATATTAAAATGTTTTTATCGCGCTGCAGTTAGATGGCGCTGCTCTCCTCTTTGTTTTTTACTGTCTACAGAGCCCCTTCTAGCTTGTTATGAGCCGGCAGCCATCCAGAGTCAACCCATCTGTGACCATCTACACACCTGTTGCTGCATTTGAACTCTCATGCATGGACTCCCCACTACAGAGAGTAGATTAATCGCCCATTTCTCTCTATTTGAGCTGACAGAGCACACATGAACATATGTATACAATATTTCTGTGTTTGAACCTACACGAAAGCTACCACACCTGAACAATGAACATTGATAAATAAAATGCAAAACCCCACCCCAAACACCACACTCCAACCAATCACCCCATCCAAACCATCATGGATGTGAAGGTCTCTGTGCTCAACCCCCTGCGGGTCTCGGTAGTAAATGTCTTTTCCCTGTTTGGAGTATTGGTGGAATGGATTAAAGTCTTGACTCCAGTGAGTAAAATATAATGCATTTGTAATGACTGGTGAATTTATATATACTTGTTGGAACATTAAGGATCATTAGCTCTAGTTCACGTCAGTCAGCACTTCAGTTTTAGGGCATGGAAGCTCATTTTTATTAAAAGGCAAATGCAAAGTTCATAACATATAGGGTTTCCCATGCAGGGGTTCTTCTCCAGTAAATACAAACTAAAAAATGCTAGCCCACCTGGCTTTTAACCTCTCACTCAGCTTTAGCTGCAGTACCTCTGCTCTTTATGCTGTCACCCAGACCATAGGTGCTTGCAAACCCCTTCACTCTAGTGCCCACAGCTCTGCTCTGGCCTTAGTCCTCAGGCCGTTACCTGTCTCTTGAAGACACACACATGCTCTCCCTGCCCCCTGCAGCCTCTCTGACTCCTGGGGAGGATTGGAGTCCTCCTGACTCCCATGCATAGACCTCCTGTCTGTTGGGTGGAGCAGTCTCCAACTGGGAGCCCTGAGGTATTACTATACCTCCATTATAAGGGCTGTGTGCACCTGAGCACACACCCTGCTGGTCCTCCACAAAACCTGGACACAAGGTTGGAGATTCCGTCCCTTCCAAGACACTATGGAATCTCCAAATTCCAGAGCCCCATCCAGGAATACCAAAACCTGGAAAAAGCTGCAAAAGCAGTTTTCTCAAGTTTCACTCTGTAATCCTGCATGGAGCCAATGTGACCACCTATGTAGTGATAGAGTCTCGCCCTGTCACATTGTACACATATATTTTTTGTGCATGTGCATTTGTACTTAAAGCGGAACTTTACCCAGAACTTGATAAAAAAAATAATGTTCTTTAGCAAGGAAATTACATTTCACATTAATTATTATGCTACCAAAATTAGTGTGTGTTGTAAATTACCTCCAACATTACTCCTGTTTCTTCTTGCCAGAGGCTGCCATTTTGCTGAAGCAGTTTAACGGTTTCAAAAAAGTTACATTCCAGGATTGCTGTCACATATACTTGTTTCCTCAACCAAACTATCAAACCATCAAATGGCTGGTGTCATAGCTAATCACATGTGCAACACCATGCCAGTGGCAGAGCAAACAGAAGCAGCTTCCTTGGCTGTAAAAGATTAATTAAGATTAATTCTGCTTTAAGGCTGTCAGCAGATCGTCTGCTACAAATTCATCAGTGCCTAAAATGAAGAGAAACTGATTATGTGCAGAGCAGGGTGAGACAATGCAGCTCAGGGCGTAACTTTCTCTGTGTACAGGCAGGGGGCGCACTTGGAGCTCCAGCAGCTCCCTTCTCCCTATTTTTCTACAGAGCTCAAAAACAAGTGCAGGAAAGTAAATTGTTCAAACATGATAAGAGAATGTTCACTTCACCAAAGCTCAGCCTTATTTACTGTCCACCTGACACTTGGATCTCCATCCCTCGCTATCGCTCTTATCAGCGAACTGCTTGTGGAATGTCTCCAGTTGCCAGACTGCAGGACCTGTCAGCAGACTGTGCATCACCTTACTGTCATCCTGATTGGACATAAGGCTGAACCTGAGTATACAGTGAACCTTCTGTTATCATGTGAAGAGATTTAACACCTTAACTCCCTGCGTGCTTTTGCTTGGCTACTCTTATGCCATGTACACAAGAGCGGACTTTCGACGGACTGAACTCCGAAGAACTTTTTGACAGACTTTCGACGGATTTCCGATGGAGTTCCGACGCAACGGACTTGCCTACACACGATCACACCAAAGTCGACTGATTCAAACGTGATGACGTATGACCAGACTAGAATCAGGAAGTTCATAGTCAGTAGCCAATAGCTGCCCTTGCATCGTTGTTCGTCCGTCGGACTAGCATACAGATGAACGGATTTTTCGACCGGACTCAAGTCCGTCGGAAAGATTTGAAACATGTTCTATTTCTAAAGTCTGTCTGATTTTTTGACAGCAAAGGTCCGATGAAGCCCACACACGATCAAATTTTCCGGCGGATTCGTTCCGTCGGACCTTTGCTGTAGAAAAGTCCTGTCGTGTGTACACAGCATTAGGGCTCCTTCAGGTGTGTGGAGCAAACTGTTGCTCTTGTAAAAAGATGCATGCTTGGATCGCTTTTCAGAGCTGTTTGAGAGGTGGTGAGGAGGCAATATGTTGCCTTTATGTCCATAAAGACATGGATGAGCGAGTTTGGGGTGAAGGAACTTGACTGATCTCAACCCGATATAACACCTTTGGGATGAAATTGAGCGTAGACTGCGAGCCAGGCCTTCTTGTCCAACATCAGTGCCTGACCTCACAAATGTGCTTCTGGAAGAATGGTCAAACATTCCCATAGACACACTCCTAAACCTTGTGACCAGCTTTCCCAGAAGAGTTGAAGCTGTTATAGCTGCAAAGGGTGGGCCAACTCAATATTGAACCCTACGGACTTATGCCCCGTACACACGGTCAGATTTTCCGATGGAAAATGTGCGATCGGAGCGTGTTGCCGGAAATTCCGACCGTGTGTGGGCTCCATTGGACATTTTCCATCGGATTTTCCGACACACAAAGTTTGAGAGCAGGCTATAAAATTTTCCGACAACAAAATCCGTTGTCGGAAATTCCGATCGTGTGTACACAAATCCGACACACAAAGTGCCACACATGCTCAGAATAAATAAAGAGATGAAAGCTATTGGCCATTCCCCAGTTTATAGTCCCGACGTACGTGTTTTACGTCACCGCATTTAGAACGATCGGATTTTCCGACAACTTTGTGTGACCGTGTGTATGCAAGACAAGTTTGAGCTAACATCCGTCGGAAAAAATCCTAGGATTTTGTTGTCGGAATGTCCGATCAATGTCCGACCGTGTGTACGGGGCATTAGACTGGGGTGCCATTAAAGTTCATGTGCGTGTAAAGGCAGGTGTTTTGGTAATATTGTATGTGTGTGTGTGTATATATATATATATATATATATATATATATATATATATATATATATATATATATGTTTTTTTTTTTATATTCTCACCCATTGCATGTTTCCATTGTTTCCTCTCACCATCATCTGATCACCACATACCTTTGATCTATCCATACGATTATCTCAGTGCTTTGCATGCATGAATGCTTCCCTTATTCCTGTTTTCTATCTGTACTCCAATCCACCCTCAAGATCTATGATTTAGAAAAAAAAATTGTTAAAAATTAAGGTTGTGTATCCTTGGTCTCCATTGCCCTCATCACCATGGTAACCAGCAATGAGATAGGATACCTGTATCACTTGGGAATCTTTTCCAAACCAGCATCTCTTATCTGGTTACCTAGCAACTGCTATCCATGTGGTTGCAAGTTTAGGTTGTGTAACGCTTCCCGTGTTCAGAGGCCAAAATGACTTTGAAATATAGAATCAGATAACTGATAAGACCAATATGATATTGTCTCTAAATAGCCAGAGAACATGAGTCTTTATGATCTAATTCCATTAGAGTGAACACAACTGAAAAAATTAACATTAGAAATCTGTGGGTTTGCCAGCAGTTATGTACTTCAATGGTCAATTCAATCAACACGGACAGATCACCTAATGGTTTCTTAGGTCTTATGGGGACTTTCTTCGAGAGATCTCTGGGTGTGAGTTCCCGGGTCTTCACGCCTGCTGCAGACCTTACAGTCTCACATGTGTTAAAGGATTTAACTTGTTTTGTGTCATAGGGAGTCTCAGAGAAGCAAACCCAACAACCTTGTATTGGTATGAGAATTGAGACTTTTGTGAAAACAGAGGAACTGTTGTAAAGAGATTTCCTCAATGGAGTCCACAAGAGACATATAATGTTGACAGAGGGTTCATGCCACCAGCATGAACCTGAGAGGTTGGTTGTAAATGAAATTATCTTTCAAACTTAAAGTGATATTGAACCCAAAACCAAAAATGTATTATATTGTAGCTAACCAATCATTAGATGTTGTGGCTGCATTAACCACGTAAGGACCGAGCCTCTTTCTGAGATTTGTTGTTTACAAGTTAAAAACAGTTTTGCGTAAAAATTACTTAGAGCCCCCAAACATTATACTTTTTTTTCCTAACACCCTAGAGAATAAAATGGCGGTCGTTGCAATACTTTCTGTCACACCGTATTTGCGCAGCGGTTTTACAAATGCACCATATTTTGGGAAAAAATTCACTTTTTTTTAATTAAAAAATAAGACAACAGTAAAGTTAGCCTAATTTTTTTTTATATTGTGAAAGATAATGTTACGTCAAGTAAATTGATATCCAACATGTCACGCTTCAAAATTGCGCCCGCTCGTGGAATGGCGACAAACCTTTACCCTTAAAAATCTCCATAGGCGAAGTTTAAAAAAATTCTACATGTTGCATGTTTTGAGTTACAGAGAAGGTCTAGGGCTAGATTTATTGCTCTCGCTCTACCGATCGCGTCGATACCCCATGTGTGTGGTTTAAACGCCATTTTCATATGCGGGCGCTACTCACGCATACGTTCGCTTCTGCACGCGAGCTCGGCAGTACGGGGCACGTTTAAAAAAAAAAAAAATTTCTAATTTATTTTACCTTTAATTTTTTATTTTTACACTCTTTTAAAAAAAATGGTGTCACTTTTATTCCTGTTACAAGAAATGTAAACATCCCTTGTAAAAGAAAAAAAGCATGACAGGACCTCTTAAATTTGAGATCTGGGGTCAAAAAGACCTCAGATCACATATTTACACTAAAATGCAATAAAAAAATAAAATAAATAAATGTTGTCATTTAAAAAAAAAAAAAAAAGGCTCTTTAAGAGTTATGGGTGGAAGTGACGTTTTGACATCGCTTCCGCCCTGCAATGGTATGGAGACGGGTGGGGGCCATCTTCCCCTCACTCGTCTCCGTACCCAGGAAGGAGAAGGATCTGATCGCCTCCGTCGCTACCGACGGCTCCGGTAAGCGCCGGAGAGCGGCGGAAGGAGGGGGGGCTCCTCTCCCCCGCCGATAAAAGTGACCTTGCGGCCAATCCACCACAGAGACCACTATTATCGGAAACCGGATCGCCGGCTGAAGAAGAAGATACCGGGATTGTGGCAGCTAGCTGCTGCCATAACAAATATATCCATCTTCAGAGAGCGGACGTATATCGGCGTGGGGCAGTTCAGAAGTGGTTAATTTAATTTTTTTGTGTTTTTTTTACCTCTGTATTCACCTGGTGATCCATCCAGTAACACACCTCTAGTATTAGTGAGACACAACTCTGGAAGGAGAACAGGAGGTGCAACAGCCAGCAGCATTTGCAATCAGGGGAGGGGAGTGTTAAAATGTATTAGCAGATAGATACAATAACAAATTAAAGCCAAACTTCAGCTCACACCTTATAGTCAGTTACAGTAAACAGTTTAGTTTTCCTTTTGGGATAAAGGTTTTGCATGAATAAAAAGCTGATCATTTTTTTCACCCCTGCCAGTGTTAAATGGTTTGTCTCATCCATGCAAACAGTCTGGTGGAGAGCTTGTGCTTTTGAAAAACAACAGATTTGCTGGCTGGATCATTAGAAGAAAACTGAAGAAAGAACACCTACAAAAAAAGGAAACTAATGCAGCCATCACATCTAAGAACCCGTGAGCTGCAACAGAATAAAACATTTTTGGGTTTATAACTGCTTTAGCCCACATTCACACTGAGGGCCAGTTTGAAATTGTGCGAGTTCAGCCGAACTCGCACTATTTCAAACCGGCATGTCAGTCCGACTCCGGGGGCGATTTGACAGACATCTGTGCGGGTTGTCTATTCAAAGTCACCAAAAGTAGTGCAGGAATTACTTTTGGGAATCGGTGCAGCGCCACAAAGTCGGCGTCGCACCTTTTTGGACGGTGCCGTTGCCAGCAGTAGGCAGTTATTTGACATGCGATTTGACATGTCAAATTGCATGTCAAAACATCCCGATATGAACATGGGCTTAGTCCTCATTCACATTGGAACAATTTGTCACGCGATTTGACAGGTTCCAATCAGTGCGACACTGACTTTGCGGCGCCACACTGATTTGCAAAAGTAGTTCCTGCACTACTTTTACCAATTTCAGGTGCGACTTCAATAGATATCTGTGTATGAAGCTGCACAGATGTCTTTCAAGTAGCCCCTGAAATCACGCTATCAAAGTAGCATTGAATAGCATCAATGTAAACCAGGACTTAATGGGGGATTTTTACAAAAACTGGAGCAGACAGAATCTGGAGCAGCTGTGCATAGTAACCAATCAACTTCTAACTTCAGCTGGTTTAGGTAAAATGGTAGTAAATTAAAAGAAACACCTACCTATGCATTGCATACTAGCAGATCATGAAAGACTTATGCCGCGTACACACGATCGGAATTTCTGGCAACAAATGTTGGATGTGAGCTTGTTGTCGGAAATTCCGACCGTGTGTAGGCTCCATCGGACATTTGCTGTCGGAATTTCCAACAACAGATGCTTGAGAGCTGAATCTCAAATTTTCCGACAACAAAATCCGTTGTCGTAAATTCCGAGCGTGTGTAGACAATTCCGACGCACAAAATTCTACGCATGCTCGGAATCAAGCAGAAGAGCCAAACTGGCTATTGAACTTCATTTTTCTCGGCCCATCGTATGTGTTGTACGTCACGGCGTTCTTGACGTTCGGAATTTCCGACATTTGTGTGACCGTGTGTATGCAAGACAGGTTTGAGCCACGTTTTTTGTTGTCAGAAAATCCGATTGTATGCGATTGTCCCTACCTTGAAACCAAGCCCTGTCACTGCTGCAGAGGCTTCATCCTTCCTGGTTGGATGGAAGAGACACACCCCCCTCCACAGAGCTCACAGGAACAGAGCTGTCAATCAGCTGGAGGCCCCTCCCTAGTCACCATTTTTCTGTTGGTGTCAGGAAAACTTTTCAGAAGTAACTTATGCTGATAGAGGAACAAAGCACCAGACAAATGACAATCCGTTCTCCTAATTGAGACAAGTACAAAGTATATAAGGATCTGCTTTGTTCATATTTCATGTCTGAGGTTTACAACCACCTTAAGAGCCCTTCACACTGCTAGTGCAGGGGCGTCGGCTGCGCTTTACCGTCGTTTTTACGGCGCTTCTCGGGCACTAGCGGGGGGCCTTTAACCCCCGCTAGCGGCCGAATAAAGGATTAAAAGCGCCGCTGACGAGGCACTTTGGCGGCGCTGTCCATTGATTTCAATTGGCAGGGGTGCTTTAAGAGTGGTGTATACACCGCTCCTAAAGCGCCTCAAAGAAGCTGCTTGCAGGACTTTTTTTGATGTCCTGCCAGCACAGCGCCCCAGTGTAAAAGCACTCTGGCTTTCACACTCGGATGGCGCTTTACAGGCGCTATTTTTAGCACTAAAGCGCCTGAAAAACGCCTTTAGTATGAAAGGGGTCTTAAGCGGAACTTCTGTCATTTTTTTCAACTTTTCATCTATTAAATCTTCTGCCCTTGTTATTTTAACTTTAGATAGTAAAACATTTTTTTTTCTGCAAGTAAATACCTAAATACCACCCACTTCCTGTTTCTTGTCTGGCAAAAAGCCTCGGCTTACAACATCATGCACAGCTCTCTCTCTCACTCTGTGAGAGTTTGCCAGGAAGGGAGGGAGGATGAGTCATAGGAGGGCCAATGAGAGCCGCAGAGCTGGAGGCGTACATAAAGGAAGTGAACAGGCAGCAGCTTCAGCTGCCCACAGTTAAAATGGTTGCAGCTAGACTTAGTGGAGGGAGATTTCTGCAGCGTATTTGGCAAGTATAGAATCACAAATAATATGCAAAGCTTCAGAATGGCAAAGATGTTTTTATTACAAATTATATGAGCAGACTGCAGTTCCTCTTTAAACTTTGAAAATAAAAGCCAGAAGCTAATTGGTTGCCATGCACATCTGCTCCAGATTCCGCCTGCTTCAGGTTTGGTTAAATCCCCCAATGACTTTCTGTAATTTAACAAAATTATCATTTAGATAGAAACACAAATAGATTTAGGGTTGTAACTTATACATCTCCCCCAAAAAATGGAGCACCAGCTCCCACTGCAGTTTACTCAATACTGATATTTCACTTTTTAGTAGATGCTGGAGACTTCAACTACTTAATACTTTTTCAAAATCTTTTTAAACTCCCTAACGGTCAGATCCTAATATTTCAATTTGTAACGAGCTCAATTGCTGCAGTTTACAGAACAGATACTTTCTTCTAAATAGATTTTTAGTTGTATCATTTTTTAAGCTTTAGGTTGTGAAAATGAGTTTTGTGTGCTATAGATCACCTGCCATCTTACTTTAGAATCTTCACATTAGCTCTTGTGCCAGGGCTTCTTAAAGTGGGGTTCCACCCAAATTTTGAACAATATCTGTATGTATTCTCTTCCTTGCCTAGATGCTGACATGCCGTTTAAAAAAATTTAAATCGCCGTAATTACCTTTTATTTTTCTATTCTTCTTTGCACTTCCTGGTTCTCCTCCCGTGGGAGTAGGCGTGTTTCTAGCCTCTCCCAGACTCCTGGGAGCTAGTCTCAGGCTTCCAAGGATGCCACTGAGCATGTGCGGGAACGAGCGGTGAATGCTGGGAGCACAGCATTCACCACATCCAGGAAATAAATGCTTGTGGGCTTCAAATGCCCACAATGAAGATGGAAACCGCCTGCAGTGAATAATATAAGTTATTCTTTCCGACGAAATCTGACACAGGCGGACATATTACACACAATATGTGAGTATGTAATGCTGAGAAGAAAATTTTGTGAATGGACTCAAAAAAAAAACCAATAGATAGGTGGACCCCCGCTTTAACCACTTCAGTACAGGGCACTTATACACTTTCCTGCCCAGACCAATTTTCAGCTTTCAGCTCTATCGCAATTTTAATGACAATTGCGCAGTCATGCAACACTGAACCCAAATGAAATTTTTATAATTTTTTTTTTCACAAATAGAGCTTTCTTTTGGTGGTATTTGATTACCACTGGGGTTTTTATTTTTTGTGCTACGAATAAAAAAAGACCGAAAATTTTGAAAACAATAAAAGTAATTCTTCCTTTCTGTTACAAAACTTTGTAAATAAGTAAGCTTTCTCCTTCACTGATGGGCACTAATGAGGCTGCACTGACAGGCACTGATGAGGCAGTGCTAATGGGCACTGATGATGTGGCACTGACAGGTGGCACTGATATACAGCACTGATGGGCACTCATAGGTGGCACTTATAGGCATCACCAATGGGCACAGAATGCCTTCCCTAATGGGCACAGAATGCCATTCCTGGTGGGCTCTAGTGGGCTTACCTGGTGGTCATGGGTGGGTATCCTCGATGGGACTGCACTGAAAATCAATGCGCTGATTATCAGCACATACCGCCCCTGTCAGGAGAGCAGCTGATCGTCTCTCCTCTACTCGCGCCAGTCAGTGCGAGTAGAGGAAAAGCCGATACACAGCTTTTCCTGTTTACACTGTGATCAGCTGTGATTGGACACAGCTGATCACGTGGTAAAGAGCCTACATCATAGGCTCTTTACCTTGATCAGAGATGCAGTGTGTCAGACTGATACCACACCACTGCTGGCGCGCGATCGCGGCTTATCCTGCTGGACGCCATATGACGCCCAGTCAGGATAACAGAACCACTTTCCGGCCGTCATTTTGCTTCTAGGCAAGAAGTGGTTAAAGGGTAACTCCACTTTTTGTTGAAAAAACAAAACAAAACACTCCCCTCTGGGTGATCTATGTACATTGCAAGGAGTTTAACAAACTGTTGCAGATTCCTACCTTTTATTATTCTGAAGAAAGCCCTGTGTGTTTCTCTTTGTCCATGTGGTTTCATAATTGTCAATCAGCTGTTGCAGCTGCTGCATCTGCAGGGCTATAATGAGGAAAATTGCTGGGTCTGCATCCCTTTAGATGTGGTTTCCTATAGATAGTATCTCACCAAAAATGATATTTTTGTTGCAGGGGATGCCCGATATCTGACTTGTAGCTTTTTGCAGACTTTTGGAAAAATCAGTGAGCCAATCACACAAGCAGCAAATGGCGTCTATGCAGGGCATTCTGTACACATTCTGTGTACAGAACACCTCCAGGTTGCCATACTTCATTGCATTTTACAGAAAATTACAGAGTTGCAAATTGAAAAGGAAAAGTAATTTTGAATACCATTAAATTACAATATGACTTGAGTTTTATATGCTATATTATTTTATTTTTTTTATTTGCAAATTTTTTTCCCCACAAAAGTGCTGTTACTCTTTGAAGCCTAAGCTAAAAATGTAAAATAAAAAAAATCATCACAGGAAACAGTACTTACATTCAATGAGAAGCGTCCCTTGAGCTGCTTAGTGCTGTTTTTTTTAATCAGACAGAGTTTTATTGAAAAAGAAACATAAGGGAATGGGGCCCATAGCAAAGAGACTATACATATGAAGTACTTCCAAGACAACCATACACAGCATCAGGCATATTCAGAAACCTTTGTATGTTTTATTGAATAAACACAACAATAAAACATGAATTATACCACTTTTGTACAAATACCATAGCAATTACCGCCTTAATTTAACTATTCAGGGATGTGTCCCCCACCTATTGTTTCTACTGCAAAGCTTTACACTCACGTTTCCTAATTGGGGAAATCCTGCCTAGCCTATGAGCAGTCTGTTCATTACTAGCTCCAGCGGACTTAAGCCTGGGGTGTTCAGCATGGGACTCCACAAGTTATCAAATTTACGAGGACAGCCCCTATGTTGATTATATATATATATATATATATATATATATAAACGTATACACACACAGTATCTCACAAAAGTGAGTATACCCCTTACGTTTTTGTAAATATTTTATTATCTTTTCTTTTGATAACACTGAAGAAATTACACTTTGCTACAATATAAAGTAGTAAATGTGCAGCATCATCTCTTCTTCCGATGTTGACACAACGCTCTCTCCGGCTGGAATGCTGTGTGCGAGCTGCGGAGCCATTTATATAGGCGGTGACCCCGCCCCCTTGTGACGTCACGGTCCCAGCATGCACAGGGACTCTGGGGTCACGCCCCCTTATGACGCCAGAGTCCCTGCGCATGCTGGGACCGTGACATCACAAGGGGGCGGGGTCACCGCCTATATAAATGGCTCCGCGGTTTGCACACAGCATTCCAGCCGGAGAGAGCGTCGTGTCAACATTGGAAGAAGAGATGAAGAGAAGAAGCGGCGAGACAGCGGCGCCAAGACAGTGGCAGCAGACCGGGGCCCCCTGCTGGCAAAAGAGCTGGAAGAAGATAGCGGAGGGGCCCAGGAGAAGAGGCGGAACACCAGGAGAAGTCGGAAGAAGATACGGAGCTGCCTAATAAATGAATCTTGAAACCTGTGTACTGTGTTTTTTTTTTATTGACACTTTTCTCTAGGTGAATGGGTAGGGGTACCATGTACCCCATACTCATTCACATAGGGTGGGGGGCCGAGATCTGGGGGCCCCCTTATTAAAGGGGGCTCCCGGATTCCGATAAGCCCTCCGCCCGCAGACCCTGACAACCAATGGCCAGGGTTGTCTGGAAGAGGCCCTTGTCCTCATCAATATGGGGACAAGGTGCTTTGGGGTGGGGGGCCCGCAGAGCGCCCCCCTCCCCCAAGGCACCAACCCCCCATGTTGAGGGCATGCGGCCTGGTACGGTTCAGGAGGGGGGGGCGCTCGCTCGTCCCCACCCCCATTCCTGTCCGGCCGGGCTGCGTGCTCGGATAAGGGTCTGGTATGGATTTGGGGGGGACCCCACGCCGTTTTTTCGGTGTAGGGGGTTCCCCTTAAGGTCCATACCAGACCCAAGGGCCTGGTATGCTCTTGGAGGGGGAACCCATGCCGGTTTTTTATATAAAATTTTGCGCAGAGTTCCCCCTAAAGATTCATACCAAACATAGTGCCGGGCATTGGCGGGGATCCAAGTCGGATCCCCGTTCATTGAAAGTCGGACACATGCCGGCTTCATGTCGCAGGGCAAAGTCGGATCCAAAGTAGGACGGCTGTCGTGTCGCACCAGTGTGAACCCAGCCTTAGTTAAAATGTCCAAATTGGGCCCAATTAGCCACATTTTCCCTCCCTGGTGTCATGTGACTCGTTAGTCTTACAAGGTCTCAGGTGTGAATAGGAAACAGGTGTGTTAAATTTGGTATTATCGCTCTCATACTGGTCACTAGAGGTTCAACATGGTACCTCATGTCAAAGAACTCTACGGATCTGAAAAAAAGAATTATTGCTCTACATAAAGATGGCCTAGGCTATAAGAAGATTGCCAAGATCCTGAAACTGAGCTGCAGCATGGTGGCCAAGACCATACAGGACAGGTTCAACTCAGAACAGGCCTCACCATGGTCGACCAAAGAGGTTAAATGTACGTGTTCAGCGTCATATCCAGAGGTTGCCTTTGGGAAATAGATGTATGAGTGCTGCCAGCATTGCTGCAGATGTTGAAGTGGTGGGGGGTCAGCCTGTCAGTGCTCAGACCTTCCCCTGCGCACTGCATCAAATTGGTCTACATGGCTGTCATCCCAGAAGGAAGCCTCTTCTAAAGATGATGCACAAGAAAGCCTACAAACAGTTTGCTGAAGACAAGCAGACTAAGGAGATGGATTACTGGAACCATGTCCTGTGGTCTGATGAGACCAAGATAAACTTATTTGATTCAGATGGTGTCAAGCGTGTGTGGTGATAACCAGGTGAGTACAAAGACTTCCAATATCTGAGTATCACTCTCCTAGCCTGAAAAAAAGCTCTGCCCACCGCCTCTCGCGTGGGAGCCGGCAGTAGTAGGTCATCTAAAATGCCTAATAGGCATGGTTTAGGCTAGAGTGGTATAGAGGTCAGAAACAACTTATTGATAGTGTTCAGGACACCCACCCATTAGGGATGTAGTTTGGGGCATCTCCAGGTTAGACGAATCAAGTCCCTATGATCCCTTGAACACTTGCCACAGATAGGGGAGTCCAAAATGCCCATTACATCTGGCTGGGGTGAAGTGTGCCCTCAGATACAATGCAAATACAGTTGCATAAGCCTCCGTTCACAGACCATTGGACAGGGACGTGCGGTGAGGTCAGTGGCTGGTGAGGCCCTTTCTAGTATCAGAGCCAGATATACACAGGTTACATACACCGCGATCGTTAGAGCGAGGGCAATAATTTGAGCGCTGCCTTTAAAAATCTTTCACATTATATAAAAAAAAAATCGGTTATCCTTAGTTTTTTTTTTTTATATATATATTCATGAAAAATTGCTGCGGAAATACCGTGTAGCATACAAAGTTGCAACGAACACCATTTTATTCCCTAGGGTGTCCGCTAAAACAAAAACAAAAACAAAAATATATATATATCATTTGGGGGTTCTGAGTAATTTTCTAGCAAACAAATATGATTTTTACATGTAGGAGAGAAGTGTCAGAATTGGCCTGGGTGGCAAGGTGTTAGGGATTAATTAAGTTGCAATAATTATTATATATTTTTGTTAAGGTAATTTATTATGTTTACCAAAAACTGTACTCAAGCAGGTGGCTTAACAGACAAATTACTGAAGTTTGAACTTATAACTTCAAACCAGTAATTTCACAGTAAATAGATAAATAATAAATTCTTGTATAACATATAGCATAATAATATATGATTTAGCTTGATTAGAACAGTACCCTTTCAACAGAAGCAGATTCTCATTCTCCTCTTAACTGTGTGAGAAAAACATGGGATTATGGGTAAACCCATAAACCCAATTTTTTTCCCTTGTGTTTAAGAGGGCTGGAAGGGAGCATTTGTCTTTAGTCTGATCCTATCTATCCATCCTCCCTATTCTCTCCCTCCCCCTTACCCCGCTGCCCCCCCCCCCCCCTTTTCTTTTTCCTATTTTTCTTTTCTTCTTCTTCCTCTTTTTTCGCTCCCCCCCCGCCCCCCCCTTCTCCTCCCCCTAATTTTCTCCCTTTCCATTCCCTTTCCTTTTTTCATATCAATATCCCTATTTTAGGAATAATATGTTACATATATGATTAAATAAAATAACAACTTTCTAATAACTTTTATATATATATATATATTATATTTTTTAAATATTTTTGACCCTATATGATCCTGCTCTATTAAACCTGAGACTTAATATTATGATTTAAAAATATATTGGATATCAATTCACCTAACTACCCTCCTCCCAATCACTAAATCTCTAGTTGTTCTTACCCATTCATTTATCTATATTTTTATTAATGGGTATTATTTTATTTTATTTAATTAATTGATCTATCTCAGCTTAACATCTATTTGCATATGAATTTCCTTTTTTTTATCTCGTATTATCTAATATGAAATTCATTATTATATCTTTGATAGTAATGTAGCCCTTCCCTTGTGATGGGATTGATCTATATCCCATTGTTAGTGAATGGCGTTGTTTATTTGCCACCTTACAGTCATTATCCTTTTTATTGCTTAATCAATTTTCATTGATTGTTTTATTGTGGCCATTTTTGTTAAAATCTTTATTGTATTATTTATCCATTTTTTATAATAATTCTTCATAGTGTACTTTGGTCTAGGCCACTGCGTGTGTTTTTGAAAGCTTTTTTCTGTTTTATCATGTCCTTTAACGTTCTCTCCCCTATAATATTGCTGATACCCTGTTTTTACTGTGTACGTCCTGGCCCCAACCCCCATCAGACTATAAAAGGTTTATTGTGCTCCACACATCTCATGCTTGAAAAGAGAATGCGGCTATTTGTCCACCAATGGCTAGCTGATTCTGAAACGCGTCGCATACGTGTGATGTCATTGCCGGGTGCCGTTCTGTGTTTGCTCCCCAAGCCTCGTTCTGACTCTACACACATGGCCGTGTCTTCTCTTTACACCACCGAGGCGCAACTACTCACTGTGGAGCCGCAGAGCGGCCAGCCAGCAGCACTGGCGTCTAACCCTCATCTTGGACCTCTTATTCTTGTGCAATGGACATCATCTGTCTCCACCTGACCAGGATATGACTCAGACTGGATTGCTGAAGGAGACCGCACTGTGCTGAGCCATCCCACCCTTCCCTCCCTGGATTCGATGTGGAGCCAGCCTTACAGGATCTGCTGTGACCGGTAGTCCCACTGCATCTCTTCAGCCCAGCTAACAGACCAGAACGCAACTCTCTTTGCCTCCATGTGAGTGGATATTGTTGTCTATTAAATTGATTTTATGAGACATACTCAGAGGAGCCCCTCTCCTTGTTTTTATTCTATCTTACTGGAACCCGCTTCTGGCTCCTTTGGTGGTTGCCCTGGCTGAACCCTGTTATACCTATCCCAGTATGCATGTATGAGTACATACATACATCCTACTAATTTTTGCTTTTGGACTATTGGGTTCCACACTGAGGTATCTGTGCATTGCGCCTTTTTACTTGTTTTATTACAAAATGAAACAAGTACTAATAATAGGCAGAACAATTATGAGGACTGTGAAGATTTCCTTTAGTTGAACTAACAAAAGTGTGCCCATTCTAGAGCTGGTAACATTGAGGATATTCAATATAATTTTAAAGAACTGTTTTTGTGGGTAAGAGGCATAGGGGAGGAGTATGGATGGTATAAAAGTGGGAAGTATGTGCAGGTGAGGGAGAGGAATGTGGAGAGTATAACAGTGGGCACTATGTACAGGAGAGGAGTGTGGGGGGCAGGCCCGGACTGGGACAAAAAATAGGTCCGGGCATTTTAGACTGAGCAGCCAAATTTTCCATGGACCGGGGGGGGGGGGGTGTATCGGTCCTCCACGCTGTAATGTGCAGTAACACTGATATAAATATAAAGGGGACTGCACTGTAATGGTTACCCCCCTTACATCAGAGTCCGCACTGAGCCCCCTTACATCAGAGTCCGCACTGAGCCCCCTTACATCAGATTCCGCACTCAGCCCCCTTACATCAGATTCCGCACTGAGCCCCCTTACATCAGATTCCACACTGAGCCCCTTTACATCAGAGTCCGCACTGAGCCCCCTTACATCAGAGTCCACACTGAGCCCCCTTACATCAGAGTCCACACTGAGCCCCCTTACATCAGAGTCCGCACTCAGCCCCCTTACATCAGAGTCCACACTGAGCCCCTTTACATCAGAGTCCACACTGAGCCCCCTTACATCAGAGTCCGCACTGAGCCACCTTACATCAGAGTCCACACTGAGCCCCCTTACATCAGAGTCCGCACTGAGCCCCATTACATCAGAATCCGCACTCAGCCCCCTTACATCAGAGTCCACACTGAGCCCCTTTACATCAGAGTCCACACTGAGCCCCCTTACATCAGAGTCCACACTGAGCCCCCTTACATCAGAGTCCGCACTGAGCCCCATTACATCAGAGTCCGCAATCAGCCCCCTTACATCAGAGTCCGCACTGAGCCCCATTACATCAGAGTCCGCACTCAGCCCCCTTACATCAGAGTCCGCACTGAGCCCCATTACATCAGAGTCCGCACTGAGCCCCATTACATCAGAGTCCGCAATCAGCCCCCTTACATCAGAGTCCGCACTGAGCCCCCTTACATCAGAGTCCGCACTGAGCCCCATTACATCAGAGTCCGCAATCAGCCCCCTTACATCAGAGACCGCACTGAGCCCCATTACATCAGAGTCCGCAATCAGCCCCCTTACATCAGAGTCCGCACTGAGCCCCATTACATCAGAGTCCGCACTCAGCCCCCTTACATCAGAGTCCGCACTCAGCCCCATTACATCAGAGTCCGCACTGAGCCCCATTACATCAGAGTCCACACTGAGCCCCATTACATCAGAGTCCGCACTGAGCCCCATTACATCAGAGTCCACACTGAGCCCCATTACATCAGATTCCGCACTGACCCCCCTTACATCAGAGTCCGCACTCAGCCCCCTTACATCAGAGTCCGCACTGAGCCCCATTACATCAGAGTCCGCACTCAGCCCCCTTACATCAGAGTCCGCACTGAGCCCCATTACATCAGAGTCCGCACTGAGCCCCATTACATCAGAGTCCACACTGAGCCCCATTACATCAGAGTCCGCACTGAGCCCCATTACATCAGAGTCCACACTGAGCCCCCTTACATCAGAGTCCGCACTGAGCCCCCACTTACTGTGTAATGTAAAGGGGAACACTGATTTAAGGGGGTCTCTGCTCACCAAAGTCCCCCTCTTGTATCAGAGTCCACAGAACACCCCTTAAATTAGTTTTCTATACACATTGGAAGGCTGGAGAGAGGGTGAGCTTACTCACCCCAGGATGAGGCTCAGGAGCGGGCTGCCTGCAGCTTTTAAATCTTTTCTTCCTTCACCCCATAGATGTGTGGGCGGGGCAGACGCAGGGGGTGTGGGCGGGGCAGACACAGGGGGTATGGGCGGGGCAGACACAGGGGTATGGGCGGAGCAGATAGAGTAGAGGGGCGGGAAGAGGAGGAGCAGTGGAACTGTCAGCGTTGGCTGAGCTGTGTGTGAGAGAGACACACAGCTCAGCCAATCAGCCGCTATCGTAGTTGCGCCGGAGCCCAGAGATGACACAGGCACGGCCGCATAGCGGTGGGTGAGCGGCGGCCGTGGCCTGTGTTAACCCTGTCCAGGCCGCGGGCGCCGCTTACCTCCCGCTGTGCGGCCTGATCATCAACAGGCTATGGAGCTGGAGGTCCCAGCCCACCGGGCAAATGCCCGGTCTGCCCTATGGCCAGTCCGGGCCTGGTGGGGGGTATGACAGTGGGCAGTATGCACAGCAGAGGAGTGTGGAGGGTTGACAGTGGGCACTATATACAGTATAGGAGTTTATGAAAGTGGGCAGTATGTACACGAAAGGAGTGTGAAGGGTATGACAGTGGGCAGTATGTACAGGAGAGGAGTGTGGACGGTATGATACTGAGCAGTATGTACAGGAGACGAGTATGGAGGGTAAGACAGTGAGCAGTATGTACAGGAGACGAGTGTGGAGGGTATGAGTGTGGAGGATATGACAGTGGGGCACTATGTATAGGAGAGAAGTGTGGAGGGTATGACAGTGGGCACTACTTATAGGAGAGGCGTGTGGAGGGTATGACACTGAGCAGTATGTACAGGAGAGGAGTGTGGGGGGGTATAACAGTGGAAATGAAATAAAAAGTAGCGCATAAATGGTGCCAAAAGTCTTCAATCAAGAAAACAACTGAAAAAAACAAATGTCCACAAATAATAAACATAACAGTGAAAAAACTTGTAAGTCTCTCAATATAGGTGAATAAAATCCTGTCGGTGAGTGGGAAACAAATGACATGGAATGTCCCACTGAAAACCATGCGTGGATGCAGGGAGACAGAAGTTAAAACGCAGGTGAATCAACAAATCATCCCCAAGTTGTATCTCTCAACAACATGCGACTTGGTAAAGGTGGTGTGTAAGAAACTCTTACCAGATATGCAGGGCCGTCTTTAATTTTGATTGGGCCCTGGGCAAACATTTTCTTGGGCCCCCCCCCCCCCTCCATTCTGGGACATACAAAAAATAGCAGGTAGACTCAAAATCAGTTTACTGCAGCAGATCACGCAGCGATTGCAATTGTTTGCCAGAGGTTACAGCCTATCCTTACTGCTCACTGGCTGGTTTCTAGAGTTTACAACACATAATTTCTGCTTGCCGATTGGTTGCTAGAGGTTCATGTACATTATTAGCGCTCACTAATTGGTTGCTAGGGGTTACAGCACATCATTACCACTTACTGATTGGTTGCTAGAGATTAAAGCAGATCACTACTGTTCGCTGATTGGTTGCTAGAGGTTAATGCACATCATTACCTCTCACTGAGCAGTGGAGCAATCACCAAATAATTAAGCAAGTAAAGGGGCATAATAATACACATACTACAGGAGAGTGTCAGAGAGTGCAGACATACTACAGGAGAGGTTCAGAGACTGCGGACATACAGCAGGAGACAATCAGAGACTGCAAACATACTGCAGGAGACAATCAGAGACTGCGAACATACTGCAGGAGACAATCAGAGACTGCGGACATACTGCAGGAGATTACAAGAGACTGCGGACATACTGCAGGAGACAATTAGAGACTGCGGACATACTGCAGGAGATTACCAGAGACTGCGGACATACTGCAGGAGACAATCAGAGACTGCGGACATACTGCAGGAGACAATCAGAGACTGCGGACATACTGCAGGAGACAATCAGAGACTGCGGACATACTGCAGGAGACAATCAGAGGCTGCGGACATACTGCAGGAGACAATCAGAGACTGCGGACATACTGCAGGAGACAATCAGAGGCTGCGGACATACTGCAGGAGACAATCAGAGACTGCGGACATACTGCAGGAGACAATCAGAGACTGCGGACATACTGCAGGAGATTACCAGAGACTGCGGACATACTGCAGGAGATTACCAGAGACTGCGGACATACTGCAGGAGACAATCAGAGACTGCGGACATACTGCAGGAGACAATCAGAGACTGCGGACATACTGCAGGAGATTACCAGAGACTGCGGACATACTGCAGGAGACAATCAGAGACTGCGGACATACTGCAGGAGACAATTAGAGGCTGCGGACATACTGCAGGAGACAATCAGAGACTGCGGACATACTGCAGGAGACAATCAGAGACTGCGGACATACTGCAGGAGACAATCAGAGACTGCGGACATACTGCAGGAGACAATCAGAGACTGCGGACATACTGCAGGAGATGGTCAGAGAACTTTCAGCAATGCACAGCTTTACAGTTAAATAACACAGCTCAGGGTTTAAACATTCAGGCATTTTATGGGTGTAAGGACATACCTGGCCAGCCAAACTAGCTACATACATTCAGGTGTGTGGGCGGGGCTTCCACTCTCTGCTCTCACTACAACAGCCGGGAGATCCACTGATGCTTTGTTGGGGGGCCCGCGTCACCCATGAATTGGGGCCCCGATGACAGCTTTGCAGAGCGCACAGAGGACACGGGAGGATGTATTCCCGCGCTAGCCAGCTGAGAGGGGCGGGGCCGGGAGCTCCACTGACGCTCTGACCCCGCCCACGTGCAGCCTGTGTACTTGGAAAAGAGCGTCTGTAGTGAGAGCCAGTGATCGGAGTGGGAGTGTCATTGGAGCTCCCGGCCCCGCCCCCGGACCTCTGTATTCACCAGCCAGTATAGAGGGGGCGGGGCCGGGAGCTCCACTGACGCTCCCACTCCAATCACTGGCTCTCACTACAGACGCTCTTTTCCGAGTACACAGGCTGCACGTAGGCGGGGTCAGAGCGTCAGTGGAGCTCCCGGCCCCGCCCCATCTCAGCTGGCTAGGGCGGAATACAGCCTCCCGTATCCTCTGTGCGCTCTGCAAAGCCGTCATCGGGGCCCCAATTCACGGCTAGCGCGGGCCCCCCAACAAAGATTGGGCCCAGGGCAAGTGCCCCGTTTGCCCTGCGCTAAAGACGGCCCTGCAGATATGATGGACTCCCTTGTCAGCGACAGGGAGTCACTCGAGCGGGTTGCCTCTCAGGGCCAGTGAACAGACATCACAGCTCTGCGAACCTTCTGGGTCAAACTCTGCGCGGATCTCCCGGGGTCGCCAGGTGGGTCCTCCCAAAGGATGGCCAAGGTGCGGATCAGAGGGAACAATGCGTCACGTACAAAGGCTGGAGTGAAGGCTGGTTGAATCTCTCAGTAAGTATGTGGAGAAAAAATAAACAAGCTCCACATAGTGTAGATGAGCAAAAATAGGATTTTTATTGCTAAAAACGCCAGGTAACAATAAAATGTGATCACAGAGTATAAAATCGAAAATGGGCAACAAGGAGGATGCTGGAAGCGCCCGAAGCTTTTCGATCAATGGATCGTCTACTGGGGCATCAACAGTGGGCAGAATGTACAGGAGAGGAATGTGGAGGGTATGACAGTAAGCAGTATGTACAGGAGATGAGTGTCGAGGGTAAGACAGTGGTCAGTATGTACAGGAGAGGAGTGTGGGGGGTATGACATGGGGCACTATGTATAGGAAAGAAGTGTGGAGGGTAGGACAGTGGGCACTATGTATAGGAGAGGCGTGTGGAGGGTATGACAGCGTGCACTATGTACAGTAGAGGAGTGTGGAGGGTATGACCACGGGCACTATGTACAGGAGAGGAATCTATTAATCAACTTGAGTACAACCAGCCTGTCAGGTTTTTCACAAAACAACCAATGCTGCCAGCACTGATCATTGTATTCTGTGGGTAGAGAAGGCTCCCCACTGGCAGAACACAATACCACTGCGGAAGTGATTCCCCCATCCACAGGTCAGCAGGTGAGAGAGTGTGTGGAGAGGCTGGGGAGAGAGGTCTGTCAGCAGGGGGGTGTGAGGTGGTCATGGAGGGATATCAGCGGGTGGGGGGAGTAACTGGGAGTGATATCTTTTGGAGTAGGGTTCGTCATCTGCAGTTTGGGAAATGGTCACCTTTGATATAAATTGAAGGGAGGTGGCTAACATGGGAAGTGGCTGGGGAGTGACCTGGTTGGTGGAGAGTGTAAAATGAATGATGTGTTTCAAGTTTCTTTCACATTTGCAGTAATGCTTACTGCCCTCTGAAAAGTGATCTGTGGTGGATTGCTTTTCAACGAGTGGTATAGCAGCAGCTGACAGGCATTCTTGAGGTGCTACTGCCACCTCCTTGTTTTTTCTTTTACATTGCTATATGGTAGTTTTACATTGTTGGACTATGCTGCTACTGCGAGCGAGTTTGGCTTGCAGTTGCAGAGTGGCCCCATTGAAATCAATAGGTGAGTTTGACAGGCGGTGCTGCCTGTCAAACTCTGCAGGCTCCAAGCTGTCCATTGAGCTCAGTGCCTCTGACAAGAAGTGAGGAGAGACACTGTGAGCTCATCCACTCAGTCTGCTGCAAACAGGGTGTGCCAGCTTGTATTTAAACTAGCCGCTCTCTATGTAGCTTCTGACAGGCTGCGCAAGGAGCCTTGTATCTCTGGAACCATAGATGATAGGAACCCCACCATTTTGACCAGTGGTGGGGTAGGTCTTCAGCTATGTATCCCCCAAATTATTATTTTTGGGGATTTTTTATTTTTTTGGGCAAATGGGCCTATCTTAGCCAGTTGCCACTGGGCACTTAAACCCCCTTCCTAACCAGACCAATTTTCAGCTTTCGGTGGCTTTCACATTTTGAACAACAATTACTCAGTCATACAACACTGTACCCATATGGAATTTTTCTGCTTTTCTTCACACAAATAGAGATTTATTTTGGTGGTATTTATTCACCGCTGGGTTTTATTTTTTGCGCTATAAAAGAAAAAAGACCAAAAATTCTGTAAAAATAAAAAAAAAAATTTTCTTTGTTTCGGTTATAACATTTTGCAAATTTAGTAATTTTTCTTCATAAATTTTGGGCAACATTTATACTGCTACATATGTTTGGTAAAAATAACCCAAATCGGTGTATATTATTTGGTCTGTGTGAAAGTTATAGAGTCCACAAGCTATGGTGCCAATCTCTGAAAATTGATCACCCCTGAAGTTACGATCTCATTTCTTGAGACCCTAACAAGCCAGGAAAGTAAAAATACCTCCCAAATGACCCCTTTTTGGAAAATAGACATTCCAAGGTGTTTAGTAAGTGGCATGGTGAGTTTTTTGAAGTTGTAATTTTTTTCCAACAATTCTTTGCAAAATCAAGATTTTTTTTATTTCATTTCATTCCCCAAAACACATTCTCCTACTCCTCCTGAGTATGGCGATACCACATATGTAAGACTTTTACATAGCCTGGCCACATACAGAGGCCCAACATCCAGGGAGCACCATCAGGCATTCTAGGAGCATAAATTACACATATACTTTCCTGACTACCACTTGCACTTTTGAAGGCCCTGGAGCACCAGGACAATGGAAACGCCCCAAAAATGACCCCATTTATGAAGAAAAACACCCCAATGTATAATCTACGAGGCATAATGTATTTGAACATGTCATTTTTTTCTACAAGTTTTTGGAAAATGTGGAGAGAAAATGAAAATGCATTTTTTTTTACACAAAGTTGTCCATTTATACAATATTTCTAATACATAGCATGTACATACCAAAAATACACCCCAAAATAGATTCTTCTACTCCTCCTGAGTATGGCGATACCACATGTGGGAGACTTTTCTACAGCCTGGCCACATACAGAGGCCCGCCATGCAGGGAGCACCAGCAGGTGTTCTAGGGGCATAAATGTCAAATCTAATTTAACTACCTATTACTCTTTTGTGAGACATTGATGGGCACTGTAGTGGCATGGTTCTGGCATGGATGAGGCATGGATGAGCATGAATGGGGATGGCTGGGTATGGCTGAGTATTGCTGAGTATGGCTGAGTATTGCTTGGTATGGCCGAGTATGGCTGGGTATTGCTGAATATTACTGAGTATGGCTGGGTATGGCTGGGTATTGCCGAGTATAGGCTACACTGGATGCAGAGTATATATACACACGAGATATATAGTATCTCACAAAAGTGAGTACACCACTCACATTTTTGTAAATATTTTATTATATCTTTTCATGTGAAAACACTGAAGAAATGATACTTTGCTACAATGTAGAGTAGTGAGTGTACAGCTTGTATGTGTAAATTTGCTGTCCTCTCAAAATGACTCAACACACAGCCAATAATGTCTAAACCACTGACAACAAAAGTGAGTACACTCCAAATTGGGCCCAATTAGCCATTTTCATTCCCCGTTGTCATTTGACTCGTTAGTGTTACAAGGTCTCAGGTGTGAGTGGGGAGCGGGTGTGTTAAATTTGGTGTTTTCGCTCCCACTCTCTCATTCTGGTCACTGGAAGTTCAACATGGCACCTCATGGCAAAGAACTCTGAGGATCTGAAAAAAAGAATTGTTGCTCTACATAAAGATGGCCTAGGCTATAAGAAGATTGCCAAGACCCTGAAACTGAGCTGTAGCACGGTGGAAAAAGACCATACAGCAGTTTAACAGGACAGGTTCCACTCAGAACAGGCCTCGCCATGGTCGACCAAAGCAGTTGAGTACATGTGCTCAGCGTCATATCCAGAGGTTGTCTTTGGGCAATAGATGTATGGGTGCTGCCAGCATTGCTCCGACCATATGCTGCACACTGCATCAAATTGGTCTGCATGGCTGTCATCCCAGAAGGAAGCCTCTTCTAAAGATGATGCACAAGAAAGCCTGCAAACAGTTTGCTGAAGACAAGCAGACTAAGGACATGGATTACTGGAACCATATCCTTTGGTCTGATGAGACCAAGATAAACTTATTTGGTTCAGATGGTGTCAAGCGTGTGTGGCGGCAACCAGGTGAGTACAAAGACAAGTGTGTCTTGCCTACAGTCAAGCATGGTGGTGGGAGTGTCTTGGTCTGGGGCTGCATGAGTGCTGCTGGCACTGGGGAGCTACAGTTCATTGAGAGAACCATGAATGCCAACATGTACTGTGACATACTGAAGCAGAGCATGATCCCTTCCCTTAGGAGACTGGGTCGCAGGGCAGTATTCCAACTTAACGACCCCAAAAACACCTCCAAGACGATGACTGCCTTGCTAAAGAAGCTGAGGGTAAAGGTGATGGACTGGCCAAGCATATCTCCAGACCTAAACCCTATTGAGCATCTGTGGGGCATCCTCAAACAGAAGGTGGAGGAGTGCAAGGTCTCTAACATCCACCAGCTCCGTGATATCGTTACACTGTCATACAAACTGTACACTCACTACTTTACATTGTACATTGTAGCAAAGTGTAATTTCTTCAGTGTTGTCACATGAAAAGATATAATAAAATATTTATAAAAATGTGAGGGGTGTACTCACTTTTGTGAGATACTGTGTATATATATATATATACACACACTGCCTGCACTGACTGAATATTGAAATATATAGTCTATTGGTCTGTGCTAAATGCAGAGTATATATATATATATATATATATATATATCTTAAATACACTGCCACTAACTGAATAACCTGCCTGCTTAATCCAACTCAAGCTATCTCTCTGTCCACACCAACAACACTACATGCGGCCGCTCTGTAAGCAGCCTGGTAGAGACATTCCCAAAAAGACTTGCACCTTTAATTGCAGTGAAAGGTGGTTCTACAAAGTATTGACTCAGGCAGGGGTGGATCCAGAGCCTAGTCTCGGGAGGGGCACTGCCAGAAAATTTTGCGGGCAATTTGTCTGGGCAATGGCTGGTGTTGGCGCTTAAATCATTACAGCGCCATGGTTGATATGGTGTCAGGCTGATTGAAGCGCATTATTTCTATTATTACATTGTAATATAAAATTAAATAGTTCAACTCACCATAATGCAGAATCAGTGGGAGTCCCGAGCATGTATCTTGCTACCGGATGCAGCTTGTCACTTGCCACTGTTGGCTGCCACCAAATGCAGAATGTCACTTGCCATGTCACTTGCCACATCCCCTGCCACCAGATGTGGATTGGCACTTGCCAATGTCACCTGCCACAAGATGCGGATTGTCACTTGCCAATGTCGCCTGCCACAAGATGCGTATTGTCACTTGCCAATGTTGCCTGCCACAAGATGCGGATTGTCACTTGCCAGTGGCTGTGTCCCAGAGTGAGGGCAGGCAGTGAGAGATAATGTAATCTCTCTGCTGCCCATGCCTGCACAGTGATGGCGGTGTTCTGTTAGAAGCTGAGCTGTGGTGATGCAGGGTGAGAGATGTCAGAAAGCCGCTACTTATCAGAATATGCAACCAAAGTGATGTTGCATTGCGGGCCATCTTGGTACACCCCCACTTGTCAGCAGTAAGCCTAGAGTTAGAAGTCGGCAAGGGGACATTTTTATACACCCACCGGAGTCTTGCTTTTCACAGTTATTTTTAACAGTAAACTCAGCTTATTTAGTGAAATATAAGTTGAGTTTACTGTTAAAAATAACTGTGAAAAGCAAGACTCTGGTGGATATATAAAGATGTCCGCTTGCCGACTTATAACACTAGGCTTACTGTGGACGAGTGCGGGAGTACCAAGATGGCCGCGACGCAGCATCCCTTCAGTCACATATTCAGAAGGGGGGCGGCTTCCTGACAACACCTGCCTGCACGCTCAGTCACATGCCAGCCCGACCGCCTGCCGGCATGATTGCTCACTGACCGGCCTGCTCACCAGCCTGCCCGTCCACTCGCTCACCCGCCAGCCTGCTCAGTCACCCGCTCATTATTTTCTCGGGGGGAGCAATTGCCCCGTTGCCCCCCCCCCGATCCGCCTCTGGACTCAGGGGGTCTGAATACAAATGCACGCCATGCTTTTCACATATTTATTTGTAAAAAAAAAAGTTAAAACCATTTATCATTTTCCTTCCACTTTACAATTATGTGCCACTTTGTGCTGGTCTATCACATAAAATCCCAATAAAATACATTTACGTTTTTTTTTTGTAACATGACAACATTTGGAAAATGTCAAGGGGTATGAATACTTTTTCAAGGCACTGTAACTAAGGCAAAACTTTTTTTTAAGTTTTGAATAGAGTGCCGATGGATTAGAACCCTTGTCAGTTTGTATTGTGTCTATGCCTCCATTAGAGAGATTGACCCTCTCTGTTTGTTTCCATTATCATTGAAAGTGAAAGTAAAAAAACATTTTGGGTTGTCCCCGAAAAAGGAATAGAGGGGAAATCTTCCAATGGGGACACTAGTTCTGGTGAGGTGACCTGAGGGTCCCCAAGGAATTGCCTTAATTTGCAGTGATTTCCTCTCACTTCCTGTTTGGATATGGGACAGGAATCGGACACAGATGGTGAAAAAAATGAGCAAAGCACATTTACTTTAAAAGGAGAAGTACAGCCACAGGTCATTTGGCTGTACTTCTCCTGCGGATCACAGGAGTGCAGTTCGTTCTGCACTCCTGTGACTCATTGAAGCCCGCTGTTGGAACATGTCAGAGCCGGTCCAGGCTCGGGAAAGATCACGACTATATGGTCGGGATCCGCCTACGTGCCTGGACCAGCACCCGGCTCAGCATCTCAGCAACTGCAACCGAATGAAATAAAAATGTCAGCTGCTGCTCTATGCATGTTTTGTTTAAAAGTGAATGCGATTAGCAGTGAGGATTTGGTTTTAAAGGCAGGATCAGGATGACAGCCCTAGAACCTGCACCTTTTAATACTTAGTGAGCTCTTGACCTGAAGCATGTTTGCAGGATGGGAGTTCAGACTTCACAAACTGCATTCTTATTCCAAGCCACCACCTAAGGAGTGAACTGAATATTTCCAGTCCCTTTAATAAATTACCACGTCCTTTCCTGCTTAGAGGTTCTCACACCAATCCTAGAACCTGGTGTAAATTTCTTTTTTCTCTCAGAATCTCTGATACAAGTGTCAAATACCTAAAATATTTTATGACCAGTGACTTGTTAGTGTGCAGTTTGTGATCTCTGCTTGTCAGCCTAGGATGAAATAAATCAAGCCAAGTCTAGTGTTGTTCTTGTTTTTAAATGTGGAAATGTAACCTCATTAGTATTGTACCCAAGAGACAAAGATGTGAAAACGGGCAGCAGTGGACATTAAGAGCCACGGCAAGCTGTCATGGGCACTAAATAAAATGAAGAAGACAGGCAGTGACAGGGGCAATTGGTCTGTGCCATTGCGCAGTGTATAAACTATTGTGTTTTTTTCCCTACTGGCCGGAACAATTGATTTGGTCTTGTGGTTTATTCAAGGCCATTAATCAGTGGTGGTGACGCGTGCCCCTGCCATCTCTTCTGTGAAGCAGCTCACTTATCACACACCCTGTGGGATGAAGTTTAAGTGGTTCAGATGAAATGAAAAATGTGCGACATATTCTTTTTGTAAACAAAGTTTTATCCTTCTCTAGATATACATACTTTGCTTGGAAGCCTCAAAATGCTTTACTAGCTTTCCTGTATGTGCAGAAAGTCTTAAAATTCTTTTATATCCTAAGATATCAGATGAATCTTTCTCCTATTTGTTCTCTCAAACTTTATGTGTAAAGAATTTTTTTTAAGCCACAAAGTAAAATTTTTAGTGTGAATGTAATATCCAAACCAAACAGTCTCTCCTTACCAGGCTGTAAAAAATGTTATACCTTTCAGGTCTCCTCATCATCCGCAAAGCTGCACAAATTATAGGCATCTTTTTCAAGCAGAAAGCTTTCCCTACTTTACAAGTCTCTCTGTTATGCAGAAACAAAATTCTGAAACATAGTTGTCTTGCTCAGGCACAGAGGACCATCCAAACCTCACAGATCTCTTTATCTTACTTAAAACAAAAATGTATAGCTTACAGATCCATACAAATGGAAACTTCCACAGTGTAGCGTTACCCCGCAGGAGCTGCTGTTAAAATAGGAATTCCCTACCCTGCACAGCCAGGCACACCGAATTTCCAGACCACGCTCAAGTCAAGAAACAGTCCAGCATCTTCATTTTTTTATTTATTTTTTATTTTTTTAGGGGTATTAAACTTGGATGGGGTTAGGGATATTATGGGATGCCCACTTGACTTTAGCAAATGCCCTGGTTCATTCCTGGGGAACACCTCTCCTACTTTCGCGTGCGGGCAAGAGGTGGGGGAGGTACGATGCAAAAGGTTTATACATGACCAGGGCCTGGTCTCTTTGGACTGGCTCAGTGCTCAGTTTGGCCAATTTCCGATGGATGATTGGCGTTATAGACAGTTACATCATTTTGTTCACAGTCTACCTCAAGCCATTAGACCCCTATCCCTCACTCGGTTCTCTATGAGATGCTACAGTCTGTCAATTCTCGGAGCAAACCAGTCTATATATGGGAATGGGGAAGAGACTTGCACCATACGTTCACAGAGACTCAATTGGATCACCTATATAGCCTTACCCATAAGAGTTCTATGGACACAAAGATACAGGAGAATGGAAAAAAGGAAGACACACATAAAAGAGACAAGAAAGGCTGCGCACCCCGGAAATTGAATTAAAGAAAAATAATTTTCCCCATGGGGCTTTAAAACAGCAATGCACATAATGAAAGGAAGTTCTTAATAGATGTATAAAAAGTTTTATCCAATATCATGGTTTGAAGTACAGTATAGAAAATCATCTGGTACAGTAACACACATCTTATTCCCCAGTGCAGTAACAAACACATATTAATACACATAATTAGGTTACATGTTACATAAATAGCAAGCCCCGACGCGTTTCGACCTGTATATGGTCTCTTCAGGGGGACAGTTGGATCTAAAAAAGAATTACATAAATTAAATTCAAATAGATAAATATATTATTGTGCATCACTTGGATTAAACCAAGATAATGAGTCTTTACCGCTAAATGGTGGAATGGGTGTTCTCTAGTCCAGGATATGTGCTGAGGGCCAATGGAAACACTGGAGGGCTCGGGGGGCCACCCTCACTCTCCCAGGAGAGCCAGCCTCAGGGGGCTTACAAGGAGCCACACTTAGCGCGCCCCCCGGGAGGGGGGGGGGGAGGGGAGATGAGGGGGAGGAGCCCACACCTGCAACAGAAACCCAAGAATAGCCATGTATTAGTTAGAGGAAGTTTGATAATTAACTTGGTAATGTACTGAGTGTTTCCAATTTGTCTATGTGGAGACTGGCGTTGGATAGGATTTTTACTATGTAAATATGTTGAAATGTTAATACCATTCCATAAATGTAATCGATAGGATTTGATGATCGTATGATCCAACAATGCAGTGGTATGATAGGTGTATTATACTATTGTAATGGATAGGTTAATAAGAAGGATAGAATGGGTGAAAAAGAGGGAAAAAGATGTGTGTGTGGAAGAAAAAAAAAAAAAAAAAAAAAAACGCAGCAACAACGATGGCCTGAATGGAGAGGAGTGCATTGTGTGGTGAAGAATGGTGTGAATGAGGTGGTGCATGGTGTGGTAACATGACATGGTGCTTGATTGGTGCCTACTGTGTGAAAACAAAAATGAAAAGTGAACTAAAAAAGTGAAAAGCAAATCAAAATGTGAAAGTGTGTATGTAGGATGGTGTGTGTATGTGGGAGAGTGCTGTGTGGAATAAAAGTGAAATAGCAAAAAGTTTACCTTATCAGTTGTATAAATCGTGTAGGTTGGAGATAATGTTGGACTTGTTGATAGGTTCAATGTGATAAGCTTGGTGGCGATCATGCAAAAATAAGGGCTCTAGTGTAGAAAGAACCTGGCAGCAGTAGCATTCATCCTGGCCTGTAGGAGATCATGTCTGATTATCAGGCCTCCAGTCTCCCTTTATATCCAAATTCAGGCAAATGGGATAATCATGTGCAGGTGCAAACCCCCCACCCACACCGCCTCCAAGGAAAAAAAAAAAAAAAAAAAAAAAAAAAAAAACCCAGAGGGATTGGCACTGGAACCGCTGATGGAGCGGCCCCTGTGTGGCTCCCTCGGCGTCCCGGAAGGCCTACAGGCCCCGACCACTGTCGTCATCTCCGCCGCAATGCGCGTGACGTCATGACATTGTGCGCAAGCCGGACCCCTACAGGCATGCGCACTCCGTCAAACGTCCGGAGATGAACACGGGACGCCGCCGGCAGGATAGGGCTCACCTTAACTGCAGCGGTGAGCAAAAAAGGGGGCACGCAAAAGAATTCGCATGCCCCCCCCCTTTTCCTGCCGGGAAGCCGCGAGGGGTCAGACTCACCCCAAGAAGGGAGAGGAGGCACCACCAACACCCGCCAGTCCAAAAAATAGCCCTCAAAACAAAAACAAAAATATTGGGGATGGTGTCAGTAGGACATGAATGACTGACTTCATGGGATCACCAACATAGCACACAGCAAATGTTGATGGTCTGGTATGTTTTTAGTTTATTTTGCATTTTTAACATTTTTTGAATTTTTTTCAAAAATTTTTTACAGGAGAATGGCTTTAAGCTATTGACCCAGTGGTTCCTGCCACCTTGGCCTCTGAAGTCCATTGGAGGGGTTGTGGGCTTCGGGGCACCTATTTACATATTTGATGGGAGTGCCCAAGGCTCCGGCCTTATTTACAAGATATTGGAGTCCAGTTAAAAGGCAATACTGGATATTGAAATAAAGTGCTATTCATCCCTCTCAGTAATTACCATAAATTGGTTCTGCCCCGCCTCCTAAATGCAGCCAGGCGTCTGATCCCCATCCATTGGAAGTCAGCCCATATTCCTGGACGGGCTGGTTGGATCTGTCTGGTCAATAATATCATGCCAGCGGAGGAGTGGGTGGCAACGTGTAAGGACAGGCATGAGAAGTTTTATAGTTTGGGCTACCTGGATACATTATACCTCTAGTACCCTACAGGTGCCCTAGCCTATTACCTCTGGACTCTATTTGTCTCGATCGTCATTACCGGGACCTGAACTGAATTGACTTAGTATAATGCTATTGCAGATTAAGGCGGGCTTGCTAAAGACCCTTAGAATACTTTTGATACCATTATTTCTGATCCTGTTTACAGTGTTGACTGTTTTTATTTTATTTAAAGGTTGGCTTGGTCATTTATCTGGTGTATAACCTATTCCCCTCCCGCCCTCTTCCCTGGTCTCCTTTACCTAATACCCCTTCTCCCACTTCCTACATCCCCTCCCATTTCTGTCCCATGTCACATTCTGTTCATGATGTCTTATATAGGTGTTTAGCTCATGTCTGGTACGATAGCTCATAAACACAATCCCTAGTGTCACTGGGGAATAAAATGGTGGTATTATATGATGTTCGCAACTGCATGTACCAATACCATTTTCTGCTCATCAATTAATTTAATTAAATAACTTATTTTAGAATTAATGATTTCATCACTGGGTCTCTGCGCCTCCTTTTCAATCATTTTTATTGAAAGACATTTGAAATACAAAAAATGCAAACAGTAGCATGCAAACATAAAAGGGATGGCGCACCCTTGAACCAAACCATGGACCCCCCAGTCGCAATGAAAGGACAAACAGTAGAAGAAGCCCTTCAAACATGCGGATTCTGTCAAATGAAAACTTTCCAAGGGCGTAAAGCTCAATATTTGGAAATACCACCTCCCATCAAACTGGATAAGCCAAAACTACACAAATGCTGGCTATTAACTACTTGCCTACTGGGCACTTTTACCCTCTTCCTGCCCATGCCAATTTTCAGCTTTCAGTGCTGTCGCACAATTGTTTGGTCATGCAATGCTGTACCCAAACAAAATGTTTATCTTTTTTTTTTTTTTGAGACAGATAGAGCTTCATCGATGGCCACTGGGTTTATTTTTTGCTAAAGAATAAAAATGGCCACTGGGTTTATTTTTTGCTAAAAAATAAAAATAAATAAATAAAGTAAAAAAAGCCCTTCAATTTTGAAAAAAAAGAAAAAGAAAAAAAGTCGAAATTTTTCTTAGTTTCGGTTATAAAATTTATAATATATATATTATATTTATAAAATGTAAATAAGTAATTTTTCTCCTTCATCGATGTGCGCTGATGAGACTGCGCTGATGGGCACTGATGAGGAAGCATTAATATGCGGCACTGATATGCAGCACTGTTGAGCACTGATAGGCTGCACTGACTGGCATCACTTCTGGGTACTGTTGGAGCTGCACTGATAATCAGGGCACTGAAAATCAGTGCTCTGATTATCTGTGCAGATCTCCCCACCACTAAGGAGCCTGGATATAATCCAGGGATTATCTGTGCAGATCTCCCCTATGAGGAAATGTCGCTGAACGGCTCTCCTCTCCTTGCACGCTGTCAGTGTGTGGAAAGGAATGCCGATAACTGGCATTTCCTTGTATACATGTGATCAGGTGTGACTGGACACAGCTGGTCACATGGGTAAAGAGCCTCGTCTTTACCGAGATTGGTGATGCACCATGTCCCAGGCAGGGCCGTCTTAAATATTAATTGGACCCTGGGCAAACATTTTCTTGCCCCCCCCCCATACAATTTTGTTCTCCACCTGCTCTGAGACATACAATAAATAGCAGCTGGTCTCAAAATCCGTTTAATGAATCAGGTCAATACAAAAATGGAAAAACAATCAGCGCAAAAAATTGACAAATAAGTGGACTATGCAGGCTGAACACTAAAGGATTCACCAACCCAAAGTAATATAATATGAAAGACAAGTGCAGCGCAATAAATTGTATACATAAAATTATGATAGGATATTTATAAACAATAAATGAAGATAAAGTCCTTATTAGCTCATAAATGGAATAGAACTCCCACTCTCGATCGAGACAGGATAAATACAATCTTCTCTGATACTCTTGCAAATACAATCTGTAGGCAAATGCGCTTACCAGAAAAGTTGGACCTCTAAATTATAGGAGGTCATACGGGCCTGATAACCAGAAACAACAGCAGAACGGCTTGGATACTTATCCACATCCACCAATGGCTCTTGTAGGCTGGAGACCGTGTGATTCTTAATACAGCGTTCCTTAATCAGATCAGAGATGGCATTTGAATGTGGATGAAGTCTTTTGTGAACCTAAAACAGGACCAGAGGGTATGAAGAGTCAGGTGGGAAATCGCAGACAGGTAGAGCGACTTTTGTGCTGCAGGGAAGATCAGTGCAGTTACCTTGGCTCCTTGGCTCCAGCAATGTGACGTCCTGGAGGAGCTCCCCACCAGACACGGACCTTGCTGGAGCCAAGGTAACTGCACTGATCTTCCCTGCAACACAAAAGTCGCTCTACCTGTCTGCGATTTCCCACCTGACTCTTCATACCCTCTGGTCCTGTTTTAGGTTCACAAAAGACTTCATCCACATTCAAATGCCATCTCTGATCTGATTAAGGAACGCTGTATTAAGAATCACACAGTCTCCAGCCTACAGGAGCCATTGGTGGATGTGGATAAGTATCCAAGCCGTTCTGCTGTTGTTTCTGGTTATCAGGCCCGTATGACCTCCTATAAATTAGAGGTCCAACTTTTCTGGTAAGCGCATTTGCCTACAGATTGTATTTGCAAGAGTATCAGAGAAGATTGTATTTATCCTGTCTCGATCTAGAGTGGGAGTTCTATTCCATTTATGAGCTAATAAGGACTTTATCTTCATTTATTGTTTATAAATATCCTATCATAATTTTATGTATACAATTTATTGCGCTGCACTTGTCTTTCATATTATTTTAATGAATCAGGTCAGACAGCAATTGCCATTGGTTGCCAGAGGTTAAAGAGTATCACTGCCGCTCACTGACTGGCTGCTATAGGTTACAGCACACATTAAGGCTCACTGAATATTTGATAGCGGTTACAGCACATGATGCTTGTTGATTGGTTGCTAGAGATTACTGCACATTATTACTGCTCACTGATTAGTTGATAGAGGTTACTGCATATCCTTACCGCTCAATGATTGGTTGCAAGAGGTACTGCATTTACTTGGACTATATATTCAGTGTTTACTCTATATTCAGTCAGTGCATTAATTTATTATATATATATATATATATATATATATATATATATATATTATAGGGTTGTCCCGATACCACTTTTTTAGGACTGAGTACAAGTACCGATACTTTTTTCAAGTACTCGCCGATACAGATTACCGATACTTTTTTTTTAATGTCACGTGACAGGTTTTTTTTTTTTTTTAACAGTGCTTGCTTTTTTTTGGGGGGGGGGGGAGGGGGTGAACGTTGTATGTGTGTGTTATTTTATTTTTTTTTACAATTTTTATTTTTTACAATAATATTTTTTTATTCTTTATTGTTTTTTTTGTTTTTTTAATCAGCCCTTTTGGGGGGCTTTGGTGAGATATCAGGGGTCTTAACAGACCTCTGATATCTCCCCCTTGAGACAGAGAAAGAGACCAAGGATAGAGATTCCACAGTCCCTTTCTCTACAGCCTCAGCTGCACTGAGAATGAATGGAGAGAAGACAGCAGCTTCTCTCCATTCATAAACTGACACATTGTAATCACAGGAGATTACAATGTTTCAGTTATGTGAATGGACAGAGTCAGCTGACTCTATCCATACACAAAGGAAGGAGGAGGGGGACGGAGGGGACAGATAAGGAGAGCAGAACGGAGGGGACAGATAAGGAGAGCAGAACGGAGGGGGAGAACGGAGGGGACAGATAAGGAGAGCAGAACGGAGGGGACAGATAAGGAGAGCAGAACGGAGGGGGAGAACGGAGGGGACAGATAAGGAGAGCAGAACGGAGGGGACAGATAAGGAGGGCAGAACGGAGGGGGAGAACGGAGAGGCACAGATAAGGAGATAGGGACGGAGGGACAGCGGAGAGACACAGATAAGGAGAGAGGAATGCAGGGGACAGTGGAGAGACACAGAGGAACGGAGGGGACATTGAGGAGGATGCAGTGACAGTCAGCGGTGAGCGATCACCGCTGTATGTCACTAAAGCAGCTGAAAGCCGCGGGGGGAGAAGCTTGTAACTCCCCCACGCGCCGATCACAGCTGTCTTCCAGGTATCGGGGGAAGCATCGGGAGCATTTGCCCGAGTACAAGTACTTGGGCAAATGCTCGGTATCGGTGCCGATACCGATACTAGTATCGGTATCGGGACAACCCTATATATATATATATCCTGCATCCAATGTAGCCTATATCTACAGTGCATTCTGTGGTGTACTGTTTCTAATACACTTCAGGCAGTGTACACAGTATCTAATACAGTGTGTACTACACTTCTGGTGTACACAATACAGTGCAGCAGTAGTGCAGTTGCTAATACAATGCAGGCAGTGTACACAGTATCTAATACAGTGTGTACAGTTTCTACTACACTTCTGGTGGTTTATACAGAACACAATACAGTGCAGCCGTAGTACAGTTGCTAATACAGTGCAGGAAGTGTACACAGTATCTAATGCAGTGTGTACAGTTTCTACTACACTTCTGGCGGTGTACACAGTACACAATACAGTGCAGCCGTAGTACAGTTGCTAATACAGTGCAGGCGGTGTACAAAGTATCTAATACAGTGTGTACAGTTTCTACTACACTTCTGGTGGTGCACACAATACAGTGCAGCCATAGTACAGTTTCTAATACAGTGCAGGCAGTGTACACAGTATCTAATACAGTGTGTACAGTTTCTACTACACTTCTGGTGGTGTACACAGTATCTAATACAGTGTAGTGTGGTGTTGCAAAACAAAATATACATCATGTCCGGAAGGCCACCAAGGAGAGGCAGATACTCACAGGCCACTAAAAGAGGGCAAGCAGCCTCTGTGTCTACAGTCAGCAGTGCTGGTCGTGGACACGGAGCATCCTCTGCAGGTGGCCGTGGGGCACGCTTGTCCTTTTTTTCTTCTGCAGAAGAGTTAGTGGAGTGGATAACAAAGCCGTCCTCATCCGCAGGTGCAGGGTGCTGCTGACTCCCCGTTGACTTTTAAAAGTTCCTTGGTGTGGGCCTTTTTCGACATGTGTGCAGCAGATCGCACCGTTGCTGTTTGCAACCTATGACTGAAGCAGATCAAGCGTGGCCAGAACAGCAGCCGTTTGGGCACCACATGCTTGACCAGACATATGATGACCTGCCATGCAGTCCGTTGGCAACAGCACTTGAAAGATCCACATCAAAAAAAAGGCGGACTTCTTCTTGCTCCTCATCTGGGATCTCCAACCCTACTATACCTCCAGTCCTCTCAAAAACCTGCACTGAGAGGAATGAAGGTATAGCAATAGGTGTCCCAAGTACTTGCAGCCAATCTGATAGCAGTACATCACCATCTGATTTTAGCAGGCAAATTTCCCTACGCCAGTTGCTGAACCGTAAAAAGAAATTTAATTCCAGCCATCCACATGCTCAGCGTCTAAATGCTAGCTTGGCCAAATTGCTAGCACTGCAACTGCTGCCTTTTCAGCTGGTAGACTCTGCCCCTTTCGTGAATTTGTGGAATATGCTGTACCTCATTGGCAGGTTCCAAAACGCCATTTCTTTTCACAGAAGGCCATTCCGGCTCTCTACTGGCATGTGGAAGGCAATGTTTTGGCCTTGTTGGACAGGGCGGTCAGCAGTAAGGTGCACTCATGGTCCAGCAGGCATGGGCAGGGACGTTACCTTAACTTCACGGCGCACTGGGTAACTCTGCTGGCAGCTGGGAAGGATGCAGAACAGGGTTCAGTGTTGTTGGAGCTTGTTCCTCCACCACGCCTCCAAAATGCTAGCTGTGATTCTGCCACAGCTATCTCCTCCACCCCCTTCCTCTACTGAAGATTTTTCCTCTGAACCAGCTGTGCTCCGTAAGTGTTCAAGGGGCTACGCAAGCAGCCAGGCTAAACGATGCCATTCGATGCAGGCATCGCATGCAGGGGGCAGGCTCAGAGGTGGTTGACACCACGCCAGCTTCAGCCAGGAATGGTTGTATGCGACAATGGCACCAACCTTCTCTCCGCCCTCCGACAGGGACACTTGACCCATGTTCCATGTTTGGCACACGTCCTGAATTTGGTGGTGCAGCGATTCTTGAGCAGGTACCCAGGCTTACAGAATCTCCTGAGGCAGGCCAGAAAAGTCTGTGGTCATTTCCGCCGGTCATACAATGCCAGTGCTCGGCTGGCTAACATTCAAAGGGAATGCAACCTGCCCACCAACCGCCTCATTTGTGACATGCCCACCAGGTGGAACTCAACGTTGGCAATGCTGCAGCAGCTGCACACCTGCACACACAGCAGAGGATCATCAATGAGTACCTGTGCGAGTATGGCACCAGGACAGGGTCAGGGGATCTTGGCTTCTTTTCGCCATGCCAGTGGCTACTGATTAAGGATGCATACACTGTCCTGTCACCATTTGAGGAGGCCACAAGGATGGTGAGCAATGACAATGCATCCATCAGTGACACTATCCCTCTAGTCTTCCTGCTGGAGCATACGCTTCATGGAATCATGGACAGGGCACTTGAGGAAGAACAGCGGGAGGAAAAGTTTATCCACATTACAAGGGTAAGGTTGCAGAACTCATCCTGCATATGCAGAGGGAGCAGAGGATGAAACATCTTCAGGAGGCCTTGAAGAACGGTTTGTGCAACGCATTTCCAGACCCTGGGAGGTTACAGTTTCCTGGTGCTGAACAATGTCTTGCTGAGGCTTAGTTCAATCAGAGGAAAAGCGGTGGAGAAGGTGGCCGGCTGACCGATGCCTTTAAACAATTTTTCAGTCCTCAGCGCCAAGGTCTGATTCAAGCAACCATCGCTAGAGTCTGCAATACATGGTGCAGGAATATCTAGGGGCAAGAGCAGACTTGGAGACCTTTCAACAGAGCATCCACTGGGTTACTGGGTCTTGAGGATGGACTACTGGCCAGAACTTGCTCAATATGCAAATGAGCTACTGGCCTTCCCTGCATCCAGCGTGCTTTCTAAACGCATATTTAGTGCTACTGGAGGGTTTGTAACAGATCAAAGAGTGTGCCTGTCCACAGACTCCATTTATAGACTCACATTCATAACAATGAATCAGTCTTGGATCAGCAGCTATCAAGCACCTGATGCTGATGTAACTGATTGAATTTGCTATGGATGTGGGATCCCTTAAAGACTGCCTATGCTGACTATCCTATTCCTCCTCAATCTTGATGATGCTAGCTTCCAACAATAATTTTGGTTTAGGGCACCACCACCACCACCCAAGGCCCAATTTTTCTGCCCCTGTTTAACAGGTGCATGTAATTGCAATTTTGGATCTAATATTTTAATGCAGGGCCTGTTCCTGCACCCAAGAGTATCTCTGAGGGGTTACAGTTTTCTGGTACCACCACCAAAGGCCCAATTTTTCTGCTCCTGTTTAACAGGGCCTGTTCCTGAGCCCAACAAGAGTATCTGTCAGGGGTTACAGTGTTGTGGCACCACCACCCAAGGCCCATTTTTCTGCCCTTGTTTAACAGGGGCATGTAATTACAATTTTTGATATAATATTTCACAGCAGGGCCCGTTCCTGCACCCACCAAGAGTAACTGCGGGGGCTTACAGTGTTCTGGTACCACCAACACCTAAGGCCCAATTTTCTGCAGAGTATATAGGGCAGGCCATATAGTATATATACTGCTGTTCAGAGTATATAGTGCCTGGGAGACCCCCAAGCCATTTTTTTAAATTTGGGTGCGGGGCTCCTCTTAGTATCCATGCCAGACCCAAAGGGCCTGGTAATGGACTGGGGGGGGGACACATGGCATATTTTTCAATGATTTTCATCAATATTGCCGGGACCTGACAATACATTACAGCCGCGAGTAGTTTTGGATGACATTTTTTCCTTTAGAAATGTCATTTTGCTGTGGTATTGTTCTAAACATGGGAAAAATGCATTACTTTACAGGCATACTAAGGACACCTCCCAGGCACGATATTTAAAGGAATATTTCATTTTTATTGTTTCACGTTAAGCATTATTAAAATCACTGCTCCCGAAAAAACAGCCATTTTTAAAACTTTTTTTTTTGCATTGATACATGTCACCTGGGGCAGGACCCAGGTCCAAACACTTTTTATGGCAATAACTTGCATATAAGCCTTGAAAATGAGCACTTTTGGTTTTTTTACATTTGTGTCCCATAGACTTTAACTGTGTTCAAACTAAATTTTTGCCTGTTCGCAGGTTTTGCTGCGAAACGCCCCGGGGGGGGGGGGGGGGGGGCGGCTTTTGGGGGATTGTTTGGCTCATCCATACTGACCACCGGTGTAAGGGCAATTTTGCATATACCACTAATGTAAAGGGAAATGTACACTGATCACCAATGTAATGGGGGATTTTACATCAACAGCCAATAAAGGGGGATTTCTACACTGACCATCAATGCAAGGAGGGATTTACACTCACTACCAATTTAAAGGGGGCTTCTACATAGACAACCAATGTAAGGGAGAATTCGACCACAAATGCAAGTTTGGATTTTTTTACCAATTACCAATATAAAGAGGAGTTTCTTCACTGGCCACCAATGTAATGGGAAATTGCACTGACCACTAATGTAATGGGGATTTACACTGACCACTAATGTAATAGGATCATTCACAGTAACCACCAATGTAAGGAGGGATTTACACTGACCACCAATGTAAGGGGGACCTTCACACTGGTCACTAGTGTGAATGAAAGGATTGTACACTAAACCGCAATGTAATGAGAAGATTTACAATGACCACCAGACATTTACCCTGCAATCACATTTGTGTGTGTCGGGAACGCATGCAAATTCACTTTCCTGACACCACAAAAACATGCTGCCCTTTAGCAGCTACACAGCAGTGCCATTAATTGTTAATGTAGGAAATATTAAACGTGGCTTTACCAAACACAACCTCTCTAGGCATTATGACAAATATCACGATAAAAAACTTACAGGGACTCTTTTCTTGCCCATAGATAAGATTAAACCAGATTGGAGGGGTGTTAATAAGATTAGATCAATTTCCAGGCTTGAAACAAAATGGATTTTTGATATGAAATCCTTTTTGCCTTTTGGTTTAAACATTGATTGGGATATAAACTGCTTTATTAATAATACGTAATTGATTTGAGTTTTTATCTTTCCCCTTTTTAACTTATTATTTTTTATTGGTTTTATTATGTAATATTTTTTAATAAATGTAAATTTTTTGATATATGTGCCATTTAGATTGTACAGATTATATATGTAATCTTTGCAGATATATATGATTAAGTTGTGTATTCTTAGTGGAACTTTATTTAACTATACTGTAATCTCTATGTCTTTCTCGGCTTCCAACTTTTGCTTCTGGCTGTGGCCGTTGTTAAATATATGCTCTGTGGGGGCATGGCCAAGATGGAGACCGGAGCAGACGTGCAGTGAGAGAGCTCCGCTCAGTCTCCGGCTTAAAATGCTCCTTCCCTGCAGATCGGCGACTCTACACAGCCCGGCGAGGCTGCTCTGACGGCGGAGGAAGGTATGACAAAAGAGAAGGGATCCCTTTTCACCCGAAAGTCCCATAAAACGGCTTTAACTACCACTGCACGGCGCTCCATTCCCGCCACTGACTCCAATATGGCGTTGCAGCATGAGGATACCGACACAGATCCTGCAGAGAAGGAGCAATCCAACTTTGAGGCCCTCATGCAGGCAATCACTAATTGCCAATCAACCCTCACAGGGAAGATCGAGCAATGCAGCTCGATATAAGTCTCATCAGAAGGGACATGGATACTTTCCGCTCCCGCCTCACTGAAGCTGAGCGCCGTGTGGGTGACGCAGAAGACACGCTGCAGGAGCACACAGTCTCACTCCGCACGCTGCAAAAGAAAGTTAAAACCTTGGAGACACGAGCAGAGGATGCAGAGAATAGAAATAGGAGGAATAACCTACGTATGATGCGCCTTCCTGAGGGGGCTGAAGGAGCGGACCCCGCGGCCTTCACAGAACATCTTCTGTGTGCTCTTTTACCCCAAGCATCATTTTCTGATTTCTTTGCGGTGGAGAGGGCACATAGAATGCCTGCTGCCCGGGGGCCCCCGGGAGCTCCTCCACGCACGCTCATTCTTAAGCTACTGAACTTTAGGGATCGAGACTTAGTTCTCCGTGAGTCAAGGAAAGTGGATCAACTGAGGTATGAAGGAGCGAAATTGATGATTTTCCCTGATTTCTCGATCGACACCCAAAAACAACGCCACTCATTTGATCAGGTGAAGCTTAATTTGCGTAATAGGAAAATAAAGTATAGCATGTTGTTCCCGGCCAGGCTGCGAGTCCAAGATGGCGAGACGGTTCGGTTTTTTACCTCTCCTGAAGAAGCATCGCACTGGCTGGAGACACTGCCCAGGCATTGATGATCCCCCACGGCTGTGGGGTATGCTTGAATTACCCTGTGTTTATTCCCTCATTGCTTCCAGGACCTTCTTGGACACTGACGCTGGCAGGGATTGAAAGGTTACTCTGTCTCCCCCCCCCCTTATAATTTGAGGATGGAGAAGGGGGATTGATAGCCATGGCTTCACGCTTCACGCTTCTCCTAAAAATCCAGTTGAAGGCACCCAGACCTTCCGAATATGACTGCCTGTATACTACATTTAGTTTTTTTTTACCTTGCAAATGTCAGACACTCAGGAAAGGAGGGAATCGAGTTGCCTTTGAACGCTTAAGTTTGCACAGGGCTTATACCTCTTTAAGTTTGTACCCCCGGAGGCATCTATTTGACCTCTGGGAGACTCATATTCTTGCTTCATATTCTGCAGGGAACGTTGATCCTTATATAATGCTGGAGGATGCACTGCATGTACTGTGACACTCGGGTGTCCTTTTTTGTTCATCTCCCCATTTGGCTGTTGCCATGACAGTTTTTGGGAAAGAAGCACACCAAAGTTCGGGGGGTGGTGCGGGGTGGGGAGGGGTTTGGATGGAGTTGGAGCACGTGTTTTTGCTCCCTGTTGGAACTGTCTTTTTTATTTTCTTTTTGCTGCTGCTGCATGTATGCTAATGCTAATCATAGTACCTATATATTCTACACCAGGGGTCAATGTGGTCTGGATAACTCTCCACTAGATGGCGAGAGAGACCTCCCTGATGATCCCATAAAACTAATGCATAAAGATATGTTATGCTTGAGTATGCTTATAACCTGTCAGGTTCTAATGTCGGTAACTTGCTGCCCTCAAATATTCACTACAAAAAGTCAATGTCTTCCCTGACTATTTTGTCTTGGAATGTTAGGGGCTTGAACTCTAAAATTAAGAGGTCTCTGGTATTCAATTTTTTTGAAACAATACAACCCACATATATGTGTGCTCCAGGAGACCCATTTGGTCGGAAGTAGGACGCTGGCCCTACGGAAGTCGCGGGTTGGTGCATATTACCACTCCACCTATTCATCTTACTCGAGGGGGGGCAGTGTCCTGGTCCATAAATCACTTGGGTTTACTTTACTGGACCTTCATTTGGATCCGGATGGGAGATATGTAGCCCTTCATGCAATGTGTGATAGATTGGAGTTATTGATAGTGGGTATATATATACCTCCTCCAGCCACTATAGATATCCTTAAAAAGATCACTTTAATAATAGCACAATATCCATCGGCCGGAGTTATCTTGACTGGAGATTTCAATATGACCCCTAATGCGGTCTTAGATAGACTCAATGTGGGCCCCACTGGTATATTCCCTCTATCACAATGGGCGGACAATTATGGGTTTAATGATGTGTGGAGAATGAGACACCCAGATAAGAAGCAATATACCTGTCACTCATATGCATCTTTCTCTAGGATTGACCTGATTTATACTACTGACTCCCTGCTCTCCCGGATTCAGGAGGTTGAGATCTTGCCGCGTGGCATCTCGGATCATGCACCCCATCTACTTAAAATACAAACAGACTCGCCGATGGGCACTGCACTTTGGCGCCTCTCAGGATATTGGATTACGGACGAGAGGGTGGTCCCCCTGGTGGAGGGAGAGCTGGGAGTCTATTGTGCGCTCAATGAGGGTACGGTCTCCCCACAGATTCTGTGGGATGCTTTCAAGGCATACACCCGAGGGCAATATAAAACGGCGATTGGGAAGGTCAGAAAATCCACGAAGTTGGCATTAGAGGAAGCAGAGAAGAAGGTTCTCCTACTAGAAAACAGTTATGTCCACACTAATGATATACTGACTTATGAGGCTATGCAATCTTTACATAGGGAAATTTCTCTAATGAGGATTGAGACCACTAAAAAACAGTTAATTACTCAGTCTCAACGAATTTTTGAGCAAGGAGAAAAGACAGGTAGATTATTGGCATGGCTGGCCAGGGAACGTTCCTCCTCATTGCATATCACTCACATAAGGGATGACCAGGGTGTACTCCGTTCTGACCCCATTGGTATAAATGAGCAATTTGCAAGGTATTATGAACACCTTTATACCTCTAAGGCCACCTTTACTAGAGAACACCTGCAGACCTTTCTAGACCAAATACAATTCCCATAACTCTCAGAAGAGGCCCGAAATGCACTAGATGCCCCAATCACGGTCAAGGAGGTCCAGACGGCTGTGGCATCACTTCAACCAGCAAAAACTCCCGGGACCTGACGGTCTACTGGCAGAATTTTATAAGACAAACAGTGAGCTTATTGTCCCCAAATATCACGGCTTGCTCCTAAAAATGCTGCAAGAGGGTTGTCTCCCTCCCTCGATGTCGGAGGCGGTGATTGTGGTCATAGCCAAACCTAATAAAGACCCTACATCATGTGCCTCATACCGTCCCATATCGCTCTTAAATGTGGATGCCAAGATAACCACCAAAATATTAGCAAACAGACTTAATTCGGTCATCCTCTCTATAGTTCATGGTGATCAGACGGGCTTCATGCCGGCCAAAGGAACCGACATTAATCTGCGTCGACTTTATACTAATATATCCCATGCAAAGAAGGCCAACTCCCCGGGGGTGGTGGCCTCTCTTGATGCCGAGAAGGCCTTCGACTCGGTGGAGTGGGAGTTTTAATGGCAGGTGCTGGAACGTTTTAATTTTGGCCCTAAGTTTATCTCCTGAATAAGGCTCCTGTATAGTAATCCCACAGCAAAAGTGAGAACAAACAGAATACTATCCTCCCCCTTCTCTTTGGACAGAGGAACCAGACAGGGATGCCCGTTGTCCCCTGGACTATTTGCCCTGGCGATTGAACCCCTGGCTATCCTACTTAGAGCATCCCCGGAGGTTGGGGGAATAACGGTTGGTCCACTGACTGAGAGGCTTTCATTATATGCCGATGACGCATTATTGTACCTGCCAGATGCATCTACCTCCTTATCCGTGGCCCTGGCTATTATTAATAATTATGGTTCCTTCTCAGGCATTCGGATCAATTGGTCTAAATCGATTATATTTTCTTTGTCCCCGACCCCCCCCTCTATAGACACCTCGACCCCATTAGTCATGGTAACTAAGTTCAAATATTTGGGGATTAAAGTCCAACGGACACCATCTTTATACCTAATAGACAATGTATACCCGATCCTCCATCAACTTACCGCCCGATGTCAGGCCTGGAAGTCTCTTCCCCTCTCACCGGTAGGAAGAATCAATCTTATTAAGATGACGTTTCTTCCCAAGTTCCTCTATGTCTTCCGCAACACCCCTGTGCCAATTCCTAACTCATTCTTTGTTAAGCTGGATCAAGTAGTGAACGCATTTATATGGGGGGGATTGGCCCCTAGAGTCGCCCGAACCACCTTGCAGCTCCCTTTGTCACTAGGAGGTTTGGCGCTCCCTTGTTTTAAGAAATATTACTTGGCGGCAGTTGTTGTAACTGTCCGCTGGTGGTTTTCCCAACCAAAGTATAACCTAGCAGTCAATCTTGAAGCTGCCATACTGGGATCTTACTCAGCATTGAGCAATCTGGTGTTCAGGGGACCTAGGGCACACTCGAACATGACAATTTCAATGCGGACGACGGTTGGAGTTTGGGAACAGATGTTGAGGAAACTTACTGGAGGGAATACCGTTTCCCCATATACTCCATTATGGGGTAACCCAAAACTAAAACATCTTCAAACAGTCCAAGACCCGGCCTTATGGGCAGGATTGGAGTTAAGATCATACAAAACATAATATCAGGGGGTAGGATCATTCCTTAAGAGACACTAAAGAATAACTTCCAACTTCCCTCGAAAATGTTTTTCCGATACTTGCAACTACGACATGCAGTACAGGCACAATACCCTGCAGGAGTTACTTTACAGTCGCATGGGGTAGAGACCTTCCTAATTTCTAGAAACATAGATCGCATTCTGTCTTCCCTATACCTTAGGATAATGAGTGAGGAACCGGCCGGGGGGACAAAGCTCTCTGACAAGTGGAAAATGGATTTACCTGCCCTTGCTGCCGATGATTGGGAGGAGGGAATACAACAGTACATTCCCCTTATGGTGTCAGCAAGGGATAGATATATTCAGCTCAAATTCCTTCATAGAGCTTACTACACATCGCAGAGATTGTCTAGAATCTACCCGACACAATCAGATAGATGCCCAAAGTGCAAAGGGGAATTAGGTACCTTTATACATGTTGTTTGGTCCTGCCCTATTATACAGCAGTTTTGGTTGGAAGTGGTAGATATTATCAACTCGGTGGGCAACCTACATATCCAAATGAATCCAATTGTCTTACTTCTTGGAGTATGCAATAATCTTATCTCTAATACACACAAAAGATTGTTCGTATTCTACACCTCATTTTATGCAAGGAAAACTATCCTAATGAAATGGAAACAATCTGACCCCCCTACGATTTCCCAATGGAAGGTCCTAGTGAATTCCACATTACCACTTTATAAACTCACATATATTAACCGCAAGTGCCCTAAGAAATTTTTCAAAATTTGGGGAGCATGGTCTAAACAATGAGTTTGACGAGACTGACAAGATATGTGATGAACTAGCAAAGGATGTGCCCCCCTCCCCCTCTTCTTCTCCCCCCTGATTCCTTCGTTCTTTTCTCATTCTCTCACCCTTCCCCCCCCTGTCCTCTCCCCCCCCCCCTCTCTCCCCCCCCCCCAACTCCTTGATCCTCCATAGTCCAATACTAAGATACACTGGCTAATAGATAGATAAAAGTATGACTCTGACGAGTTACCTGAAGGTATTGTTAGGTAGGAGATATGATTAACACCCTCTATAAAATATGAAGTTACGTTTTTTGTTTTTTGTTTTCTTTTCCCTGATGTAACCACCTATAAATATTAGGAAGAATAAGCAATAACATAATATGAGGTTTGTAATTCTTTGATTTGACAATGTTCACTGTGACGCTGTATGTATTCTATGTAGCAGCACTTTGTGATATGTACATCTTTTTTGTTTGTTTTGTATGTTTAAATCTCTCCTTTTGGAGACAAATAAAAACTTTTCTGTTAAAAAAAAAAATATGCTCTGTAATACTACATTTGGCCATTAGATGGCGATAGTATTCACTTCCTCGTTATGCTTGGTTTTAGTTAGCTTGCCACTAGTTACAATGGCGTTGGCTCATATGCTTTATCATCATAGTTATAGCAGCCCTTAGTTAGCACTATTTAAATGGTGTGCGTGATGAAACAATCACAGCAGCCAATCCCCAGACGACGTCCTATCGTGACGAAACGCGTACGGTGGGCCTGTGATACTGACATCATCACGTTTTGTCTCTTCGGAGACTAATGGTACAGCAAGCAGCAGGCAGAGGAAGCCCGAGGAGACGCCACTATTTCGATCCACTGACATACTGCGCATACATGAGTTTTGCTTTGTAAGTGCAATCTATCTATCTTTTTTTTCAATGTCAGATTACTGAATTAATTCACAGGAGCATTTTTTGCGAATTTAACAATTTTTTGCAATCTTTTGGTGCTGTATTATTTTATCCTTGACACTTGAGCACATTAATCTGCCATCAATGAAGGTTATTATTTTATAACACAGGTTTGACAACAACACAGATGCTACATTGTTCATGCAGTCTCTCAATTTCTGATATTGGGACTCTGCTTTAGTTTTCCACTTTTGATTTCAGGATTTTCACCACTTCTGAACATTTGAATGGAACTTCATATCTTTTGTTTTTTATTATTTGATTTATATATTGTTATTAGCACTGCGCCCATCCCATGTTTTTCACTGATTTGAGTTTTGTATTTAGGACTTTTGGTGCCGGCAGCTTTATTCATTTGGTTTATTTCAAATTTTTTATGAATATACTAATTTCGAGCGCAGGGTTAACCGTCTGTTTTTTCTACTAATTGTTAATGACACCCTCACGTATTTGCTGAGATGTGCGTATTCGCATCCACCAAAATTCACGGTGCTGTGGCACCATGTTATTTTGAAAAAGGGTTCCACCTCCAATTTGCTTACCTTTGCAGAAGAGGCTGATGTTGGGCTTAATGACCACAGTTGTAGGCAAGACTTTCAAGCATGCCCCTTTACCTCCTTAGTGGGCAGCATTCAGCAGAAGTGATGGTGGATATGACCTCAGGGGGGCATGATATACATATGAATGCTGCCTCTATTTACATATCAATGCAGGGCATTGACATGTAAACACAGGGTCTGCAGGTGAGTCATCTGTACATAGCAATAGGGCAGAGCTGGGCAGAATTAGTAACAGAAGTTCACACTGAGATATCGGGACATAGCACAAGACTAAAACTTCATGGGACAAGGGAATTTAAACTGGGATAGCTGGCAAGTATGAGGCAGCTGTTTGGGCCCCACAACAATGATGAGGCCCAGGGCAGCTGCCCTTTTGCCCTGCCTTAAAGACAGCTCTAGTCTCAGAGTGAGAGTGGGACGTTGTCCCAGAACGTGAGAGCCACCACCTGCTCGTCAATTGACAATAAGGCGGGCGGGAGGTGGTTTAAGAACAATGCAGGTATTATCCCAACTATACTGGAAAATGGGGTACCATAGTATCAACTGGTGTTTCCTTTACTGCAAAGTGTTATGCCTTACATCCCAATATAGGTTTGGTCGGGAGAGACACCATGGCCTCCTAATTCACATCCATATAAAAAGAGATGGACTTAGAAAGGGACAGAAAAGAGAAATGTAACACTCCCACTGGTTGTGCTCTCAACCAAACTGAGAAACCATCCAATGGCTGGTGTCGTAACTGATCACATGTGCAGCATCATGGCAGTTGTAGATTAAACAGAGGCAAAGATGGCAGCTTCCTTGGCTGAAAACGATAGTTTACTTACACATTAAAGGATAAGTTCACCTTTTTTTTTCTAAATTCCAGCTCCCCTATGTACCAATATAGCATTCATGTACTTTTTTTGCAAAAATATCAAAGCTTTCCAAAAAAAATTTACAGACATATACCTTACTGTACTCCATCCATGATTCCAAACGTATCTATTGCTTTGGTCTTACTTCCTTACAGACTAGAGGTCATGACACAGGAAGGAGTTGACCAGCTGACCTCATTAGCACACACCCTGCCTCATCTACCCTCCCACATCCAGCTGCATTTAAATGAAATGCAATCAGTGATCATCCTTCTCACTAAATACACAATATACAACCAGATTGCATAGTGTATGGCCATCCTTATACAAGTACATAGAAGGGAGTGGACGGAAACACTCAGCTGTCAAGCCCCGTTCACATCTCTGCATAGCAGGAACTTGCATTCCCACATGCGTCTTTTTTAGCGAGGGGGGAGGCGTTTGGGAGCATTTTCACTCATCGGGCAGCCCATCCACCCACATGGACTGCCCTACACGCAACAATCGCCCCAAAGAATCTTCAGAACTTTTTTTTAGAGCGGAGCTTGGTGTGTTTTTTAGTGCAGCGCATTTCTGAAATGCAAGGAGACTAACAGATGTGAATGGAGCCTCATTGTTCTTGTGCTACTGCACCAATTTCACTTTCAGGCCCCATTCACATCTAGCATAGTGGGATTGCACATTTTGTGTCTCGTTTTTCCTGTGACATGCATAGGGCAGCCTGTTGATTCATATGGGCTGTGCTATATTTATATGCTATAAATAAGTTGCAAGATTTTAAAGCCGCAGTCAATGTGAACGGGGGCTAAAGGAGATTGTACAAATCCGATTGTATAGTGCAAGGTTTCTCAACTCCAGTCCTCAAGTACCCCCAACAGGTAATGTTTTAAAGGCTTTCCAATAATTTGCAAAGGTGATTTAATCAGTTTCGCTGCCTTAGTAATTACCACAGCTGTTTCATCTGAGGGGAAATCCTGAAAACATGACCTGTTGTGGGTACTTGAGGACTGGAGTTGAGAAACATTGGTATAGTATTGCCAGTGTTAGACATACAGTGGATATAAAAAGTCTGTTAAAATGTAAGGTTTCTGTGATGTAATAAGAAAATGAGAAAAGATAAATAATTTCAGAACTTTTTCCACCTTTAATGTAACCTATAAACTGTACAACTCAATTGAACAACAAACTGAAGTCTTTTAGGTGGAGGGAAAAAAAAAACGAATAAACGAAAATATGGTTGCATAAGTGTGCACACCCTTAAACTAATATTTTGTTGAAGCACCTTTTGATTTTATTACAGCACTCAGTCTTTTTGGGTTTGAGTCTATCAGCACGGCACATCTTGAATTGGCAACATTTGCCCACTCTCCTTTGCAAAAACATTCCAAATCTGTCAGATTGCGAGGACATCTCCTGTGTACAGTCCTCTTCAGATCACCCCACAGATTTTCAATCGGATTCAGGTCTGGGCCATTCAAAAACGTTAATCTTCTTCTGGTGAAGCCATTCCTTTGTTGATTTGGATGTATGCTTTGGGTCGTTGGCATGCTGAAAGATGAAGTTCCTCTTCATGTTCAGCTTTCTACCAGAAGCCTGAAGGTTTTGTGCCAATATTGACTGATACTTGGAATGGTTTATAATTCTCTCTACCTTGACTAAGGCTCCTGTTCCAGCTGAAGAAAAACAGCCCCAAAGCATGATGTTGCCATCACCATGCTTTACTGTGGGTATAATGTTCTTTTGGTGATGTGCAGTGTTTTTTTTGCTCCAAACATATCTTTTGGAATTATGGCCAAAAAGTTCAATCTTGGTTTCATCAGACCATAACTCATTTTCCCACTTGCTTTTGGGAGACTTCAGATGTGTTTTTGCAGATGTAGCACCCTGGGGTTTAGTCAGGGAGCTCCTCACAAATTTACTTGCCAAGAGTAGTCATCTTGGTTGATTGATAGAGATCTATTGATTTCTCCCGAAGTTTGGCCTTGTTGCACTTTTCTCTTCTACTATTAAGTGGCCGGGAACTTGGTGGTACTAGATATGAGAAGTGCAACCCAAGGTCAGGTTATGGTATATGGGGTATCTCTCAGCCAATGGGCAGGGGTTTTCTTGAATCCCTTGGCCTGCTGGGAGATCCTATATATTCGGGTGAGGTCAAGTGATCGGTTTTCTGTGGCACCTGGACGGCTGTCTGGGTGGACAGTGTATACCCCGGGCTGCTAGGCTGGAGATTGGGCCTATCCCTGGGGCATCTGGCTGGCAGGCTGTGTGGGGGCCTATCCAGAAGTAAGAGGGCAGCGTAGGGTTGGGACTGTGGCTTGCAGTCCAACCGAAAGTGACAGTTCTGTCAGCCGGAGAACCTGTCAGTGGTCGGAGGCAGAAGGGAAGCTGTCGGCACAAAAGGGACCAGCCACCTTTACCACGGACCACAGTGAGTAACTGAAGCAAGTACCGGAACCATATTCTCACTGAACGGGCACGGTGGAGAATCTGGAAACTTTAGGTGGTGATCAAGTCAGGGACCCAACCCACGGAGGAGACGCTTGCAGGGCAGCCTTATGAGTCAAGCCAGGGACCTCGCTGGTTAGCAGGGGTGAAGCTTGAGAAGTATCTGGAGTGCCAAGCTAGGGACCCAACAGGGAAACGTGGGTGAGGCGTGAGGGTGATACCACCACCAACCCTGGAAGAGCTCAAGGGATTCAGAGTCAGTGAATCAGAGGGTCTAGTGAGAGACCAGGAGCTCAAGTGTTGAAGAACTACAATAAGCAGTTGTAGTGGAGCTGAAAGAACTGTTGCGTTTGAGTTAGGAACTGTTAAAGGACTATTGCCATAGGAGACAGCATTCCTGCATGTGCAGATGTGGCACCTTGCTGGGGTCTTTCCCTGCACGGCTGTCCTCCTATTGAAGTCTCTGAGTCTGCCAATTGAACCTATAACTACTTAAGGGTGTCCTGGCCCTAACCCTCTTTCCCCCAAAGATACAAAAGACTGTCAAAAGAAATAAAACCTCTTTTACATCCAAGAAGTGTCTGGCGCCCAATAACTTTCACCATCTTTGCACCCGCTATGCCTCACAACCCACTACATAATGAATTATGTCAGCTATCTTTTTCCTTGGAGGTCCTCATTAGACTGGACAAGGCCGGAGACCTTGCTACACAAAATTTAGCCGGGCTTGGATGTTTTTCTTCATAAGAAAAGGCTTCCATCTTGCCACTCTACCCCATAGCCCAGACATATAAGGAATACGGGAGATTGTTACATGTACCACACAGCCAGTACTTGCCAGATATTTCTGCAGCTCCTTTAATGTTGCTGTGGGCCTCTTAGCAACCTCCCTGACCAGTTTTCTTCTTGTCTTTTCATCAATTTTGGAGAGACGTCCAATTCTGCTGTGCCATATTGCTGCCTAATGCTCCATTTATTTTCTACCTATATTTATATTGCTATTTCTTTTTTTAATGTGTACATATACAATTTATATTTCCATATGTCACAGCACGTCTGTGTGAAACGCGTCCACTGAACACCTTTTTTGGATTGAAGTTTGTCATGTTAACTTGATTTTATGGACTTTCAATAAATTCTTTTGATTTTACTTCCGGATGTTCCGCCATTCTTCTTTGTTTCCATTGGATTTCTCTGGCTGCGGACCAGGCAGGCACTCTGATCTCTTCAGCAGCTCGTCAGATCCTCACAGGTGGCTTTGAGCAGTGTGTTCCCAGCTCTTTCTCTCAATGTCACTGTTGTGCCATATTTTCTCCACTTGATGAGGACTGTCTTCGCTGTGTTCCATGGTATATCTAATGCCTTGGAAATTCTTTTGTACCCTTCTCCTGACTGATACATTTTAACAATGCGATCCCTCTGAAGTTCTCTGTAGACCATGGCTTTTGCTGTAGGATGCGACTATGAAAATGTCAGGAAAGACCTACTAGAACAGCTGAACTTTATTTGGGGTTAATCAGAGGCACATTATATGATGGCAGGTGTGTACTGACTCCTATTTAACATGAGTTTGAATGTGATTGCTTAATTCTGAACACAGCTACATTCCCAGTTATAAGAGGGTCTGCACACTTATGCAACCACATTATTTTAACTTCGACCCCTTAAAGATTTCAGTTTGTTTTTCATTTGGGTTGTACAGTTTATAGGTCACATTAAAGGTGGAAAAAGTTCTGAAATGATTTATCTTTGTCTCATTTTTTTACATTACAGAAATCTGCCATTTTAACAGGGGTGTGTAGACTTTTTATATCCACTGTATGCTCACCACACACACACACACACACACACACATTACAATCTGATTGTACAGCCACCTGAAGATCCAGGACTGCTGATAAGGGGCTACACGTAACAGAGGGGCCCAGCCAGCCAGCAGCCTCAAGCTTCACATAACACGTGCTACAGTACCTCCTATCACTAAGCACAAGGAACCCTGTCTCCCCCCCCCCCCACTATGCACAGGACCCCCGTCTCTCCCCACTAAGAACTAAGACCCCCCCCACATCCCCCACTAAGTACCAAGACCCCATATCCCCCCACTAAACACCAAGACCCCATCTATCCCCACTAAGCACCAAGACTCCCCACTAAGCACTAGACCCACATCTCTCCCCACTAAGCACCAGGACCCCCATCTCCCCCACTAAGCACCAGTGCCCCCCTTCTTTGCTGACTGGCAGGGCCCAAAATCTGCCCCCATGAAGGTACAGAACCTCCCATCACTAAGCACCAGGACCCCCCATCTCCCCCCAATATGCACAGGACCCCCCACATCTGCCCTCACTATGAACCAGTGCCCCCCATCTCCCCCACTAGGCACCAGTGCCCCCATCTCCCCCACTATGCACCAGTGCCCCCCAATCTCCCCCCACTGACTGGCAGTGCCCCCAATCTGCCCCCACTAAGCACCAGGACCCCTATCTCCCCCACTAAGCACCAGAACCCCCAGTCCCCCCAACTAATCAACAGGACACCTCCCTCCATCTCCCCCACTTAGCACAAGGACCCCCCATCTCTCCCCAGTATGCACCAGGACCCCTATCCCCACACAGTATGCACCAGGACCCCCCATCTCCCCTGACTGAGCACCAGTGCCCCCTTTTGTCCCCTCTTCAGGACAATTGTGCATTTCTTTTTTAGGCAGGTATGTGGCGTCAGAGGTGGGATCGGGGGCCCCATCAGGTAGGCTGTATGAGGCCCCATGATTTCTAACAGTGGCCCTGTGAAGATCTACCAACTATGTAGTCAGGGCCATCTTTAAGGCAGGGCAAAAAGGGCAGTTGCCCTGGGCCACATCATTGTTGTGGGGCTCAAAGCAGCTGTCTCACACTTGCCAGCTATCCCGGTTTAAATTCTCCTTGTCCCTTGAAGTTTTAGTCCTGTGCTGTGTCCCGATATCTCAGTGTGAAGTGTTGCTACTAATGCTGCCCAGCTCTGCCCTATTGGCGTGTACAGATGACTCACCTACAGACCCTGTGTTTACATGTAAATAACCAGCATTGATATGATAATAGCGGTGGACCGGCGGCATAGATAAGTAAATAGAGGCAGCATTCATATGTACAGTAAAACCTTGGTTTGAGAGTAACTTGGTTTGAGAGAGTCAAGCAAATTTTTTTTATAAATATTGACTTGATAAAGAAGTGATGTCTTGATATACAAGTAGCGTCACGTCATAACTGTGTATAAAAGGGAAGAGAGGTGCCTCCAAGTGTAGCAATATGGTTATCTTTAATGAAGGTACAACATTTAGTAACTCATATGGTTGATGATTAAAACAGGCACATCTAAGTATGTAGGCATCTGGGGTAAAGCTGTCCACATAGACCATTCTCCAAACTGCCATCAATGTCATCCCTTCCACTCTGTGCTCCACACCTCGCTTTCAGATCATTCTACTGCAGGGTAGTCTTCCCGGTCATGATTACAGACTGACAGCAGTGAGAGCCGGTGGTGTGGAGGATGGTCTATGTGGACAGCTTTACCCCGGATGCTTGCATACTTAGATGTGCCTGTTTTAATCAACCATGCGAGTTGCTAAATGTTGTACCTTCATTAAATGTAACCATATTGCTACACTAATGCCGCATACACACGGTCGGATTTTCCGATGGAAAATGTTCGATAGGAGCTTTTTGTCGGAAATTCCGACCGTGTGTAGGCTCCATCAGACATTTTCCATCGGAATTTCCGTCACACAAAATTTGAAATCTGGACCTCAAATTTTCCGGCAACAAAATAGTTCTCGTAAATTCCGATCGTGTGTACACAATTATGAGGCACAAAGTGCCATGCATGCTCTGAATAAATTACGAGACGGAAGCGCTCCATCTGGTAAAACTAGCGTTCGTAATGGAGATAGCACATTCGTCACGCTGCAATTTTTAAAATAGTTTAATGCAGCACACTCTCTTCTTCTTTATAATGCTAGACTAATGTCTAAATCTCATGAATCTTTTTTTTTTTTTTCGTCAGATCTCCATAATAATGTTTATAATTTTATTTTTTTGTATTTTTATCAAGATCTTCAATTTTTTTTTTTATAGTGATCTCCCTAATATTTTCTTGTTTTGTGTGTCAAGTTACCACAACACCATTATTATCTTGTATTTTTTAATCTCAAGGTGGTTGGTTGGTGTTGGTGTCCCTTGTTAATTTGACATTGTATTTTTTAAATGTACCTGCCTATTCACAAACAAACTGCCTTTTTTGAAGTAAAACACATAGGCAAGTATTTCTGAAAAAAATATCCATTTATTAGGGGTCATAACAAAATAAAGAGGAAGGCAACGCCGGAGAAACTGCTGAAATTGGCGAAGCCTTTGTACCCCAGGGCACACATCAACTATTTGCCAGCCAAAATTGGTGGCCTGAGGAGTCCATATAATAGTGAGCATAATCCGGTCCAGGACTCCAAGAGATCAGGAACAGAAGCAGATGACATGTATGTCCTCAGGCTGTGGTCATACCACAGCCTGCGTCTTTTGCCAGACCAGACTGAACCCAGGCCATCACTTTTTTGTCTTCCTTACATGCTTCCTTCCAGGCTGTGGTGTTGAAGGTGGGGCAGGAGGTGGAGGAGGAGGATGGTCCAACTCACACAGGTGTGTTTTGGGTGTGAGCTGGCCCCTCAACCCCTTATTTTGGGTGATGACCATAATTTCCTCACACAAGAGGGACCTGAGATTCTGTGAGGTTCCTACTGGGCACGGCCACCTCCTGGCTGCCACTTACCCCCGCCACCTCCTGGCTGCCACATTCCACAGCCTCCTCCTGGCTGAGGCTTTCCTGTGTATGAAAAAGGGACATAGTTTTAGTTTATTGTTCGTCAATCACACACAGTTTTCAGCTCAGGACTGTTTCAAATTGAATGGTAATAAATTGAAAAGACTATCATTCTGACCCCAGCATTTTTCATTCTTGTCACAAACCTTTTTGGCTACTACTGTCTATTGATATATCAAACACTTTATTAAAGCAGCAATTAGTGATCAATAATAACAACATCTATTTCACATCATTTATTTTATGACAAGAAATATGTTGAACAATGCTATGCCTGGCTCAAGCTGGGCTCCTCCACTTCTTCCTGGCATTGTATTTATCAGGGGGTCATAACAAAATAAAGAGGAAGGCAACCATAGAGAAACCGCCCGGGCGTCGGAAGCCTCAGCTGGGGTGTAAGGAAGCATGGAAGGTAGGGTTGAGAGGGATTCCCTGACTTCAGTCTGGTCTGCCAGAAAATGAAGTCTGTCATAGTACCACAGCCTGGGGCCATAAATGTCATCTGCTGCAGCTCCTGATCTCATGGATTTCTGGACCTTAGTACGCTCACGATTATGCTCCTCAGGCCACCAAGTTTTTTTTTAAATAGGTGATGTCTGCCGTGGGGACCTGCGGCTTCACCAACTCCAGCAGTTTCTCCAGCGCTGCCTGCCTCTATTTTGTTAATATAATGCGGGTGTTTGACCTGCCACAGACAGGGCAGCTCCCTGTACTTGTCTATGAATATTGAGAGAAAGCTGTGGTCTTTGAACCCATCCATTTTCTCTGCAAGACACAACACAAGACAAACCCTAATGTCAGGCGAAACTCTTAATCTTGACCCAACATAGGCCTCAATCTAGAAGCAGTATAGGCCACTGATGCACCAAGTTCAAATTGTACCTTCATTATAACGATCGTTGTTTCCGATACTCCGTCCTCCGCTCACACATCATACGTACGACGCACACGCGTTATGCTTTATATACACTGCATGCGTGAAACTTCGCCCGCCCCTGACGTTCTTCTTTAGTTTATTCCCCGCCCCTTCTCTTTTGGCGCAGTGGGTAGAGAACATGGCGGAGACACAGCAGGTGCATGCAGAGGAGAGCAGCAATGATGAAAGCCCAGAGCCACGAATGTCCCGATCCCGGAGGAGATTTAAGGCCTCAAATATGTCCTTTGAAGAGATGGTGGAGATGGTGGACATTTTGAAGTGGGCCGACGATGATGGGAAGTATGGACCTTACCTAAACTCAAATGTGAAAAAAGCCAAGATCATAACTAAATTTGTGAAGAGTCTGTGCTGGAATTTTGGGGTACGGCGATACAAGGATCAACTGAGGAAACAATGGTCAGACCTCAAATTGAGGGAGCAGGATCAGTACAGAAGGATCAAGAGAGTTCTTCAAAAAAGTAAGTAGTTGTCGTGTGTTCCTATTATCATTATTACTTGCATGCTGCTCCATGTGCTTTTCATTACTGTTTTACATTTTAAAATGGCAACTTTCATGTTCATGGGCACAGTCATTGGTCGTAGGCAAATATTGTTTGTTCGCCAACTAAAATACGATGTTTTGGGCAGATGCAGGTTAACTACATTTGTTCAGGCCTATTTGTATTAAAAGAAATTTGTTGTCTAGATGGGTTTGTAACTAGAATGAAATGGAAAATTGATTCAGTGTAAGGAGAGGACACTCAGCAGCTGTTTACCCATCTGGATGCAGGAACACTAGTGTGGGACACCAGAAAAAACTTTAGGGTGTCCCACACAGGTGCTCCAGTGGATACTAGGGGTGTCTCCATGTGTGAAATTTGTACAAAAAAGGGAAGTATTCCAGCTTTAGAAAGGAACTAAAAATTTCTTCAGCTTGGAACTCTGCCAAAACAGACAATTGTACACGACACTTCCAAGCAATGTTTCATATTTCTATTTTTTCCCTCAAATACCTGTGTGCTAAGTATACCTTTTTTTCATTCACATAGGGGAGAAAAGACTCGGGACATCTGAGGACACCAGGGACCCCACACCTCCTAAAGAAGGGGAAATCCCAAAACCACAAGCAGAGGATGAGGAGGGAGACCTTTATGAAGTGGGCGAAATAGTGACCACAACAGGTCAGTGTCTGAGACCACAGTTTCAGGTAATAGATGTATGCCTGCATATTTATAATACATGGTGTGTTTTTTTATTTTAGGTGATGTGGATGTTGTGGAAGAAGAATCTCATTTCACAAGTGAAAGTGCCCAGATCCTCATTGGGGAGATAATGGGGTGCAATTGTGATTTAGAAAAGATAAAGGAAACCTCAATGATGTTCAACAAAAAATGAAGAACATTGATGTTTTAGGCAGAATATAAAACACACCAAAATTGTACCATTTTATCGTGTATTTTTGCTTTTAAAAACAAGTTTTAAAGTATTTTAAAAGCCAAATTTTGAAGATGCACACAGGTGTGCCAACATGTGCTAGCTGCCATCACGGGATATCAATGTATGCGTTTTGTGGGTGCAACCCCTTCCTCGCAACTGAAGTAGGTGAGAGGAAGGGGTTGCACCCCCAAAACACGTCCATTGATCACCCATGATGGGAGCTAGCACATGTTGACATTAGCCATGGGATCAGGAGGGAAATCCCCATTTTAAATCCCAATTTGTGTGCATCTTCAAAATTTGGCTTTTACAGGGGTGACATCACCCCATCTGATGAAGGCAATATCAACACAGTTTGGACATACTAATGTCTGATATTGCCTTAACTTTGTCAAAGTTGAAATTTTTTAAGTTCCTGAGTTGTGTATGTTCTGTTTGGAAACATGCCTGTTGAACCAAAAAAAGGCTATTTCTAAAGTGACCAAAAAAAAAGTTATACAAAGATGTTGGTTTGTTCAAAAACCCTTTACTAACGCACATGTGAATGTGCTTTTGAGTAAAAGATTTTCAACTCAACAATGTGTGGCTTCTTATTTCAATGCTCAAAAGCAGTTTTTGTAGTAAGTTGGTGTTTACAGTGACAATGGGGGTTATTTACTAAAGGCAAATCCACTTTGCACTACAAGTGCACTTTCATTGCAGTTTCAAGTGCACTTTTGCAGTGCACTTGGAGTGCAAAGTGGATTTTTCTTCAGTAAATAACTCCCACTGTGCTTTTTAATTTGCCACAATCACGCCGTTTTCGTGACTACCAAAAAAATCACAAAAGAAAGAAACACAAACAGTAAATACAAAGAAATATTATTTCTATTTATCCAAAAAAAAATATTTTTAAAATGTTTCTTGATTGTGTGGCACATCAATAGCCCCCCTACCCGCAAAGTACTCCAGATATTTTTGTCTCGCTTTGCAGGCGCTTTGGGGGGGCAAGCCAGGATGGCCAGCTTCAAGTGCCGTCAGGGTTGAAGGATCAGGAAAGCCGGCCTCAGTCCCAACTGAGGCCACATAGTTTGTAGCATTTTTTCGAAGAAAATTGTGCATAATGCAGCAGGCAAGCACAATATGGTTAAGTTTATATTCCACCATGTGGATTGGTGTCAGAAATAGGCGGAACCGGCTGGCCATTATCCAGAAAGCGTTCTCCACCAATCTTCTGGCTCTGGCCAGCTGGTAATTAAAAACCCTCTGGTCCGGGGTGAGGGTCCTCGTAGGGAATGGCCACATAAGATGGTTCCCCAGCGCAAATGCTTCACCCGCGACGAAGACGAATGGGAGTCCTTCCACATTGTCTTCTGGAGGTGGCAAGCCCAAGCTGCCATTCTGGAGCCGTCGGTAAAACTCCGTGTGGGTGGTGACTTCACCATCCGACATACGGCCATTTTTCCCCACGTGCACATACAGGAACTCGTAAGTAGCCGACACCACTGCCAACACCACAATACTATTAAACCCCTTGTAATTATAATAGTATGACCCCGAGTTGGGGGGTGGGACTATGTGGACGTGTTTCCCATCTATAACCCCTCTATGACCACAAAAGAGGTAGGTATAGTGTGTATGGGTTGGGCAAAGTCAGCAGATAGAGGATTGGTATCGGTTGACTTAGCGGTTGGGGGGAGGGAGGGTTCCAAATGATTTTGGGACCCCAAAAAAAAGCCTCTGGCATGAATTTAAGCACACAAATAACATTTGTATACATTTTAGGGGGTGTTTAGGGTAAAGCACTACAATGAAGCTGACAAAATACATTGTTAAGTGACTAGGCTAGGTGTGTATGGGCCCAGGATAGCATGCTGGGGAGGTTAGCGAAGGCAAATATGCATGAAGGACAAAAAAGGAAGTTTAAAAAATTAAAGCATGCATGAGGATTAATGCCCCATACACACGGTCGGATTTTCCGACGGAAAATGTGTGATAGGACCTTGTTGTCGGAAATTCCAACCGTGTGTAGGCTCCATCACACATTTTCCATCGGATTTTCCAACACACAAAGTTTGAGAGCAGGCAATTTTCTGACAAGATCCGATGTCGGAATTTCCGATCGTTTATACACAAATCCAATGCACAAAGTGCCACGCATGCTCAGAATAAATAAAGAGATGAAAGCTATTGGCTACTGCCCCGTTTATAGTCCCGACGTACGTGTTTTACGTCCCCGCGTTCAGAGCGATCGGATTTTCTGACAACTTTGTGTGACCGTGTGTATGCAAGACAAGTTTGAGCCAACATCCGTCTGAAAAAATCCTAGGATTTTGTTGTCGGAATGTCCGATTAATGTCCGAGCGTGTGTACGGGACATAAGAGGAAAGGTTAAAACTTACATTAATATAGTCCTTCTGCAGGATCTAAATGATGGCAAAACAGGTTTCTGAAATAATTGATCCCCAGGGCCTGGGGGGAGATGCCTGTCGAGAACTTGATGTCCTGCAGACTTCTCCCCGTCGCCAAGTACCACAACGTAGCGACTAGCCTCTTCTCGGTAGTGATGGCTTGCCGCATGCAGGTGTCCTGCCTGTTAATATAAGGGGACAGCAAAGCCAACAAACTGAAAAACGGGGTCCGTCATCCGGAGATAATTCTTGAAATCATCAGGATTATTCTCACGGATCTCCCACAACAAAGGCATATGAGAGAATTGGTCACAGGATCAGAGGGCCCTGCTCATTAGAGCTTACAATCTAGAAGGGAGGATCAAGTGGAAACAAAAGGTAATAACTGTGGGCAGGGGGGGGGGGGGGGTGAGCTGATGGAGAAAATGAAAAAACAGTTGTTGTTAGGTGTGGGTAGGGAGAAGGGTTTTCAGGGATGGTCTAAAAGCTAATAGAGTAGGAGATAAGCGGACAGATTGGGGTAGGGCATTCCATCGGATTGGAGAGGCTTTGGAAAAGTCCTGGAGGTGAGCATGGGAGGAGGTGATGAGGGAGCTAGAGAGCAGAAGGTCTTGAGAAGAACGAAGAGAACGAGTAGGTTGGTATTTAGAGACTTGGTTAGTGATGTAGCTGGGGGCTAAATTGTGGATGACTTTTTACGTAGTTGTTAGTATTTTGAGTCTAATTCTTTGGCAGAGCGGAAGCCAGTGGAGGGATTGACAGAGAGGGGCAGCAGAGACAGAGCGATTGGCAAGGTGGAGGAGTCTGGCAGCAGCATTCATGATGGATTGAAGACTATGTAGAGGTAAGCCAATGAGAAGGGAGTTGCAGTAGTCGAGGCGAGAGATGACCAGCGAGTGAATTAAGAGCTTTGTTGTGTCATTGGTTAGAAAGGGGCGTATTTTGGAGATGTTGCGGAGGTTGAGGCGGCAGGATTTGGTCAGTGATTGGACGTGGTGCTTAAAGGAATGCTCCTATTACATTGTTGTCAGTGTATAAATCCCTCTTAAAATTGGTGGGTGGCATAAAAAAATCCCTGTTACATGGTGGTCAGTGCAAATCCCCCCCTCACATTGGTGGTCAGTGTAAATCCCTGTTACATGGTGGTCATGGTAAACTCCCCATTACATTGGTGGTCATTGTAAATTTCCCATTACATTGGTGGTCATTGTAAATTTCCCATTACATTGGTGGTCATTGTAAATTTCCCATTACATTGGTGGTCATTGTAAATTTCCCATTACATTGGTGGTCATTGTAAATTTTCCATTACATTGGTGGTCATTGTAGAATCCCCCACTACATTGGTGGTCATTGTAGAATCCCCCACTACATTGGTGGTCATTGTAGAATCCCCCACTATCTACTTGCCAAAGATTTCCAGCTTTGCTCCACATGATTCAGAATTTGCCACAGGGTACTGCCGCCTAACTAATCCCATCCGCCCACCACTGCCACTGATCCCATCTACCTCCCAGCATTGCCACTAATCACATCCTCCCCTCTTCCAGCACTGCCACGGATCCCAGGAGTTCTAGGATCCCTAGGAGTTTTCTGTCTATTGATGGGTCCCCTCACCTCCCCAGTCCATGGTGTGCAGGCAGTGAGGAGATGATGTGCTGTAACCTTTAGCAACCAGTGAGCAGTAATGATGTGCACTAACCTCTTGCAACCAACTAGTGAGTGGTGGAGATGTGCAGTAACCAGTGAGCAGTAATAATGTGCAGCACCCTGTAGCAACCAATCAGTGAGCAGTGTTGATGTACAGTAATCTCTAGCAACCAATCAACAAGCAGAAGTCATGGGCTATAACCTCTTGCAAATTATCAGTGAGCCATAATGGGTGCTGTAACCTCTAGCAGCCAGTCAGTGAGCAGTAATGATTTACTGTAACCTCTGGCAACCAATCGCAATCGCTGCCTGATCCGATTCAGTAAACAGATTTTGAGTCTTGCTTCTATTTATTTTATGTCTCAGAGCAGGTGGAGAACAAAATTAAAGAGGGGAGGGGGGGGGATGGTTGGGGGCAAAAAAATGTTTGCCCAAGGTCCAATCAATATTAAAGACGGTCCTGAATGTAGTGCAATGAGCTGTGTGATTGTATAGAGATTGATTAGTTAGTTGGGGGTGGTAGGTCATCATATTACATAGGATTGGTAAATATAATGAACTATGAGGACAATCCTCACAATTCATGGCATGTGTATGGAATCAGGTGAGCTCTGTCTTGCTACATCTTAGTGAGATTGTATTGTATAGTGTGTGTGTGTGTGTGTGTGTGTGTGTGTGTGTGTGTGTGTGTGTGTGTGTGTGTGTGTGTGTGTGTGTGTGTGTGTGTGTGTGTGTGTGTGTGTGTGTGTGTGTGTGTGTGTGTGTGTGTGTGTGTGTGTGTGTGTGTGTGTGTGTGTGTGTGTGTGTGTGTGTGTGTGTGTGTGCTGTAATCTGCATACCCGGACCGGTATGATTTCTCATCGATCAGCCCTCCCCTGCCTCCGATGAATGGCAGCTCTATGGCACCTCACTATGAATAAATAAGGAGCTGGGTGTGACCTGTGTGGACGTCTCATTAATAGATAATCGGTGGGTGGGCGTGGCCAGAGAACACGGCTCCTGCATGTGTAATGAGGCAGTGGGCGTGGTCTCCCAGAGTGTCGGCGGCTCTACCCGGGCCGTGTATACGGAACCGAGAGATAAGGAGAGGAGGGCGAGGCTCCGGGGGGAGGGCTCAGGAGGAGGCGGCTGTCACACGGCCAAGGCCGGTTCCCGTTGTGCGGAGGGAGCCGGCCTGGAGAAGAGGCAGAACCGAGCTGTCAGAAGAGACGGTGCAGACTGAGCCAGGTGAGAGCCGGGGGGGGGCATGGAGGACCATTACACGGGTCACCCTTCCATCCTGCACGGGTCACCATACATCACACCTCTGCAGTACTCTGTGTATGGAGGGCCCATTCTCACATCGTCTATGTATTACTGTACAGCAGGTACATGTGTCTGATCTGTACACATCCTCCTCAATGCTTCTCTGCAATGTGCAATTTACATATACAATGTGCCACCTGCTTCTCGCATTCTGTATGATTGTACACAGCCCACAGGATAAGCTGTCATTCCATAGGATTGCTCACATCTCATAGGACAGCCTTCAGTTCTATAGGACTGGCTTTAGCCCTGTATGATTGTACACAATCCATAGGACAGGCTTTAATTCTATATCATTGTACACAACCCATAGGACAGACTAGTCCTGTATGATTGTACACAGCCCATAGGACAAGCTTTAATTCTGTATTATTGTACACAATCCATAGGACAAGCTTTAATTCTATATGATTGTACACAACCCATAGGACAGACTTTAATTCTACATGATTGTACACAACCCATAGGACAAGCTTTAATGCCATATGATTGTACACAACCCATAGGACAAGCTTTAATTCTATATGATTGTACACAACCCTTAGGATAGGCTTTAATGTCATATGATTGTTCACAACCCATAGGACAGGCTTTAGTCCTGTAGGAGTTTCCACAATCCACAGGACAGACTTTAATTCTATATGATTGTACACAACCCATAGCACAGACTAGTCCTGTATGATTCTACACAACCCATAGGACAGGCTTTAATTCTATATGATTGTACACAACCCATAGGACAAGCTTTAATTCTGTATGATTGTACACAACCCATAGGACAAGCTTTAATTCTGTATTATTGTACACAATCCATAGGACAAGCTTTAATTCTATATGATTGTACACAACCCATAGGACAAGCTTTAATTCTGTATTATTGTACACAATCCATAGGACAAGCTTTAATTCTGTATGATTGTACACAACCCATAGGACAAGCTTTAATTCTGTATGATTGTACACAACCCATAGGACAAGCTTTAATTCTATATGATTGTACACAACCCATAGGACAGACTAGTCCTGTATGATTGTACACAACCCATAGGACAGGCTTTAATTCTATATGATTGTACACAACCCATAGGGCAGACTAGTCCTGTATGATTGTACACAACCCTTAGGATAGGCTTTAATGCCATATGATTGTACACAACCCATAGGACAAGCTTTAATTCTATATGATTGTACACAACCCTTAGGATAGGCTTTAATGTCATATGATTGTTCACAACCCATAGGACAGGCTTTAGTCCTGTAGGAGTTTCCACAATCCGTAGGACAGGCTTTAATTCTATATGATTGTACACAACCCATAGGACAGGCTTTAATTCTATATGATTGTACACAACCCATAGGACAGGCTTTAATTCTATATGATTGTGCACAACCCATAGCACAGACTAGTCCTGTATGATTGTTCACAACCCATAGGACAGGCTTTAATTCTATATGATTGTACACAACCTATAGGACAGGCTTTAGTCCTGTATGATTGTACGCAACCCAAAAGACAGGCTTTAGTCGTGTATGATTGTACACAGCACATAGGACGGACTTTAATTATATATGATTGTACGCAACCCATAGGATAGGCTTTAGTCCTGTAGGAGTGTCCACAGTCCGTAGGACAAGCTTTAATTCTATATGATTGTACACAACCCATAGGACAGACATTAGTCCTGTATGATTGTACACAACCCATAGGACAGACTTTAGTCCTGTAGGTGTGTCCACAATCCGTAGGACAAGCTTTAATTCTATATGATTGTACACAACCCATAGGATAAGCCTTAAAGCCATATGATTGTACACAACCCATAGGATAGGCTTGTATTCTGTAAGGCAGTGTGGCAGCCTGTCTAGTGTGCAGGGTGCATGCTTTAATGTGGGGTGAATAGCAGCATGTGTATTGCTGTTGGTGTATCGTGCAGGAATGTGTCTTTCTTGTAATAAATGTTTAGTATTTACAGCAAAGTGCTTGCTTTGTTACAAAGACTATATCTTGAAAATGTTCAGCATTTGCTACAAAGTGTGGAGCTGCTTTATGAATGTCAGTGGTCAGGGCTCTGCAGTGCTGTGTGTGGGGCTCTGCAGTATTCTGTATGAGTGTTTTTTTTTTTTTCCTCTGTGACATATCCACATGCAGTGACCTGCCTTATTGTGTCATTATGTGTTCTATTTACCCAGTTGGATGCAAAACTTTCTTCAGAAATAGTGTGCTTACAGAAGGTCTGAGCAGAGGTACAGAATAACATACATGAATCTCAGGTCATTGCAGATCAGGGATGTACAGGATCTGGATGCAGTGCATTGTATTGGGTGCTTTTCTATAAAGAGGAGGAACTTGGAAGGCTGTGTGTGACAAGGAACATGTGTCAGAGTGTGTGTAGTATTTATTCTGTGTGACCCTCCCGCCATGGGAATCACTTGTAGGTTTTCATACTTGGATGGTATGGGCTGCATGTTTACACAGCGCTGTCAGCACTCAGCATTCTCCAGTTCCTGGCTATGTGAATGATAGTGCTGGAGAGTCTAATGAATGGAACAAGGATGGAGAACTTTGTTGCAGTTTATAGTTCTATTTATTATGTATGCAGCATTCAAATTATACATTAATGATACAATGTGTGTGATGTATAATTAATACACAAATTCAACAAGTTGAAATGAATGTTTTGTCATTTTTTTTTTTTTTTTTTTTGTACAATGTCCATTAAATGTGACAATATCCAAATTATGTCTTTTTGTACTTGTGAGCCTCCTTTTTAGGTTTCTTCCGTTTTTTTTTTTGTTTGTTTTTTTTACATTTTTCTGCATACCCTTTTTTACTACAAATATTAATTAATACCATTTTATTTATTTAGATGGTTAGTTTTCAGGGTTCTTTTTTTTTTTATTTTCACATTTCTGTCTTTCAGTCCTGTATTTGCTCGATGCTGCCAATTACTATATCAACAATCAGTATTGTGTAATTTAAAAAAAAAATGTATATTTATTTCTTTATATGTGTGAGTGAGTGTTTGCATGAAACAATGTTTTACTCCTGAGAGGGAGTCCTACCTACCCACAAATTCTTTGTACCTTTGTTATGCACTGGAGAGGGAAACTGATGGCGAATAGTCCGAAGGAACAGGCACATTTAAGTAATGAATTATATATAAAGGATTGTCAAATTGAAAACTGAAAAGGAAATATTGTCGCCGAAATAAGATTGCACTTATAAAATATAAAAAACACATTTGACAAATTTAATAGCAAAAATAAAGGTTAATAATAGACTTGTAAAAAGGGGAAAAAAAAGGAAAAGAGGGGAAAACAATCAGGGCCGAGTTACATCTGTGCCTTGCGGCAATGCTCACATTGTGGTGCCATTCATTCTCAAAAGTCCCCCCAACGCTTATGTGTTGCGGCAAAAATTTGGCTGATAATTGGAGCATTTTTGTGCATCGGAAGCCCACTTTTTTCCCAATGGGCTGACTTTTCACTTTCGGAGCGCTTTTTGAGTTTTTTTTTTATTTGCTCATATATTTAAAAATAAATTTTAGACCTGAAGATTAGTTAGAAAGTCCAAAAACATATATTTTCTGCAATCGGAGACCCTGGGGAATAAAATTAGTTCCAATTTTTTCATACCACACAATATTCATGCAGTGAATCAAGCATGATATTTTATTAAAAAATACATTAAAAGTAATTTTAGGGCACAAAAATGCAATATTACCCAATTTTTTGGTAAAATATTGAGCCCCCTTTCACACGGGCGCCTCCGTTTTGCCGGATCCGCTTGCTCAGCGGGGGACCGCTCCGCTGATCTCCACTAAGAAGGTGGATGACACGTCTGTCTCTGCTCACTGTGCAGAGCAGAGACGGACCCAGTCCTGCTAACCTCTATGGGGAAATCGGGTGAAAACGGACCGCCTGTCCATTTTCATCTGATCTGCCAGGTGGATGGAAAATAGGACTACCATCCGTCTGGATTTTACGGACCCTATCGGATTGAATATCTGCAGGTGTCAGTGGACATGTCACTGCTGACATCCGCCGCTCCGCAGGGGTGACTGGAGGGTCTGTTCAGGTCTGCCTGAAAAACTGAAAGACGAACCTGATTGTACAGCCTGTGTGAAAGGGCCCTAAAGATGAGATTGTGCTGAGTAAATAGACGCACAACATGTCAGGCTCTAGATTTGTGTGCACTTGCAAAACAACAATGAACTTCCGTACCCTGTATTTTCCATTATCAATGCTTTAAAAGCCCCTACAGGCCATCAGTTTGGAGTTGACCATGAATAGTGGCCTAAAAAATATTGCTCTCTCTCCAGCGTACATGGCAATATATAACCTGTGTATTGCGAGCAATTTTTTTGTTGAAAGGTGCCCTCGACGGGTGCATTTACACTTTTGTATGGGTGAGCAAAATTATCTATAATTTTTTTTTTTTTTTGCAGCTGTGATCTGACTTATTAGATGGTGCTATATTCATTCCGCATGTCCCACTGTATGTTGGGACATTACTTTTCTCTTGCTCGCTCCCAAGATCAGCTAAGCACTGTGGGATTTGTAATGTGCATTGGGCAGTACATATGACCATAACTATAATGCGCTGCTCGTACAAAACAAAGGGAAGTGAGAGGGAAAAGGAAAGGTTTAGGAGCTCATGGAGTCACTAAGAAACGATTTCATGAAAAATAGATTCCAGGGCAATTAAGAATAAAAATATAATTTAATGTATGTTAAGTGCATGTATGTTAGACAAATTTAAGCAATGTATCGGCTGGAAGACAATTTTGAGCCACGGCTGGAATAAGGTCTTTGGGATAAAAGTTTATGCTAAAGGTGGGGTGTTCTTTTATCTGCATTATTGGTGATCATCTTCGGTTCATAAAAAGATCCCGTCACTAACTTTAAAAACAATTCCAGGTGACGGCACAAAAAATTTTGTATTTTTAATACTTAAGTGTTACTAAACCCAGGAGCCTGCTTTCACCATATCTGGTCTCCCACAGTACACAAAACGTGGAAATGCAATTATTTTACTACACATAAACTGCTAAATACCTTTTCTTATCAATGGTATACATCAATCTTGTGACTTCTATCAGTTCCTGGTAAAGCGTGTAGGAGGAGTTTTCATACTACACTGAGCTGTCCCATTAGGATCCATGACTTCTGTCCCTCTGTCTGGACAGTGCTGATTGGCCCTGTGCTGATCACATGCCCCCCCCCCCTAAGAAAAAAAAAAAACTAGCAATACACACCAAACTGAGCATGTGCAGCCTGGCTCTGTATTATCCAGACCTGTTTTAGAGTCAGTGGAAGAAGGGGAGCATCTGTGCATACAGGATCAAACAGCCTTTTTACACAATGCACAGGATTAACCCCGTAGGTTCCACAGTGAGTATAACACGCATGCTTTACTGCATATACAGACTGATTTTACTGTTGTAGGTTTAGTAACGCTTTAAGAGAAGTATGGGAGTGCAAAAAACGACCCACCTAGGATACAGCATCAGACTAAGACCAGGAACTGGGCAATGAAATGACCTCTGATTGCTCAGTTCTCGGTCTGTCAGTCACGGTCTCTCTGCACTGACTCTCCAGGACTCACTGGAGTACTGGGCCGGGGACGGGACGGGAGCAGCTGGCTCAGGTGCTCAGAGGCATGATGAGAGGCTGAGCCAGCTACCAGTCAGGAATCTGAGCGGATCCCAACATTAAAGTAGGGATTCCTCCAGATCTTGGACTGGCTGAGTGACATCAGCCAGCAGGGCTAAATACTGGTCACAGGGGTGCAGAACTAAGTGCACTCCTGTGACCCACATGAGAAGTAGGGCTAAAAGAGCTTTGACCATACTTCTCATTTTAATTGCAAAGTTTTTCTTTCCATAAGCAAATTTTATTCACTTGCAGCGTGTCTCTAAACTTGCTGAAAAATTTGACTACTTCAGGAAAGCCAATTCCCTAGCACAGTGTCCTTCCTCTTTGCATGTCAAAGTCCTCTCCTCTTCTGGTAGTGTCTAACTACTGTCTGTGCTGGCCCAGCTCCTCAACCCTTCCTCACATGCAGCAGCCAGGGAAGTAGTGAAGGCAATACTATAGTTTCCCCTGAGTGACAGCTGAGACTGCTGGGGCTGCAAGCATCACATCCAAAGGTCCAAGATGGTGGCACTTAGCTGCAGTTTCGGGGTTTTAGGGTGTCCTACACAAGGGAGGTGTTACAGGTAAATAACATGTGTAAAATACATAAAATGCACATATAATATATCATCACAGGCTGTGCTTTGTGAATGATAAAGCAGAGCTAGTGGAAGGAGATACAATACAAGAACAGTTTTGCCCTACACCAGCCTCACAGAAGTAAATGATCACCTGGCAGTACAGCAGGAGCTCTACTATTCCAATAGGGTATAGCTTTACAAGCTCAAAGTAGAAAGGCCTCACAATAAATACAATTTTTAAGTCAAGCTCTAGAAGAGAGTAACATTTTTTTGGACAGGATGATAATCGCAGTTGGGGTTGAATATTTTTCACCTATTTCAGTAAACTTTAACAAAGGTAAGAAATGCTTTAAAATGGAACTCCAGGGGGAAAAAAAGTTAACCTTTGCAGTTAATCCCCCACTCATCGGGGGGGGGGGGGGGCTTGTTTTTTCTAGCGGTCGAGAAATCAGCAGAAATACTTATCTTTTGTTTCTGTAAGCTTCCTCCTTGCTGTGGCTGGTCTTCAAAGCTGCTTCTTGTTGAGTTTTGGTGGGCTCTCCGATGTCCTCATGTACAGTGCAGGATGTTGTAGGACCTGCCCACATCTTAGGCTCCATTTACATCTATGCATGTTGCTTTTGAGCATTTCTGTAGTGCTTTTTGCTGTGCTTTCCCCGTTTTTTTGAACAGCGTTTTACCGTAATTCATGCCCTCAACATGGGGGGAGGGGGGGTGGATACTTTGAACCCCCCACCCCAAAGCACCAAGTTGGTGGGGAGAATGGCCTCTTCCCAACAACCCTATAGGTCGTGGTGGTCAGGTCCGCGGGCGGGGGGCTTATCAGAATCTGGAAGCCCCCTTTAACAAGGGGGGCCCTTAGATCCCGCCCCCCCCCCATGTGAATGAGTATGTACCCCTACCCATTCACCCAAAAAAAAAGTAGTGTAGTGTGAAGAAATGCAGTAGACCATTTTTGACAAGTCTTTTTATTAAAAATATCTTCTTCCCCGCTTCTTCCTCCGGTTTTCCTGCATCTTCCTCCTCCGGGCTTCTCCTTCTTCTTCTGGTCTTCTTCTTTCGCCTGTCTGCTTTGTCCAGTGTGCTCCTTCCTCTGCCGCCGCTCCTGCCGATGATGCTGCGTCCCACTGATCTGTCCGCGCCGATGTCAAGCATGTCTTAGGTAACGATGGGGGCATGGCCATCGGATGAGTTCATCCAGAGGCCCCATCCCCTTAGGATGTCACTGCCCGGGGCATGATGGGTCCCTGACATCACAAGGGGATGGGCCTCTGGATGACACCATCTGGCCACGCCCCATCATTGTCTAAGAAATGCTTGCCATTGGCGTGGACAGATCAGTAGGACGCAGCATCGGAGGAGGGTCCTCGGCGGGAGCGGCGGCAGAGGAAGAAGAAAACCAGACAAAGGAGAGGACCGGAGGAAGTGATGCGGGAGAAGATGGAGGAAGACCGGCGAAAGAAGCGGGGAAGAAGAAGATATTTTTAATAAAAGACTTGTCAAAAACTGTCTCCTGTATTTTTTCACACTACACTACTTTTTTTGGTGAATGGGTAGGGGTACAATGCACCCCATACTCATTCACATAGGGTGGGTGGGGTGCTGGGATAAGGGAGCTTCTGGATTTCGATAAGCCCCCCACCCACAGATGCCGACAACCACCGGCTAGGGTTGTCAGGAAGAGGTCCTTGTCCCCATCAACATGAGTGCAAGGTGCTTTGGGGTGGGGGGGCAGAGCCCCCCCTGCCCCAAAGCACCCACCCCCCCCATGTTGAGGGCATGTGGCCTGGTACAGTTCAGGAGGGGAGACGGGCTGCGTGGATTTTGGGGGGGGGGGGGTTCCCTCTGAATCTATACTAGACCCGAAGGGCCTGGTATGGACCGAGGGGGGGGGGGGGGAAACACCCTGCTGTATTTTTTTTCACAATCCTTCCTTTTTTTTTTTTTTTTTTACATTTAGGGAAGCCCGCTGACAGGTGATCTCATCGGTTGTTAAGGACGCGGCGGCCGGCTTCCCAGCCCCCTCCTTAGCAACCAGTTATTTACAGTGAATGTATAGCTAAAAAAAAAAAGAAAACAAATCGCGGCAATATCATATCCAAATCGCGGTACTTGCATTTTGGATGCGGGTCCATTGAAGTCTATTACATGCAAAATGTGCATTTTGCAGGAATAAAGTCCCCGACCCTTTCCAAAAATGCAGAGGCACAAAAAATGCATTGATGTGAACATGTTCCATAGGAACTCGTGTTAAAAAATTCCCTGCATTTCTGCAAAACGCAAATTAGTATGAATCGAGCCTTAGAGTGTGAAAGAGTGTCGGCTGCTGGGGGAACGAGGAATAAGGCTAGGTTCACATCTATGTGTTTTTATAGTGTGTTTGCAGAAACTCACTACAATCCATTTAACCTTATTTTCTATAGGTCCTGTTCACATCTATCCAGTTTCTTGCAATGCGTTTTTATTATCTTCTTCTTCTTCTTCTTCTTCTTTTTTTTTTTTTTCTTTTTCTTTTTTTAAGGTGCAGGGACTTTTTCGCAGGTAGCATGGTGCATTTTTGGCTCCATAGATTTCCATGAAATTGCATTAAAATTATGCATTTTTGGTGTGTTTTCCTGCTTGACAGGTTTGTGGGTGCAGGTGCATGTCTATGAATGCAGTCAATGTGAATTTGGGGACACGCACCCACACGGAAGTCCTATTGGAAGCAGCGGCTGTGTCCCAATAGACATCAATGTGACTTCCTGCATGGGGTGCATGGAACATCTGTGCAACCTCTTGCGGGTAAAAACTGCTCGGCATGGGGGTACAGTTTTTTGCGCTCCATGTGAATAAAGCCAGATTGGCAATTTACTTCTCATCTACGCTTCAGACCTAGTCACTGCTGTTTTGTAATTTCTTCACATCTAGTTTGGAACACTCCTACACTGATTAGAAGCAGCTTAACATATGTGTGAAGTATTCCACCTGTGATTCTTTACAGTATCCCAGAGACCACCTCATGCAGGTCTGAAGAATAATAAAGAGAATAATTATGATTCACTGAACAGAATGCAATCTGTAGGGGGCTTATTTCTCTTAATATAACCCCAAGGTTGCTGATTGCACAGCCGACTTAAAGGATAAGTTCACTTTTACAAAAAAATAAAATAACAAATAAATGCACATTTTTTTTTATTTTTTTGTAGGTAAAAAAAATATGCATTTATTATTTTTTTCTAATTAGGTGCCTGTAAAGCAATGCACCTGCGATCAGCAGATCATGGGTGTAATGCCATGTTCCTGCAGTCTGTCTGGGTATCTGTCTGCCCGTATCTCTGATACGAGCAGGCAGTTCCTGAATGACAGGAAGCTCAATGAACTACCTAGAGTGCTCACCAGCCCACTGGTAGTTCATTGAGAGCTACAAGCCGACAGCTGCAAAGGCTGTGGGTACTTGTAGTTTTCACATTCACAGAACACTATGAATGAATGACATGGCCGGGTGCACGGAGCTTTTAAAACAGGGGATCGGGGTGTGGGGGGGGGGGGATGGGATGTGGAGACTGGTGCATCTGTAACATGTTACTAAAGGTGAACTTCTATTTTAAAGAGAACAACAAAGAACTCCAAATAAAGTATGTGCACATAGTGTTTCTTATTTCTGTGGCTTCTTAATTGTAAAAACTTTTTTTGTATGTACTCATTAAGGCAGGGGTCCTCAAACTACGGCCCGCGGGCCACATGCGGCCCGCCGAGGACATTTATCCGGCCCACCCCACCCAGGGCCGGATTCCCGACAGGCCAGGCTTGGGCCGGGGCCAGGTCGGCTCGGCTTGGGCAGGTCCACTCTGCTTCAGCAGGGAGCATATCCGCTCCGCTCAAGCCGCCTCCCCCACCCCAGTAATGGAGGGCTCAGTGTGCCGCGTTGCATGATGGGAAGTGTAGTTTCCAGCACAGTCCCGCGCGGATTCACGTCTTCCTCACGCAGACAGGAGGCGTGGAGGGTGACAGCGAGAGCGGAGGCTTCAGGCAACAGCCTGCTAACAAGTGAGGACCCCTGTCCACCCCTCTGTCCCCCTGTCCACCCCTCTGTCCCCCTGTCCACCCCTCTGTCCCCCTGTCCACCCCTCTGTCCCCCTGTCCACCCCTCTGTCCCCCTGTCCACCCCCTCTGTCCCCCTGTCCACCCCTCTGTCCCCCTGTCCACCCCTCTGTCCCCCTGTCCACCCCTCTGTCCACCCCTCTGTCCACCCCTCTGTCCACCCCTCTGTCCACCCCTCTGTCCACCCCTCTGTCCACCCCTCTGTCCACCCCTCTGTCCACCCCTCTGTCCACCCCACTGTCCCCCTGTCCACCCCACTGTCCCCCTGTCCACCCCACTGTCCCCCTGTCCACCCCACTGTCCCCCTGTCCACCCCACTGTCCCCCTGTCCACCCCACTGTCCCCCTGTCCACCCCACTGTCCCCCTGTCCACCCCACTGTCCATCCCACTGCCCCCCTGTCCCCCCCTCTGTCCCCCTGTCCACCCCTCTGTCCACCCCTCTGTCCCCCTGTCCACCCCTCTGTCCCCCTGTTCACCCCTCTGTCCCCCTGTTCACCCCTCTGTCCCCCTGTTCACCCCTCTGTCCATCCCACTGTCGCCCTGTCCATCCCACTGTCGCCCTGTCCATCCCACTGTCGCCCTGTCCATCCCACTGTCGCCCTGTCCATCCCACTGTCGCCCTGTCCATCCCACTGTCGCCCTGTCCATCCCACTGTCGCCCTGTCCATCCCACTGTCGCCCTGTCCATCCCACTGTCGCCCTGTCCATCCCACTGTCGCCCTGTCCATCCCACTGTCGCCCTGTCCATCCCACTGTCGCCCTGTCCATCCCACTGTCGCCCTGTCCATCCCACTGTCGCCCTGTCCATCCCACTGTCGCCCTGTCCATCCCTCTGTCCCCCTGTCCATCCCCTATATATATTATTATTTATTATTCATTCTTTTATTCTTTTGCACTACAAAAAAGATGCGTGCATAGGAATTTAGGAATAGTTCATTTTTTTTTTATACTATAGTGCGGCCCCCCAACAGTCTGAGGGACCGTGAACTGGCCCCCTGTCTAAAAAGTTTGAGGACCCCTGCATTAAGGTTACATTGATAAGGCAAGATCTACAGATTCCTGCTACTGTTTTTACCGGTGTGAGAGACTAGCTGCAGCCACCAAGCCCATACACTGATGACAATGTGTCTGTGGCCACAGCTATTCGAGGCTGTTCACCTGCGGTGATTACTGCTGGACGCACAGCCACAAATAGCTGCGGTTGCTGGAAAAATGCCTGTATGAACGTAGCTTAAAGAGTTCTTAATCTTAAAGTGGTTGTATACCCTTATAGTGAGGTGACAATCCTTAGGTGATACACAGAGATGAAACCAACTCTTCTACATAAGTTGTACATCTTTATCTGCAGTCTTCTCTTCATCTGTTCAAGGTGCTGAATTTATAAGCTTGTCTGAGAGTTTAGAAAAAAAGGGTGCGTAGAGCTGAAGTTACACTCTGCAGGGCTCGGTGAGGAGAGCTCTGAGAGCTGATTGGATGGAAGAGACACACACCCTTCACACAGCACACTGGAACAGAGCTGATGCTGTCAATCAGCTGTAGATCCCTCCTCTGTCACCATTCATCTCTTGGTATCCAAAAAACTTGTCAGAAGTGACTCATGCTGATGGCAGAGGAATGAAGCAGCAGACAGAAATGACACTCTCTTAAATGAGACCAGTACGCGCTATAAAGGGATATGTTTATTTCATGTCTAAAGTTTACAACTACTTTAAGTGCAACAGCTAATGAGAATCTGTCTCTTAGGACTTGTTTATTCTTTTGGTCAGGGGGTGGTAAAAATTAAAGTTGTTAAGCCACATTTTAACCACCCACAGTCACCGTTCTTAAGCTGCAAAGGCATTCAGATAGGGTTGTACATATGCCATGACTGCAATGTTTTGCTTCATGATACAGCAAAAATGATATCCTGGTACTGCCTGGCGAAGGTGACCTAATCAAGAGAATAGGGACTGCCTTGTTGTGGAATGGTATTCCCACCGTTTGGTTGTCGCAAAAAAAAAAAAAAAAGGCATTCAGGAGGCAGCAGTATCGCTTCCTGAATGACAGTCAGCCACACCTACATTAGAGCTACTCAGGTGTAAACTAGGTCTCTAAGGCTCGGTTCACACCTATGCGCTTTTTGCAGAAACACACTACAGTCGATTTAGCATGGGTTCCTATGGGACACGTTCACATCTATCCTTTTTTCAGCTGTTGGAAAGGGTCAGGGACTCTTTTAAAAGCAAAGCGGTGAGTTTTTGGTTCAATAGACTTCAATGGAGAAGCTGCAGAAAAGAATGTAGTGCGTTTTGCGTTTTTTAATCCACCTAACAACAAATTGGGCCAAAAAATAAAAGCATATAAAATGCTTAAAGTGTGGAAATGCGTCAAATGCAAAAAGCACTGTGGAAACTGATTGAATGCAAACTGAATAGGTGTGAACCGAGCCTAATGGCCCGTACACACGATCCGAAAATCAGTTGAAAAATACCGCTTTCGACGCCATCGTACGATAATCGGATCTTTAGTACAGAGCTTTCGAGAACTGATCACGACAGCACAAAAATTTTCCTCGTACGATACCAGATTGTACGATTTTCGTTTAATCCGTACATTTGTCGTCCGAAAATACAATACAAATGCATTACAACACATGACATCACTTCTGATATTTTTTATTTCTGTCATACGAGAATTTTCGTGACTTTAGTAACCTATTCAATTTCTACTTGCGACCATTAAGTGAAAAAAGTCGTTCGATTTTCGCATTGTGTGTAAGGGCCATAAGGCTGCTTTCACACTGATCAGTTTTTCTTCAGTTTTTGCGTTAAAAAAAAGCAGAAGAAAAACGGAACTTCTATGAAACTTCACACTGGTCAGTTGTGGGTCTGTTGAAGTTTTCAAAGTCCTGCAAGCTGCATTTTTGGTGCATTATTGGCATGATAAAAAAAAATCTGCACCAAAAAATGCATCTCCCCATTGCAATGTATGCAAACTACATGAAAAACATGTAAAAAAAAAACACACCCACAGTTGCATTTTTGGTGGATTTTTTGAGTAATGTGTCCTTAATTAGTCACAGGTGGAAAATGCACTGGAATTGGGGCAAAAAACACCACCATATGGTTTTTTTTTTTTTACAATGAAGCAATGTGAAAGCAGCCTGAATGAGCTCTGAATGGTTAATATGGGGTATATGGGAAGAATTTGAATTTTTAGCTCTTCGTTCGATATTGACTGTTGAGGTTCATTAGAGCTGATTAAGATTGGCTCTGAGACCTGCGCTGAGCCATTTTTTGCTACATCATCATCTAGCTCAGAGCTGTGTATAACATACCTTTTAGCGTTAATGAGCGTTGTGGGCGTGTTGCACAGCCATTCAGGTAGTTTCAGGCAATGCTGTTCAAAAGATATATATTATATTATTATTATAATAATATATATATATATGTGTGTGTGTGTGTGTGTGTGTGTGTGTGTGTGTGTGTATATATATGTGTGTATACATAATATTATATATATATATTTATTATTATTATTATTATTATTTAGTATTATAAAAATTTATTATTATTTTTTTTCTTTTTGCAACCACATTTTATGTTGCACTTGTGACTTGTTTCAGTAAAAGTAAACAGGCTGTTGTGAAGTGTCAATGCCTGCCAAACTCTGCAGGCAGCATTATAGGTGTTGATAGGCAGTCGTCAAGCGCTAAAATCATGAGCCAACGGTCTATGGTGGGAGCAGGTGAGGGACTTTTTTTTTTTTACATTTTCAGGGCGTGGGCAGATAAAGTCAGTGCCATTGTTTCGCTAAATCTTGGGGGGGGGGGGGGGGGGGGGCGGCCACCCCGCACCGTCAGGAAGGCTGTATGGGGCCCCATAATTTCTAATGGCAGACCTGCTGGCAGCCTCCAGATTTCTCTTTTGCCAGGATTCCATAACAGCATTTTCAAACCTAATGACAACCAGTCCAGGCAGGCTGTGCTAATTTAGTATGGACTTTGAGCTTTAAACTTAATTAGATGTGCTTTTTTTTCCTGTAAACCTGTTAGCAGGGACCACATACTTGCGTAGAAGCACTAGTAACTATGTAACAGCTCTCTAATAATTTTCACAAATTGGATTGTGCCTCTTTGCTTGTGCATTTCCCTAATGTGTGAAGGCAGTTGTCACTTCTCATGTATACACTGGAATAGGCTTAGATCTTGCTGCGTTGACTTAAGCTCTGTTAAGGGAGGTGTGAGTTCCTGGAGGGAGATGGCAACCACTCTTTGTAGCCACATAGAAATGCAGATCGGTCTTGTAGCACATGTCGGTTCCACCAGGGTGACAAGTAAAAGGCTTTAGGACTGTTGTTAGCACAGTCCGTTTTTATTTTTATTTTTTTCCAACAATGGTGAACAGATCAATAGGAAATTCTAAAGGCATGTTCTTTACTGCGGCGAGGATAGCAACCCTGTTGCTAGCACTCAACAGTGGGCAGTTCCCGTTTGTCTTGCCAGTTTTTTGCTGGGTTATCTTGTCTATTTTTACTACTTATAAAGTGAGAGGCAGCCTCTGGATTTTCCGATCAGTCAAAACAACTGCTGGCATAATTAGTATGTACAAACCAAGATTTATTCACCCAACAAAACACATGCTGCGCCCAATATAAGCTTCACTTTAATGGCAAATCTTTGTCTGGGCAAACTTTCTAAATTGCAAATTGAGCTGTGTGTTTCTGCGTTCGGCTACTAATTAATGGATGTTTTAAACTGCACCTAAATATCTGGATGGTAGAATGCAGCTTTCAGCTTAAAACTGGCCAAAGATGGCTCACCTTTCAGGCGATTCTTCTGGAAGGACCTGCAACCTGTCTCGGTGAAGTTGCTGTTTAAAATCCATTAAGCCAGGCGGGAAAGTTATCAGGTTCACAGCTGCCTGAATGCCATAGCTGGCAGTGGCGTTTTCTTCATCCATAAGTTAAAAGGGAATTATAGAAGAAAAAATAAAATGTATACTCCCGCTAGGTGGAAGCAGCATCGATCTTATGCTGCATCTGTCCCCCACTGGCTCTGCTGTGAGAAACGAGTGATCAAGCACTGCGGATCACTCAGTTCTCCCCTATGCTCTGAGCAGAGAGCAGTGGCTGTCAGTCACCAGCTCTCTGCTCTTCCTCTCCAGTGCTCACTGGAGTGCTGGGCTGTGGAGGGGAGGGAGGGGCTGGCTCAGGCTCTCAGCGGTTTGCAAAACGAACTGGAGACGCCTACAGGAGAAGAATAGCTAAAATAGCTTTGGCTATACTTTTTTTATTTTAATTTTTTTTAATTTTTTTTTTGAGCTACCAATAGATGGATGGAAATTGAGCTGGTTCAGCAAGGATCGACTGAGTTTCGAACCATCTATGGCCGGTCCCACTTGAATTTTGTCGAGCAGAACTGTTGGAAAACTTTTCTTAATCAGTGGCTTTTAGCCTATGGAATGCAGATGATGATCAGTGTATTCACATTACATTGGAGTAGTCCTGCTGTCAGAATACAGTGGGGAGGACTCCTCTATCCAACTCAATGTGTTGATGGGGGAATCGATTCATTTTTTTTGTGTGTGTGTGTATTTTGCTTTTTTTTTTTTTTAATCAGCTTTTTGGCTAATCGAAAAATAAATAAATAACCACCTGCCTTAGCATAGATGAGGAAATCCATTGGTTTTCTCATTTAGCCTGTATCCTGAATGGCTAAAATGGTCAGCATAGGAATGGATTTAAACAGGCATGTTTGTTCTTTCTTAAAAAGTAACTCCACTTTTGTTGAGAAAAATAAATTCCCCTCTGGGTGACCTAATATACATTACAATGATTTTAACAAACTTTGTTGCAGATTCCTACCTTTTTGTTATTCTGAAGAAATCCCTGTGTGTTTCTCTGTGCTCATGTGCAAAAGTAAGTCTAATGCGAGGGGTTTCATTATTGTCAACCAGCTGCTGCACCTGCAAAGCTCTAATGTGGACAATTGCAGGGTTTGTATCCCTTTCCTATTGGGAGTATCTGACCCAAAATTAGTTTTGTTGCAGGGGATGCCTGAAATCTGACTTGTATCGTAGGGTACTTTCACACAGAGGTGTGCGGGCGCTGGCGGTACAGTGGCGCTAAATATAGCACCACTTTACCGTCCTTTTAGCGGGGCAGTTTTTACCCCCGCTAGCGGCCAAAAAAGGGTGCAAAGCGCCGCTGCAGCGGCGCTTTGCCGGTAGGTTTGCAGCGCTGCCTCATTGTTTTCAATGGGAAGGGGCGCTTTAGGAGCGGTACATTTTTTTTAACCGCCCTGCAAGCGCACCGCTCCAGTGTGAAAGCCCTCGGCGGTTCTTTCAGGGAGCTTTGCAGGCGCTATTTTTAGCACTTTAGCGCCTGCAAAGCCCCTCAGTGTGAAAGCAGCCTTAGTGTAGACTTCTGGGAAAGTCAGTGAGCCAATCGCACAAGCAGGAAATTATGTTTCTGGGGGGCGTTCTGTACACATATTACATTGCATTTCACAGAAAATTACAGAGCTGCAGATTAAAAAGAAAAGGTAGTTTTTAATAACATTCAATTACAATATGACTTGTGTTGTAACTGTATACACTATATATTTTTTTTATTTGCTATTTTTTTTTTTTTCCACGCAAGTGGAGTTACCCTTGGCCCTCTTAAGCCAGTCATAGATGGATTGAATCTCAGCCTGTTCAGCAGGGAGCGATTGACTTGGGTACAACCAGTTTGTCCGATTTTTTTTTTTTTTTTTAGCATGCGATTATTGCCAGCAACTTTAGCCATTAGCAGTAATCGCTGTGTTTTACCAGCAGGGATGGCTTCGCCCACCAACCCAATGGATGAACACAATAGCTCCACAATAGGGATTCCTCCATTATCACTGTTTGTGTTGATGGGGCAATCAAGTGATTTTCGTATAGTCTATGGCCTGCTTTACTTGACTCGATATCCAACTGTGACAGCAGCATACACACACTACTGTGAATCTTTCCCTTGCTCTATAGTAATCCACAGGAGCTGGTCAAGTATTATTCAGCTATTCAGATCAAACAGCACAGTGAGAGATAAACCTTTAATGCCGCGTACACGCGGTCGGACTTTTCGGCTACAAAAGTCTGACAGCCTGTCCGACAGACTTTCGACGGACTTTTGTCGGACTTTTGGCGGACTTGCGGCAGACTTTCTTACGAACGGACTTGCCTACATACGATCACACAAAAGTCCGATGAATTCGTACGTGATGACGTACACCGGACTAAAATAAGGAAGTTGATAGCCAGTAGCCAATAGCTGCCCTAGCGTCGGTTTTTGCCCGTCGGACTAGCACACAGACGAGCGGATTTCTAGGTCCGGCGTAGTTACGACGTAAAGATTTGAAGCCTGTTCCAAATCTAAAGTCCGTCAGATTTGCGGCTGGAAAAGTCCGCTGAAAGTCCGGGGAAGCCCACACACGATCGGATTGTCAGCCAGCTTTAGTCCGTCGGCGTCCGTCTGACTCTTGTAGGCGAAAAGTCCGACCGTGTGTACGCGGCATAAGAGTTAGGCTCGGTTCACACTACCGCGACTTGGGATCCGACTTGTAAGCCCTCAAGTCGCCCCAAGTCGCCCCAGAAAGAGATTCACATTACAGTGAATGGGAGCGTCTTAATAGACACTACTGAAGTCGCTCCGACTTCAGAGCGTACTCCCTGTACTACTTTGATCCGACTTCAGCCTATTGACTATCATTGAAGTCGGATCGCCGTCTCGCATGATCCGACTTCGGCATGCGACTTGTGCTCAGATGATCTTGAGGGGGAACTCCGCGCCAAATTTTAAATAAAAATCCGGCATGGGTTCCCCCCCCAGGGGCATACCAGGCCCTTGGGTCTGGTATGGACCTTGAGGGGAACCCCCTACGCCGAAAAGACGGCGTGGGGGGTCCCCCCCAATCCATACCAGACCCTTATCCGAGCACGCAGCCCGGCCGGACAGGAATGGGGGTGGGGACGAGCGAGCGCCCCCCCCCCTCCTGAACCGTACCAGGCCGCATGCCCTCAACATGGGGGGTTGGTGCCTTGGGGGAGGGGGGCGCGCTGCGGCCCCCCCACCCCAAAGCACCTTGTCCCCATGTTGATGAGGACAAGGGCCTCTTCCCGACAACCCTGGCCGTTGGTTGTCGGGGTCTGCGGGCGGAGGGCTTATCGGAATCCGGGAGCCCCCTTTAATAAGGGGGCCCCCAGATCCCGGCCCCCCACCCTATGTGAATGAGTATGGGGTACATCGAACCCCTACCCATTCACCTAGGGAAAGTGTCAATTTAAAAAAAAACACTACACAGATTTTTAAAGTAATTTATTAGACAGCTCCGGGGGTCTTCTTCCGACTTCGGGGGTCTCTCCGGTTCTTCTCCGCGCTCTCCGGGGCTCCTCCGCTATTTTCTGCTCTTTTGCCGCTCTTTTGCTATAGCGGAGGAGCCCGGTCTCCAGCCTTCTTCTCTTCGGGGGTCTCCGGTTCTTCTCCGCGCTCTCCGGGTCTTCTGCCGGGCTCCTCCGCTATTTTCTGCTCTTTTGCCGCTCTTTTGCTATAGCGAAGGAGCACGGTCTTCAATCTTCTGCCTTCTGCCCTCTTCTCCTGATGTTGACACGACGCTCTCTGGGGCTGGAATGCACTCTGAGCGCTCCGCTCTGACTTATATAGGCGGTGACCCCGCCCCCTTATGCCGTCACAGTCCCTGGGCATGCTGGGACTGTGACGGTTTAGGGGGCGTGGTCATCACCCGATGACCACGCCCCCCTTATGTCATCATAATCCCAGCATGCCCAGGGACTGTGACGGCATAAGGGGGCGGAGTCACCGCCTTTATAAGTCAGAGCAGAGCGCACAGAGAGCATTCTAGCCGGAGAGAGCGTCGTGTCAACATCAGAAGAAGAGAAGAGGGCAGAAGACCGAAGACCGTGCTCCTCCGCTTTAGCAAAAGAGCGGCAAAAGAGCAGAAGAGAGCGGAGGAGCCCGGCAGAAGATCCGGAGAGCGTGGAGAAGAACCGGAGAGACCCCCGAAGTCGGAAGAAGACCCCCGGAGCTGTCTAATAAAATACTTTAAAAATCTATGTAGTGTTTATTTTTAAATTGACACTTTTTCCCTAGGTGAATGGGTAGGGGTACGATGTACCCCATACTCATTCACATAGGGTGGGGGGCCGGGATCTGGGGGCCCCTTTATTAAAGGGGGCTCCCGGATTCCGATAAGCCCTCCGCCCGCAGACCCCGACAACCAACGGCCAGGGTTGTCGGGAAGAGGCCCTTGTCCTCATCAACATGGGGACAAGGTGCTTTGGGGTGGGGGGGCCGCAGCGCGCCCCCCTCCCCCAAGGCACCAACCCCCCATGTTGAGGGCATGCGGCCTGGTACGGTTCAGGAGGGGGGGGGGGCGCTCGCTCGTCCCCACCCCCCATTCCTGTCCGGCCGGGCTGCGTGCTCGGATAAGGGTCTGGTATGGATTGGGGGGGACCCCCCACGCCGTCTTTTCGGCGTAGGGGGTTCCCCTCAAGGTCCATACCAGACCCAAGGGCCTGGTATGCTCCTGAAGGGGGAACCCATGCCGGTTTTTTATTTAAAATTTGGCGCAGAGTTCCCCCTAAAGATTCATACCAAACACAGTGGCGGGGATCCAAGTCGGATCCCCGTTCATTGAAAGTCGGACACATGTCGCAGGGCAAAGTCGGATCCAAGTCGTGTTGAAGTTGCGTTGAAGTCGCGTTGCAAAGTCGCGTTGAAGTCGTGTTGCCCCTGTGTGAACCGAGCCTTAAGCTGGCCATACACCATACAATTTTCCTGTTCAATTTTCTTTAGATTTACCTTCAACTATGTAGTACAAGGGCCTGCCTGATTGCATCGAAATTGAAAGTGTTTAGGTTTGACCTCCTATTATATGGTTTTGGTAAATCTAAAGGAAAGTTGAACAGGAAAATTGAATAGTGTATGGCCAGCCTTACTTTTACGTTGTTAAGGCCTCATGTACACTGCAGCTGCTAAACTCACGTTTAGGAGCAGTTGGGCATTTTTATTAGCAGCCCCTGAACTCTCCTCAATGTTATCTTATGTGTACATGTTGTTTTTATAGTAGGTTACAGGCATTTTTTTGAAAGCAGATAAATCACGTTCAGGACTGTAGTTTATCGTCATTTCAAGCGCCAAATGCTTGTAACTGTGTTTAAATGTTAAGGCTGCATTCACACCTGAGCGTTTTCAACTCGTAAAACGCCCGAAAAATGCCCAACAAGCAAAATCTCATTCATTTCAATGGCATCTGTTCACATCTGAGTGTTTTGTCCCCTGAAGAAAAACGCCTTGAGCTCAAAAAAGAACATGAGCTTCTTTTGGGCAGATAACAAACGTTTTTCTGCTTTTTACATTGGTGACCCGTACAAAATCGTGGCAAAAACGCAGTAAAAACATGCGACTTTGAAATGCTCATGTGTGAATGAAGCCTTAGCCATTAAGCCACGTCAAGTGTTTTTTTTTTTTTTTTTTTTTTTTTGACATGTCAAAATGATGGTTGCCTATGAGAGCCGTCTTAACTGCTCTGACTTTCAGCCCATTGATTTAAATGAAAGTCACATTCAAGTCGGATCATCATGATCCGACTTGTGATGCGACTTGTGCTCTGAGGCCCTTTGAGTCTGGTATGGATCTTGAAAGGGAACCCCATGCCAAAATGGAAAGAAAATGGCGTGGGGTCCCCCCCCAAGACTATACCTTCGGTCTGGTATAGATTTTGAGGGGAAACCCCATGCCAAAAAAAAAAAAAAAAAAGGTGTGGGCCCTCCCCTAAAATCCATACCAGGCCCTTATCTGAGCATGAAGCCTGGCAGGTCAACAAATGGGGGGGGGGGGGGGGAGTGAGCACCCCCCTTCCTGGCCACACGCCCTCAACATGGGGGGTGTAGGTGCTTTGGGGCAGGGGGGGCTCTGTACCCCATCACAAAGCACCTTGTCTGCATGTTGATGGGGACAAGGGCCCCTTCCCGATAATCCTGGTTGTGGGGGTCTGCGGGCAGGGGGGCTTATTGGAATCTGGAGGCCCCCTTAAACAAGGTAGCCCTGAGATCCCATGCCGCCCTTATGTGAATGTGTATGGGGTACATTGTACCCCTACCCATTCACCCTAAAAAAAAAAAAAAAAAAAAAAGGTAGTGTAAATAAAAAGACGGTTTTGATTAGTCCTTTACTAAAAATCTCCCTTTGGTGTTCTTTCTTCGGTCTTCTCTGCCGCTGTTGTCTTCTCCGCCGCCGACCCGGTTCTCCTCCGATGCTGTCACCAGTCGGTGTGCCAGCTCGGCTCTCTGCTGCTTCTTATATAGCCATGGGGCGTGGCCATCCGGTGACGTCACCGTGAGACCCCACCCATTGTGACGTGACCTTCAGAGCCTGTACCTTTTAAACGACGGATCCCACGCGCGGGAGTGACATCCTTACGCCCAGGCCACTCGTGTAGCTGGAGGAGGCGAACCCGGAAGGAAGACCGGGGTGAAGATAAAAGCCCTGTCAGCAGCAACCACACGGCGCTGGAGGGCTTTGTTTTAAGGCAAGTCTCATAATGTGCTAGTATGCGATGCATACCTAGCACATTATTACATTGCCTTGCAGGGGAATTTTTTTTCATCTTCAACTGTGGTTTATTACATTTTAACATTACTTTTTCCTCCTATGCTGGCCATATACTGACTGAAATTTAGTTGGTCTAGTTGGACCAGCCGAATTCCAATCGGTGCATGGCCTTCCCACACAACAGAAGTTGACTATTTAATCGATTTCTTTCGAAGAGACATGATGGAAAATGTTTAGATGATCAGCAACTGAAGGCAGTTGGCTGCAGCCGATCTGACAATGGCGGGTGCTGCCGTCAGATTACAATGTCCCAATTGGGGGGGGGGGATTCCTCCATCCACCTAGTTTTGGGGGGGGGGATTCCTCCATCCACCTAGTTTTGGGGGGGGGGATTCCTCCATCCACCTAGTTTTGTGGCTAAACAAAAAAAGAAAAACTGACCATGTATGGCCAGCTATATTCCCTTTCAATTATGTGTCTAGATCAGAGGAGTAAGATAAAACTATTTTTAGAATTCTTTTGTAATTTTATTCTTGTTACAAAAAATGCTGTTTATGTAACAGAAACAGATGTTCTAGAGTTTAAGACAAAGTGCATTGCAATTTCAGTGGCTACATATTTTCAGATATTGCATTGTTTAGGTTTTGAAATGAATGTTACGTTTTACAAGCCTGCTCATACATAATTTTGTTGTAATTATAATAAATATAGAGCTAGATCGGTCACTAAAATTAGCTCCCAGTTGCTCAGTGCAACAACTCCTATATCTCTCTTATGCCGCGTACACACGAGTGGACTTATCGACCGGACTGGTCCGACGGTCTATCCGGCGGACTTTCCTAACGAACGGACTTGCCTACACACGATCACACCAAAGTCCGACGGATTCGTACGTGATGACGTACGACCGGACTAAAAAAGAGAGTTGATAGCCAGTAGCCAATAATTTCCCTAGCTTCGGTTTTAGTCCGTTGGACTAGCATACAGACAACGGATTAATTGACCGGACTCGAGTCCGTCGGAAAGATTTGAAACCAGTTTTATTTCTAGGTTCGCTGGAGCCCACACACCATCGAATTGTCCGACGGGGTCCGGTTCGCCGGACCAAGTCTGCCGGTAAGTCCGCTCGTGTGTACGCGGCATTAGGAAATGAGGGGGAAATGTGGGTGGCATGTGCATCATGGTATGGCAAAAATGCCTGCTGAAAATGCTGAAAATTAAAGTGGTTCTAAAGCCAAAGTAGTTGTAAACCTGAAAAAAAAAAATGAAATGAGCAGTGTACATTTAAGCATCCCCAGTCTAGTAAGGAAAGATGAATCCAGCACTGTTTAATCCTCCCCACTTTTTCATGCTTTTATAGCGACACATGTGAAAAATTTGTGTCGCCACGCCCCCGCTCCTTTGACTGACAGACTGCATAATTTCTCTCATGAACGAACATGAGTGAAGGGTGCATGTGCACAGCTTTCTAACAGTTACCTTTACCTCCCCCTTCCTCCCTTGGCTCTCCCCTGATTGGCTGCTCCTTTCCATATCCTTATTGGCCCATTGTATGTGGTGCCATGCGTGCACGTGCTTTGTCTGTGATGTGCGGGCACAGTGTGGACTGACGTGCATGCACTTGTCTATGTCCTTGACTGCTGTGCACGCCACCATAGTGTCCTTGCTGGGGGAAGTGTGGAGATGGGAGGCGAGTCTGCTAATGTCACCACTCTGCCTCCCAACCTTAGGCATGACACGCCCACCAATCGATTCGTTTGCAGGCTTACACAGGCAATGGGGAATAGAAATAAAAGGTAAAAGTACAGTGATTTGATTTAGACCATTGGATACATTGCTGTGGGACGCTTTTTGCGATTCGGCACTGCGTCGCTTTAACTGACAATTGCGCGGTCGTGCGACGTGGCTCCCAAACAAAATGTATGTCCTTTTTTTTCCCCATAAATAGAGCTTTCTTTTGGTGGTATTTGATCACCTCTGCGGTTTTTAATTTTTGCGCTATAAACAGAAAAATAGCGTCGATTTTGAAAACAATGCATTTATTTTTTACTTTTTGCTATAATAAATATCCCCAAAAAATATATTAAAAAAAAAAAAATTTTTCTTTCCTCAGTTTAGGCCGATATGTATTCTTCTACATATTTTTGGTAAAAAAAATTGCAATAAGCGTTTGATTGGTTTGCGCAAAAGTTTTATAGCATCTACAAAATAGGGGATAGTTTTTTATGGCATTTTTATTGATAATTTTTTTTTTTTTACTAGTAATGGCGGCGATCAGAGATTTTTATCATGACTGCAACATTATGGCGGACACATCGGACAATTTTGACAAATTTTTGGGACCATTGGCATTAATACAGCGAGCGATCAATGCTAAAAAATTGCTTTGATTACTGTAAAAAATGTCATTGGCAGTGAAGGGGTTAACCTCTAGGTGGCATTGTAGGTGTTAAGTGTGTCCTAGGGAGTGATTCTAACTGTGGGGGGGGGGGGGGGGGCTGTGTGTGACACATCACTGATCGCTGCTCTCGATTACTGGGAGCTATGATCAGTGACAGTGTCACTAGGCAGAACGGGAGATGCTTGTTTACATCAGCATCTCCCCGTTCTTCCTCACCGTGAGACGATCGCGGGTATCCTCACAGACATCGAGTCCGCGGGACCCGCGATCATGGTCACAGAGCTCCCGGAGTGCAAGCCAAACCTTAAAGGGCAACGTACAGGTACGTTAATCTGCCTGTACGTGTCCTTCTGCCGCAGTACATCTGCGCGAGCCGGTCGGGAAGCCGTTTATTTTTTTAACTTTTATGCAATAAGGTAAGAAACCTGATCTCACCTACACCCAACCCCCCCCCCCCCCCCCCTTATTTAGCCGAGCCTGATTTCGATCCAGTGCTGTGCCAGGAAGCAGTGACTCTCTTCGCTCTTTTCCTCCTCACAGGGCAGATTGATAGCAGCAGGAGCCGTTGACTCCCACTCCTGTCAATCAAATTCTGTGACTGGGGCTGAGTTGTGCTGTCTGTGTCTATAGATGAAGACAGGGCAACTCTGGATCAAGCCTGCACAAGTGCCCCCCACAGAAAGTGGCTTTCTATGGGGGCATTCGCTGAAGAGGAGCAGCCAGGAGCGCTGGTGGCGGACCCCAGAAGAAGAGGTTTAGGGCTGTTCTGAACCATTGTACAGAGCAGGTAACTATTTTTTTTAAATAATAAACATGTCATAAAATAAAATGAAGCTTATAATCCCTTTAGACCCTTTTCACAACATTTATGCGATTTTGCTGCAACTTTGACGTAACTAGAAGCAATGTTTGAGGTCTATGGACCTCAAGTTGCATCAAAGTTGGACCAAAGTAGTGCATGGACTACTTTGAAGTTACTGCAACTTGAAGTTGCACAGATATGAATGGTACTCATTGGAAATCATGGGGTACGACTTGTCATGCGACTTTGCAGTCCCAAGCTGCAGCACAAGTTTGAAAGGGGCCTTAACCTCTCAACTGAATGGAAGTTTAAGGAGTTAAAATAGGCATTGAGGATGTGATATAACACCTCGCCCCCTGTCAAATGCCCTCTAAAGGGCAATCAGAATGTGGATTGCTCTTCAGAGGGCAAAGCAAGGGTAAACAATGCCTTACATTGAGTGGAGACAGGACAGTGCCTGTTCCATAAGCAGCTTTAAAAAAAAAAAGACAACTAAAAGGGAAAGTTTTCTGGAAGAGGGGTCATTTAGTTTCACTTCTACAAAACATTGTGCCTTTTTTAACTTCTAGTTTGCTTTAATGACTGTTCATTTTAAAATATAATTTGTTTTAAACTAGCTTGCTTTCTTGGCTTGCTCTGTAGGAAGGAGCAGTAAAGCACAAACTCTCTGAGTAGCATTGCTACATATCACATACACATAGCAGGAAGCAAAGCTTGTATAGAAAATCAGCAAATATGGTTGCCACCATCTGCACACATAGCTAGAAATTGTATGCAGAAACAATAGTTTTTTTTTTTTTGTTGTTTTTAAAGCGGTTGTATACCCGCTGTCATTTTTTTTTTTTTTTACACCTGCAAGGGAAAAGGCATAATGAGCTAGTATGCACCGCATACTAGCTCATTATGAGATACTTACCTTAGAACGAGGCGCCGGCATCTCACCTGGTCCACGCCGAGGGAGCCGACATCTCCCCTCGGCGTGTCTTCCGGGTATCGCGGCTCCGGCGCTGTGAGTGGCCGGAGCCACGATGTCGTCACTCCCGCGCTTATTATAGGCTTACCTGTAGGTAAAAGTTACAAATATAGGTATACAACCGCTTTAAGCCAACAAATTAATAAGGTTTACATCAGACTGACCTGTTACATGTCATACTTCTCATAAAATAATCCATTGGACTCGTTGACTCTCTGCTCCATGCACACTGGACGTTAAAATAACGTTATAAAAACGCCAGTAGCTTTGCATGTGAGTCTTTCAACTTTTTAAAATGTTTTAGCAATAGCGTTTTTCCGCGTTTAGCGTTTTTTTTTTTAAATTATTTATTTTTTTTCAATGGATCAAAAATGTAAAACGCTGGTGAGCCACGTTTTTGAGCGTTTATCAGCATTTATGAGAGTTTGGCGGGTTTTTTTTGTGGTCAGAAAAACAACTCCTGAACGCAATTTTATGGCGTTCAGAAAACAGCCCATAAACTCCACTGCTGATAAAAGTTCAAAAACGTCCATGTGTGCATGGACACATAGGATAACGTACAGTGGAGTTTATGGGCTGTTAAAAAAAACGCCCAAACTCCAAAAAATGGCCGTTTATGAGCTCCAGTGTGCATGGAGCTTTAAAGAGAGCTTGTCCAGAATGAGCATTTTAGTTCTGAAAGCTTTTACTTTCATATTATAATACAACCTTGCCTTGCTAGGACAGGTGTAAATGTATGTTACTGTTTAGTTGCATTCTCTCTGTCACGGCAAAAATGTCAGGCTGTGGGACCCCCATGGAGCCCAAGTTTAGGGATAACTGACGCTCTTTCCAACTGGAGGAACGTAAAAGTCATTAAAGTGGTGTTCCGGCCGAAATTATATTTAAAAAAAAAAATACCCCTATAATACACAAGCCTAATGTATTCTAGTAAAGTTAGTCTGTAAACTAAGGTCTGTTTTGTTAGTTTTTTTAGCAGTAGTTTGTTATTTTATAAACTTACAGCAGGCCGTGGCCATCTTAAGTGTGGGCATCTGAAGCCAGACTGTATTTCTTCCTGGATCTCATCCTTGCAGATCTCGCACATGCTCAGTGCAGCACAAGCAGTGTAATAGGTTTCAGGTCAGGTTTCCATAGCAACGGCAGTGTCAGAGGAAGTTGCCGCCCCTTCCCAGAAGGCATTGCAAACAGGAAATGATGCGATGGGCCGCGGCCAGGGAGGAGGAAGTGAAAAATGAATACAGCGGATATACAGTAGGTGCTGAGAAAAAAATATATATATATATATATATCCAATTCATTTACAGTGCACAGTTTAGTGAGGGATGCTGAAGAGTTGTAAAAGTGGATGGAACTCCACTTTAACGATCTAGATTTCTGAGCTCTTTGTCGGGTACATAGGCGTTGGAAATGTGGATGAAGCAAGTGTGAGCTGGTGTACAGTTAAATCCACACTAATTAAACGAATGTTCACTCACCCTTGTACAGTGCAGTCAGTGCGGAATGTCTGGTGCTGAGAGTTCTATAGTACTCCGATCAAAGTCGGCCACTCGCACATCAGATCTTTCATTTGTCTTGCATTCTTTTCAATAAATACAAAGTGCTTTGTGATTGGAGGAGGGGAGATTGTGATGTTTTTTCTGCACTTCCTTCAGTCAGAGCTTCTTGTACACATGTTGCAGCCTAGATACATGAGATGCGCTTTATTATTAAGGATTTATTATTACAGTGCACGTGTCAAATAGTTTTCGGTTGGAGTTCAGCGTTAATTACCAACTAGTATTTACCTTTTTTAATCATTTTTATTTTCTAAATTATACATTGTATTTAACCTCTTCGCGCCAAGCACACGCAAATATGTGGCCTCTTGGTGGTCGAGCCATTGGCGCCGAGGGGCCACATATTTGAGTGCAATAGCTCCAATAGAGCTGTGCTGAGAGCATGCATTCTGCACCCATGGCACAGTTGCCAGCGGGTAACGGAAAGCTCCCGATCGCAAGCAGCAATCATGAGACCACTTTGATAGCCAATCACGGCGGTCACATGACCATAAGCCCCGCCCCGCCTCCCTGGAAACCCCTTAAAGGGCTGGAGGGCGCCGGCTATAAGGGGTTAATATTTTTCCCCAGCTTAAAGTGTATTTTAGGGCAAAATTAAAGCAAAACCTATTTCACACATTTCTTCAATCCATGCACGTTCCCCTCATGTTTTATTGCTTTAAGCACCCTGCAAGTACAGATAAATAACTATTGATGTGTCAGAAAATCTATCACATATCTTCCTCTTTGACATGACAACATAGCAGGTTAATTTACTAAAACTGGAGAGTGCAAGATCTGGTGCAGCTCTGCATAGAAACTAGAGCTACACAATTAATTGTTATGAATCGTTATTGCGATTTTTATTTATTTTTTTTTTTTTCCCTTTTTTTTTTTTTTCCTTTTTTTTTTCCTTTTTTTTTTTTTTTCCTTTTTCAACGTTGCGATCTTGACAAAGTATTTCCTATTTCTTTCTATGCAGAGAACTCTCTCTGCTCTGCTAAAGCTGACAGCCGGTGCTCTATCGATTTGTGCCTTCTGTCGAAAAGTGCGCAGAACAGAAGGGCACTCCAGCTGATTTGCCGATCATCGTAGTGCATGCGCACATCGTAGGAGGGTTTTTCGACAGAAGATACCATTTCTTGGCCACAATTGAAAGCTATGCAAAGAGCTTAGGGACACCGTAGATGTCAGCTTGTACCTCGCTGTAAACCTGTGGCCCAACAGCAAAGCACAATATGATAAATATGGTGTCCCTGTGCCCGAGAAATAGTTATTTCCCGTTTGAAAAAAGGCTCCTACGATGTGCGCATGTGCTACGGTGACGTCACTCTAGCTGATCGGGAAATCAGCTGGAGTGCCGTTCTATTCTACGGATGCGGGGTCACTTTTCGATGGCAGGCACATATCGCCAGAACACCAGCATAAAAAAGGAAAAAAGAAAATCGGGCAGTCTGCCAAGAATTACAACATTCTTTAGCAGTGGAACTTAAGTATAAACATTGTAACAATTTGTCCTTTAGATCAAAGGAATAAACTTTGATGTGTAAATGAGGGAAGTTTAACCACTTAAACACTAAACCTTTTTCTGACATTTGTTGGTATCAAGTTAAAATAAATTTTTTTTGCTAGAAAATTACGTGTGTGTGTGTGTGTGTGTGTGTGTGTGTGCATATGTATATGTGTGTATGTGTGTGTGTATATATATATATATATATATATATATATATATATATATATATATATATATATATATATATATATATATATATATATATATATATATATATATATATATATATATATATGGTTGTTGCAATATTTTATGTCACACTGTATTTGCGCAGCAGTTGTTCAAATGCAATTTTTTGGGGAAAAAAATTACACTTTTAATGAATTAAAAAAAAAAAATAACCAGTAAAGTTAGCCCAATCTTTTTTTGTATAATGTGAAAGATTTTACGCTGCAAGAATCGTGAGAGAATCGTTATTATTATTATTATACAGGATTTATATAGCGCCAACAGTTTACGCAGCGGTTTACAATATAAAAGACAATACAGTTACAATACAATAAATTACAAGAGGATTAAGAGGGCCCTGCTCAGAAGAGCTTACAATCTAATGGGGTGGGGCAGGTGGTACAAAAGGTTGTAACTGTGGGGAATGAGCTGATGGAAGTGGTAGATTAGTTGGGGATCGCCTGAAGGTAGCAAGAGTAGGCGATAGCTGGACCAGTGGAGGTAGCGAGTTCCAAAGGATGGGAGAGGCTCTGGAGAAATCCTGGAGACGAGCATGGGAGGAGGAGACGAGCGAGCTTGAGAGTAGGAGGTCTTGAGAAGAGCGGAGAGGATGATTTGGGTGATATTTGGAGACAAGGTTGGTGATGTAGCTCGGGGCAGAGTTGTGAATGGCTTTGTATGTTGTGGTTAGTATTTTGAATTATATTCGCTGAGTGATTGAGAGCCAGTACAGGGATTGGAGGAGAGGGTTGGCAGACACTGAGCATTTGGTAAGGTGGATAAGTCTGGCAGCAGCATTCATGATAGATGAAGATAGACTGAGGATAGCCTATGGAGAGGCAGGCCATTGAGAAGGGAGTTGCAATAGTCAAGGTGATCTTTTTATTCTAAGCAAAAAAAAAAAAAATCGTGATTCTCATTTTGGCCAGAATCGTGCAGCTCTAATAGAAACCAATCGGCTTCCAGATTTTTTGTCAAAGCTGATAGTGATACTAAAATCTGTTGTTTTTTTTGTTAACCACTTGCCGACCAGCCGCCTCAGTTATACTGCGTCAGGGCGGCTCTATTGCGCAAATCGCCGTACCGCTACAGCGTTTTGTGTACTAGATACACCTGAGGGCAGCCCATTAGCTGAAATGCATAAAGTGGTTTGTGACACTAGCACACTACGAGCCATGGCTTTTTTTGTATTTCAACTTGTTTGCTTTTTTATTTGTTTCATCTGCATCTGTGGATTGGATTTTAATAAATTGTTCACTTTTCGTACATACTTCACCATGAGCCTTTTTATTTTTATGTTGGTGACTCTGTGATTTAAACAAGTCTATGCTGTTTATGGCTTGTGGGCATCCTGTTGGAAGTCCATCATTGGAGCCCCACAAACAAGGAGAAGCAACCCTGCTGTCTGACTTTACAGCTGGATTGTTTGCTGAGCATTGGAGAAGCTTTGTGATCCTAGTGAAACCTTTTATGATCAACTCTCTGGTAAGGGAATTTGATACTAGCATGTTGGTGTGGTGTGTGGGCTCACACGCTGAAGTCGGTGCGAGGTTCTGCCCTTCATTTACCACTCGTCTATCTGGGTTTCATCCACCTACTTTTTAGCGCTGCATATGAACTTTTTT